>OX451737.1:1042141691-1043356288 GCA_948472305.1 Vicia faba
TGTGTTCACACGGTACTGACATGTTACCCGTCCGTTTGCATCGGTATTAGTGTCGTATGTATGCTTTTGTTTTTAATTATGATAAAAATGTCAATAAAAAAATAAAATTATTTTAACAAAAATATTAATTATTTTTAAAAGAATCAAATGAAATAAAATTGATGATATATATATTATAAAAGTGTACATGTCTTGCTTCTTGTTCTGGACTGGGCCCGACAGGCCCAAAAGCATTACTAAGGCCCAGTCCAAAGGGACTCACTAAGGACCACACTGGGCAAAGGGGGTCGCGTCCATGCCCGACACCCTGATGTCCACCTCGACATCTCGATGTCCAGCCCCACGCGGTGAAGTCATGCTCGACACCCTGCCGTCCGGCTCTGTGTCCTGACGTCCGGCTCGACACTCGCTGTTCAGTTCGAGGTCTTGGCGTCGAGCTCGGCACCGTGCTGCGCAGCTCGACATGGTCTCGAGCTACCTGGCTAGGGCAGACTCAGTCCACCGTTGCCCCAACGATACTCTGGAAAGACCGCGTCTCCGTCCTCCCGCACTTCACGCAGCACATCCAGGAAGGGGACCACGTGCAGGTCCCCACTACCCACGTAGAACCTGGCAGTTCCTCCATTGGGCCAAATCCGCCCGGCCCAATGAAGGAACCTTGGCCCAGCGCTGGGGGCTATAAATACCCTCTGTTTCCAGAGGGTCAGGTATTGATCATTCTAACCTCAACTCTATTATCTGCTCGTACTCCCAATGACTTTAGCATCGGAGTGCCTTGCAGGTACCCCCCCCCCCCCCCTCTTCGTTCAAAAAGCCTTAAGCTCGGAGCAAGCCGTGACGGTCCAAACCTTCTGATCAGGTCAGATCAGTGGTGCCGTCTGTGGGAAACAGCTTCCCCGTCTAACGAACAATTCCAAAGACCAAAGCTCAATCCAATTACTTGTCATGGCTGATCCAGCTCGTGAAGAACAGCACACCCGCGTCATCGACACCAACAACGGTCCCGCGGACAAGAATGGACACCTCGACAATCTCGGTGATCCCGGCCGCAATGCCACCCCTGCGACAACCGCCCCTGGACCTTCCACCCGCAGGGACGGGAACACTGCGTCTTCCTCGACGACCCCTCCAGCACTCGAAGACGACCCGGAGGCTCTCGCCTATCGCCAGGCTGCCCGGTTCTATGAAGTCCAAGTCCCTGCCGGGGCAGATGCCACGACTCAGGCACTGTTCGCGGCCATCAACCAGACAAATTATCTCCTATTCGCCCAAGGAGAAAGACTAAGGGCACTTGAAAATGATCGACGACCCCCGAGGAGGCATCAGAGGCCGCCATCTCCACCTCCTCGGGTCGAAGAAGTTCGACACCCTACTCCCCCGTGGAGACACTACAGGGAGAACTCTAGGAGCCCCTCTCCCCCACCAAGGCAGAGGCGGCCCCAATATGAAAGACAGCCCGTCATCCCTACCGAGGATCCCAGTCGCGACCCATCCAGGCACGACAGGAGACACAACAGAGACGGGCGTGTGACCTTCAACCACTGAGCATCGCGCTCGAGGGAATCTCAGCACGACCATCGTGCCCGGCATAACTACAGGACCCCTTCTCTTTCTCCAGAAAGGAGCGACGAGGACGACCCCCGCGGTCCCCTGTCGCAGGCCATCATGGACGCACCTATTCCCCCGGGCATGGAGAAGCCCCCACACCTGAAGGAGTATGATGGAGTGGCGGACCCAGTCGACCACATTGACGGGTTCGAAGCCATGCTCCACTATCACAATGTCGGGGGGCCCATCAAGTGTCGTCTCTTCCCAACAACTCTCAGGAAGGCGGCCATGGACTGGTACAAAGGACTCGCCCCGGGCTCCATAACCTCATGGCGGAACCTGAAGAACCAGTTCATCAGTTCCTTCACGGCTTCCCGTCGCCACCCGAAGACCGAGGCAGCCCTCGAGGCCATCATCCAAAGACATGATGAGACCTTGAGGGAATTCATCAACCGCTTCAACCGGGAAGCAATCCAGGTCCCCTGCGCGGACCATATGAAAAGGTACTTGCTGGAGAGGGGCCTCCTCCCCGGCACAGAATTCAGGAAAGCTGTGGGTATTGAGCCACCTGCAACTTTTGATGCTCTCCTCGACAAAGCCCGAGCATACATGGACTACGAGGAGAGAGAAGCTGCCAACAGGGCACGAGACTCCAGGGCTCGCAATCATGGCAGCAGCTCGAGACAAGACCCTCCTCCCCGACGGACCGGAGAAAAGAGGAAAGAAGATAGACCCCGGGAGGTCCGGAAACAAAGGGGCCCCTCGGGCCGGTTTACTGAGTACACTCCGCTCACGGCTTCCCGCGAGCGTATTCTGGCGGAGTGTGCTAGCACAGATTTTAAAGACGGTGGCGTCAAGCGTCCCCGACCAGCTCCTGCCAAGCCAGGAGTAGACAAAAACAAGTACTGTCAGTACCATAGGAGTCATGGTCACTTGACAGAGGACTGCGTCCACCTGAAGGACGCCATCGAAACCCTCATCAAAGGAGGGAGGCTTGCACAGTACAGGCGAAACGACGCTCCCCGTCGTGACGCCCGCGAGGCAAAGGAGCCCGAAGAAGATGCCCGACCATCTGACGAGTCGGTGCCAATCCAGACCGCCTTCTCGGTAACCAGGCCCTAGGATTTCGAACTTCCCGAGCTCCTGCAGGAGCCCCTGACTACACACAGCAGGTGGGAATACTTCCCCTCCGCCATGGTCATCAACGGGGGCGGGTTCAACGACCTCACCATCAACTCAGCCAAGAGGAAGTTGGACGAACTGGTCGACAAAGCTCCTCCACAAACTGTGACTTTCGAAATGGTGAGGGGCAGATCAGAGCCTATCACCTTCTACTTGGAAGAGCTCCCCGGCGGAGCACCGAACGCAGTCATCCCCTTGCTAATAAGGGCAAAGATGGCCAATTTTGACGTGCATCGCATTCTGGTCGACGAAGGGAGTTCCGTCGACGTGATGTACACCCAGCTGTTCCGAACCTTGCAACTGGATGACTCACATCTGTCTCCGTATATAGGTTCAGACCTTCAAGGCTTCAACGGCTCGACTTCCAAACCTTGGGGATATGTCGAGCTCCTCGTGACATTCGGGGAAGGAACTGCTACAAGACAGGTGAAGGTCCGCTTCCTCGTCATTGACTGCCCGTCCCTGTACAATTGCATCTTGGGGAGGCCGACATTGGCGGAGCTGACAGCGGTCCCCTCAACTGTCCATCTAAAAATGAAGTTCTATACCAAGAGGGCGAGGGTAGCCACCATCCAGGGCGACCTCGCCGCTGCCCGCCGTTGCTTCAACGCCGCTTCAAGGGGACGGGATATCGTCGACGTGGGTACCAGCACTAGACCCATCAAGAAGACAAAGCAAGAGCCCGACAGAGCATCCCCCGAGGTAGAAGTTCAGAAGGCTCCACCAAAGGTCGACTCCATTGCCCTCGACGCACGCTTCGACCAAGACGAGCCATCCAGCGGCGAGCAAATCCCCCTCCGACCTATTCCGGACGGCGATTTTGAACTCGTTCCCCTCGGAGCAGACCCGACCAAGGGAGTGAAGATTGGCAAAGACCTCCCCGACTTGGCCAGGAAGCAAATCAAGGCCTGTCTGCGCGAGAATGCTGATCTCTTCGCCTGGAGCGCTGCAGAGATGCCCGGACTCGACCCTGAGGTCGCCTGTCATCACCTCGCCATTGATCCAGCCGCCAAGGCCGTAGTACAACGTAGGCGTAGGCAGTCTCCAGAAAAAACGGAGGCTGCTGAAAAAGCTGTAAAAGACCTCCTAGAGGCAAATTTTATTTCTGAAGCCCGGTACTCCACCTGGCTGTCAAATGTTGTACTTGTTAAAAAGAATAATGGAAAATGGAGAATGTGTGTTGACTATACCGACCTCAATCGGGCTTGCCCGAAGGATGCTTTTCCTCTACCAAACATTGATATGCTGGTCGACAACTCGGCCGGCTACAAGACTTTGTCGTTCATGGACGCCTACTCGGGATACAATCAAATCCCAATGGCTCCGGGCGACAAACGCTGCACGGCGTTCATGACCAGCTCGGGCAACTATTACTACAACGTAATGCCCTTCGGACTGAAGAACGCCGGTGCGACTTACCAACGCATGATGAACAAAGTGTTCAACAAACAAATTGGCGACATGCTCGAGGTATATATGGACGACATGATCGTCAAATCTCGAGCAGATACCGACCACGCAGCTCATCTCAAAACAGTCTTCGCCCAAGCAAGACAGTGCAAAATGAGGTTCAACCCCGAGAAGTGCACGTTTGGGGTTAAGGCAGGAAAATTCCTCGGATTCTATCTAACAGAACGAGGGATTGAAGCCAACCCCGACAAGTGTCGAGCATTCACCGATCTCCCGACTCCGACGTCGAAGAAGTCGATACAGATCATGAACGGCATGTTAACGTCACTCTCACGCTTCGTCGCGAAGTCCGCTCAGCACGCCCTCCCCTTTTTCAAACTCCTTCGAAAGGAAGCAGCCTTCGAATGGACCGAGGAATGCGAACACGCACTTCGCCATCTGAAGCAGAGCCTGTCTCAGCCGCCCGTGCTGTCTCGACCAGATGACGACGAGCCACTTTACCTATACTTGGCAGTTTCAAACGAAGCTATCAGTGCAGCTCTTGTCCGCGAGACTCCTGACGGGCAGAAACCTGTCTACTTCACGAGCAAAGCCTTACAGGGCCCCGAAAGCAGATATCAACAGATAGAAAAGGTTGCTCTGGCCCTCGTCAACGCTGCAAGGAGACTCAGACACTACTTTCTAGCACACACCATCATCGTGCGAACCGATCAACCGGTGAGGCAACTCCTGGGTCGGCCAGATATGGCGGGCAGAATGCTGAAGTGGTCCCTGGAACTCTCTGAATTCGACATTCAGTACGAGAGCAGGAAAGCCCTGAAAGCGCAAGCCTTGGCCGACTTCGTCGCCGAGATGACCCCTAACGACATTCCCCCGGGAAAGGAACACAAATGGACCATCTTCGTCGACGGAGCCTCCAGTGCGTCCGGAAGCGGCGCAGGGATCCTCCTCGAAAACGAAGAGGGTGTGGTAATCGAGCACTCCTTGGTTCTCTCCTTCCCGACGTCAAATAACCAGGCAGAATACGAAGCCCTGCTCGCAGGACTGAGACTAGCCGAGGACCTAGGAGCCCGTGAAGTTCAAATTTACACTGACTCCCAGCTCGTCGCCTCCCAAGTACAGGGAAGCTACCAGGCCAAGAATGACAACCTCATTGAGTACTTGAACTTAGTCAAAAAACACATGGCAAAGTTCGTACGAGCAGAAATCTCTCACGTTCCCCGCGAGCAAAACACGAGGGCGGACATACTGTCCAAACTCGCGAGCACACGAAAGAAAGGCGGGAATAAATCCGTCATCCAGGAATCTCTGGCACGTCCGAGTATCGAACCACCCTCGACTACGGTCGAGGTCCATGCCATCGGGGACGCCACGTCTTGGATGACCCCGGTCTATAATTTCCTAACAAAAGGAGAACTTCCGACGAACCAGGCCGACGCTGCCATAATAAAGCGTCGAGCATGTTCCTATGTTGTTCTCGAGCAGAAACTGTACCGAAGAGGATTCTCCATTCCCCTCCTGAAATGCATCGACGAGTCCGCCATCCCCGACATACTGCGGGAGATACACGAAGGTATCAACGCCCAGCACATGGGCGGTAAATCCTTGGCAAGGAAAGCCCTCCGAGCAGGATACTACTGGCCGACGATGCAACAGGACGCCAAGGAACACGTGAAAAAATGTGACAAGTTCCAGAAGCACGGGGATATGCACCTCGCCCCCCCGCACGAGCTGAACACATTGTCGTCCCCATGGCCGTTCGCCTGGTGGGGCATGGACATCCTCGGGCCCTTCGTGCAAGGGACCTACCAGAACAAGTTTCTAATCGTCGCCGTGGATTACTTCACGAAATGGATCGAGGCCGAGGCACTCGCAAAAATCACCTCACACAACATCCTCCGTTTCTACAAAAGAAACGTGCTCGCCAGGTTCGGAATTCCGCAGGCACTGGTGACCGACAACGGCACCCAGTTCACCGACCACGGATTCCGAGACTTCGTCACCAAGCTGGGGACCAAACAACACTTCACGTCGGTCGAACACCCTCAGACCAACGGGCAGGCCGAAGCCGCGAACAGAGTCATCCTCCGAGGGCTCAAACGTCGACTCGGCGAGGCCAAAAGAGGATGGGTCGAGGAGCTCCACAGCGTCCTATGGGCATACCGCACCACACCCCACTCAACGACTGGGGAAACACCATTTCGACTGACCTACGGCACCGAAGCCGTCATCCCGGTCGAGATCATGGAACCTTCCCGACGAACAGAGGAACCCCTCGACGAAGAGCTAAATGACGAAGCACTAAGAGACGAACTCGACCTAGTCGAGGAAATCCGATCGGGGGCTGCCCTGCGCGAGGCCACCCTAAAACAACGAGTGGCTCTACGCCACAACGACAAGGTCATCAAGCGCGAGTTCGAAATAGGCAGCCTGGTACTACGCAGGAACCAGAAAGACTCCCGCGAAGGGAAGTTGGCCGCGAACTGGGAAGGACCTTACCGCGTCCACGGCACCACGGGTACCGGGGCGTACTACCTCGAGCAGTTAGACGGAGAGCCATTACCAAGACCCTGGAATGCTGCTAAGTTGAAGCAGTATTACAGTTAGAAACTGTCAACACCTAGGACCCTCGACCAGCAGCAACCACGCTCGGGCAACGAGGAAAAACGTCCAATTTCGTTTAAGGCTAAGGTACAGGCCCGACACACGACCAAAATGGCACGACATCGCGCGGTAAACGTTGACGGTCAATAGTGCCCGACGTGGACAGCTGTACCGAGCCCCACCGTCATCGTACCCATAAGGCAGAACACCCAGCTCGCGATGGGCAGTTCACGCCAAGGGCGAATCGTCCCTACGGGCTCCACGCCCGACTGAGCAACCTCGCTCCGAAATGCCCGACATTCCATCAAGAATAACGGGACATCTACAAGGGTCAAAAGAAAATCTCTCCCCTCGAGCGCAACACTTAGGCAACCCCGGCCAACCGAAATAGGGCCGAGATTGCATACAAGTGGAGACGAGCAGATTCGCTCGCCAAATCAAAGCCACCTACGGGCACTCCTCGAGCCCGTGGCTTAGGCTAATTTCATACAAGCATGTGATCTCAAACAAGGGCAGAAAATCCAAAATAAATAACAAGGTATAAACGCCCGAAGGCAACAAAGCAATATTAAACCGACCAAGAAGGTCGGCGGTGTTCAAAACATACAATAAACGGGCACGCAGGCCCAAAGAATACGAATACAAATATCAAGGGCACGCAGGCCCGCTATCCAAAGAATACAAATATCAAACTTCCACATTATCATCATTGTCGACGCTGGGAGAGTCGGGCGGAGGAATGATCGCGCCACCTACAACCCGGTGTGTATGACCGATACCCTCGGTGACCAGGCCAGGGTTTAGCAATGAGAGCTGATCGACTGCAGAATTGAACCCGTCTTCTAGAGCACCGACGCAGTCCACCTCGAGGAGCCGAATGTGGGCGACCAGCTCCGCCCGACTCTTCAAGGCTTCTATATCCTCGGGCTCATCTTCGGCAGGTTGCAGGACATCATTCATTTCCTCAACCTGTTTACCCAGGCGTTCGACCTCAGCAGCCAAGCGATCCTTGTCGGTCCGGAGCAACTCCCCTTCCTCAGTCAACCTCCCCGACTTCTCCTTTTCCAGGGTCAGCATCTCCCTCTCGGCATCAAGTATCGCGGTCTGCTCTCGGAACATCCCCTCGGAGCGTTCCAGAGCGACCTTCAGCTTCCGCGAGCTCGCAGTCAAGGCCGCCTTCTCCTGCTCGAGCTCTTCAACACGAGCAGCATCCCCTGCATCCTCAGATAACACCAAAGCCATTTCGGCCATTTTCACCAGCCCGTCCACGCTGGCGGCCAGATACGACTTCCTCTCCTCTTTAGTCATCTTCTTGATGGCCTCAGCTTCATGGGCGACCACTGTAGGAGGAAATCGCTCGAAAAAGCCCGCCTCTTCGAAGCAAGGGGGGAAGGAAAAAGATTGAACAGCACCGGCATCCTCCCCGACAGTCGAACCGCCTTCCACGCGGGTCCTCTTCCTCTGCGTCAAAACAGCACTGGGATCAATCTCCTCGACCTCTGGATCTGACGCGGGCCCCGAGCTCGACGTCGAGTCCACCCTCACCGGCTGAGGAGCGTTCGGGCTTTGTGGTGGTCCCATCCTCGTCATCTGCGGGGGCTTCACGACCCTCCGGCCTCGCCTCTGGTCGTTTGACAATTTCAGAAGCCTTTCATGTCGGCTAGCCATCGAACCTGCACGAAATAAAGGGAAAGTCAGTATCGAGCAGACTGCATGAATAAATGATGAATAAAGAATTTCAAGCAAACAACCTAACAGGCGGGCTGCCTGCCTATATGTCGGACATTCCACCAACGCCTTGGTGTCGATCGGGCGAGACTCGAACGTCGGATAACTGTCTTTGTCGAGGATATCATTCCCTTCCCGCGTAACCCATTGGGCGGGATGAAAAATGTCGACAAACCGGCAAAGAGCCTCGTACGCCCGCTGATCTTCCGTGCACATATCCCCGACTGCGGTATGGAAATAACCTGTCCCATGCTCGTAGTGTCGGGACATCCAGTACACCGGGAACTTAGCCCTACGACCTAACACGGGGCTCCCGTCGTCGGCCACCATCGCTTCCCCGTCATCATCGCTGACCGGCCCTTCCTCCTCGAAAAGGGAATCTACAGCAGAGTCGGTAATAGGGCGTACCACATACCACTTGTCCTTGAACCCCCTCACGGAGTCCATATACATCTTGAACAGTCTCCTCGACTGCTTCAGAGACACCCAGCTGTGCTTCCCTCCTCGGGACTGACGCTGCAGGTGAAATACCCGAAAGAAAAGAGGGATGGTCGCCCCTATCCTTAAGTAGCGACACGTCAGCTCAAACGCCCGGATGAAGGCGAGAGAGTTTGGGTGTAGCTGGGACGGGGCCAGCTCCAAATGCGTAAAGACCCCGGCTTGAAAATCTGTGAACGACAGCCGCAGCCCTAAGTCTTTAAACGCGATCTCGTACATCGCGAGGCTGTAGTTCGGATACACCAAGCAAATTCTTGCATTGGTCGACGGAAACATGACCACGAAATTCTGCTGGAAGTCGGGCTGGTCCTGACCCTCTTCAATAGCGGTGAATGGATGTCGATCATCCCGACTGTATATCGACGCGGTCCCCCGAGGCTCGACACCCACCCATTCCAGCGATGGGTCGGTCATGGTATCTATAAGGGTGGCCGACTCGTCGGCACTCTGTTCTTCGCGATCACGACGACCGGAGGAGCTCGGCTCATCCGCCATGGTTACCTGCAGAGCACGGGAAACCAATCAGATTGAGCATGAAGTCCTATGCTCGACATAATCATGTCGTCCATACACGACTACACAAGTCCGTTTTCACAAGTGGATGCCTCCCCGACTCTCCCGAACCCAGTGTTCTCCCTCAAACCAACTGCGCGACCACTCTTCAAGCATGTCGACCCGAGGTATGAACATGGCGAGCCGCACTATGAAGCCCACGGCCACGACCATAAACATACCGGGCACCGCCATGAATCAGGCGCCCCGGATCATGAAGACCCCGGGCAGCTCTGAAGTTTTTCACTTAAAACTATGAATGTGTCGGCCACAAGTATGCGTTTGCCGGTCCTAGACATGAATATGTCGGGCAAAACACGAGTTTACCGGGCTAATCCCACACGCACGGTCCTAAAACATCTACAATTTCCAGGAATCATGCATTCTAAAACGGAAAAACGAAGAAAGTAGATCACTTACTTGGATCAAAGTTTGGGATTTGGCTAAGAAATGAAGAATCTGAGACGGGAAGTTGCAACTGGAGGAAGTGTTGAGAGCGGCAACGGAGAGAGCACGGAGAACGGAAAACGTATTATGGGGCCCAAGGACCCTATTTATAGTGATGACGTGGAATACCAAACGTCACCTCGTTCAACCACGGACTCCATCTCCTCGATGCACTGCTCCCAACGCAATGATGGCCCTACCCCCCTAGGGTGGCGGCACAACTCCCGAAAGATGCCTCGTGTCCTCGACCGACGCGCCCGGTACGGATCCTCCACGCATCCACCACCGAGGACGTTTCCGAGCACGACACGAGGAGACCCCTCGAGGGTCCACACCTCCATCCCGGGCACGAGGCCTCAGCGACGGAACAACTTGGTTTCAAGTCATGGCTCCTCGCAAAGGAACCACGACTTGGGGGGCTCCTGTTCTGGACTGGGCCCGACAGGCCCAAAAGCATTACTAAGGCCCAGTCCAAAGGGACTCACTAAGGACCACACTGGGCAAAGGGGGTCGCGTCCATGCCCGACACCCTGATGTCCACCTCGACATCTCGATGTCCAGCCCCACGCGGTGAAGTCATGCTCGACACCCTGCCGTCCGGCTCTGTGTCCTGACATCCGGCTCGACACTCGCTGTTCAGTTCGAGGTCTTGGCGTCGAGCTCGGCACCGTGCTGCGCAGCTCGACATGGTCTCGAGCTACCTGGCTAGGGCAGACTCAGTCCACCGTTGCCCCAACGATACTCCGGAAAGACCGCGTCTCCGTCCGCCCGCACTTCACGCAGCACATCCAGGAAGGGGACCACGTGCAGGTCCCCACTACCCACGTAGAACCTGGCAGTTCCTCCATTGGGTCAAATCCGCCCGGCCCAATGAAGGAACCTTGGCCCAGCGCTGGGGGCTATAAATACCCTCTGTTTCCAGAGGGTCAGGTATTGATCATTCTAACCTCAACTCTATTATCTGCTCGTACTCCCACTGACTTTAGCATCGGAGTGCCTTGCAGGTACCTTCCCCTCTTCGTTCAAAAAGCCTTAAGCTCGGAGCAAGCCGTGACGGTCCAAACCTTCTGATCAGGTCAGATCACTTCTTATTCGACACTTCAAAACCATATTTAGTTGCACCTTTTATATAACATAGTAAAAAAATTCCAACTTGTTGGTATACCATTTTTATTTTCTATTTGGTATTGGATAAGGGGATAAATGCTAAAGATTGTATAAAATTTCATATGATGAGTCCACAGAAATTCATTTACAGTTATGAATCAAGTATGTCTATCTGCGTATCCATTCCATCAGATTCACACAACTGCTTGAAATCTCGATAGGAAAAAATGACATATGGTAAAACAATCATTCCACCAAGGCCAAACCACACACTTCACGAGAGAAATGTATTTGATATTATACATACAATTATCTACCATAAAATCTACATACAATTGCTTATATATACACTTGCTTTCACCAAATTCAATTGATTCACAAATGACATTCATCAATCAACAGATCATGCAGACATTCAAACTGTCATACAATTATACATACATCTGAGAATTGATTTGTGTAATACTTATATTTGTTAGTATTTCTTAAATCTTTTGTTGTAGAAATGATGCATTTTTCAACTGTCTAATATTTCAACAAAAAGGTATGCAGACCATGTCAAGACCCATGTTTTTTCAATTTTTGCACCAATTCTTCTTCTTTTTAGTCTTATAATTTTAGGATAAATAGTAATTTGACAAAGTTCTTGATACAAATTGCATTACAATTGAACCATATCTCGCTGTAAAAAACCAAATTGTTGATGTCGGTTCATGAACTGAGCGGATTTTACAGAAAGTTCACTAATCTGAACCTTTCTTCAAGAAAAACATTTATGAATTGGAAATTACACAATTTTTAAAATTGTTCTTCTCAAACTGAACAATTTGTTCCTCATGCTTGATCACACACATATTCTTGACTACCTCTTGTATTTCTAAAAAAATATCGAGGAAAAACATGTCCTATTAATGGAAACTCCGACCAGAAACCTACATAAAATATTCCTATAAAGTTAAATGCTTGCAAATTAATGATTGAGAGGGAAGATTTATCGTTTGTATAAGAGAAGTGTTGTATCCCAAAATTTTTCCTCCTGAGAGTAATATATCCAATAAAGGTTGATTTCTTCTTCAAGAAATGAGCTGTGGAATTAGGGTTATGATTCGCGATCATTGAGATCTTTC
The DNA here is from genome assembly GCA_948472305.1 of Vicia faba. Taxonomy (NCBI): domain Eukaryota; kingdom Viridiplantae; phylum Streptophyta; class Magnoliopsida; order Fabales; family Fabaceae; genus Vicia; species Vicia faba. The sequence goes on from OX451737.1 coordinate 1,042,153,895, forward strand.
TCATCAAGCTAGAAGGGTAGCTCCCTCAAAGTTCATCAAGAGACAAAGCCGTCCTTTTAAGTTGTATCAAGAAGAAAGTGAATTATGGTTGTGATTTGATGATATTAACTGAGGATCTTATTCATTTAATGCTTAGGTATAACTCTCAGGTGGTGTACTTTTCATATTGAGGTTTTCATATGGGTTTTTATCATCATTCAAAATTGATTCATTGGGTTACTAGGATCATAAGTCAGGGGTTTCAGACTTATGCAAGAATATGGGTTCACGTGGAGTTTTTGTGAGTTAATTTTTAAGTTTAAAAAGCATTTGTGGAAGCTTTGACTTTAGTTGGTTCTTTCATCTTATCATCCATGAGCTCACTAAAATTTGCAAAGATAAAGCAAAAGAGCATGGTTCATTTCAAGTGGAGACATGCGGAAAAGGATTTGAAAGTTCAAATTAGGGAGGGAAGTATTTCATTCTTTTCAAGTCCATATTCGAGTGAAAAGTCAACATATTCAAGGCACATAAATTTTGTTTTTTAACTCTAAACCTTCGTTACAAAACCATTCATATATTCAACATCATTTGGTTCCATTACAACTTTATCATTACATCAATAATTACATAAACCTAAAACTAAACCTTACAAAAATTACACAAAAAGTTCATGTTCTAAGTTAACTTTATCTTGCTAAAAAATCAAGTTTCCATAGTCTTGTTCTCCATCATCTGTTCACAATATGGTTCCATGTTCAAGTACTTCACTTGCTTTCAACCAAAGCAATGTTATAATATGCTGATTCATCACCATAATTTCCGTCCAAAATCGCCGCAAATTGTCCATGATATCTGCTTCATAAACCAGATCCCAAAACGGTTCTGTTCGACAATAAAATCAGGCTGCTACAAGAACCAGCCCTGCACTTGTTAAGTAAATCCGAGACCGAAGAAAATGTCAGAAAAAGATCCAAACACAAGTTGCACTGCATAATGAAAATCGAAAGAAAATATCAGAACATAAAATCAGAAATAATGAGCCTGCTGCAAATTGAAACGGAAGGAAAAACTGTAAGAGTTGTTTCTTTTAATAGTTGGGAACTTTTTGATGACCAGTCAGATGAATACAAAGAGAGCGTTCCCCCTGCTTCTGTTAGTGCAAGAGTCAGCATTGAGGCATGATCAACTTCCGGTTGGCACAAGACCTGCCCTTTTTCCATTCAAAATAAGTCAAAATCAGAAAATAATGGAAAAGAGCAGTAAATCAGAATTGCCAGCTCATCCTAACCGAATAACAAACTCAGATCTCCTCCATTCATTCTGTAACTAATTTTTGGAATCAAGGGTTGAGATTCTATATTCTCTAACAAACTGTCATAACAGAATTTAAACAGAAAAACTCACCTTTACTGAGATCATTCTTCATATGTGAGAAGAATCACCAGAACTCTCAATTCTCTCTGCACTTCTTTTGCTCATCTCTCTCTCTCTCTCTCAAACCTGCATTCACGACTCATTTCTCAAAAATACTCCAGAAAAATCTCTGCTCTCTCTTTGTCCTTCCTAATTTTTCACCAAGAACTCATAACAACACCTCTAAACTCTCGCTGAAAATCTCTGCACGATTAATTTTCTGCAACTGATTCTTCCAACTGCTTCAATTTGAAAATCGTGTATTCATCAACACCGCCATAACCAGTTCTTCTGATCTTCATCAACGCTTCTCTTCACATCAACGTTGCAAGAACTGCATCACCGTCATCACGCTCTATTTCAGTCTCTGCAATCAATCAATAACAACAACAACGAACGCTTGAGCAATAATTGAAACGTAATTGGAATCGAGGAAGAAGAGAAAATGGAATCAAATAGGCATACCTGAGTTTTGAAGACGCGCCAGACTTGTCTTCCAATAGGTAATACTTGCGTTTTCTTCAATTTCTTATTCTCCATTTGGTTTGCAAAATCGCGATTGGAAGCGAAATTTGAAACACAAGCAGTTCCTTGAGGTTTATGCTCACGTCATGTTGAGCGAAAACAGAAGTGAGGAACTGTTGGAACATGTCCATGTTCCATATTGAATTAAAAAAAAATTCATTTAGTCCCACATTGCTCATGTGAGAAATATTAACCATCTCACTTTATTATATAAGGAAGTCACTTGTTTCCTTACAAAATACACCAAAAACATTTTATTAGTTTTTCCTTCCTCACTCTCATAACTCTGCGTCTTTCGAATTGTCGAAGCGCCAACTTCTTCCCCTTTCTTTCTACTCGTTGAATTTTCCGAGTATTTTCTTGAATTCTCTTTATAGAGAATAATGTTAATTTCTCCTCGTTTGAGTTGAGAAATTTTCAAGTATAATTTTTTATTCTCTTTAGAGAATTATTCGAATTTCTCTTTGTTTGAGAAATCTTTGAGTGATCAAAAATGATCATTATTGAATTCTCTTTGAAGAATTATTGAAATTTCTCTTGGTTTGAGAAATATTTATGACTGGTAAATATATCAGATACTACGGTGGTATTTATACCATATTTGAATGGTCTTAGTACCATTAGAGGGTGTATTTCTAGACCGATTATCTATCGTGCAAGTAGTAATCGTACAGTATAGAACTGGGTTGTTTTATCCTGGAGGCGGCGTGGTAGTTCGACTGCTTTGCATAATTTTGGGCAGTACCGCGAAACGTCTTAAAGAGAGCGAACTGATCCGCGACTCAACCCGGTAATTTCTTCAGTGGCAACATTTTTAAAATCATGAACCAACAATTTTAAGACGTGTCAAACTGCCATGGCTATTGAAGAAATTATCGGTACTTCTAAGATTGTCTCGGACAAACCGTTCTAGTTTGAAGGAGTGCATTTCAAAAGTTGGCAACAAAAGTGAGGTTTTTCCAAACCATAAAGAAGTTTGTCAATATTTTGACCGATAACATTCCTACTGTTCCACTTGGATCAGTTGAACAAACGAATAAAAAGAAATCTATGAACTTAGATTGAATTATTAATTTCAATGAATCTGAATTTACAACATAGATTAAAGAGAAGGATTTACAGCTAAAGGAAGAAATCTCCTTATAGAAAGAGAATGATTATAACATTCTAAATGGACTCGCAAATGATCTATATGATTATTACAATAATTGCGATACTCCAAAACAAGTTTACGAGGCTATGAAAAATAAGTATTGAAGAAGCTGGAGAACAAAAGAATGATTTTAGCAACTACGAAAAGTATCAGATGGTAGATGAAAGATCTGTGGATACTCAAAGTTATGAACTTCAAAAAGAATTCTCATGAGGTCATCACTAAAGGTATGTATTTAGATGTATTTTTTAGAATCTGATTATTCTCCTTGAGTTAAAAAAAGAGGAATCTTAGAGACAATATCAAGAAGAAAAGTCTTGGTTGTTTTAAACAACAAATAAAAATTCGGTGTAGTTCTGAAGCCATTTGGAAAATGATTAAAGAATCAGAACTGCAATGTTGTGATCCGAATTAAGAATGAGATCCTTTCTATGGTCTCAATTGCTCCAACTAGGCAACAATCACCACCTCAAAGAAATGATGTTGTTTTCCATTGTTTTAACCATGGAAAATCATGTCATAAGATTAAGAAATGTAGAAGAGGCTTGAACCTGGTGCTACCCCTAATGCATAGGTCAAACTGACTAATGGGAAATTTATTTCTATGATAATCAACACGGTTGATGAATTTGATGATTGGTGGATAGACATTGGTGTTTCTCATCATGTCTGTTATGATCGTGTTATGTTTAAAACATACACGAATACTAAAGATAAGAAAGTGTTGTTGGGATATGTCCACACCACTAATGTTGCTAGAATTGGAGAAATGGAGTTGAATTTCACCTCCAGAAAGACTTTAATCTCGAAGGACGTCATACATGTTCTTGAGATTAGGAAGAATTTTGTTTCTGGTTTTCTTTTATATAAGGCATAGTTTAGTCAGTCCATTGGGGTAGATTTGTACACCATTACAAAGAATGACATTCTTGTGAATGAAATTGATATGTTTAAAAACTTTGTAAAGAATTTAAAAATCAATTATTAAAGGATCTGATCCCCTAGACCTTGTACACTATGGTATATGTGAATTACATGGAATTGTACATGAAATGACTGCACCATACTCTTTTGAAATGAATGGTAAAGCAGAAAGAAAGAATATAACTCTTATTGAACTTGTTGTTGCAATTATATTAAATTTTGGTGTTGCTTCTCACTGGTGGGGGAAATTTTGTTGACTATTTGCTATGTCCTGAATCGAGTTCCCAAGTTAAAAAGTAATATCTCTCCTTATGAGATATTAAAGAAAAGACAACCAAAATTGTCTTATTTAAGAACTTGGGTTTGTCTGGCATATGTCAGAATTCAGGATACGAAGCGAGTTAAACTTGCTAATAGAGCCTATGAATGTGTGTTCATTAGGTGTGAAGCAAACAGTGAGGCATATAGGTTCTATGACCTAAATGCAAAAGTGATCATAGAATCAAATGATGTTGAATTCTATGAAGAAAAAAAAAATTTTCCTTTCAAATCGAGAAATAGTGGGGGCACTCAATCGAGTCACATTCATGTGATAAGAAGCACAAAAAGCAACGACGATGTAGAAACAGAACTTCGAAGAAGTAAAAGAGTAAGAGTTTCTAAAGACTATGGGAAGAATTATGCGACCTATAATGTAGAGGAAGATCCAATGAATCTTCAAGAAGCCTTGTCATCTCTGGATGCAGATATCTGACAAGAAGCTATTAATGATGAGATAGATTCTCTAGAATCTAACAAGATCTGTCACTCAGTAGACTTGCCTCCTGGATGCAAACCAATCGGTTGTAAATGAGTTTTGAAAAAGAAACTAAAACCTGATGGAACTGTTGATAAATACAAGGCTCGCCTTGTAGCCAAGGGTTTTAGACAAAGAGAGAATATAGATTTCTTCGACACTTTTTCTCCGGTCACCAGAATGACATCCATTAGGGTACTTATCTCAATAACTGCTATTTATAGTTTAATAGTACACCAAATGGATGTTAAGACAACTTCTTTCAATGGTGAATTAGAAGAAGAAATCTATATGGAACAACCGGAAGGCTTTGTGATCCATGGACCAGAAAACAAGATCTGTAAGTTAGACAAGTCTTTGTATGAGCTAAAGCAAGCTCGGAAGCAATGACATGAAAAGTTTGACAACTTAATGATATCAAATGGGTATAAGATGAATGAAAGTGACAAATGTGTTTATTACAAATATGAGAATCACATTTGCACTATCATATGTCTCTATGTAGACGACCTATTCATATTTGGGTCAAACATTCAGACCATCAATGAAGTGAAATCATTGTTGTGCAACAACTTTGATATGAAAGATCTCGGTGAAGCAAGTGTGATCCTTGGTATCAAGATCACGAGATCAGAACAAGGCATCTCCTTGGATCAATCACACTATGTGGAAAAGATCTTAAAGAAGTATAATTACTTCGACTGTAAACTTGGGTGCACACCTTATGATCCAAGTGTGAAACTGTTTAAGAACACTGGTGAAAGTGTTAGACAAACAAAATATGCGAGCATCATTGGCAATCTTAGGTATGTCACTGATTATACTAGATCCGACATTGCATATGCAGTGGGATTATTGTGCAGGTTTACGAGTAAACCGAATTACGAGCATTGACAAGCTATTAAGCGAGTCATGAGGTACCTTAAAAGGACCATATATCTCAGTTTACATTATCAGAAATTTCTGGCTGTACTTGAAGGGTACAGTGATGCAGATTGAAACATATTATTAGATGATTCCAAAGCAACTAGTGGCTATGTATTCCATAGCTAAAGGAGTTGTATCTTAGAAATCAAGGAAACGAAGTATCATGGCTCATTCCATAATGGAGTCTGATATGATAACGTTAGCGATTGCTAGTGAAGAAGAAAGTTAGTTAAAATATGCCTGCTAACTAAGATTTCCTTATGGGAAAAATCCATGCCAGTTGTGTTGATCCACTGCGATAGTACCGCGGCTATTGCAAAAACTGAGAACCATTATTATAATGGTAAAAGACATCAAATTAGAAGAAAGAACAACACTGTTAGAGACTATATCTCTAAAGGAGTTGTAAGAGTGGATCATGTACACACCGATGAAAATTTAGCATATCCTTTGACGAAAGGATTAGCTAGAGAGAAAGTCTATAATATATCATGAGACTAATGCCTATATAGAAATGAGTTTCTCATGATGGTAACCCGACCTAAATGACTGGAGATCCCAAGAAATAGGTTCAATGGGTAATAACAAGTTATGAGTAATATGAGATTATCATGCAAGTAAAGCATGAATCCTGAAGTAATTAGAGGATGAGATAATAGAAACTCTTAATGAAATCTATACTCTGTATGAGGGAGTACCTAGGCTACAGGAGTACTCTTGATAGACTCACCTATGTGATTGTGGAACTTAGGCCGGTTCCTATGGAATTTCGAGGCAGGATTCCTAGAGCATTCACTAAACCGGGATACACGTGCAGGGCCATTAAAGTACGGGCTATTAGAATACACCTTAAGAAAAGGTTGTGTGTGGGTTTGATGTCTGAGATAGAGTTCAAGACATTTGTGTCACTCTTGTTGAATCGGAATCCTACTTGCTATGCAAAGGTTCAAGTCGTAGACACCTTTGTTTATGCACAATCTTAGAAACGTTTGACGTTACTTTCAAATTCACCTTTTTAAATTCAAGTGGGGGATTGTTGGAACATGTCCATGTTCCATATTGAATTAAAAAAAATTCATTTAGTCCCACATTGCTCATGTGAGAAATATTAACCATCTCACTTTATTATATAAGGAAGTCACTTGTTTCCTTACAAAATACACCAAAAACATTTTATTAGTTTTTCCTTCCTCACTCTCATAACTCTGCGTCTTTCGAATTGTCGAAGCGCCAACTTCTTCCCCTTTCTTTCTACTCGTTGAATTTTCCGAGTATTTTCTTGAATTCTCTTTATAGAGAATAATGTTAATTTCTCCTCGTTTGAGTTGAGAAATTTTCAAGTATAATTTTTTATTCTCTTTAGAGAATTATTCGAATTTCTCTTTGTTTGAGAAATCTTTGAGTGATCAAAAATGATCATTATTGAATTCTCTTTGAAGAATTATTGAAATTTCTCTTGGTTTGAGAAATATTTATGACTGGTAAATATATCAGATACTACGGTGGTATTTATACCATATTTGAATGGTCTTAGTACCATTAGAGGGTGTATTTCTAGACCGATTATCTATCGTGCAAGTAGTAATCGTACAGTATAGAACTGGGCTGTTTTATCCTGGAGGCGGCGTGGTAGTTCGACTGCTTTGCATAATTTTGGGCAGTACCGCGAAACGTCTTAAAGAGAGCGAACTGATCCGCGACTCAACCCGGTAATTTCTTCAGTGGCAACATTTTTAAAATCATGAACCAACAGGAACTAATTGAGAAGAAGGCGATGAGGCTTGAGACGGTGGAGTAGTCGCGCCGTCGATGAAGATAAAGCCACATTAGAGGAGAGGAGTACATTGGTGGCATAATCAGAGAAGATGCAGCAAAATCGCGAAGAAGAGACGAAGAAAGTGAGTGTGGAGGTTTGTTTCAGTGCAAATTGGAGAAGAGATGAGAGCATCAGATATTGGATGAAGGGGTACAGTGATGGAGAGTTTGCGGCACAAATTTTCAAAGAAGAGAGAGTTGGGTTTGTTTACATGAAGTTGAATAGACACAATCCTTAAACCCTATCCTCCAATGGTTCTTTCTCGGATGAGTTGGTTCCTAGTAAAACTTGGTCTGAACCTTAAGGCGATCTTTGTATGATAACTAGGCTAGAAATAGGTTAGTCCCCAGTAGACTCTTCCTTTTCCCCCACTTTGCATGTGCATAAAATACACTCTTTCCTGGCCAATCTTTAAAATGCCTTTAATAAACTCAAAATCCTTTCGCAAAAGTAAAAGACACAAACAAATTCAAACTTCTTTTTCTCGTGTTTTGGATTTTCAATTTCAAACTGGATGTGTTATTGTCCCTCTATGCAATACGACGCGTAATTCCCCAAGTATCGGGTTGCACTATGTCTACTTACTACGAGTCGCGACTATAGCATTATCCGCCTCCGGGCACTTTTCGAGCACATTAATTCCTTTCTACTCCAGATGTGTGAGTCTCCAAAGGTCGAGCTACAGTTAGAATGTGAAATTGATGTTATTCCATAAAAATTACAAACCTACCAAAACTATTGAGCCGAACTACGGCTGCTCTGATTCCTTAAAAGGGATACAAAGGCGGAGGATTTTTATGGGGCCTAATCGAGCACAATTTGGAAATACTTCTTTCTTTTCCCCACACTTTTTCTTCTTTCTTTTACATACATACATTCTACAACTTAGATATAGATTCTTTCACACCCATTAGCTAAACAACAAGAGTGGATACCGTAGAGTACTACGATGTGTGGGGTGCATATACTTTCCCCTCGCGTAACCGACTCCCTTACCCGATTTCTTGGTCGAAAAAACGTGATTTCTCCCTTTCAAGTTTTCTTCGATATTTCTCTTTCTCCTTCGTGAGATGAATAGATGTTCAGTGGTGACTTCATTGATTTTTATGCGATGAGTTTTGTCCGATTCCTTCAAGAAGTAAAAGAGGTTAAGTGAGTTACACCAAACCGGTTCAATTGTCAAATGCTCGAGAAGTAATGTTATCGTCAAATTCCTTTATCATTTCCCATGGTCCATCTCCAACTCCTACCAAAACTATTGACAGCGGATACTCACTACAATTTAAAAATAGTGTAAGAGTGCAGAACGAACCTCACGTGAAAGAACACAAAAATTATACCTGGGTTTTACGATTGCATTTATCATCTTGTGTTTCTGTTGACTTAGATGCCATATTTTGTATGATGCTTCTGGTCACCTTTGGCAACATATGTTGATATCATTCATCAAAGTATTGCAGAATTGTAGGCTCAGCCTAACACTGCTCTTTGTGAAATCAATGCAAATAGTGAGATTAGAAATGAAAGTATAACAACATGAAAGCAATACCAACAGTGAAATCAATTATATAAATATATACATGAAAGCAAACATATGATGTGTGAAGTATAATCCTGGAGCTTGGAATTACATCGCGGTATGTTCCTTTTCATTCAGTTAGTACTTGGTAGAGAATATTTGTTTAAGGATTAACCTGGCTAGCTGGAATTAACCTTTTCATTAAGTTCATTCCTTTTCATTCAGTCATTCTACATTTAGTTTGTATATTTTTGTACTTTCAAAATTTGAATGTTCTTTTCTTTGTATTGCATAACAGCAGTACAACGGTTAGCAGATGCTACATTGACATGTCCAATCTGCATAAGTTATTATGATAATGCAACTTTCGATTTCTCAAAAACCTTAATTCCATAGCACAAAACTCAGGAGAAGACTTATTACTCTATTGTTGCAAAAACTTAACTTTCAATTTCTCAAGCGTAACAACTCCAAACACACTGTATTTCCCTCTTTTCATATCTGAATTAACATTACACAAAACAGGAAGAGCAGACAACGCGACAAAGTATCTCTCAACATGTGATACCATACTTTCTTCTCAGGAACAAAGAGAAGCAGTTAGTGAAAGACAAGAAAGACGTATACTTTAGCGTCTATGAAATTCAAACTAAATCATATTATAAACAGATTCATTGAATTCAAAAGAACACATTAGGTTTTTTACAATTTAAATATAAATGTGCCATGCCAATTTGTGGGATTTTGGATCGAACTCTAGCATGATCGAAGTACATGCTGTAGTCGAAGCATGTATTTGTCGAAGAATGCTTGTTAAATTAGGTTTTAGTGTTTAAAACCCTAATTTGTTAAGTTAGCTTGATTATTAAGTTAGCTTGTATAATGGGCCTTGTGGAAAAAGCCAATTAGTTAGTATGTTAGGTTTTATTATAAATAGCATACTAGTCTCTCATCATTGCATCACAGCAAATCCTAATTTAGGGTGAGAGGGTTATTTGTTATTCTTGTAAACTTGTAATCTTGTTTTCTAAGAGAAAGTAAAGAATAGCAGTTATAACCAATTCTTGTGTTCTTCTTCTTCCTTGTTCTTTATTCTTCCCTTATTCTATACTTTGTTATTGGCATTGAATTCACAACAAATTGGTGCGGTGAGCATGGAGAAGATGCCTTCAACAAAATATGAGATTGAAAAGTTCACCGGAGTGAATGATTTCGGTCTATGGCGCTTGAAGATGAAAGTCCTACTGGTTCAGCAGGGTTGTTTGGAAGCGTTGAAGGGAGCGACGGCGATGGACGCTGCGTTAACAGAAAGAGAGAAGACGGCCATGATCGAGAAAGCACACAGCGCAATTTTGTTGAGCCTTGGTGATAAGGTTCTTCGACAGGTATCAAAGGAGACGACGGCATCAGGGTTATGGGTGAAACTTGAAAGTTTGTATATGACCAAATCTCTGGTAAATCGACTCTACCTGAAGCAAGCTTTGTATTCATTCAAGATGATTGAAGACAAAGTGCTGGCTGAGCAGTTGGATATGTTCAACAAGCTGATTCTTGATCTTGAAAATATTGATGTAAAGATTGATGATGAAGATCAAGCGCTGTTATTATTGTGCGCTTTGCCCAGATCACATGCTCACTTCAAAGAAACCCTCTTGTATGGAAGAGAGTCCCTGACCTTTGAAGAAGTTCAATCAGCTTTGTACTCTAAGGACTTGAACGAACGTAAGGAGCATAAACCTTCGACGGTTGGTGAAGGTTTGGCTGTTAAAGGAAAATTCGACAAGAGGAAAGGTAAAAATCAGTCGAAGTCTTATAGTGGTGATGCATCTGGTATTAGATGCTATCACTGTAAGAAAGTAGGTCACACAAGAAAGGTGTGCCCTGAACGCCTGAAAGATCATGGAGGTAAGGATAATGGCAACGCAGCTATTGTCCAAGATGATTTCGAATCATCTGATGTTCTTGTGGTTTCAAGCAAAAACTCGTCGAAGGAATGGATTATGGATTCTGGATGCACTTGGCACATGACTCCAAACAAAGACTTGTTCGAGGAATTATGTGATCAAGATGGTGGATCTGTATTGCTGGGAAACAACAAAGCTTGCAAGATTGCAGGCGTTGGATCTGTGAGATTCAAGCTCCATGATGAGTCAATAAGATTGTTGACTGAAGTCAGGTATGTACCTGATTTGAAGAGAAATTTGATTTCTCTTGGTGAATTCGACAAGAAAGGATATGTTTTTCAAGGAGAGAAAAGTATCCTAAGAGTCATGAAAGGGTCGAAGGAAGTCTTGAGAGGCGTGAAGAAACAAGGCTTGTATACCCTTGAGGCTGAAGTTGTAAGTGGTTCGACAAATGTTGCATCCACGAAACCTTTGTCGAAGACAGAAATTTGGCACATGAGATTGGGCCATGTCAGTGAAAGGGGTCTGGTCGAATTAGGGAAACAAAATCTGCTTGGTGGAGATAAAGTCGAAAAGCTGAAGTTTTGTGAACCCTGTGTACTTGGAAAGTCCTGTAGAATGAAGTTCAACAAAGGCAAACAAAGAACACATGGATCCCTCGATTACATCCATGCTGATCTTTGGGGGCCTGCAAGGTGTCCATCACATTCAGGAGCAAAGTATTTTCTATCCATAGTAGATGACTATTCCAGAAAGTTATGGGTATTCATCCAGAAGACTAAGGATGAAACTTTTGAGAATTTCAAAAGTTGGAAGACTCTTGTCGAAAATCAAACTGGCAGAAAGGTAAAGAGGTTGAGAACCGACAATGGCCTTGAGTTTTGCAATGAGGCGTTCGACAGTTTTTGTGTTGCCTCTGGTATTGCAAGGCACAGAACTACCGCAGGTACTCCACAACAAAATGGTTTGGCTGAAAGGTTTAATCGAACTATTTTGGAGAGAGTTAGATGCATGTTGACTAGTGCGGGATTAAAGAAGGTGTTTTGGGCTGAGGCTGTTTCGACAGCAGCATATCTGATAAACAGATGTCCTTCGACAGCGTTAGATATGAAGACACCTGAAGAAGTTTGGTCGGGACATCCACCAGATCTCGACAAACTAAGAGTATTTGGCTGTGTAGCCTATGCTCACATTAGGCAAGACAAGGTCGAACCTAGAGCTCTGAAATGCATGTTTATGGGATACCCTGAAGGAGTGAAAGCTTATAGGCTATGGTGCCTAGAGCCAGGTCACAGGAGGTGTATCACCAGTCGAGATGTAGTTTTCAATGAAACTGAAATGGCTTCCAAGAAAACTGATGATGTTGACGAAGAGCTGGAACAGGTAGAGATTCCTGTTGAGGTGGAGCATGTTGATGCTGAAATGCGTATCCCAGATGAAGTCGAAGAAGAAACAGAAGATTCTGATGATGTTGAGGAAACTGTTGATGACTACCTATTGTCGAGAGATAGGCAAAGAAGAGTCATAAAACCACCTCAGAGACTTGGATATGCAGACCTTGTAGCTTATGCCTTAATCTCTGCAAGTGAAGTTCTAGACGAAGAACCTAGAGATTATAAGGAAGTTATAAGGAGTCGAATGAAGACTGAATGGCTAAAGGCCATGGATGATGAGATGAAATCTCTTCATGATAATCACACTTGGGAACTAATCAAGAAACCTGTTGGGGCAAGGTTAGTCAGCTGTAAGTGGATTTTCAAAGTTAAGGAAGGAATTGAAGGAGTAATGTCGAAAAGGTACAAGGCAAGATTAGTTGCAAGGGGTTTCACTCAGAAAGAAGGTGTCGACTTCAATGATGTATTTTCCCCTGTTGTGAAGCACAGATCCATTCGAATGTTGCTTGCCATGGTGGCTCAGTTCGACCTTGAACTGGAACAAATGGATGTGAAGACTGCGTTCTTGTATGGTGACTTAGATGAAACAATTCTGATGAGGCAACCTGAAGGGTATGTCGAAAAGGGGAAAGAAGATTATGTGTGCAAACTGAAGAGATCTTTATATGGACTTAAACAATCTCCTCGACAATGGAATAAGAGATTCGACAAGTTCATGGAACACATAGGTTTCATTAGAAGTCAGTTCGACCATTGTGTTTACTCCAGATTTCGACCTGAAAATTCATTTGTTATTTTGTTGCTTTATGTTGATGATATTCTGATAGCAAGCAACAATGTCGAAGATGTAATGAGGGTGAAGGCTGAACTCAATAAGGAGTTTGACATGAAGGATCTGGGAGCTGCATCTAGGATTCTTGGAATTGACATTCGAAGAGATAGAAAGCAGTCGAAATTATGCTTATCTCAAGAGGCATACCTACGAAAGATTCTTGACAAGTTTGGTATGTCGAATTCAAAGCCTGTTGTGACTCCAACAAACCCTCAATTCAAGCTGAGCATTGATCAATGTCCCAGTACTGATGTTGAAAGAACCTATATGAACAGCATCCCATATGCTAATATAGTTGGTTCTTTGATGTATGCTATGGTCTGTACTAGACCCGACATAGCATATGCAGTAAGTCTTGTAAGCAGGTACATGGCGAATCCTGGAAAGGCTCACTGGCAAGCGTTAAAGTGGATTCTAAGGTACATAAATGGGTCTCTGAGCAGAGTCTTAATTTATGGTGGAGCCCTGGGTGAAGATAGTAAAGCAGCAGTCAAAGGCTATGTTGACTCTGATTATGCAGGCTGTATGGATTCCAGAAAATCTATTTCTGGATATGTTTTCACTATGTTTGGTACAGCAATTAGTTGGAAAGCAACTCTTCAGAAGGTTGTTGCCTTATCAACTACTGAAGCAGAATATATTGCCCTAACTGAAGCTGTGAAAGAAGCATTGTGGCTTGAAGGTTTTGCGAAGGAGCTGAAACTTCAAGGTCAAGGTATCACTGTTAAATGTGATAGTCAAAGTGCAATACACCTGTCGAAGAACTCAGCCTATCATGAGCGAACTAAGCACATAGATGTGAGGCTGCATTTCGTCAGAGGGGTAATCGAGCGTGGAGAAGTACAAGTGCTGAAGGTCTCGACAGATCACAATGCCGCTGATATGATCACCAAAACATTGCCAAGTTGCAAGTTTTTCCACTGTATGCAGTTGATAAAGCTGCATGAAGAAAGCTAGTTAGTGTCTCTTGATGCTGTAGAGTTAGGTCCAAGGTGGAGATTTGTGGGATTTTGGATCGAACTCTAGCATGATCGAAGTACATGCTGTAGTCGAAGCATGTATTTGTCGAAGAATGCTTGTTAAATTAGGTTTTAGTGTTTAAAACCCTAATTTGTTAAGTTAGCTTGATTATTAAGTTAGCTTGTATAATGGGCCTTGTGGAAAAAGCCCATTAGTTAGTATGTTAGGTTTTATTATAAATAGCATACTAGTCTCTCATCATTGCATCACAGCAAATCCTAATTTAGGGTGAGAGGGTTATTTGTTATTCTTGTAAACTTGTAATCTTGTTTTCTAAGAGAAAGTAAAGAATAGCAGTTATAACCAATTCTTGTGTTCTTCTTCTTCCTTGTTCTTTATTCTTCCCTTATTCTATACTTTGTTATTGGCATTGAATTCACAACACAATTTAAATATACATGTTTGCCAAATCTGTACCCACTAAACCATCCACAAATCCTAACACACTAAACCATCCACATATCAAAAATAGTTCACTATTCATATGATACTTCAGCTGATGCAACACGCAACATGTCACAACAAAATAATGGTTCAGATAAGAACCCCATATATATTGTCCAATGTTGGCAGCACTTGATGATGAAATCATAGTGTAAAATATATATGAATTCAAGCACTCAACAATGAATATAAATCACAAAACTATACCCCGCGAGTTAATGGAAGCAGTAACGTATATGTATCTTCAAGATTGCAATTGAGATAACTGAAAACTTTACCTGATATTAACTTGCTTCAAGATCTAACGAAACTTGCTTTGTAACTTCAGCAATAAACCTTCATGCAATATGAGTAATTTTAAGCTAATATAAAGTCAAAAAGCACAAATTAACACTTCTAAATATAACAACTTGAACACATAATATATGCAGAAAGTTAATCAAAAATTTATTATAAACTGTCATTCCAACGATTAAGAGCTAAATAATGTATCACTTTTTTTACAGACAAAATAATGAACCTGGTCAGAAATTTATGCCACATATCCAAGTCGGAATTTGTTGTACCAAGATTTTCTCCCCTCATATTAAAAACATGCTCCAGAAATTGAATTGCATCATCGAGCCTGAAATAGAAGATCAAACCCCATGAGGAGGAAAGAACTTTGCCACCATACCATATACTGGATATTCATAATTTAAAGTTCAATGTCATAAAGAAGCAAAGAATTTTAAATTTCACACAATGTCTCATAAAGAAGCTTGAAAACCTCAACTTCATACCTAAAAAGTCATACCTTTCACATGCTCTATTAGAAATACAATTTGAATAGACTATATTACTGTCTAAAAAGTTATTGGTGGGGTATCATTGAATGCAACTCATACAAGTTCAAAATCACATACTTTTATTTGCGGTTTACATTTGCCAGTATAAGTATATTATCCTGCTTAAGGTCTCTGATATATATTTGTTGCAACAATACATAAAATTATATAAAAACAATTAAGCACCACGATTTATGAAAATATGATGTAAGCGTAAATGCACATGAAGGCCAAAAGTAAGAGAGTTAAGACCAAGATACATAAGCTTCAGCTTCTGAAGCATCTGATAAAAAAAATTATTGGTGTTCCTCTCTAATTTCCTGATCTGAGAAAATTTACACTGCAGATCTACAAAATCCATTCAAAAACAAAGAATTATAAAGAGAAGAAAAAAGATTGGAAACCAAACCATAAGGAAAATAAAATATACTTATTAACCAAACTTTAAGCCTTATATCCTTTATGTTCTCGTCGTCGGAAAAAAATTGTCCTCTAAAATCTATTCTTCCGACCCTTTATTCATTGATGAAACTTTATCAGATCTTTGTTCATATAGCTCTTATTTTGCATCATACTATAATCACCACGGGTGTGAATCTTTGTTCCTAGCTAATTTCTAGATCGGAAAAAATTTACATAGAAGACTCACAAAATTTATTCCAAAACAAAGAATCATAAGGAGAAGAAAAAAGATTGAAAAGTAAAGCATATAGAAAATAAAATTATAATCGAATCAAATCTTAAATATGAAATCCTCTTAGTTTTGTCGCTGGAGGATCAACTACGACATTGTTCACCATGAGAAATTTGGTAATAGTTTGGAGAAATGAAGGAGATAAAGGTCGGTAGAATGGGTTTGAAGTAGGTTGGGGGAGAAGGAGGTGAAGGTGACCAGAGAGAGGAGAGATATGATTTGTTTGCATGTGGAAAAGAAATGGAAGGAAACATGCAAGAAGAAGGCATAGTGCTATGACATTGTTTTATTGAAAAATAAAGAATTTTGAAGTATGTATCATTAAAGAGGGAAATGTGCAGTCATGTGCAAAAAAAGTACAGCAAGTTACCTAATATGTTTATTATAATAAAAACTAACGAAAGTAATAGAGAAATGCGGTTATTTGAAACCAGAATACACAATTCGTTGACAAATAGTTACATCAGACACAATTTGTCCATAAAAAGATGTGGCGGATAAAGAAGAAATGTTAATTAGGTATTTTCCAGAGTCTCCAATTTTCTTATATGGTAGATAGTTTAATTTATTATTGCTATTTTTTTTAAACACCAAATACATAAATGCACAATAAAATTCATCATAAATATATTTGAAAAAATCAAAGTTACATTAGGGTAATACCTAAAATTGCATAAAAATACTTCCAACTTACAAGAATTATCATCAAAATAATTAAAGTTAGACATCTTAAATAAATTAAAATCATTACTTACAGAAGAAAATACGTTCAAAAGATTATTATTAAAGGAATCAAGATTAAAGACATCAAAGTCATTAAATTAAAAAAAAAAAATTAAAAAATAGTTATTCAATAACCCATAGATTTTGTGGGTTGGATGTGAATTTACCTATAACCCAATTGATTTGAATGAATTTTCATTTTTAAAAACTGTATTCACCCAATAATCCAACTCAATCAGTTTTTTTAGGTAGGTTTAGGTGGGTTTTATTGGGTTTATTAGATTTACCCAACTCATGTACACCCTTGACAAAGCTTATTCTCATTCAGCATGTCTAACTTCATTATTTTATATAGAAGTTGAGAGGCCGTAAAGAGGAATTCAGCACGTAATGCTTTGAGCTCTGGGTTCTTATAATCTCTATTGTTGCTTGAGGCAATAAGCTGTAATGAAATTCACTAGATAAGAGAAAGAAAAACCAGTTAACATTTGCAATTAGCTATTAAGTAGAGGCCATTATCTTATTTTACAAACTGTACCGTAGAACATCTTTCAATATTCAATATAATAATAATAATAATAATAATAACTAATGTTACACCAAAAAACTAGAATAGCTTATGTGTTTTTTACAACAGGAAGCTCTAGATGAAAAAACCTACAGAAGAATTTTCCCCAGGTATGTGACATTCTATTGGATAAAATCTATCAACAAAAATCAATTGACTAAAAACACAATAGGACCTTCAGAACACACAAAAAGGAATAAAAGATGTTAAATACTCCCAGGATTTTGTCAAAAGAATCTTCCCTTGATTTCTTCTAGTGTTGGTATGAACAGACTATTTTCCAAGATATTGTCTGGCAGAGTCTACGACTTCGTCTTCGTGATATCTTTTGTTATTTATTATTTGAGTAGATGTATGTTGCCGCACACTCTAAGATGTTCTTTATACAGTAATTATGACGCAAAGTTTCCGAGATCTGGATAGCATTATTGAAGACGTCGCCATACACTTCTTCAGCAACTACTTATATTACACTGTTACAAGAAATGAGGAATTTCAGATCAGTGTATCTATATTTACTAGTATTAAGAGGGAAGAGTTTTGGCAGTTATTATGTTGTCATACATAATTAATAATTAGCATGTAACTGGATAAAAGAGAAAAAGATAAAGGCTTGATATAAATTCCTTCAAAAGAAGGATAAATTTTGCAAGATTATGTGAATGGCAAAGGCACAATGATTTGCATGAAATTATTATTTAATAAATTAACAAAGGGTTACTACCTGTACCTAGTGCTGTTATTTCCAATGCCATTTTTCCACTTGCCTAGGATAATTCTGGTGGGTCTAAAAATACAGAAACAGCATCTGGGCTGGTAATGAAAATAAAATATCACATGTGTGGCAAAGCCTGTGAGCGTGGTCTTGCTCTCATGATTGTTTCATCACTGTGTCGAATCCATTCTGAAAGCCTCCATGGTTTCTGCCACTTCCACTTGAATTGTAGTAGCCACTGATGATGGCTTCTTTTCCACCTCCATAACTTGCCAGAAGCTTGTCCTACAATTGCTAGTTTTTTCATTGACAGCTGCCCAATGGGTTTCATCTGCATTAATAGCAAATTCACATCCATCTCCTATAAAAGGCATAAGCCAATTTCATATAAACAACTATTAGCTTACCCTTCTACCCTGACCAACAAATGCAGCTGATTCCCTCGTCAAGCCATTAGCAACCCCTGGCGTATATTTGAGTTGTCTTGGTATTGGCACAGACATTGGAGATAAAGGTTCCTTCATGTCTTCAGTATACTGTTTCAATGAATTTGGAGAATTTCCCTGTTGATGCAAATGATGAAAGTTAACTATTATTACCAAAATAAGTCATGACCTTATGACAATTATAATATCCAGAAGTAAAAAAGTGCCAACCAAAAGTTAGCTACAACAGCAACCATAAAATAATAATTGACGGAATCCTAATTAAATTCTAGGAGACGATCATGAGAAGTAAGAGGCTATTTATAAATGCTCAATTTCAAACTCATGTCTAGTTTAATCAACATAGATAATTCCAACCCTTAAACTCATTTATAATCAAGCTAATAATAAAAAGCTGCTGATTCAGGTACAGTAACATCAAGAAAGCATTAGTCTTATGATTAAAGAATCTAATTATTTAGGTTTATTTTTGGGGGATTCTATTAGGTCAAGACTACTGGAACTGTTTTCTCATGTTATATTAGAAGAGGAGTAACTTGTCGCTTCTGTTAATATTTTGTCTAGGCAGTATTTTGATATTGATGAATCTGTCTATGGTTGCTAGGTTATTTTGATATTCATGAATTTGTCCATGGTTGCTAGGTCAAGAATTTAGTTTATACTTGGTTGGGTTGAAAAAGAGGAAGTGAAAAAAATGTGGAAAACTAAGAATTAAAAGCAACATAACTTTTGTTTGGTACAACAAAAATAAGGAGCATCTCTAACAGTAGAATGCAACTTTTTCAAAAAAAAAAATTGTTGGTCTTGCCTTGTCATCAAAATGTATGGTGATTTTTACTTATATGCATGATATCCAAGAACCTTAGGTGTTGTACTGATATTGGATTCTTCTAACTCATATGACCCTAATTCGTTTGCTTCTTTATCAGGTGACTAGATCTGCTTCTTTACAGACAGCACTCCAGAACCCATAAAAAAATCCTAAATCCAAATTTGACATAATTTTCACAGCCTGGAACAGGACTCTGATAATTAAGTGTTGAGGTATAAAGTTCCAACATGTCTCCCTGTTCAAAGCAGATTTGAATCCTCTCAACAATAATTCCTAGACATTAAATTAATCTAACGGTGGAAAAATAAAAGCACGACAGTTAAAGGAAGCAGAGAGAAAAAACTATCTCCATAAAAAAAATATCCCAACTAATATATATTTCATAAAGCTTCCTAATTTGTGATTTTATTTCTTCACTCTACATATTTTGATTCTGGTATATATTTCAAAAAGTTCTTGTTTAAATCACAATGTAAAATGCATTAACATAATCATATTTGATGTCAAATAGAATTGGTCGTTGAATGATGATTTTCTTCCCAAAGTTTTCTAACATTTTCTCCTGCTTAGATGCTCCAATTGTATTTTTTTACATAAGGTTATGGGAATTAGAGAGACCGAGAGCTCGATATAAATATTTGGATACCAATGATTCAGTTTTTTCTTTTGAGCTCTCTCTAATCCACAACATTTTGTTATGGTGTATTTTCTTTGAATAATTAGTTTCGATCTTTCTTCCATTAGATTAATCTAGCATTCAATATTTAATGTTGAGAGAGATCGATGTAAAAGCATATTGAGAGGATCCAAATCCGTTTATGCTTAACAAAGTAGCAACAATCTTACAGATACTGGAGTAGCCAATGTGGTTGTGCCAGCTTGCTCTCTCCCTTTTACCTCCTTCTCAGCTTCCTTTCTCTTCATCTCACTTTGGCGCAAAAGACCAACAAGTTCTTTGATTTGATCTTTCATTTCTCTGATCTCCATGTCCTTCTCCCAGAGTTGGCACCTGTTTTCAACAGTATAAGCTACTCAATAAAATTATACAAGAGTTTACAAACATGATTTTTAAATTCCATATATCCCAATATTTATCTTATGTGTTTTTTTAATGATTAGGAATTGAATTTGGTACCCTCGGAGTTTACAACATTCATACACCCTCGCACCAACAACTTGCACTAGACTACAAGTGGTAACACCTTATATGTGTGCTTTGTTTGTATTTAAATTGCAAACTGTTCAGTTAACTTATTTCTAGAGTACTAAAACTACGAAATACCAATAAAAGAGAGGATTGGACTAAGAGAAAACCTAGCATCTCCAACTGAATTAAACATATATTGAAGCAAATTCTTGGCTTCTCCCATTGATCGCAACTGATTCCAACGTCCACGATTAGTGAATGCCCTCTCTCGTTCTTCTGCCTCGGAAAGTTGAGAAGCCATTGCTACAAGTGAATTAGAGGATATACTCAGCATGTTCTCAAGTGAAGCTATCCTAGCCATTCTTGCATTTGGTGACATGGAGGATGCCCTGAAAAAACAAGTTTTGAAAACAACCAAGACGCCAGATGTTATACTTTTTGTATTGCGCTCAGCATCAATCCAAAGATCCCAATTTTTTGAAAAGCGAAGAGGTGGGAATTTAAAAATTACACAAGATTTGTAAGAAAAAAACCTGGCAAATCCGTTCTTTCCTCTTGGTGGACTGAGACCCTTAGCAGCAAACTCACTTACATGCTTCAGCATGGCTAGCTCCTCTGCAAGGGCAGCTCGCCTGTAGATTGCATCATAAAGTTAATGACTACACCTCAGATCAGTCACTAAAATAAGTAATTAGTGAAACATATATTACGTACACTTGGCTCTGTTTCTCATACTCAAAACGAACTTCATGTTCTTTTACCGTGACTTCTAGTTCATGGTCAAGCCACCGTTGTAAGGACTTCTCGTTACTCTAAAGATGAAAAAAGATTTATTTAAGATCACATGAATAGTAAGGAAAATCTATGAAAGGAAAGGAAAATCCATTACCTGCCCATTTGTTCCATTTCCATTTGTTGCAACTGGAGAGTAATAGAATTAGTAGATTAAACAAAATAAAAGTGCAACAATAGCATCATACTATTTACTAAAAGACAGTTCCTCTACAGTTGAAGATATAACTTAACAACATCTTCTGTCTTCAAATCCCAAGACTCAAAAGCTTTAATTTATTATTGCCACATAAAACAAATCATACCGAAAGTGTCTCGGCTGGAAGTTTTACGAGCTTCAAGCAACTCCTTTAACCTTTTGGTTGCCATTGCAGCTTCTTCAGTTTTCCTTTGAAGGACCTGGATGAAGATATACATACTTGTTTAGAATAGGCAGCTACCTCAGAAACATGCACCCTGCAAAACTGAAGTTGGTACTCGTACCTGGTACTCACGGGTATGTATGTATCAACTACATACCAAAATTATTTTTAAAAATAAAACATTTGATACTTTATTTGGATACACATGTATACTTTTAGGTTATGTATGTATGGATTGATATAATAATGATGGAATAAGTTTATGTTCCATTTGGATAGATAAAAAGAAGATGAAACCAATATTGTTAGTTTGGACACCATCAGGAACCAGGCCCTCACGGTTGTATGTGAGTTTATAGTGGTTATTGTCAGTTAGTATAAAAAAATAGAATGGAGCGGAACATTATGGAATACATTTAATCTCATTTCATCATTTCCCTTCAGTTTGTACCTACGCTTTAGTCGGAGTAACAATTTTGCTTCATTCCCATAAAATAAATGGGAATGAAACATTTATTCCACTCCTTCCTACTCCAATCAATTTCATTATATTCAGCTCGATTTAAAATTCAAACAATAGAATGATATAACTATTCCACTCCGTCATACTCCATTCTATTTCTTTATATTTGGCTCATTTTAAAGTATGAGAAATTAATACATGTTTGTTAATTAGTAAAAAAATCATAAATATAATTTTTCTCATTTCTTTTTTTGATGCTGTAAATATTTTCCTTTTACATTGTACATTATTGCCATATATTCTTCTATACAAACAACCTTTCATTACTTTGTTATATAAATATCTTCTTTATGTCCTAATTTTCTAGTTTTCTTTTATTTCCTAATTCTATTGTGATTTGTCATGATTGAAGTTTTCTGTTAGATGCTATACTTATTTGTGATTTCTATATTTTATACAAGATAAGTGGACAACCAATCACCAAAGTGACTGTAGTTCAGTGGTAAGAATTCCATGTTGTGGCTGTGGAGACCATGGCTTGAATCCCAGCAGCAATATTTTTTTCTACAACTAAATATAAGATAATATAAATGTTTAAGCTGGCACTCAGCTTTTTCAGTTTTCCTTTGAAGGACCTTCCTGATGATGATACACATAATTATTTAACATAGGCAGCTGCTATCTCTGAAGCATGTATTTGGTATCATACTTGTACCCTATACTAGTTTGGTATGTACCGACTACATACCAAAATTATTCGTCAAAATTAAACATAGGATACTCCATTTTGATACATGTCAAGAGTTCTGGATGAAATATGGCAACAAGTGGGACAATCTTCACCTTACAAACTGCTATTTTAAGGTTAAAATTTGGTTTTTCTCATTTCTTTTTTGGTAACTTCAATAATTTCCTAATTACATTGTACATAGGAGTGGCAAAATGGGCCGCCCGTCCCGCCTCACCCCGCCTTAAGCCCGCCAAAAAAAAAGCGGGGCGGGCATACCCGCCAAGTGAAAATGGGCTTAAAAATCAAGCTCGCCCTGCCAAGGTGGCGGGCGACGGATTGGCGGACGGCAGGCTTGTCCGCCTACTTTTTTATTAATTTATTTCATTTTTAATAGATAAATAGGCTTTTTTTTACATTTCAATTAGATTTTTCACTTATTTTTTAAAACGAATTTTTATAAATTATCTTTTTAATTAATTTTACTTCAAAAAATATTACATATATTCACAAGTAAATGTATAAAATAAAACCATCAAGAATTAAAAATGACTAGAATTAACTAAAAAAAGACGGACTTAAGATGGGACAAGCTAAACGAAAAGGTGCGGCGGGCTTTAGCAGGTGGCGGGTTTTAGCGGAGCGGGCTAAGGCAGGCGGTCTATAGCGGAGCGGGCTTTGGTGGGCGGTGGGCCCAAAATCCCAACTCAACCCACCATTTTTTGGTGGTTGTGGGGACCGGCCCGGCGGGCCACGACCCGTTTTACACCCCTAATTGTATATTATTTCCATATTTTCTTCTATATAATCAACTTTTGTCATGTAAATATCTTTCTCATGTCCTAACGTTTTCATTTTTCTATATTTCCTAATTCTATTTTGATTTGTGTTGTAATAAATTATGAAAGATATGTCCCTGTATATTTATATGTTATGTTTATTTGTGATTCCTATGTTTTATAAAACTTGAATGGAATCCTAAACACAAGTGGCTGTAGTTTAGTGGTAAGAATTCCACGTTGTGGCCGTGGAGACCTGGGCTCGAATCCCAGCAGCCACATCTTTTTAGTTATTGGCTAATGGCCACACATACACAAATAAACACTTGCAAGTAGAAGGAAATGTGGTGACCCGGATTCGAACTCGAGATTCCACATAAAATGTCCTCAAAGCCAAACCATTAAGGTATAACAGTGAGGGCATAATAATGAAGTATTCAAAACAAGTATTAAGTAAAACAAATCAGCATTGAACAACTTCAAAATACATACCATTTTCTGACGCTGATTTAAAGCTTGCAGCTTGTGCTTTTCATATTCATTTTTTCTTCCCTCCTTCTTTAACTGCTCTTGCAAACATGTAATCAATGTGAGGTGATCATGTAGCATTCTAACAGTAACATAAATGCAATTGAAAAATCACACCACCTTAAGGAGTAGTTGGCACACAAACTTAAAATGTAGCATGAATGATTGTTTATTATTTTATGAAGAATCGTGCAACTAAAAGCAAATAAGTTATTCCACTTTAGACAAAACACTAGTTTACGAACATTCAGCATCTTAAGATGTCGTTGAGAAGTAGCATGAACAAATTCAATAACATGATAAAAGGAAGCTTGACATACTTGCAACAGTTCTTTCTCTCTAGAAGCCTTCCACTGTCGAAACTGTTCTGCTTCTTGTTTTATTTTTTGTTGCAATTGAACCTGCAACATTGAGGTCGTGTGTCATAACCAAGAGTATAAGTGATTGTAACCATGGAACGGATTTGTTATAATACAACCGTCAACCTTTTGGGCCTTTATAGACTGTATTTCATCTTGCAACCTCTTCGCTGCTTCATCACTTTTTTGCTTTTGCTTCATAAGCTGGACTTGATTCTCTTGCTTCTTCTTCAGATCCAAAATCTAACATGCAGAGTTTTGAAACAGGTTTTGTAATTTAGTATATATTCAAAAACAAATTTTATAAAGGGAAAAGAAATATTATTTTATAAATAAATAAGTAAATAAAAAGCAAATTGGACTACCCACTTGTGCTTCAAGTGTTTTCAATTTTTGGGAATGGGTATCCTCTAACTTCTGTGTTTGTCCATCAGAGTTGGCAGCAAGATTTTCAACTTCAGCCAAAAGACAATCTCTTTCTCGCTGCATTTATAAATCAGTCAAATAGATGAATATTAGTTTTCTGTAAGGGTCAAAATAAGTTGCATAACCTCTATTGTACCTGCACTGTTCTCTTCTCATCCTCAAGTTCCATTATCTTCCTTCCAAAGCGTTGCTTGAGTATTTCAGCATCGGATACTCCAAACAGCTTCATCTCAAACTGTACATATCAATCCCAATAATGTATGTTAACAAAATAATAAAATACGAGACAGGAGAAAATACAGAAGATTAATGTGCGTTTCAGTAGTGCATGATGTGGATATATGTCAAATTATACACATGCTCTGCAGCAACCTGCTATTCAATTCATGCCTTTTAAAGTACTTTTTACTAGTGCGTAATGTTGATATGTTTAATTATACATATGTGCCACAATGACCTCTTTCTGCTCCAAGCGTTTATTCAATTCATGCAACTCTCTATCCATACTATTTTGCAGAAGTTTGTGCTCCCATTCTTTTTCTACTTCTTCAATTTCTTTTGAATCACCTGCTAAAATGCAATTTGTACCATGAGTCATGCAGTTTTAGTAACACAAGATCAAGTAGAAGCGGAGAAAGAGATAGACAAAGGACTGACTCAAGCAAGTGCATGTGTAAAACAGACAATAATCAAATATTAAATCCAGACCAAAGACAAGACTTGCCTGCTGTTTCATTCATTGGGTAATCAGCCACTATGATAGGTAAGGTCCTCTTAAGCCCATCCGTCTTCACAATGCATGTGCCACCATCCTAAGAAACAGTTTTCAAGATTGCATGCATAAATTATCCAGCCAATATCCTCAATTCATTTGAAGGATGCAAACTAAAATGATGGGATGAAAGGTCATATATTTAGGGATTAAAATACTTTCTGCAAAAAAAATATGCGAGTCAAAGAAAAATAATAGCAAAAAGTAAGAAGCATACATAAGCATCCTTTTCACTTAGTTCTAAGATAGAACATCTACTACGGTGTTCATGAAGTTCACGGCAAAGATCTTCATTAGCAGCTTCAAGCCAAACAATCCTTTCCTTAAGACCCTATACGATGAGTTACAAGATGATTACATATTTAAAATATGAATGAAAACCATTCGATAATATGAGATTGATGTAAATCATATCAAATTTGAAATGTATCTCAAAATAGTGGCATATAAGCACAATTAGTGCTAGGATACTTTTCTTCAAATAATAAACACAGTGACGAATATTGATTGGTATCCCATCATCATACACTATAAAATTAAGCCATTTAATACCATCAATAGCAATGTAGGAAATATATTTAAGCAATCAAGACTTCGCCAAAGATTCATATTAATGGAAGCCAAATACCTGAACTTCCCCAGATGAGCCACCGGCACGGGCACAAAGTTCTGCCTGCAAATACTCCAGTTTTTGTCTCATTTTTAGCATCTCACTGGACATGGGATCTCTGTTGACCTAGAGAAGAAATTAAGAAAAAGGTGAGCCTCAATGGCTATCACAGTAAAATTATCTCGGTTTTGTCAAATGAAAAATTGGGAACAAAGAACTATGCAATACTCACAACAGGCTTATTTTGGATATTGCGTGCACGATTTGCATACTTCAAAGTGTTTAGGGTTTCCTCAGCATTAATATCAGCAGGACTTATGCACGCTGAAATAAAAATATTGTTTCATAACAGCAAATCTTAAGAAGAAACATAAAAGGTGCGGAAGTAAAGTAGAAAGACATGATAGAGCATTCAAACTCTTTGCATCAACCATATAGTTGGAAAAAGTTCAAACCTTAAGAAAAAAATGATTTATTCGGCGTAGGGAAAAGGTCCAAGAATGTAATATACAGAACACAGTTTATGCATTTCAGCATGTGTTAAAAAAGATCATACTATTAACTTTGGTTCCAAGATGAAGATTAGAAATGTTAGCTTGAAGTTAAGGCCACTTATGGAACGAAAAGAGAAAAGTTGATATATGTAAGAGAAACAACTGACCTATCATGACAGTTCTGCTGTTACCCCCAAGTGAATCCTGCAAAAGTATTTAAACTTTTTAATCTATAAAAGCAAGAACGCAAAAAAGATCAAAGGAAGAAAATTTGACAACGAAAACAATTATCCCTCCCATATAAATGTTTCCTGTTTTATATCGTCTTCTTTTATCAGTAATATTATTTATTTTCTTCTAGGAAATTGTAACATTCCAGTTGTGAATAACCTAGATTCAATATAGGTGAATATAAATGTGTTCGTGGCACAATTACATTTTTTAAATATTAGAGCTTCCTACTAACTAGTCTGTAGATGAATTTGGAAAAACAGGAGATAGAGTGCACACTAATTCTTTTATCTATAAATTATTTTCAATATCATAAAAAGAAATGTATATGCTGCAAAAAAAAAAAAGCTAAATATAAGGATATCAAACCTGTAAAAGCCGAGTAAGTTTACTGTCCCTATATGGAACATGAACGCCTTCCTTTCGCTTCTTTTCATCACCAAGTGCACTAATAACATTACCAAGTGCTAGAAGTCCTCTGTTAATATGAACGCCTGATTTAAAGATTAGACAACTAATGAATATATAATAATGTCAAAAACAAAATTAAAGGATATATCTGAAAAATGTGAAAAACTAACCTTCCTTAAAACGCATACCATCAGACCCTGTTCTTTTAGCACGTTCTGATCCGGCAAGATCTACCAAGTGCAACTTAGCACAAAGATACTCGTCATTCATAGTATCATTTAAGCAGCTGTCATTAGGATTCTTGGCCTTGCACATTTGCTCTAATGTGATGGTGAAGATTGCATGAGATCGACTAGTTGGACACATTGAAGAGGTATAAGATATAGAAGAGAACTCCAACATAATAAACAGCAACAGTTTGAGGCACAACTTTTCAATCATGTATTGGTACAACAACAACCAAATACTTTTCCCACTAGGTGGGGGTCAATGGCATAGGTCAAACATCATAATGGTTATGAATCATAATGACAAACTATTCATATTGTGTCAAATCGTGGACTGGGACTGACAAGTAAACAGGTGGAATAATTCATTGAAAAATCAATAAAATGTACGACAAAATTGCAAGTATTCCTACAGTGACAAAATGCATATTTTAAAGGAAAAACCCCAAAGCTCAATCTCATTGTTAGATGCTTGAAATGCCAGCAGACTTTTAAAACAGAGTTGACAAAGGTGGACAATATTTGATGTCTCCAGTTATTTATTGATTTATCAAATGAATTCTATGTAATCTGATTCTTTCTCTGATCATTTCTTGTGGCCATATGCTACCCAAAAGTAGTCCAAGAATCTTAAAAACAGAAAATTATTTCATGAATAAAAAACTATTTTGTGCAGTTCAAAGTAGAGCAGAAAAATGCTTTATCAACCTGGATTGATTATTCATATTTGTGCTCCCAGTTGCTCTACTCAAGGATCCTTGTTCCAGGCAAGCAGCCATTTCTTTTAATGTGGTGACACTAACTTCAGTAGATCCTGCAAGAGTTATAACACCACTTGATGTCTCGCGAATTTGTATTGGCGGCTTCACAGGAGATGTCATTTTTCCTGCATGTCCATTTGTAGTTTCTGGTTTCCCCATGGGGGAGGGATCCAGTAAATCTCTTACTTCTTCTTTAAGAATCTTTTCACAATTAAATGTTGTTGTCAGATACATAATCTTGATAACTTTGCACATATGAGGGAGGCATAATTCAAACATTGAAACACATTTAAACAACAAAATTCAAAAACAATTCGGCAAGCAGTGGAAAAAAAAAACATCAACAGACCTCAATAAAGGAAACATGCAACTGAAATTCAGTCTGGTGCTTGAAGGTCCCAATTTTGTTGAACAAAACATTCATAACTTGGGGTATTACTCCACCAGTTTGGAAACCTTCTTTGAAGCCAGTTCCCATGGTGTACGTTTTCCCAGAACCTGTCTGCAATCAAATGGAAGTGTCAAATGCAAAAGAGCTGCAACTTTCAAGTGTTGTAGCATGTAACTTCTCTTTCCTTATACTATACCTGACCATATGCCAGAACAGTAGCATTATATCCTTGAAACAAACCATCAACAAGTGGAGCAACACAATCATCAAACATGTTACACGAGGGAGAACCAGTGCTTCCGTAGACATGATCAAATGTAAATGAGTGAGCACCAATTTGTACCTGTATTACATTGACAAATGAATTAGCATATTATTATCAAGCCAAATGTTTAGCTACTTAAAGGATATTAAAGTGTCATTTCAAAACCACACGAATAAATTCCAATGACTTTAACTAATAAACAATCGGCGTCCACGAAAAAATGCAAGCAATTTAAATTAAAAAACTAATAATACTAAATTTTAACACTCTTTGAAAATAAGATAACAGAAATAGATGTCAATTGAAGATGAAAGGCATATAAGGAAATATTCAGGAAAAAGAAATCAGCTGATAGTTTCTAAACATTTAAATCGTTGAAGTTTTTGACATTAGAAACTGAAGAAACATCAAAAGGAAAATGAAAATGTTGCCAACAATTGAACAAAATTCAAAAACTAAAGAGCTAATGTAATTTTGTTGAAGCTCTAAAGTGTAGTTTTTGCTAAAATCATTGTCACACAAATTGATGAGATCGTCAATCCAAACATGCACTTAAACTCCTAATTATGCTCAGTTAGTAGTGTATGTCCACTTTTGGAGAAGTAGATTTTGATTTCGAGGTGTAAAAGTAATTTTGGCATGTTTGATATTCTTGAGTAGAATTGACCAAGGTTTTAAAAAAACTGGCTGTTACCATGAAAACGGTCGTGAGAAAAGGGTGCCGATACCAATACTCACTATTTTTAATTGTGGTTAATTCACCTGAAATTGCGATCGCCTCATTGGAATTGACTTTATCTACATAGATAATTCTAAACTTCAAATTTGTTGTTCATTAAGTTGTGTATGTAACTTGAAGATTCTGCCTCTACAATTGATTATGTTCTCGCATTTGTGGGTTAAACTCGTTTTTAAGTTGCGTATAGAATCAATTTTACAATAACCAATTAATCTAGAATCAATTTTCTTCCCAGCAAAACCAAACACAAATCCAAAAATTTATGAATATTTAATTCGAAATATATAAAAACTCTAAAAGCCAAAAGCGAAATTGCAAAACTAGGTAAAAGAAACCTTCCTCTCCTCCCAATCTAACCAAAATCCCGTTATATTTCCCCAAAATAAATTTTCAGAAACGTACACTGATATCCAATCCCGAAATAGAATGAAGTCAAATATATCCCAAAAAAGTAAATATCAGATCATAAAAGCAACTTCAATCAATCTAGATTTAGAACACGCGTGTTCAGTTACGTAAGCAATTTCCGATCTAGATCTCTTCCACATAAGACTAAAAATCCAAAAGAGGAAATAGCTAGAGCATTGTACAGAGTCAACGACAATGCGTTTCGTTTTTCACATTCAATTCGCAAACGACATTGTTGAGGTGAAAGTGAGTGCACCTGAGGCTTCCCGGAGACGACGGTGACACAGTCTTTGCATCCTTGAAGCTTTTCGTCGGCGATTAACGGCCGCACATGAACCGCGACTTTTACGCAACAGTTTTCCCCTGCTTCCATGGGGAAGAAAGAAGCTAAAGAGAAATGAATCAGAGATCAATTGACTGAGCTGAAGTAGAGAGAGTTTTTGTTAATGCTAGAGAGAGAAAGTAGTGTAGTTGGAGAGCGAAAGAATAGGGGTAGTTGTGGAAAGAAAAGAGAGAGACTCATAAGAGAGCATGACCAGTAACTGTAAGGACAACAACCACTATCATTTTCCCTTCACCTTCACTGCATTATGGTCGCGTGCTTTCTATCTTTTCTTGCATTATTTTCTTTCCCAATTTACCCTCCTTTCAACGGTCCTATGCATTTGTACTCGCGCAAAAGAAGATGCTGTTTATGTTATACTGCATTTACTATTTTACCCACTCCATCTTAATGCTTGTGTCCTTTTTCTTCATGCTAATTAATAAATTGATTAATGGAGTACTCCCTTTTACTTTTTTATTTTTTGAGGTCGGAGGAATGTTTTTTAATCTGTGTTGATTTTATCAAAAGGTTAAAAAGCAACAATGATATTAGTAATCGATTCTCTTTTTGTTGATAAAATGATTGAATTGGAAAAAAACTTGACATTCAATTTTAATCTAAATTGAATTTAGTGGAGATAACATTATCACCTAACGTATTTAGAACCATGATCTCATGATTAAAAAAGAGAATAAATTAAGTAATGTGAGTCTAATTTAAATAAATCGATTATGCTAATCAGTGTTATGAGAATACTCTTTAAAAATATTAACTATGCAAAATATTTTTTAGAAAAGTTAATAATTTTAAATTTTATATACTTCTAGAAAAAAATACCATTTTAAGTATTTAAAGATTATTCTAAGGGCAGTCTTTCCCTTTTCTTTTTTTTTAATTTGAGTCTCTTATATAATTTATTAGATTTTTTATATTCTAATATAAATTTTTAAAAATTTGGTCTTTTTTGAAAATCTATTAAAAATTTATTTCATAAAAAATTTTAAATAATTTATTTTACCTATTTTTTAAATAGACAACATAAATGTTTATATATTATTTAATTTAATTTTTAATAAATATGTATATATAGATTGAGATCGGTAAGATTTTATAATTTTTTTAATTGTTTAAATTTTTATATTTAATTAAATAAAATTTTAAAAATATATAAATTTAATATTTTTATTAAATAAATCAGACCAAAACATACTTAAATAAACCAGACAATAAATTCTTATAAATCGACATCGATCTCATCTCTACTTACTATTAAAAATATATATTCTACTTTTATTTTATAATAGAAAATATTTAATTTAATATGAAATCTATTTTTCAATGCTTTAAATAAAATATCGCAACTATCATCCTCAAACTACATCAAAATATAAATTAAAATAATTACAAATAATATATAAGTAAAGTTTAATAGATATATAGTTAAAATATAAAATTGCGCTATCATCTAATCGAAATTTATCGTTCTGCCATATTATATTAGCAATTTAAAATATTTTTTTCTAATTTAATTGAAACACGATAATAATAAATATAAAATTAATTTATACTCTCAATGCATATCATATATTCTCATATAAGTGGGGATATTTAAAAGAAATAAATACTACTATGTATGAAATATGGACACTAAAATA
This sequence comes from Vicia faba, assembly GCA_948472305.1. NCBI lineage: Eukaryota > Viridiplantae > Streptophyta > Magnoliopsida > Fabales > Fabaceae > Vicia > Vicia faba. The sequence continues at coordinate 1,042,186,221 of OX451737.1, forward strand.
TGTATTTTGTGGAGTTTGAATTGTTTTGTGTTTTGATGTAACAAGTATAATTAGGTTAATTAATTTTTTAGTTGTTTTTTGCCAACAATGATAGCATATGTCATTAGAGAAGAAATCCGCAACCAACTTGTAACTGAATCGTAACAGAATTGTGAGAGAAAATTAGAAAGAGATATTAGAATAATTGTTTCATTGATTAAAGGATAAGATACATGTGGTAGTTTATATAAACAAGCCAAGATTAAATAATAGTCATTAGATTTAATACTAATAAAATAAAATAAAGTATCAGATTAATATAATAAATTAATATCCTCCTCAAGTTAGACTATAGATATTACAAAATTTTAATTTGGCCAAAATGAAAGTCAATGTTGGAGAATGCAGGGGCTTGGTAAACATGTCGGTAAGATGATCAATATTGGATATAGAAAGAAGATGAAGTAGCTTGGACTGAATCTTTTCATGAATTACATGGCAGTCCAATTCAATATGCTTACTTCGCTTGTGGAAGACAAGGTTGTGAGCCAAACAGATAGTTGATTTGCTATCACAATATACTGAAGCTGACTTGGACAAGGTGATGGTAAGATCTTTGAACAAATATTATAGCCATTGAAGCTCACAGGTTAAAGATGATAAAGCTATGTATTTAACTTTATTAGAAGATTTATAGATTGTGTTTTGTTTCTTGGACTTTCAACAAAGGAGAGAAGGACCCATAAGAACACAAAAACCAGTAGTAGATCTTCGAGTATCAAGGCATCGTGCCCAGTCAGAGTCAACAAAGCCGTATAGTTTAAAATCACCAGAAGAAGAAAATAAGATACCTTTAGCAGGAAAAAGCTTAAGATACCTTAAGACCTTAGTGGCTGCTTGATAATGTGGAAGTAAGGGGTGAGAAACATATTGGCTTAACTGTTGTAAAATATATGATATGTTAGGTCTAGTGTTGGTGAGGTAGATTAACTTACCAATTAACTTGCGATATGAAGAATGGTCCTGCAATTCCTGACCAGTTGAAGTAGTGTTGGCTGAGATTTTCAACAAGGACCAAAATCCAACCAAAAGAAAAGGAACAAAAAGGTTCTTTAGAAAAGGTGATTTATGTTATTCGATTACTGATGCAGCCGACCTAGGACCTAGAGAGATTCTACAAGTATTCAACTACTGATGCAATCGACCTAGAGAGATTATACAAGTCAGTGATTGGGCCTGAAAACAGAAGCAGCCGACCAGGGAAGACCTCATAAGTCATTGGGCCTAGAAACTTCAAAAGGCCCAAAATATCCATCAAGCGAGCGAAACGTTTTGGAGGGAAACTTGGAGAACATGGGTTCGAGAGTACGAATGGAGAACATGGGATCATGGAGAGGGGTTACAAGATACACGTGGCATACAAAGAAGCAAAGTCTGCTAGAAAGTAGTTATTTTTTGTGTATTATAAATAAAGCACTTAGTGCATAGTGTTAAAGATTCAAACTTTCACATTCATATACGCTAGTCACTAAAAGTATCCAAACAAACAAGCGAAATGAGTCAGGCTAGGGAAATGTATGTTTGAATCAACTTATTTTTAACTATTTTGATGTTATGTTATTTATGTCTACAGCTTAAAGCACTTTTCATTTTATTTTACAAATCTTGCTTTATTTGTTATCAACTCGTTTGGCACTAGTCAAACGAAATCTTTTAAAAACACCTTGTGAAAACACTCGAAAACTGAAGCATTATACTGAGATTCCCTGGTCATTCTCGCCAGTAAACTTTTATTAAGAGACCAATATTGTTTACCAAAATCAGAGATAAACAAATTGGCACACCTGGTGGGGCCGTGCTAATAATTTCGTATTTGTGTTTGATTTTACAAAGTTTCTTGTAGTTTAGTTTGTGTTTGTGTGAATTTAAGAAGTAGTAAACATTTATCAAAGTCTAAAATGCCACGCTCAGACACAAATACTGCACATACACAGATTTTTACACAAAATGTGGATGCCATACCAGTGAGTACCACAACTCAAAGCGCGATGGTTTTATCTCTTATGAGATCGACTGTTATTCATGGTTCAGTGACAACAGTTACAACGATAAAACCTAGGCATATGGTATCACCTTGACTCAAATTGATCACTCTTTTTGGGGGGTTCAGGGTCATCATTTGTCCCTTATCAATATGGTATACCTTATTCTATGATGGTTGGGTTACAGTCGAAACCAAGGTAGTTAAGTCCCAGTTGGTCGACCAGGTGGTGTTGGTTATATCCCTCAGTCGACACCATCTTTGAATACTACTTCTGTTATGGCTTTGAGGAAACAGATGGATGAGAGTAATTTAGAGTTAGTGAATGTTTTAACTCAACAAATGGGAGTTGCCTTCAATCTTGTAGTTGACCAAATAGGCATATTGATCGAGTCATTAGGGGTCCAACCAACTCAGACGCACCAAAGGCCGTTAAGAGTTTTTGAAGAACTGGAGAGATACAATAATGAGCGTCCTTTTAGACCTCAAAGGGTGGAAGTACCCACTTACGAAGAGGAAGAATTTGTTGAAAAATACGAACCTAGTCCAGTCGTAGTTAGGAGAAACCAATATGATGATAGAGTGTTAAGAAATGCCATTGTTAGGCGTAAAAACATAGTGAATGTAGTAGAAGAAGTGTTAACACGATCTGGGGTGAATGTTGGCCTTCAGAAGCCTAATTATTCGTCTCCCTTGCCCGATTATATTCGACTGGCAGAATTACCTAGAGGATGTAAGGTACCTAAATTTACCAAGTTTGTTGGTGATGCTAATGAGTCGACCATTGAACATATTTCTAGGTATGAAATAGAAGATGGCGATATCGCCAATGATGAGGGTTTAAAATTAAGATATTTTCCTAATTCATTAACCAAAAATGTTTTTACTTGGTTTACAACATTGACTCCGAATTCTATACGCACTTGGGAATAAGTTGAGGGCATATTTCATGAGCAATTTTATGTTGGTCAACCTAATATAAGTTTGAAAGAATTATCCTCAATCAAGAGGAGGTCGTTTGAGTCAATGGAGGCTTATTTGAATATGTTTAGGGTCCTAAAGTCTAGATGTTTTACTAGAGTTCCTGAACATGAGTTGGTCGAAATGGCCGCTGAGGGCTTAGATTATTCCATTAGGAAGAAGTTTTATCCTAAATCTATTACAGGTATGTCTCAACTAGTTGATAAGGTTAGATATATCGAACGTTTGAGAACAGAAAAAGCTAGAGTTTCAAAGGATCATAGAAAAGTCAAAGTGGCCTATGTGGATAAGAAAGATTATTCTATAGAGTATGAAGATGAATGCATGGAAGAAGGAGAAGTTAACATGGCTAAATTAAAAGTTGGACCTCCATATGTGTGATACGGTGAGAGAACTGACTTGAGGGTTTTGTGTTTGATCGCAAATGTTGTGGTTAGCAAGAGTCGCCATCGACTTTTCTTTTATCCAAAAGGAAAGGTGAAAAAGCACAGGAAAGACCTTTGAGATTATTTCTTGAGTTTGGGGGGTAGATTATGAAAAGGGAAGGTATTAGCACCTTTTTCATCCATGGTTTTCCATGGGCTCTTAGTTACTTGCTAGATCAATTGCTTTTGTTTGAAATTATGCTTTGTGTGGTTTTGAAAAGTATTTTGTAAAGAGACCATTGTTTAGGCAATCTTTGTAATGATTCTTATTCGTAAGAATGTATACAAAGATGTTGATCTTTTGAAAATGTTTTCAAGTTTTGTAAGATGTTTTGAAAGTATAGGTGTTTGTTTTTGAAGATAGCAAGGATGTTTATTTTGAAGTGGAGCAAGTAATTTGGAGCAATCTACCTACTCAAATGTCTTTCTTGTTCATTTTATTTTCCTTTGACATTGTTGTCTTACCATTGATTTGGTAAACAACCCTATCTTTGGATGTAAGCGGGACGGGTGTGGGTCATCGTATAACCATGATTAGCAATATTGCAAGGTATCTTAGCATTCTTTTTTAGGGACTAATATCATTTGTAAGGCAACTTAGATAGCGTCATCGAGGGACTATGATCTTGTATTTGCTTGTTTTTGCTAAGATACCTTACATGCGTAATATGGTCATTTTGTATAAGGCAACCAAGTGGAATAACTCTAGGGGTGTTTGTGTGCAAGTGCATCATTTTCATGCTTGTTTTTGTCTTGAATTAGGGTTTTCTAGATATTGATTTTAGTCTTTCCATACAAACCCTAATTACTAGCATGCTATATAAAAGCGATAAATTGCAAAATTTAAAGTTACTACGCTATTACAACATTTGTGGGGAGGGGGTGTATAATTTGTAAATGGGGATTGCAAGAATTTAAACCTAATTAGTCTATTACAACCATATTGAATTGGTATGAATATACAAGGAATTAAATAAATACAAAGTATAAAAATGAATAAATGTACAAGGATGCAAAATGTAAAGAAAAGGAATTTTGTTGGGTTTTCATGAAAAAAAGATTTTTATCTTAACCTAATTAAATAAAGAAAATAATTAATTAAAATTAAATTTTATTAAGAAAATATTTTTGAATAAAACCCTATTTCTATTTAGTTGATTAAAAGGAAATAAGTTTAAGAAAAATATTTTTGGTATTTTTTATCTTGAAAATATTTATAGCATTATAAATTATTTTTAGTCCTTTTTATAATAAAAATAATGTATTTTAAATGGTGTGAAAAATAAATAAATAAAAACATAATATTAATTAAGTTTACAAGATTATTTAATAAAATAAATAAAGTATAATAAATAAAAATATTTTTTATGAGAAAAATAAAATAAAATAAGTCAAAATATAAATATATCATTTTTTTATTTTATGATTTTTTGTATTTAGAAAAAATATATTTAAGAAAAGATAAATGAAATAAATAAATAATTTGGGCCAAGGAGTGCCAAGAGTCAATGTGGAGGTCAGCTAGCAAACACAAAAATACACCAGGCCCAAAGAGCCCAGCGCCTGCCAAATAAAAAAAGCCGGAATTGTAAAAATATGAAAATATGAAAAAAGGGTACCACTAGGGCTCGAACCAAGGTCTCATAGGTTACAGATGCGCGCTTCTACCACTGGGGTGGCTATACATCCATTAATACAAGTAAAACAATAAATATGTAAGGCAAAATGCGCCCTAAAGACTTCATCTTCAACCTCCAGCCAGACCATCGGTAACTTTCTCATTTCTCATCAAAAATGAAAACTGTAAACATGAAACTTGTAGCAAATTTCCTCAGGATTCCATAAATGTAAAGTATTAAAACTATAGATCAAAGATAAGAAATAATTTTAATGGCCCTAATCTGAACCCTAAAAATTTCAGAAATTTCAGTTTCAAAATTCTCTAAGCTCAAGCAAAATTAATGGAAACTAAGGACATGGTTAGCTTCAGGGCAATGATATCTACATGTTTTATTCACAAACAAACTATTGATGATGCCTGTTTGAAGAGTTTCAAGTTGAGAAAACTTACCTCAAAACTGGAAATCGTGTTTGGAGTTTGATCTTGTTTCAAGTGATGGTGATGATCAGGTTAGCTTCCTCGAGGTCCTAGGAAGCTAATGCAATGGTTTGCTCAAGTTGAGAGTGGCTGAAATGACTTGGAGAAGTCAAGTTGCAGACTCTGTTTTTTGTTTATGGAAGTTATGGTAAATGGTGTTACAGTTCTAAAATAAGGATATGGATGAGTTGTATTTGATGTAAGGAAGCTTTAGAAACTAAAAGGCCAAGAAACGCATGAGGGAAATGGGAGTTTGATGTTCAAGGTCAGAAACTGTGCAACAATGAAGTTTTTGGGAAATTTCTAATTTGAAAGAGTTTTGGTGTATTTCAGGGTGCTCAAGCTCGTGTTCTAGCTTACAAATAGTGACTCTATTTATAAGCAACAAGTTTGGAGTGCTCTAGTTGATCAGAATTCAAATTTACATGTTTAAGTTAAACATGTGATTTTTTGATAAAACAAGTTTCCATACCTTGTATACTTGCTAAGATAGAGTGATTATGCTTTAAACAAGCTTGATTTTGACTTTGTGGATGAAGTGTGATCATAGGGAACAAGTTAGAGGCTCAATGCGAACTTTATGCAAAAAGCTTGCTTTACAAGAATGACATTGTTAACTTTGTGCCATAAATGGAAATAAAACTTGGATAATAGCTCAATTTCTTGGATCAAACCCCTAACAGTTGTGTAAACATTTAATTATGAAGTGATAAACAATTTTGAGGCCTGCAAAGCAAATATTATGCATCCTAGCATGGATTTGGTTCATGTGTTCATCAAAAATGACTTGTAATTCAAGTGACAAAACCCTAACTTCATCTCTTCGATTCTCCTTCCTCAAGAATGATCTCAAGGAGTTCTTAGACATTTTGGAAAGCTTGCAATGTGCTATATAACCCATATTTGAATTTCTTTTGAATATTACCCTTGGAACTATATGAAAAAGTTCCATGAAGTTAGGTCAAAATCCTGACCAAATTAGGGCAAAATTTCACTAAGTGTTTAGTTTCATGACCACATGTTCATAAAATTATAACTTGAGATCCAAGCATTTTTTGAATGAGTTGTGTAAATAAAAGTTATAGATATCATGGAGATCTACAACTTTCATGTTGGAAGTTTCTCTTGAATCATCTTACATCATGGTGAAAATTTTGCTCAAATTTTTGAAAAAACATGAAATTTCCAACACTTAGAAAAATTTCTAAGTTTAGAAATTTTGACTTGTCAAAATGAAATATTTACATTTTGATTTCTTGATGAATAAGTTTCATATTTTGTCATGTTTTGGTGAATTGTGATCTTTGGCACTTGAATTTGACCAAAAAGTCAAAGTTTGACTTTTTAGTATACAGTTGACTTTTGATCAGTTGACTGAAAAATTCATCTGTCAATCCAATGGAATTGCAATGTTTTAACCATGCCATTAGGTCAAAATGATTCAATTGGACTCTTGAGATCATGCCTTAAACCAATTGACCATTTGCTAGGTCAAAAATAAAAAATTGCCCTTTCTCAGTCAAAACCCTAATTTTGACCATTTTGCCCTTTTGGAGATTTGACCAAATTTCTTGAGGAGCTGTGGTCCAAACTTGATAAAATGACACATATGAGTTTAAAATGTTGGTATGGATCAAAAATTAAGAAGTTTGAATGTAAATTGGCCATAGTTGACTTTTTCCCTAATACAACTGATTTTTAGGTCAACTGCTCAATTGACTGAGCAAAAATGTGATCCAAGACTTGAAACTTGACATGAGTGATCTTGGGGGTCCATAATTATCCATGAAATTAATATGGGACCTTGGAAGTTTAAGTGTCTTTGTGAAAACTCAAACGCTAATTTTGGTCATTAGTGCTTGAGGAGGTGTCTTGAGCTGATCAAACCCTAGTGCAGTCTTGAGCCCAAGGAGATCTTGTGAGTAAATTCTTGATAAGTGAGAGGGAAAATTTTGGGGTACAACAGCTGCCCCTGTTCAATCTTCTTAAGCCTGAAGAGTTAGAGTGCCCAGAAATTTTCACTCGACGATGTGATGGTAGAGGGAATGGGCTTAAAGATGCCATTTGGAGAGGTAATAGAAATTTGTTGGAGACGGGCTTGCAGATGCCATCCAAGAGTGATTGTTGAATTGTAATTTTTAAGCTGAAAGAATGAGTATCAGAATGGTGCCCATGTCCGGAATCTGAATTGTATTTGGAAGCTGGTTTTGAATGAGTATCAGAATGGCGTCCGTGTCTGGAGCATATCTATACTGTATCTGGAAGTTGAAATCTGAATGAGTATCAGAATGACATATGTGTCTGGAGCATATCTGAAATGTATCTGAGAAGTTGAGATCTTAATGAGTATCAGGATGGCACCCGTGTTTGGAGCGTATATGTACTGTATCTGGAAGTTGAAATCTGAATGATTATCAGAATGGCATCCGTGTCTGGAGCGTATCTGAACTGTATCTAAGAATTTGAGATCTAAATGAGTATCAGGATGGCATCCATGTCTCGAGCGTATCTGAACTTTATCAAAGTCGAAATATGAATGAGTATCAGAATGGTATCCGTGTCTAGAGCATATCTGAACTGTATTTGAAAGTTAAATGAGCTTCAGGATGGCATCCGTGTCTGGAGCGTATCTGAATTGTATCAAAAAACTTTGAACAATGTCAATGGTAGTTGTTAACCTTATCCTGAAAAGAGTAAAATATTAGCAAAAATGCAAAGTCATGTTGTATGAAATGCATGGTATAATGCATTTGTGTTATCAATGTTTATGATATATGGACGCAATGTATGCCCATGCAAGCTAATCTGCCACACTGTTGTTGGATTGGGGAAAATAAATCATTGACTGCTGCTGAGGATATGGAGTATAAGTCTTCATGTTGTGAAGTCTAAGTGTTGATAAATTTTGCCTTGGAGAAATAAACTTTGTTGTAAGGGGAATGCTGTGTACTGCTTTTAAAATCCTATTGGGGAATCCTGAGAAATTTGACGACTTCTACTGGGGATTGATAACTGGAAGCTCCGCTCTGCTGGGGATTAAACTGCACATTACAGGGGATTATGGAAATAGAATAGAGAGATTTCCCTACCCCTTAAAGCCATCAGTGATTGTCTTTCTATTTTGTTTATTTGTAAACAGTAATTATGTTCAAATGCATATGTTCAAAAATGAACCATTGGACGTTTTTTGTAAACAACAAAATAGAGTAAAGAAAAACAGATAGTTTTGAACTTTCAAAGGGATATCTTTGTATTGACTTTGAGTAAGTATTTTTTGTACAATGAGACAAACATTATAGTAAAAGAATTCCGTCGTAAAAAAATGAAAATTTTGATACAAAGAAAAGATAGCTATGTGTAATAATCCCATGGGGTTCCCATTCTGTTATAGCCTTCGTATCTCTGAGCATCTTGTCTGTTTGTTGCCTTGTCCGAAGTTGATTGAATTGATCAGAACCTATGAGTTTGCAGGTTGTCTGCAACGTGATACAATGGGACATAGTCATACGCTTTAATTCCCTAACTTTTGCCTGGACCGCCCTTTCAAGTTTTCAGTCCACTAGGATACCCTTTTTTTCCCAAGCCGCCCTTTTGGGTTTTCAACTTGTCGGGTGTACAGATTCTTTTTTTTTGTTTTATCCCTAATTTTTGCCAGAACCTTTTTGGTTCACCGGGACGCCCTCGTTTTTCCTAGGTGTGTCAACCTAGCGGGTCTCTTATGCATAGTATCTTTTAATTATGCCTGCATTTGCATGGTGCAGCAGGTCATCACCATCCATGGTGGTCAAGATCATTGTGCCACCAGAGAATATGTTTTTAATTACAAATGGTCCTTCGTATGTAGGAGTCCATTTGCCCCTGGGATCACCTTGCGGTAGTATGATGCGCTTGATCACCAGATCTCCAACTTGATATACTTGTCGTCTGAACTTTTGTTAAAAGCCTTGATCATCCGTTTTTGATACATTTGACCATGACAAACAACAGTAAGCCTTTTCTCATCAATCAAGTTTAGTTGATCAAGTAGAGTCTGGATCCAATCGTCTTTATTTAACCCTGCATCCTTCATGATTCTCAGAGAGGGGATCTGGACCTCAATAGGAAAAATAACTTCCATGCCGTAAACCAGAGAAAAGGATGTTACCCCGGTTGATGTGCGGGTTGTGGTACGATATTCGTGGAGAGCGAATGGTAGCATCTCATGCCAGTCTTTGTATGTGATTTTCATTTTCTGTATGATCTTTTTAATGTTCTTATTTGCGGCTTCGACAACACCATTCATCTTTGGCCGGTAAGGGGAAGAATTGTGATGTTGAATCTTGAATTGCTCACACAAGGCAGTGATTATAGTATTGTCCAGGTTTGTACCATTGTCTGTAATGATCCTCTCCGGGATACCGTAACGACATATGAGATTCTGCTTGATGAACCAGGCGACAACATTCTTGGTCACGGAAGCGAAAGAAGCTGCCTCCACCCACTTGGTGAAATAGTCAATGGCCACTAAGAAGAAGCGGTGTCCATTGGAAGTTGTTGGCTTGATTTCCCCAATCATATTAATTCCCCATATAGCAAAGGGCCAAGGAGCCGTCAAGATATTCAGAGGAACCGGAGGTACGTGCACCTTGTCAGCATAAATCTGACACTTATTGCAGGTTCGAGAGTGTTGATAGCAATCTTCTTCCATGGTAGACCAGTAATATCCTACCCGTAGGATTTTCTTTTCCATCGTATGCCCACTAGAATGGGTGCTAAAAGTGTCTTCATGTAACTCAGCCATGATCCTTTCAGCTTCAACCTTGTCTACGCACTCAAGTAACACTGAGTCATGGTTGCGTTTGTAAAGGATGCCATTACTAAGGAAGAATTTAGCGGAGAATCTCATTAAGAACTTCTTATCATTGACTGAAGCTCCTTCAGGATATTCTTGAACCTCGAGATAACTCTTGACTTCGTGAAACCAAGGATGGTCCATAATTTCTTCAGTATTAATCTCGTGACAGTGTGTTGGTTCATCACTTCGTTCAATGGTGATCTGGGGAGCCTCGTTATCCCATTTAAGATTAAACATAGATGTCATTGTGGCTAGTGCGTCTGCTAGCTGGTTTTCTTCTCGCGAGAAGTGCTCGAAGGTAATCTCCTCAAAATGTGGGAGCAACGTCAAAACATGTTCTTTGTAAGGGATAAGGTTAGGTTGTTTGGTGTCCCATTCCCCTTTGATCTGGCTGATAACCAAAGCTGAATCTCAGAATACATTCAACAATTTTATCCCTAAGTCTATGGCAGCTTTGAGACCAAAGATGCACGCTTCGTATTCCGCCATGTTATTTGTACAATTGAAGCAGAGGCTTGCAGTAAATGGAGTGTGACACCCTTTAGGAGATATGAGTACTGCACCAATACCATTGCTGAGTGCATTATATGCCCCATCAAAAACCAGGGTCCATCGGGGTCCTTGTTTAGGTCCGTCATATGGCCTGAATTCTTCACAGTTGTTTACCATCATGATGTCTTCATCCGGGAATTCGAACTTCATGGAATGGTAGTCTTCCACAGCTTGGTGAGCAAGGTGACTAGCTAGTACACTGCCCTTTATAGCTTTCTGGGTAGTATACTGTATGTCATATTCTATTAGGATCATCTGTCATCTCGCTATTCTCCCAGAGAGAGCGGGTTTCTCAAAGATGTATTTTATTGGATCCATTTTAGATATCAATAAGGTAGTATGGGTCAGCATATACTGTCTTAGTCGGCGAGCAGCCCATGCCAGAACGTAGCAAGTTTTCTCGAGCAGTGAATATCTTGTTTCATAGTTGGTAAAATTTTATCTCAGGTAATAAATGGTGTGCTCTTTTCGGCCAGACTCGTCATGCTGCCCCAACACACACCCCATTGAATTTTCCAAAACAGTCAGATACATGATCAATGGCCTTCCCTTGACTGGTGGCATTAAAATAGGAGGCTCTTGTAAATAATCTTTGATTTTGTCAAAAGCAATTTGGCACTCATCATTTCATTTGACTACCTGATCTTTCTTCAATAGTTTGAAGATTGGCTCACAAGTAGTTGTTAGGTGAGAAATGAATCTGGAAATGTAGTTCAAACGTCCCAAGAATCCTCTGACTTCCTTTTCGGTACAAGGAGCAGGCATCTCTTGTATCGCTTTCACTTTGGCAGGATCTACTTCAATACCTTTATTGATGACGACGAAGCCTAGGAGCTTACCAGACCTCACCCCAAATATGCACTTATTTGGGTTTAACCTCAGCTTGTATTTCTTTAATCTCTCGAACAATTTTTGTAAATGACAAGATGCTCTTCTTCTGTTTGAGATCTAGCTATCATGTCATCCACATAGACCTCTATTTTGTGATGTATCATGTCGTGAAATAGAGCTACCATGGCATGCTGATAGGTTTCCCCAGTATTCTTCAGTCCGAACGACATCACCTTGTAGCAAAATATGCCCCATTATGTGACAAAGGTTGTTTTCTCCATGTCCTTAGGCGCCATTTTGATTTGGTTGTAACCTGAGAAACCGTCCATGAAGGAAAACACTTTCTGTTGTGCAGTATTGTCAACTAGGATGTCAATGTGGGGAAGTGGGAAATCATCCTTAGGGCTTGCCCTATTCATATCTTTGTAGTCCATGCACATTCGTACCTTGTCATCTTTTTTGGGCACGAGAACGACATTGGCAACCCATTGCGGATAGGGGGTGACGGTCAAGAATCCAGCATCGAATTGTTTCATGACTTTTTCTTTAATCTTATGTGACATGTCAGGTCGCATACGACGAACTTTTTGCTTTACCGGTGGGCAATCCTCTTTTGTAGGTAGACGATGTACCACAATATCTGCATCAAGTCCTGGCATGTCTTCATACGACCAGGAAAAGACCTCGACATACTCGTGTAACAACTGAATCAGACGCTCCTTGACACTAGGTTCTAGATTGGCACCCACCTTGACCTCTCTTTTGTCTTCTTCGGTACCTAGGTTGATTGTATCCATTGGCTCTTCATGGGACTGAATGGCTCTCTCTTCTTGTAGTAGCAATCTGGTAAGTTCCCCTGGTACTTCACAATCTTCCTCACCTTCGTCTTCGGCTTGGTAGATTAGATTTTCATATTCATAGAAGGCCATAGCAGAACCGTTACCCATGGGATCCCGAATGGATGTAGACCTGCATTGTGAGTGTGAGTGTGTGTAAGAGTATATCTATCTTTGAAAGAAATGAAAATGTAAAAAGAAAAAACAATGAGCACAAAGTTTGTATGCAAAAAACGTCCATGATTCATTGATGTCATATGGAAATGAGATAATAACCCTTACAAATGGACCATTGTGCCTCGGGTAAGACACAAGGTTTTAAGAGTTTGAATTGTTTTAATATTACAGATCCAATAAAATGTAAAGACAAATTACTGTGGGATAAAAGTGATCGGGATGAAATCTCTAGCCTCCCAATTGCTGAGCCCTCCACTGACAGTTGGGAAGATCCAATCCTCTAGGTTGCAGTCATCTTCATCATCCTCTACCACGTTGACTTCATGGTTGTTGATCTTCAGGGGTGGTCCTCCAGCACGAGCGCGACGTACAACCTTCTGAGCACTTGAAGTGAAACCTAGGCCAAACTTGTCAGATTTGTATGGGATATCTGAGAGTTGTCCCCAGATAGTGCACCCACCTTCTTCTATTACTGCTTTTGCATCCTTCAAAGATGACATCTTGAGTGGAGGCCTTGGGATCTTGGGAACAACCCTGGTTACTGCCACATCTTGCGGAACTTCTTCAAAATGTTGGAATGGAGTTTCAATAAATTCACCATTTAATTCCATATATCTGAAGGAATTGAGATGGCTGATCATATACTCTTTTTCTCCATGAACGGTGATAATCTTCCCTTGAGTTGGATACTTCAGCATTTGGTGCAACATAGAAGCAACAACGCCAGCATTGTGAATCCATGGTCGGCCTAGCAAGCAGGAGTATGAAGGGTGAATATCCATTACATAAAAATTTGAATCAAATGTTTGGGTTCCAACTTTTATGGGGATATCTACTTCCCCATGTACCATCCTTTTCGAGCCATCAAAAGCCCTCACTACTATGTTGCTTGGCTTTAATGTCAATCCCTCACAGTCAATCCTCTCAAGAGATTTTTTAGGCAATACATTCAGAGATGAGCCAGTGTCCACCAAAACATGATCCAAGGTTGTGCCCCTACATTCAACTGAGACATGCAATGCCTCATTATGCTTCCTTCCTCTTGGTGTTAAATCAGCATCTGAAAAACCTAAACCATTATCTTCAGTCAAGCTGGCTACGCAGTCTTGGAACTGGTCGGCAGATGTTTCTTGGGGTACATGAGAAATCTTTAGGAATTTTAACAAGGCATTTGCATGCGCCTCGAAACATAGTAGTAAAGCCAACATGGAAATTTTGGATGGAGCTTGCCCCAGTTGTTCAACTACATCGTAGTCGCTTCTTTTTATGATCTTTAGAAATTCCTCCATCTCTTTCTGGGAGGTCTCAGGGATAGCCAATGATTGCGCCTTCGTCCGGACAGGCTCAATCAAAATACTTTTACCTCGAGTCTCGATTGACTCGGCAGTAGGAATTTCAGTAGGAGTGATAGCAGGGATTGTAACAGCTTTGTCAGTTGGAGCATTGGTGGAGATGATTGTGGAACTGGGAATAGCCTTCGGAGGAGCAACAACAACAAGAATGATTACGGGTCCAGAAACTGCTTTTGGGGGAGCAATTTCTGGAGAGAATATCCTTCGGCTTCAGGTAATCTTGCTAGTCCCGACAATGTTACTGATATCAGAGTTATCTTTCTCGGAACTTGAATCTTTGGAAGTTGGCCAATCTTGCTTGATACCGTGGTAGTAGACGTCCCCTCTATAATTCCATGGTACAATTTTGTCTGACAAATACGGGACTGGTCCAAGCATTGTAATTATCAAAGGAGCTACTTTTGGGACTGATGTAATTCTAACGGGTCTTTTGGTGGAGACCCTGGAAGAATTGTCGGAAATGGTCACGATGGAAACATCATTATAAGAAACAGGTGGAACAAAAGTCTTTTCGAACAAAATTTCCTTGTTATCTATTAGGAACTGAACGCCTGCTTTCAACAAAGGACAGCTGGTTGGTGAGGACAAACAGAAATGACAGCATTCATCACACCCCGGGAAAACACTGGATTCAATAAGTTCTTTTTGATAGTCAAGAGTGGGGTTATAAGTTCATCAATTGAAGTAACAAACATATCCTCTTTAATAGCATGGGCATTATTGCCATGTTTGGGCATAGGGGCAGAAATGACATTGGGCTTTTCTGGCGCATCGAATTCAATCTCTTTGGCTTCGAGGAGGTCTTGTACTTTGTTCTTTAGAGCCCAACAGTTGTTAGTGTCATGGTCGGGACTCTCAGAGTGGTATGCACAACAGACATTAGGATGATAGTGAGGAGATGTTATGTTAGGGTTCTTTGGAGCTTCTTTCAAAGTCACTAGGTTGGATCTTAGCAAGTGTGGCAATACTTGAGATAAGGTCATGTTAATTCTGGTGAATTGTCTGACTGGTCTTTCCATCCTTGGTTGGTTGTTTCTTTGCTGATCAGGCGCAGGTTTAGGAATCATAACAGCCCCTACCATTGGATGGTGTTTGGCCCTATCTTGATTTCTCTGAGGATAAATAGCAACCACTTCCTTCTTTCCGATGAATGGTTTCCTTACAACAACACATGGTGCATCTTTCTGAATCTTTCCACTCTTTAATCCGACTTCTACCCTCTCTCCGGTCAATATCAGTTCAGTAAAACCTGCCGGTGAACTCCCAATTAGGTGATTAAAGAAGGGACCATACAAGGTGCCCAAAAACATGTCTACTAATTCTATTTCAGATAGGGGAGGTTGAACTCTTCCAGCCAAGTCTCTCCACTTTTGCGCATAGTCCTTGAAGCCTTCATTTGAAACCATGGCCATACTCTAGAGTTGAGTTCGGGTAGGCGCAAGATCAACATTGTATTGGTATTGTTTGTAAAAGGCTGTAGCAAGATCTTCCCAGTTATGAATATTGTCTCTTTCTAACTGATAAAACCAATCAAGTAGGGGTGTTCGCGGTTCGGTTTAGATCAGTTTTAAGATAAAAAATCATCTGATCCAAAGATAAATTTACTTGCGGTTCGGTTCGGTTTTGGATGATATATTAAAAAAATTCAATCCGATCCGATCCAATTTTATGCGGTTTAATTTGGGTCGGTTTTTGGATATCCAAATTACACATTATATTTTTATTAATATTATAAAACTACTAATAAACCATAGATTTGATATAATATATAACATATAGTATATTAAAAGTTAATATTACAAAATGAGAGTGGTTGATTATGATTGAAATAATAAAAATAAATAAATTATACCAAGCTAATAACTATTATTAAAAAAATTATTATCATCTAATAATAATTTCAAATAGCATATCATGCTAATAAAAAGTAAATAAGTATAAAAATATATGTATGCAGTTTGGTTTGGTTTGGATCGGTTTTGAAAAATTAATCCGAAATCTGATCCAAACTGATCGATTTTCACAAAATAACATCCAAACACATCAAATAAATTTCGGTTTTTTGCGGTTTTCGGTTTTTTGGATCAGTTTTCGGTTTTTTATTTGGATTGGTTTGGATTTGAACACCCCTACAATCAAGTTGAGTTCCAGACAGACTGTCTTGGAAGAAACGTACCCATAAATCTTTGTCAGCGGTATGGGGCTGGATCTTCCTTACATAGGACCGAAGATGCATTTTGGGGCATGAGACTCCGTCATATTTGGAGAGAACAGGTGCTTTTAATTTTGGAGGAATGACAATTCCTGATACCAGTCCCAACTCCTCAAATCCAATCCAGGCACCTTTTGGATTTCTATTGCACTTAATCGTTCTTCTAGATGCTTATACTTGTTGTCAGCTGGAGGGTATTGTTCTTTAGAATAGTCTTATTCTTCCTCTTCCTCTTTTGAATTAGATTGAACAATTATTTCCTTACCCTTCCCATCTTGGTTATCTTTCTCATCTGATGTCGTTGCAAAGTCTAAGGCCCTTCTTGTCTGCCCTTGGAATCTTCTTCCCATGTTCAGAATTCCGGTTATTTTCTTTATCTTTTTTTTCTTCTCCTCAACCAGCAAGGTCTTCAACTCTTCTTGTCCTTTGGCCAGAGTTAAGAACAATTGTTGAAATTGTGTATTCTGAGCTTGGAGGTCTTTCACTGTTTGCTCGAGATCCATCTAACTGAAATAAACAATAGAGAGATGAGGAGACTTATTGCAAGAAACCTGCTTATGTTATGATGAATGATAAATGCGTATGCAATGATTTCAAGGATCTTAAGATTCAAATTTGTTTTAGACAAAAAGGAAACACACGTTATATAATTAAATTAAAGCTTGAGTACATCAATGCCTCCTTGGGCAAAACAAATACAAGAAACTCTAAGATAGAAAGGTAGTACGCATCCTCTTTGGTGCAATGTAGGCATTCAGAGTCTGCTCCTCATGAAGTAGCCTAGTGAGTTCTAAAACCTTCTTCTCGCTTGCATATAATTGGGCTTCAAAAGTATCTCGCTCCCCCTTGAGTTGTATCCAATCTTTTTGTAATTCTTCAAGAGAGGTGGGCATGTCAGGATGTAGGATAGTGTATGGAACATCTCCTTCCATGACAGGCTCAATAATTACCGGGAGAATGGAAGGATAAGGCATCATCAGACTTTGAGCACGAGTTCGTACCCATTTGAGGTAAGGCTAAAGAGAGATGGAATTATTGTGCCCCAAAGTCTTGCTATCTACCTTGTTTAACATCCTCCAAGCTCGGATAAATCTCTAGCGAAGACCTTGATCATCGTTATCGTAGTCAAATACCAAACCTTGAATCAGCATCTCATGCAGGCCATCCCTTCGGACGTAACCAATTGTCTTAAATCTAAGCAGGGGTTGTAGGTGATACCTCCCCTAATGCCAAGTAAGGTTACATTAGGGAACTCTCCACAATGGTCGACAATAGTAACATTCTCTATGGATCGGGAGCACCAATGAATGTCTGAATGTTTGAGCATCATCAACCTTAGTGACCACCTTGAACCTTGCTCATTCTTTAGTACAGATTGGGGAAGATGCAAAATAAACCATATTGCCAAGAGAGGAGTGCAACACATAAGGACATCTCTTTTCCTCATTGTGCGAGTGCGAAAAGAGTGTAGGATATCCCCTAGCAATGTAGGCACCGTGTTGCGGGATATGAAGATTTTGACAGCGTTCACGTCTATGAGTTGGTCAAGATTTGGAAACAAAACCATCCCATACATGAGGAGAGCCACAATTTCCTCAAAGGCTTGTAGATCCAAAGAGTTCCAACAGTTTTGGGCTTTCTCAAACAAGAACTTTGCTAGGAAACCTTTGACACCACTCCTTGTTTACCAATAAGTTATGACATCAGATGAGTGCAAGTGTAGAGCTTGAGAAATCTCTTCTGGCTTTGGGTCTCTTTCCGTTAGTTGATTGAGAATGGGAATCCTCAAGAGTCGTGAGAATTCTTCCAAAGTAGGCACAAGTTAATAATAGGGAAATGTGAAGCAATGGTGCAAAGGATCAAAGAACTGAAAGAGCACCTTTATTATATCCCCATATGTGTTGGAGGTGACCAAGTTGAGTAGGCGACCATGTCTCTCGGTTAATAGAGAGTTTTAAAGAATCCTTGAAGCTAGCTCCTTAAGTTGTGGAGGGATCCTTACACGATTGACTTGAATGGTTTTCCTGCGAAGAGAATCCATATCCTACAAAACAAGAATAAAGATGAATACAAAAATCCTTGAAATGGTTAGTGAATGTGTATGATGTTATGATGTTTATGATGTTATGTACAATATAAAAACAAAGAAAACAAGTCCTTAGGCTTAGTCTTGCATGGAGTCTTATAGGTAAGTACCCTCTTAAAGTTTAGTTGGCTCAACCTGTCCTAGTAATAGTAACCGGGTTCTAAAAGAGCTCAATGTCACTGGTTTGTTTCTTTGAGCATTGTTTCAGCACAAGCCTCTTTAATGGCGACCGAAATATCTCAAAAAACCAAACCTCAATGAGTGTAGTATCGAGTATCTACCAACTTTGGGATGTACCAAAGCCGGACATCTCACTACATCCTAAAGGCCAAGTTGGTCAAGTAAATGTTCTAAAAGTTCATTAGTACTTTATGACATCACTCAGTGGCTCCGTATACTCTTTGATTAACTAAAAGGCTACCGGTACCCACAAATATGTCGCACTAACATAGCTATTTCTTAGACCATGTTGGTATACCCCACACAGTTTCTACAACGTATTGCTACTTACCTATAAGGTATCCCAAATCCGGGTAGAGGATTCAAACCCAAACAAAGAACCATAATGTAAAGCATACAAGTCAGACAATGAAAGCAAATAAATATGATCTAGCCCTAAGGTAACCCCACTTTTAGAACTTTCCCCAGCAGAGTCTCTAGTTCTGTGATACAGTGGGAGAACTGACTTGAGGGTTTTGTGTTGATCACAAATGTTGTGGTTAGCAAGAGTCGCCACCGACTTTTCTTTTATCCAAAAGGAAAGGTGAAAAAGCACAGGAAAGACCTTTGAGATTATTTCTTGAGTTCGGGGGGTAGATTATGAAAAGGGAAGGTATTAACACCCTTTTCATTCATGGTTTTCCATGGGCTCTTAGTTACTTTCTAGATCACTTGCTTTTGTTTGAAATTATGCTTTGTGTGGTTTTTGAAAGTATTTTGTAAAGAGGCTATTGTTTAGGCAATCTTTGTAATGATTCTTGTTCGTAAGAATGTATACAAAGATGTTGATCTTTTGAAAATGTTTTCAAGTTTTGTAAGATGTTTTGAAAGTGTAGGTGTTTTTTTGTTAAGATAGCAAGGATGTTTATTTTGAAGTGGAGCAAGTAATTTGGAGCAATCTACCTACTCAAATGTATTTCTTGTTCATTTTCTTTTCCTTTGACATTGTTGTCTTACCATTGATTTGGTAAACAACCCTATCTTTAGATGTAAACGGGACGGGAGTGGGTCATCGTATAACCATGATTAGCAATGTTGCAAGGTATCTTAGAATTCTTTTGGAGGGACTAAGATCATTTGTAAGGCAACTTAGATAGCATCATCGAGGGACTATGATCTTGTATTTGCTTGTTTTTGCTAAGATACCTTACATGCGTAATATGGCCATTTTGTATAAGGAAACCAAGTGGAATAACCCTAGGTGTGTTTGTGTGCAAGTGCATCATTTTCATACTTGTTTTTGTCTTGAATTAGGGTTTTCTAGATATTGGTTTTTGTCTTTCCATACAAACCCTAATTACTAGTATGCTATATAAAAGCGATAAATTGTAAATTTAAAGTTACTACGCTATTACAACATTTGTGGGGAAGGGGTGTACAATTTGTAAATGGGGATTGCAAGAATTCAAGCCTAATTAGTCTATTACAACCATATTGAATTGGTATGAATATACAAGGAATTAAATAAATACAAAATATAAAAATGAATAAATGTACAAGGATGCAAAATGTAAAGAAAAGGAATTTTGTTTGGTTTTCATGAAAAACAGATTTTTGTCTTAACCCAATTAAATAAAGAAAATAATTAATTAAAATTAAATTTTATTAAGAAAAGATTTTTGAATAAAACCCTATTTCTATTTAGTTGATTAAAAAGAAATAAGTTTAAGAAACTTTTTTTGGTATTTTTTATCTTGAAAATATTTATAGCATTATAAATTATTTTTAGTCCTTTTTATATTAAAAATAATATATTTTAAATGGTGTGAAAAATAAATAAATAAAAACATAATATTAATTAAGTTTACAAGATTATTTAACAAAATAAATAAAGTATAATAAATAAAAATATTTTTTATGAGAAAAATAAAATAAAATAAGTCAAAATATAAATATATCATTTTTTTGTATTTTATGATTTTTTGTATTTAGAAAAAATATATTTAAGAAAAGATAAATGAAATAAATAAATAAATAAATAAATAATTTGGGCCAAGGGGTGCCAAGAGTCAATGTGGAGGTCAGCTAGCAAACACAAAAATAAACCATGTCCAAAGGGCCCAGCGCCTGCCAAACAAAAAAGTCAGAATTATAAAAATATGAAAAAATGAAAAAAAGTGTACCACTGGGGCTCGAACCCAGGTCCCATAGGTTACAGGCGTGCGCTTCTACCACTGGGGTGGCTATACATCCGTTAATACAAGTAAAACAATAAATATGTAAGGCAAAATGTGCCCTGAAGACTTCATCTTCAACCTCTAGCCAGACCATCTGTAACTTTCTCATTTCTCATCAAAAATGAAAACTGTAAACATGAAACTTGTAGCAAATTTTCTCACAATTCCAGAAATGTAAAGTATTAAAACTATAGATCAAAGATAAGAAAGAATTTTAATGGCCCTAATCTGAACCCTAAAAACTTCAGAATTTTCAGTTTCAAAATTTTCTAAACTCAAGCAAAATTAATGGAAACTAAGGACATGGTTAGCTTCAGGGAAATGATATCTACATGTTTTATTCATAAATAAACTATTGATGATGCCTGTATTAAGAGTTTCAAGTTGAGAAAACTTACCTCAAAACTGGAAATCGTGTTTGGAGTTTGAGCTTGTTTCAAGTGATGGTGATGATCAGGTTAGCTTCCTTGAGGTCCTAGGAAGCTAATGCAATGGTTTGTTCAAGTTGAGAGTGGCTGAAATGACTTGGAGAAGTCAAGTTGCAGACTTTGTTTTTTGGTTATGGAAGTTATGGTAAATGGTGTTACAGTTCTGGAATAAGGATAGGGATGAGTTGTATTTGATGTAAGGAAGCTTTAGAAACTAAAAGGCCAAGAAATGCACGAGGGAAATGGGAGTTTGATGTTCAAGGTCAGAAACTGTGCAACGATGGAGTTTTGGGGAAATTTATGATTTGAAAGAGTTTTGGTGTATTTCAGGGTGCTCAAGCTCGTGTCCTAGCTTACAAATAGTGACTCTATTTATAAGCAACGAGTTTGGAATGCTCTAGTTGATAAGAATTCAAATTTACATGTTTAAGTTAAACATGTGATTTTTTGACAAAAGAAGTTTCCATGCCTTGTGTACGTGCTAAGATAGAGTGGTTATGCTTTAAACAAGCTTGATTCTGACTTTGTGGATAAAGTGTGATCATAGGGAACAAGTTAGAGGCTCAATGTGAACTTTATGCAAAAAGCTTGCTTTACAAGAATGTCATTGTTAACTTTGTGCCATAAATGGAAATGCAACTTGGACAATAGCTCAATTGCTTGGATCAAACCCCTAACAGCTGTGTAACCATTTAATTATGGAGTGACAAACAAGTTTGAGGCCTTCAAAGCAAAGATTATGCAGCCTAGCATAGATTTGGTTCATGTGTTCATCAAAAATGACTTGTAATTCAAGTGACAAAACCCTAACTTCATCTCTTCGATTCTCCCTCCTCAAGAATGATCTCAAGGAGTTCTTTGACATTTTGGAAAGCTTGAAATGTTATCTACAACCCATATTTGAATTTATTTTGAATATTCCCCTTAGAACTATATGAAAAAGTTCCATGAAGTTAGGTCAAAATCCTGACCAAATTAGGGCAAAATTTCACTAAGTGTTTAGTTTCATGACCACATGTTCATAAAATTATAACTTGAGATCTAAGCATTTTTGGAAGGAGTTATGTAAAGAAAAGTTGTAGATCTCATGGAGATATACAACTTTCATGTTGGAAGTTTATCTTGAATCATCTTGTATCATGGTGAAAATTTTTCTCAAATTTATGAAAAAACATGAAATTTTCAACACTTAGAAAAATTTCTAAGTTTAGAAATTTTGACTTTTCAAAATGAAATCTTGACATTTTGATTTCTTGATGAATAAGTTTCATATTTTGTCATGTTTTGGTGAATTTTGATCTTTGGCACTTGAATTTGACCAAAAAGTCAAAGTTTGACTTTTTAGTATACATTTGACTTTTGATCAGTTGACTGAAAAATTCATTTGTCAATCCAATGGACTTGCAATATTTTGAACCATGTCATTAGGTAAAAATGATGAAATTGGACTCTTGAGATAATTCCTTAAACCAATTGACCATTTGCTAGGTCAAAAATCAGAAATTGCCCTTTCTCAGTCAAAACCCTAATTTTGACCATTTTGCCCTTTTGGAGATTTGACCAAATTTCTTGAGGAGTTGTGGTCCAAACTTGATAAAATGACACATATGAGTTTAAAATGTTGATATGGATCAAAAATTAAGAAGTTTGACTGTAAATTGGCCATAGTTGACTTTTTCTCCAATACAACTGATTTTTAGGTCAACTACTCAATTGATTGAGCAAAAATGTGATCCAAGGCTTGAAACTTGACATGAGTGATCTTGGGGGTCCATAATTATCCATGAAAGTCATATGGGGCATTGGAAGTTCAAGTGTCTTTGTGCAAACTCAAACCCTAATTTTGGTCATCAGTGTTTTAGGAGGTGTCTTGAGCTGATCAAACCCTAGTGCAATCTTGAGCCCAAGGAGATCTTGTGAGTAAATTCTTGATAAATTAGAGGGAAAATTTTGGGGTACAATAATATGCATGTAAACCTATAAAACCTTCAAAAGGAAAAACAGTTGAAGAACCAAAAAATGATAAATCTAATACTAAAACATATAATTTTGATGCATCAAAATGTGATGAAATATTTGATGTTTTAGTTTCCTTCGGGTAGTAAAAATCCACCATTAGAGCATAAACAAAAAAGAGGTTTCTGCAAGTATCATAATTTTCTGGGTCATAATACTTCTCAATGTTTTCTTTGCAGGGATTTGATTCAGAAGGCTCTGAAAGATGGTCGATTAAAATTTGGTGAAAAACCAAAAAGCTCCATAAAGGTCGACTCAAATCCTTCACATGTTACCAATGCACACTTTGTCGAACCATTGAAAGTGTTGATGATTGAGGCTACTGGTGGTCTCAAAGGCGAACTGGCCAACATTATTGACTTAATGACAGTGTTAACAATCAAGAATACTGATGGTTTTGAGAATGAACAAGTTGTTATTATTGATCCAATGGTAGCTACAACAGTAGAGACAATTGAAAGTCTCAAAAGTGGCAATGGCAATTTGTCTAAGCCACAAGAAGTAATGGTAGTTAATATTGCTGAAGAGCCTGAGGGTAATCAGGACGGGGAAAAAATGGATTGCAAAACCAAGAATGATGAATTGTCTGAAGAAATAGTTATTGAATTAATGAAGGTTGTGTTTCCCAAACCTGGGGAGGAATTGGTGGATTTTCTGAATAGATGCAAGTTGAGTAATTCTAGGTCTATGTTATTCCCAAATTATAACATGGTCTATGATGAAAATGATGCAAATAAAATTGAGGCATTGAAGAAGAAACTCCCTCAAGAGAAAAATCCAAAGGTGGTGTTCGACCATGCGAAGGGGCCGTACAATGTCCAAGTGCCTTTAAGGAAACCTAAGTTTCCATATCAAAGAACCTTTGTGCCACCAACTGATAATCCTAACAATAATTGGGTTCATCCTTTCTATTCAAGGGGGCAAACCAAAATTGGAAGGTAGTGAAGAAAGGTTCAGGTTCGAGTCATAAGTGGGAAATGATGGAGAAGGGATCAAGTTCTTCCCAATTTTCTGAAGTTGGGATCACCTCAAAGAAGTATCATGTTCCTACCACATACAAAAGGAAGAATGCTATAATGAAGACTCAATGGACAAGGTTTCAAAGAAACAAAAAAAAGCTGCAAGAGAATCGGAATCAAAAGTTTCTCCATCAAAAGATGAGAGCGATCAGAAGGAAATGCATTGTCGACCAGCAAAAGAGATATTGTCGATGTCGATTATGAGTACGCCGCCAGTAAAACCTAAATATCTTGATAACAACATGGACGATGAATTATTTGATGAATTTGAATATAGTTCAAAAGATGGATTGATTATTCATTGTAATATTGTGTCGATCCTGCCTAATGAGTATGGTTTTGCATCTGAAGCATATGGGGACGAAGAAGAAGCCATGTGCGAAGAATCTGCAGGCCAGAAACCCCTATGCTACTATGTCATGAATAATAGGGTAGTGGAAGAACAACAGGCAATGTTTAAGAAGCCTACATCTGATATGATGTACCATCTCAATCCTTTGTTTATAAGGGCTAAAGTTGATGGTTTCCCTATAAAAAAGTGTTCTTTGATGGTGGCGCTGTTGTGAACTTGATGACACAATCATTGCTGAAAAGGATTGGCAAGTTAGACACATACCTTAAACCACATAATATCGTTTTGTCGAACTATGAAGGAAAAATGAGTCACATACTGGGTGTGATCCAAGTGAATTTATCCGGTAACTCGACTTCAAGGTCAACATTGTTTATAGTGATTGTGTTTAAAGAAAATTATAATTTGTTGCTAGGGCGTGAGTGGATACATGGCATTGTGACAGTACCATCAACTATGCATCAACGCTTATCCATATGGCGTCAAGATGGGATTATGGAGAATATTGAGGCAGACCATAATTATTTTACTATTGATGTGAATGTGGTCAATAGGAAGAATTTTGACAAAGCATTAGCTACCATACTTCTGTGTGATCCTGAAGATGCAATGTTCAAATCGCATCCTTATGCAATCAAGTTTCTAACCTTACACCCCACTCATGGTTTCATTTGGGACCAAGAAAAATTGGATATATATCCAACTATAAAAGGGGATTTTAAACCCACAGGGTGGGAAGAGAAAACTCATGATGATGCCTGAGTCAAATGATCTGGCAAGTATTTTGGCTTATATGGCCAAAAATAGGATAAATTCAGCCTTAGAGGTTGGAAATGTTTCAAATATGGCGCTTAAAACCATTATGGTGGAAAAGCTTAGAGAACCAAGCCAAACAACAGCTTCAGAAAACTAGAGGCTTGACTGCATATATGAAGAAGAGCCTTTGGGGTCTAAGAAATACCTAAGAGATAATATTTTGAAGATGCAAGCACAAGATCCATTAGAGGAAGTCGAACTGGGTGATGGCACGATTAGGCGAATTACATAAATCAACACCAAGATTGACAACATGATGAATAATCAAGTAATTAAACTGCTTAAAGAATTTAAAGATTGCTTTACATGGTGTAATACAGTGGCATAACTGACATTTTTAGTGTTTTATCGCAAATGCTGCAGTTAGCAAGAGTCGCCACCGACTTTTATTTTATCCAATATAAGGAAAGGGTGAAAAGAACAGGAAAGACCTTGATAGATTTTGAGTTTGGGTGCAAGTTATGAAAAGGGAAGGTGTTAACACCTTTTTCATCCATAGTTATCTACGGGCTCTTAATTGCTTGATCACTTTAAAAATTTCTTTGTGTGTGTGCTTGTCTGAAAATATTTTGAAATGATAATGTAAGGCATACTTTGTAATAATTCTTTTATCAGTCCTCAAGAATGCGTACAAAGTATTTTGAAAATATTTGTTTGAAAGTGTAACGTGTAAAAATGATTTGTTTGTGAGCAAGCAATTTGTTGAGTCTTACCCATTAAAGGTTGTTCTTGTTATTTTCCTTCTCCTTTAGAGATAGTGTTATTTGTACCATTAGTTGGTAGGTAGACATATCTATTGGATGTGAAGGGACAAGCGAAGGGTCGTTGAATGGTCATAGAAAGCAACTTGTAAGGATACTTTAGAAATTCGAAGGGTCTGTCATCATATTATTCGTAGGCAACAAGGGACTAGATCATTTTTCGTAGGTAACTCGAGGGACATTGCAGGACTATGATCTTTATTTAAAGGGACTATGATGATTTAATCGAGGGTCTTTGCTAAAGTATCCCTATTTTCGAAGGACATGGCCAATATTTCCTGTTGGGGAATTAAATTCCTGTAAACTGTGTCGAGGAAATAAACTCTGATGGGGATTGGAATTTTATAGGTTGTGTTGAGGAAGTCTCCATTGTATGCTGGGGAAATGATCAAGCTTCCTTATTCGCTAGGGGACCTATTGGGGATGATAATTCAGTCAAACTATCCATTAGGAATATGGAGGTGAACTGCTAGAAGATGCCTCAATTTTTGCCCGAGGACATATTAGACTTGCTGGGGAATATATCTCTGTTAGGGATGAGCTTGTGAAGATAGCTCTATAGAGATAGTTTCATGGAGATTGATTTGTAGGGATTTATGAATAACTTTAAACATTATCCCAACTCCTAGAATCTTTGATAAATGCTAATTGTTGTACCCCAAAATTTGCCCTCCCATATTCTTCAAGGTTTGTCAAGAATCATCTTCAAATGGTTCAAGATTGCACAAGGATTGCACAGTCCAAATACCTCCTAAGCCAGCTGAAATCAAGGTTTTGGTTCTTTCAAGGAATTTGAGGTTTTCAGTGGCTCAATAAAGTCTCATAGGCCTATATACATTCTCAAGCATCTACATGCCAAGTTTCAAGACTCACAATGCCAATTTGCACAGTCAAAAGCCTCATATGACCTACAGTCAACTGCAAGGGCAAAATGGTCATTTTGCAGTCAAAAGTCAGATTTTTTGATCAAAATCTTATTTTGAGTCCACAATCATCATTTGCTCAAGTCTTGATCATGATTCCACAAGGATAGCTCAAAAATCATCAAGATGCAAAAAAGTTACTATTTTTGGACAGCAGAAAAGTCAATTGTATCTTGACCAGGGCATAACTTTTTCATGGTTCATCAGAAAAATCCCATCCAATGCTCATTTTGAAGGGGATGACATTTCCTACAATCCATCTTCACACTCCAAGTCCAAGAAATGCTCTCATAAAAAGTTATCAATTTCTACATTATAGGTCAATTTCAAAAGTCAACAAAAGTGCACTTTAAGTCAAAGACCATAACTTGAGATTGGTAAATCCAAATGACATGGGACCAAAGGCATTGGTTAGAGGACTTCAAGACCTTTCCAAAATGTCCAAGAACATGTTCATATGATCAAAATTGAGCAAGATATGCATTGGAGAAGTTGGGAAATTTTCATGAATTTGCAAAAGTCAACTTTGCTCAAAACACTTTGTTTTTGCTACTGGGCCTCAAATTTATTCTTGAAACTTTATCCATGGCCTATGCACGACCCATCAAGCTTAGTTGAATTATTTTCTTATTTTTTATTAATTAATTGGATTTTTAATTGATTTTAATTCATTTAATTAATTTAAATTGTAGGAAATACAAAGATTTGATTTTTTAATCTTTTTGTGAAACAAATGTGGTCAAGATATGCTGAAAATTTCGTGTACAAATCAAATATGCAAAAATCTCCCAAATTGGCAACTTTATTCAATCAAAAAGATTCAAAAAGATTTGATTTTCAATCAAATATGCAATCATCAATTCAATGGATTTTGGCTCAAGATTTTAACCTAATTTCAGTCTCTTATATATACATAAGCCAACCCTAATCATGCATACGTGAAAGCTGCTGCAGAAAAGCCATAACCAATTCAAGAAAATTCAAAGAAAACTCAAAAATGTTTTCTGCATTCTAGGGCGAATTAATGAGTTTTATTGATTCTAATACACTGCAGGGGACCCCAGGAACGTGTAGGAATCAAAACCAAGTGCTAAAGCTCAAGAAATCATCAAGAACAGTTTAACGGTTTGCATTTTATTTTCATAATCGAATAGCTTAATTCATGCATCATTAACGTGATTGTTTGTGTGTTTTGCATTGCTAGAACTCATATGAAGCTGATGGTATAATTTAATTGCATTGAAACACACAGAATCACAAATTTCTATTAACGAATTTTAGGGTTCATGAGTTCTAAAATTGGGGCTTTATAATACAGGAAAAATTGAGACTCTTAAGACCCATGGTTGGAACCGTCAGAACAAGACGAACATAGCTGGACCATCGCGAAATATTTATATTCATCATAGCCCTAATCGCTATTATTGGTCATGGCAGTTTGTGGGGGTTAAAAACCCCCCGCTATCTAATATCCTTTTGCAGGCACAAACGAGGAAGACGAAGGACGTGTAAGCGTATGGTTGGATAATTCAAATGAGCGCGCGTTTTTATGTTGTTTACAACATATGTATTAATTGTCCAATATAATATTTGCTTATTATCATAATAACAAACGCAGGCAAATGGTGTAGTGGCTGATGTGCTGGCTGGGAATCATTGGGACCTGGGTTCGAATCCCAGGTCCACCCCAAACGCTTATATTATTTTGTTTAACATGTTCACATGCAGGCAGTCCAAGAGCGTTCTACCATGTACCCCACACATCAACACGCCAAGTGGCCACAGTCACAGATCTAATGGCCATGAGATGATGATCATGGTACTCCCTAGTCAACCAACGCCTGGACAATTACCAAAGTCAAATTTGGCTGAATAACTTGATGGGCCTGAAAATTACTTCCTCACCTCCAAAGCTGGCCCAGCACCCCCCTGGTTTCTTTTTCCTCTTTATATTTTCTATTTTATTTATTTAACTATTTTAATAACTATTATTATTATTAGTATTTAATTAACATAATTAATTATTTTCATAATAAATTCAGAAAACTAAAATATTTTATTATTATTAATATCACCTTAATTTATTATTTTTGTAAATAAACGTAATTAATTAATTTAGTTGTTTTAATTAGGTTAACTTTAATTATTTTCATAACAAATAAAATAAATTAGAATTAGGGTTTTCTTGACAATTTTAATTTCTTTTTATTTTATTTTATTTTCATTAAAACATTAAAAAACTCAAAAATATTTATTTTATTTCATTAATTAGAATTAGGTTTAATTAAATACAAAAAGTACCAAAAAATTCATTCTTTTCTCAAAAAAGGGTCAAAACCCTAAGGACTTCTCTGATTTAATTTCTTTTCGCGCATAATATTTTTTATCATATTTATGTAATTGCTCCGAGGATGTAATAGCGTAATTAGGACCTTTTTATCGCTTTCTTTATTTTCTCGCATTTTACTTTTCAAGGGTTATGTTTTTGGCGATGTAAATACCCGACGCCTTGTAATAGCGTAGATTTATTTTCCACAATTTACTTTCCGCAAATTATTAACTGTTAATTATGCATGACAAGA
This sequence comes from Vicia faba, assembly GCA_948472305.1. NCBI lineage: Eukaryota > Viridiplantae > Streptophyta > Magnoliopsida > Fabales > Fabaceae > Vicia > Vicia faba. The sequence continues at coordinate 1,042,215,918 of OX451737.1, forward strand.
CTTGCCTGAAATTAAAATCAACTCGTAGCTCACCATAAAAATGTGCAAAGATAACTTAAACATGAAACCTGACACACATGCACATGCCACTCCTAGGGTACGCCTCACTTGGTTGCCTCGACGTGGTCATTGAGTATAGGGTGTTTTAGAGGTCGCCCTCCTGTCTAAAGATCCAAGTTGCCTCGAAACGGTTGCCTCGGATAAAAAAAAAGGATCTAGGACATCAGGGTTACCGCTAAGGCGTCCTACTATTGCTTTGGTGACCACACATGTCCCTATAATCGAATTGACCCGACAAACTCCAACGACGGTGCTACCTGCTTCTAAATAGTGGGATAATATTGTCTAAAGGACATTTACACAGCTTAATTTCTTTTGAGTAGGTAGATTTCTCTAAAGTACTTGCTCTTTCAAAAATAACTTTTCGCACCTACACTTTTCCGACAAAAGTTTTTCAAACAAACACTTCATACACTCTTGAGGACTGATACAAGAGTCAAACGAAGTTTTCAAACGAAACTCTTTTTCAAAACCCACAAACACAAGAAAAGCAAACATTTTTGAAAACATAGTGAGCAAGTACCTAAGAGCCCGTGGATAACCACGGATAGAAAGGGTGCTAACACCTTCCCTTTCTATAATCTACCTCCCGAACCGAGAAACATCTCGAAAAGGAATTTTGCTGTGCTTTTGTCCTTTCCTTGTGGAAGAAAATAAAAGACGGTGGCGACTCTTGCTTACCGCGACATTTCGCGAACCAGGATTCCAAAACAGTCAGTTCTATTTCCACCGATCATAGAACTGGCGACTCTGCTGGGGAATGTTTATAAGTGAGGTGTACCTTAGGATTAGATCACTATGTTTTCAATTGTATGCCTTGAATGCTTTAATATTGTGGGCTTGTATCGGAGTTCTATAGATCTTAACCCGGATCTGGGGATACCCTTTAGAAGTAGCAACAAACTGTGAGGGAACTGTGCGGGGTATACCGACATGGTTGAAGTAGTTGCTACGTTGATGTGGCACTTTGGTGAGTACCGGTAACCCTTGAGTCAAGTCAAGGAGAGTACGGGGCCGCCGCGTGGTGTCGCGAAGCATCAACTGACCTTAGAACCTTACTTGACCATCCTGGCCTCTTTAGGGGTAGTGAGATGACCGACTTTGGTGCAGTCTGAAGTTGGTAGATACTCGATACTACACTCATTGAGGGTTGTTTTCTTGGAATATTTTGGTCGCCAGTTAAGTGGCTAAATCAAAACAATGAACATAGAAAACAATCCAATGATATTGAGATCCTCTAGAACCCGGTTACTATTTTCTAGGACAAGTCTTAACCAACTGAAACTAAAAGAGGGTAGTACCTAAACTTCATGCTGGCCTGAAATCTAAGGGCTCTTTTGTGTGACTTGTGTGCCTTCAAACTTGAAATACTTGCATATTCTTGTTATTTAATAACATGGGTTCCGTGCAGGTTTTGTTTACAGTCCTTCATCTAAACTTATAACAGGGCTTACTTACACCACTTCACGCATAGCATACACATCATAACATCATACCATAGCATTTCCGTAACCATTTCAAGGATCTCAAGGGCTTGTGATGCAGTTCATGATGAACCAACTGTCTAGCAAGGGGCAAAGGGGATTTATTTTCCTCTAGCCAAGGTTGTTTGGAGATCAAAAACATGATGACTTGAGTCAGGGGCTATGACCCACTCGATATGGTGAGCCTTGACTCTTGAAGAAGGACTCTCCGCAATATGAAGTTCCTTCAATCAAGCTACAAAATTCAAATTCTAACAATTTTCTTGTTTACCCCACGAGATCCTTGAAAACATTGCATACATATATCATACACATCATTGCATTACAGGTACCCTTTTTACAGGTCACTTACCTTCTTCGCTGTTTATTTCCGCAGTCATCATGTCTACTGAACCATCCACTAAACAAGCTATCAAGGCCCTCCAGGCCCAGAATGCCCAGTTCCAAGAGTTGGTTATGAGCCTAGCCCAGGGTCAACAGGATTTGAAGACTCTGATTCTGAAGGAAAGTGTGATCGGTGGAAATAGAACTGACTGTTTTTAGCTGGTTTCGCGAAATTTCGTGGTAAGCAAGAGTCGCCATCGTCTTTTATTTTCTCCAACATGGAAAGGACAAAAGCACAGCAAAATTCCTTCTTTGAGAATGTTTCTCGGTTTAGTAGGTAGATTTATAGAAAGGGAAGGTGTTAGCACCCTTTCTATACGTGGTTATCCACGGGCTCTTAGGTACTTGCTCTTATGTTTTCAAAATTGTTGCTTTTCAAATGTGTGTGGGTTTTGAAAAAGTTTCGTTTGAAAAATTTCTAAGTAACTCTTGTATCTGTCCTGAAGAGTGTATGAAATATTTGTTTGAAAACTTTTGAAAGTGTCAGTGTGAAAAGATGTTTTTATTTGTTTTGAGAGAGCAAGTACCCATGAGATCTACCTACCCTAAGGAATTAGGCTTTGTAAGAGTCCTTTAAACAGTGCTATCCCACTATTGAGAAGTAGGTAGCACCGTCGTTGGAGGTATTCGGGTCAATTCGATTATAGGGACATGTGTGGTCACTGAAGCAATAGTAGGACACCTTAGAAGTAACCCTAATGTCCTAGATCCTTTTTATCCGAGGCAACCGTTTCGAGGCAACTGGATCTTTAGACAGGAGGGCGACCTCTAAGACACCCTATACTTGACGACCACGTTCGAGGCAACCGAGTGAGGCGTACCCTAGGAGTGGCATGTGCTTGTGTGTTCAATTCAGTTTATGTTTATCTTTGAACATGTTATTTGTGATCTACGAGTTGTTTTTAATTTTCATCCAATCTTTCATTCATATTAACAGTTAAGAGTGCGGAAAATAAATTGCAGAAATATGAATCTACGCTATTACAAGGCGCGGGTCTATACATCGCCAAAAACATAACCCGTTTTGGAAAATAAATCCGGAAAGTAAAGAAAGCGGTAAACCTAATTAACTATTACATCCTCTGAGCAGATACATAAATAATCAAAATAAGAATAATGCGCGAAAAGAAATAGAATCAGGACGTCCTTAGGGTTTTGACCATTTTGAGAAATAAAGAAATTTTTAGTCCCTTTTTTGCAATTTAATTAAACATTAAACCTAGTACTAATTAATTATTTAATTAAAAAGGAAAAGTATTTTTGTGTTTTTTAATGAAAATAAAACAAAAGGAATTAAAATTAAAAGTTAAAACCTAATTCTAAGTTTATTTTATTTATTATGAAAAAAGATTGAAATAACCTAGTTTAACTAATTCAATTTAGTCAATATTTATTTACAAAATAAGTTAATAAATAAGAATAATAATAATTAATAAAAATATTTACATTTTTTATTCTCTGAATTTATTATGAAAAGTATTAATTAATTAGATAATAATAATACTAATAATTAATAAAAAGAAATTATAAAAGAAAAGAAAATAAAAAGAGTAATAAAACCAGTGGGGGTGTTGACCCAAGAATGAAGGTTTTGTTTAGAAATTTCTGGCCCATTAAGAATTAAGCCTGTTTGACTTTTGCAATCAGCTGCGTGTGCATTGACCAGATAGCATGGTGTTCCCCTTCTTTTGGCCTTTGGATCGCTGCTTGAAGCCACATGGCAGGCTGGGACATGAGGTATATGGTGGAATTCTTGATAAGTGTTGCATATGAATTTGTTAGAAAAAATAGAACAAGTATTTTGGGTGGACCTGGGAATCGAACCCAGGTCCCAGTAGTTACCAGACACATCATCAACCACCAAGCCACTTTGCACGCTTTGTTCATATGATAGGCAATAAATATAATATTTAAAACATAACAACTACGCTGGAAAAATAAAAAACGCGCGTTCCATTTGAACTACCCAACCACCTGCTTCCACGTCCTTCGTCTTCATCCTGAAACCTGCATAAAACATAGCAAATAGCGGGGGTTTTTAACCCCCACAATATGGAATGTCAAATAATAGCGAATAGGCGTATGGTTCATATAAATTCATCGCGAGGGTCTCAATGTCTTCGTCTCATTCAGACGGTTTCAACCATGTGCGTCTTGAGGTCTAATTTTGCTTATGCTGTAAACCCCCAAATTGGAAGCTTTGAAACCCTAGAATTCAACAATGGTGGTTTACGTTTCAGGGCACCATAATACAATTAATCTGTACCATTAGCTTCAGAATGATGTTAGCAATGCAAAGCAATAATTATATCATGTTAATGATGCATAAAACTTGAGTTTCGATTCTGAAAAAGAATAAGCAAACCGTGATTCTGTTTGGACGTGTTCTTGAGCTTTGAGGCTTGTTTTTTATTGCAATGTGTTCCGGAGTGTCCCAGCAATGTATTGGAATCGTTCTAGGGCTTTGAATTGGTCTGCAATATGAAAAACAGTTTCAAGCTTTCTTTGAATTTTTGGAATTTGGCTATGGTTCTTGCAGCAGTTTTTGCACGTGAATTGAATTAGGTTTGGCTTCAGCATATATAGTATAATGGAATTAGGGTAAATCTGCACAAGAAATCCTTTGAATTCATGTTTTCAATATTTGATTTCAATCAAATCTTTTTGCATATTTTTGATTGACAAAACTTGCCAAACATGGAGCTTTTGATGTCCTTGATATGTACACGAATTGCCAGCTTTCCCTGAGTGTATTTGCATCACAAAAAGATTTGAAAACCATATCTTTTGAATTTTCCTACAATTAAATGAATTAAATGAATTAATATTAATAAAAATTCAATTAATTAATTAAAAATAAGAAAATAAATCAATTTAAGTTCAATGGGTCGTGCATAGTCCTTGGACAATGTTTCAAGAAAGAATTTGAGGCCCATTAGCAAAAGTGAAGTGTTTTGGGCAAAGTTGACTTTTGCAAATTCCCAAAAATTTCCCAACTTCTCCAATGCATATCTTGCTCAATTTTGATCATATGAACATGTTCTTGGACATTTTGGAAAGGTCTTGAAGTCCTCTAACCAATGCCTTTGGTCCCATGTCATTTTGATTTACCAATCTCAAGTTATGGTCTTTGACTTAAAGTGCATTTTTGTTGACTTTTGAAATTGACCTATAATGTAGAAATTGATAAGTTTTTGTGAGAGCATTTCTTGGACTTGGAATGTGAATATGAGTTGTAGGAAATGTCATCCCTTTCAAAATGAGCATTGGATGGGATTTTTCTGATGAACCATGAAAAAGTTATGCCCTGGTCAAGTTACAGTTGACTTTTCAACTGTCCAAAAATAGAAACTTTTGCATCTTTGATGATTTCTGAGCCATTCTTGTGGAATCATGATCAAAACTTGATCAAATGGTGATTGTGGCTTCAAAATAAGATGTTGACCAAATTTTTTGACTTTTGACTGAAAAATGACCATTTTGCCCCTGCAGTTGATTGTGAAGCAATTAGGGCTTTTGAATGTGCAACTTGATGCTGTAAGCCTTGAAACTTGGCATGTAGATACTTGACAATGTATATAAGCCCATGGGACTTGATTGAGCCATTGAAAACCTCAAATTCCTTGTAAGAACCCAAACCCTAGTTTTTGACTGGCTTAGGAGGTGTTAGGACTGTGCAACCCTTGAGTGGTCTTGAGCAAATTGAGATGATGCTTGGCAAAACTTGAAGAATATGGGAGGGAAAATTTTGGGGTACAACAGTTGCCCCTATTCAATCTTCTTAGACCTGAGGATGTAGATTGGCTTGCGTGCCTTTCGTGATCCAAAGGTGGAAGATGATTGAACACTAAAGTGCCCAGAAATTTGCACTCGCATAGTAGAGTATCAACAGTGTGATGTCGGGAATGGGCTTGCAGATGCCATTTGGAAATGCAATGGATAGTTGGATGGGCTTATAGATGCCATCTGGAGATGTGACAGAACCTTGTCGGGAATGGGCTTATTGATGCCATTCGGAAGGTGTAGTGGATGGGAGGATGGGCTTATAGATGCCATCTGGAAGTGTGACAAAATCTTTTCGGGAATGGGCTTATAGATGCCATTTGGAGATGTAACGGATAGTTGTGGAGATGGGCTTAAAGATGCCGTCGGGGGTGTCGATCGCGTAAGAGATTCCTTAGCGAGAACTTGCGTACTTTGAGAAAGAAAGATAATTTCCTGGCCTGTTACAGGTGTTGATCTTCGAACTCTTTATGCAGATATGCCCAGGCTAGATACAGGTATCGAATCTACAATCAATTGCTCACAGATATGCCCTGGCTAGATACAGGTATCGAATCTAGAACTTCAAACTCTTCATGCAGACATGCCCTGGCTAGATACAGGTATCGAATCTACAATCAATCACTCACAGATATGCCCTGGCTAGATATAGGAATCGAATCTGGAATTGGTCGTCTACAGATATGCCCTGGATGGATACAGGAATCGAATCTCTAAACTCTTCATGCAGACATGCCCTGGCTGGATACAGGTGTCGAATCTACAATCAGTTACTCACAGATATGCCCTGGCTAGATACAGGAATCGAATATGGAATTGGTCGTCTACAGATATGCCCTGGATGGATACAGGAATCAAATCTCTAAACTCTTCATGCAGACATGCCCTGGCTGGATACAGGTGTCGAATCTACAATCAGTTACTCACAAATATGCCCTGGCTAGATACAGGAATCGAATCTGGAATTGGTCATCTACAGATATGCCCTGGCTGGATACAGGAATCGAATCTCTAAACTCTTCATGCAGACATGCCCTGGCTGGATACAAGTGTCGAATCTACAATCAATTACTCACATATATGCCCTGGCTAGATACAGGAATCGAATCTGGAAATAGTCGTCTACAAATATGCCCTGGCTGGATACAGGTGTCGAATCTCTAAACTCTTCATGCAGACATGCCCTGGCTGGATACATGTGTCGAATCTACAATCAAATCACTCACAGATATGCCCTGGCTAGATACAGGAATCGAATCTGGAACTGGTCGTCTACAGATATGCCCTGGCTGGATACAGGAATCGAATCTCTAAACTCTTCATGCAGACAAGCCCTGGCTGGATACAGGTATCGAATCTACAATCAGTTACTCACAGATATGCCCTGGCTAGATACAGGAATCGAATCTGGAATTGGTTGTCTACAGATATGCCCTGGCTAGATACAGGAATCGAATCTCTAAACTCTTCATGCAGACATGCCCTGGCTGGATACAGGTGTCGAATCTACAATCAGTTACTTACAGATATGCCCTGGCTAGATACAGGAATCGAATCTGGAATTGGTCGTCTACAGATATGCCTTGGCTGGATACAGGAATCGAATCTCTAAACTCTTCATGTAGACATGCCCTGGCTGGATACAGGTATCGAATCTACAATCAGTTACTCACAGATATGCCCTGGCTAGATACAGGAATCGAATCTGGAATTGGTCGTCTACAGATATGCCCTGGCTGGATACAGGAATCGAATCTCTAAACTCTTCATGCAGACATGCCCTGGATGGATACAGGTATCGAATCTACAATAAGTTGCTCACAGATATGCCCTGGCTAGATACAGGAATCGAATCTGGAATTGCGACAGTTGATAGTAATCATTTTTGGATTGTCCTTTTTCCTGAAAAGGCAAAACATCAGTTGTATGCAATGTCATGATGTATGAAATGCATGATGTCATGATGTTCTCAAAAATAAATAAGATCGTGTCGTATGCACTCTATCATGTATGTAAGCAGGATGTATGAAATGTGAAATGTCTATGAATGTATTTTCGTCTAGGAAAATAAATCCTTGACGAGTGCCAGGAGCTTGGATCCTGGGCTGATGTTGAAGAGTAGAGTTCTTCATTTCCGCTGGGGATGATGATTGCAAGAATAAACTGGTAGGAGAAGATGACTCCGTTGAGGAATAAACTTGTTGGAGAGATTACTCTGCGGGGAATTACTCTGTGGAGAAGAGATACTTCACTGAGGTTTGATGATAACTCCGCTGGGGATATCGTTGATAAGCTTATGTTGGGGAATTTGATGAACTCCGCTGGGGGATAGGAAAAACTTCGCCGAGGACGATCTTTCTGTGGCAATTAGCTGAGGATAACCCAGTTATAAGCTCTGGTGGGGAATAACCTTTGAATAAAGTCGGGGAGATACGTGTGTACTCTGCATGTGATAAGCTTCCAGAATCTACTGGGGATAAGCTTCCAGAATCTACTGGGGAGGATGATTCAACTCTCCTGGGGAAACTTTTGAACTGTACTGGGGAAGTGGCTCCACTGGGGTGTCTTGTATTCCGTCGGGGAATAATCTTATATTTCTGTCAAGGAATATTAAGACTGCCGGGGATGCTTACTTAGGAACATCTGTATACTCCGCTGGGGAATATTGAGATTCTCTGGGGATATCCAACTTCCTTAAGGCTGATAGTAGACTAACTCTGCCTGGGGAGAGTATCGCTGACTTGCTGGAGATACTGTGCCTTTTCAGGGCTGATTGGGAGACCAACTCTGCTCGGGGGAGAGTATCGCTGAATCTTGTCTTACTCTACGGGGAGTGGAGATATCTTGGTTACGTTCTTCAGCCGAACTTACCTTGGTACCTTAGTGGACAGAGGAACTAGATCATTCAGACAATTCTTATTGCCCCTGTTCCTGTGGGAGAAGATACTTGTGGAGGTGCTTGATGACTGCCGATTTGACAAATCTTCTTCTGGTAGGCAGGTGACAAGATGACGGGACATAATCGTACGCTTTTGATCCCTAATTTTTGCCTGGACCGCCCTTTCGGGTTTTCAGTCCATCGGGATACCCATTTTTGCCCAAGCCGCCTTTTCAGGTTTTCGACTTGCCGGGTGTACAGATTTTTTCATTTCATCCCTTATTTTTGCCCGAACCCTTTTGGTTCGCCGGGAAGCCCTTATTTTTGCCTAGGTGTGTCAACCTAGCGGGTCTTTGATTATGCGCAGTATTTTTTCGACTATGTCCGTGCTCTCAAGATGTAGGGAGGTGCCCCTGTCAGTAGTGTTGTGTTACCATACCACCAGAAGATCTTCGTTTGACCGTTCAATGCCCCAAGTGATCCAGATGGAGATTTGCCCCAAGCTGGTTGGCCTTTTGAGAGATTCTCCGAATCTTGACTTAACTGCCCCAGATGATGGACAATGATCATGCCATGCCCCTTGATTGGAGGTACTTTTGTTCATTAGACATTCGTCGTGCGAACTTCTATGCTGTTCAAACAAATAGTCATATGCAAACAATGTTACGTCAGAAATGTAAAGCTTATGTCTGTCTTGAAGTTTTTGAAAATGTATTTTTTCATAAAAACAAGTGAATTTTGTAAATTGTGATGTCAACTCGTTATTTTACCGCAAGCCTTAAGGAGTCAGGATACCTTTCGTAACAGTATGCTTTCGAACTAACCCATGCTCCAGCTAGGACTTTTTAGGGTTATAACGTGGTCTGGTTCACGGTTTAAGAAACAAAGGATAAAGGCTCAAATTTATTTGTACCCACCCGCTCTTCATGAGGTTCTTCAAACCTAAACTCAGCTGATCGTGCGTTAGACCTTGTTTGAGTCTTTGTCCTGATATTCCAATGATGGTTCGGATATTGACAGTTTATTTTGAATAGGCGGTCATTTCTTTTTTGTTGTTGTTAAGGGTTTGTAGGACCTCTTTCTTTTTTTATTTTATTATCCCTGTTTTTTGCCTAAACTGTTTCTTTTGGTGATTACAGTCAGCAGGATGCCCCAGTTTTGTAAGTCTCCTTCATAGGTTTTGACTTAATGGGATTTTATTTTGAGAAATGATGACTGCGTGTCTTAATGATTATTCGGAACCATCACTGTCTTTTGTCTTGGAAGGAATCCTTTGATGCCATTCGTTGTGCACCTGGATCAGCTGAGAAAACTACCCTGCCCCAGGTTATGATTAAGGGTTTTAATTTTTGAAAAGAAAAACTCCGACTTCTTTGGCTCAGAGGGGTTGACTAGGGATTATCTTCCTTATAACGCCACTGTTTAGGATTTGAAACAATGCCTGTACCTCATCAGCGGGGTCTGTTCAAAAGCATACTGTAAGGATCGTGGTATCGTTTTCGTCATCCTCCCTCAAGAGGCTTAGAATTATTAATTGAGAGTTGACATCAAAAAATGAAAGCAGTTTGAATATAGCGAATGTGAATATATTGATTCAAAACAGACATATGCGATGCATTGATAAAGTAAAAGAGTTTGACATGAACAAATGTTTGAACAATCAAATAAAAATACAACTTGAACATTCGAATGAACAAAAGCTTCTTAGTTTGCACTAGTCATCTCAGATGGAAGATTCTTAGCAGAAGATTTTCATTTTGCCACCCGGCATGAACTCCAGCACCCTTCCGTCGATCAAGTCCTGGATCTTGTTCCTCAAGCTCCAACAGTCATCAGTGTCATGTCCAGGACTGTCAGAATGGTAGGCACACCTTTCATCAGGATTGTACTTTAGGGAGGTTATGTTAAGATTCTTAGGAGGATCTTTTAAAGCAATCAGCTTGACCTCCAACAAGCGTCTTAGTATCAGTGATGATGGTATACCAGTCTCCGAGAAATGTCTTCCAGACGTATTTCGCTTACGCCGATTACCCTGTTGACGCTGGTGAGGTTGATACTGGGCTTGTGACCCTGAAGCAAACTGAGGAGCTTTTCCCTTGTCTTCTTGCACCACAGGTGGTTGAATGATGGCTTGCTCTTCAACCTTAGATGTTTGCCCCAGTTGGTTATCCTGAAGCAGTTGGTTGATGAGAACCCTGAGCTCTCCTTGTCTTTGAGATAAGTCTTGGATAAGAGCCATTTTCCCCAGCATCTGGGTTCTCATTGTATCCACCTCAGCTTGTAGACGTTTCAGTCGTTCGTCCTTATCGTCTTCAGGACTGTTCCTGACCAAAGTCCCCATGAGGAGTGTTCTCAGCTCTTCCTGCCCCTTGGATAGATTTAGGAGGATCTCCCCGAACCGAGTCTCTTGAGCATGAAGATCCTGGTTGTCTTGTTGGGAAGCCATTGCTGAAATAAACAGCGAAGACGGTAAGTGACCTGTAACAAGGGTACCTGTAATGCAATGATATGTATGATATGCATGCAATGTTTTCAAGGATCTCGCGGGGTAAACAAGAAAATTGTTAAAATTTGAATTTCGTAGCTTGATGGAAGGAACTTCGTGTTGTTGAGAGTCCTTCTTCAAGAGTCAAGGCTCACCATATCGAGTGGGTCATAGCCCCTGACTCAAATTGTTAACCTTGGCTAGAGGAAAATAAATCCCCTTTGCCCCTTGCTAGACATTTTGATTCATCATGACCTGCATCACAGACCCTAGAGATCCTTGAAATGGGTTAGTCATTATGCAGGATGTATGCAATGGTATGATGGCATGATGTTATGCTATGCATGGAGTAATGTAGGTAAACCCTGTTATTAGTCCAGATTAAGGACTGTAAACAAACCTGCAAGAAACTCAAGTGTCAGATTACAAGCATGCAAGTAGTCAAGTTTGAAGGCACACAAGTCACACAAGACAGCCCTTATAGTTCAGGCCAGCATGAAGTTTGGGTACTACCCTCTTGAAGTTGGTGGGATCAAAACCTGTCCTATCAAAAGTAATCGGGTTCTAAGGATCTCAATATCATTGGGTTGTATTCTATGTTCATTGTTTTGATTTAGCCACTGGACTGGCAATCAAAATATTCCAAGAAAACAACCCTCAATGAGTTTAGTATCGAGTATCTACCAACTTTGGATTGCACCAAAGTCGGTCATCTCACTACCCTAAAGAGGCCAGGATGGTTAAGTAAGGTTCCTAAGGTCAGTTGATGCTTCACGACACCACGCGGCGGCCCCGTACTCTCCTTGACTTGACTCAAGGGTTACCGGTACTCACCAAAGTGCCACATCAATGTAGCAACTGCTTCAACCGTGTCGGTATACCCCGCACAGTTCCCTCACAGTTTGTTGCTACCTAAAAGGTTTCCCACAGATCCGGGTTAGGATCTATGAAACTCCTAAAACATGCCCACAATATTAAAGCAATCAAAACAGGCAATTGAAAACATAAGTATGATCTAATCCTAAGGTACACCTCACTTTATAAGTCCCCAGCAGAGTCGCCAGTTCTGTGATCGGTGGAAATAGAACTGACTGTTTTTAGCTGGTTTCGCGAAATGTCGCGGTAAGCAAGAGTCGCCACCGTCTTTTATTTTCTCCAACATGGAAAGGACAAAAGCACAGCAAAATTCCTTCTTTGAGAATGTTTCTCGGTTCGGGAGGTAGATTTATAGAAAGGGAAGGTGTTAGCACCCTTTCTATCTGTGGTTATCCACGGGCTCTTAGGTACTTGCTCTTATGTTTTCAAAATTGTTGCTTTTCAAATGTGTGTGGGTTTTGAAAAAGTTTCGTTTGAAAAATTTCTAAGTAACTCTTGTATTTGTCCTCAAGAGTGTATGAAATATTTGTTTGAAAACTTTTGAAAGTGTCAGTGTGAAAAGATGTTTTTGTTTGTTTTGAGAGAGCAAGTACCCATGAGATCTACCTACCCTAAGGAATTAGGCTGTGTAAGAGTCCTTTAAACAGTGCTATCCCACTATTGAGAAGTAGGTAGCACCGTCGTTGGAGGTATTCGGGTCAATTCGATTATAGGGACATGTGTGGTCACCGAAGCAATAGTAGGACACCTTAGAAGTGACCCTAATGTCCTAGATCCTTTTTTATCCGAGGCAACCATTTCGAGGAAACTGGATCTTTAGACAGGAGGGCGACCTCTAAGACACCCTATACTTGACGACCACGTTCGAGGCAACCGAGTGAGGCGTACCCTAGGAGTGGCATGTGCTTGTGTGTTCAATTCAGTTTATGTTTATCTTTGAACATGTTATTTGTGATCTACGAGTTGTTTTTAATTTTCATCCAATCTTTCATGCATATTAACAGTTAAGAGTGCAGAAAATAAATTGCGGAAATATGAATCTACGCTATTACAAGGCGCGGGTCTATACATCGCCAAAAACATAACCCGTTTTGGAAAATAAATGCAGAAAGTAAAGAAAGCGGTAAACCTAATTAACTATTACATCCTCTGAGCAGATACATAAATAATCAAAATAAGAATAATGCGCGAAAAGAAATAGAATCAGGACGTCCTTAGGGTTTTGACCCTTTTGAGAAATAAAGAAATTTTTAGTCCCTTTTTTGCAATTTAATTAAACATTAAACCTAGTACTAATTAATTATTTAATTAAAAAGGAAAAGTATTTTTGTGTTTTTTAATGAAAATAAAACAAAAGGAATTAAAATTAAAAGCTAAAACCTAATTCTAAGTTTATTTTATTTATTATGAAAAAAGATTGAAATAACCTAGTTTAACTAATTCAATTTAGTCAATATTTATTTACAAAATAAGTTAATAAATAAGAATAATAATAATTAATAAAAATATTTACATTTTTTATTCTCTGAATTTATTGTGAAAAGTATTAATTAATTAGATAATAATAATACTAATAATTAATAAAAATAAATTATAAAAGAAAAGAAAATAAAAAGAGTAATAAAACCAGTTGGGGTGTTGACCCAAGAATGGAGGTTTTGTTTAGAAATTTCTGGCCCATTAAGAATTAAGCCTGTTTGACTTTTGCAATCAGCTGCGTGTGCATTGACCAGATAGCATGGTGTTCCCCTTCTTTTGGCCTTTGGATCACTGCTTGAAGCCACATGGCAGGCTGGGACATGAGGTATATGGTGGAATTCTTGATAAGTGTTGCATATGAATTTGTTAGAAAAAATAGAACAAGTATTTTGGGTGGACCTGGGAATCGAACCCAGGTCCCAGTAGTTACCAGACACATCATCAACCACCAAGCCACTTTGCACGCTTTGTAATATGATAGGAAATAAATATAATATTTAAAACATAACAACTACGCTGGAAAAATAAAAAACACGTGTTCCATTTGAACTACCCAACCACCTGCTTCCACGTCCTTCGTCTTCATCCTGAAACCTGCATAAAACATAGCAAATAGCGGGGGGTTTTAACCCCCACAATATGGAATGTCAAATAATAGCGAATAGGCGTATGGTTCATATAAATTCATCGCGAGGGTCTCAATGTCTTCGTCTCATTCAGACGGTTTCAACCATGTGCGTCTTGAGGTCTAATTTTGCTTATGCTGTAAACCCCCAAATTGGAAGCTTTGAAACCCTAGAATTCAACAATGGTGGTTTACGTTTCAGGGAACCATAATACAATTAATCTGTACCATTAGCTTCATAATGATGTTAGCAATGCAAAGCAATAATTATATCATGTTAATGATGCATAAAACTTGAGTTTCGATTCTGAAAAAGAATAAGCAAACCGTGATTCTGTTTGGACGTGTTCTTGAGCTTTGAGGCTTGTTTTTGATTGCAATGTGTTCCGGAGTGTCCCAACAATGTATTGGAATCGTTCTAGGGCTTTGAATTGGTCTGCAATATGAAAAACAGTTTCAAGCTTTCTTTGAATTTTTGGAATTTGGTTATGGTTCTTGCAGCAGTTTTTGCACGTGAATGGAATTAGGTTTGGCATCAGCATATATAGTATAATGGAATTAGGGTAAATCTTGCACAAGAAATCCTTTGAATTCATGTTTTCAATATTTGATTTCAATCAAATCTTTTTGCATATTTTTGATTGACAAAACTTGCCAAACATGGAGCTTTTGATGTACTTGATATGTACATGAATTCCCAGCTTGCCCTGAGTGTATTTGCATCACAAAAAGATTTGAAAACCATATCTTTTGAATTTTCCTACAATTAAATGAATTAAATGAATTAATATTAATAAAAATTCAACTAATTAATTAAAAATAAGAAAATAAATCAATTTAAGTTCAATTGGTCGTGCATAGTCCTTGGACAATGTTTCAAGAAAGAACTTGAGGCCCATTAACAAAAGTGAAGTGTTTTGGGCAAAGTTGACTTTTGCAAATTCCCAAAAATTTCCCAACTTCTCCAATGCATATCTTGCTCAATTTTGATCATATGAACATGTTCTTGGACATTTTGGAAAGGTATTGAAGTCCTCTAACCAATGCCTTTGGTCCCATGTCATTTTGATTTACCAATATCAAGTTATGGTCTTTGACTTAAAGTGCATTTTTGTTGACTTTTGAAATTGACCTATAATGTAGAAATTGATAAGTTTTTGTGAGAGCATTTCTTGGACTTGGAATGTGAATATGAGTTGTAGGAAATGTCATCCCTTTCAAAATGAGCATTGGATGGGATTTTTCTGATGAACCATGAAAAAGTTATGCCCTGGTCAAGTTACAGTTGACTTTTCAACTGTCCAAAAATAGAAACTTTTGCATCTTTGATGATTTCTGAGCCATTCTTGTGGAATCATGATCAAAACTTGATCAAATGGTGATTGTGGCTTCAAAATAAGATGTTGACCAAAATTTTTGACTTTTGACTGAAAGATGACCATTTTGCCCCTGCAGTTGATTGTGAAGCAATTGGGGCTTTTGACAGTGCAACTTGATGCTGTAAGCCTTGAAACTTGGCATGTAGATACTTGACAATGTATATAAGCCCATGGGACTTGATTGAGCCATTGAAAACCTCAAATTCCTTGTAAGAACCCAAAACCTAGTTTTTGACTGGCTTAGGAGGTGTTAGGACTGTGCAACCCTTGAGTGGTCTTGAGCAAATTGAGATGATGCTTGTCAAAACTTGAAGAATATGGGAGGACAAATTTTGGGGTACAACAGAAAGGAAGAAGAAGAAGAAGAGGACCGTCTTGTTCAACGTTGGACGCAGATTTGGGAATGCACTGCAGAATGAGGTTGAGCAGACTACCTCATCTGTAGGGAAAGACAGCCCACAGGAGAGAAGGGTTCTTAGTCCCGTGTTCTCCAACAACGAGACGGATTATAATGAGGAACAGTATCCTCATGCTCAGGATAAGTACAAACAGCTGGAAGACCGTTTGAGCGCCATGGAAATACAGAAGGTGCCCGGTCTGGACTTCGAAGATCTAGGTCTATCCTCTGGGGTGGTGATTCCCCATAAATTCAAGGCACCTGACTTTGCCAAGTATGACGGAGCTTCCTGTCCAAAGCTGCACCTCTGATCGTATGTAAGGAAGATCCAGCCTTACTTAGCTGACAAGAATTTGTGGATTCACTTCTTTCAGGATAGTCTTTCAGGGACCCAACTCGAGTGGTTCTATCAGCTGGATGGAGCCAGTATCCGTAGCTGGGAAGACTTGGCTACTGCGTTCTATAAGCAGTATCAGTATAATTCCGACCTTGCTCCTACGCGTACCCAACTCCAGGGTATGTCTATAGGGACGGGTGAAGGATTTAAAGAGTATGCGCAAAAATAGAGAGACCTTGCCGGAAGGGTGCAACCACCTTTAACTGATCGTGAACTTGTTGATATGTTTCTGGGGACGCTGTCTGGTCCATTCTACAACCATCTGATTGGAAACTCTTCAGCCGGGTTCACAGACCTTATCTTGACTGGGGAGAGAATTGAAGCTGGCATCAAAAGTGGGAAGATTCAAGAAGCTACACCTTCTGATGCTCAGAAAAAGCCCCACAATTGAAAAAAGGAGTCCAATGCTGTGTATGGTAAAAAGAGTCGTCGTGATCAACATGTAGGGGCAACCCAGATCTCCGACCCCATGCCTGTTCAAAAAAGACAGAGCAATAGGCGTAGGGTAAGATATCAAGAAAGGCATTATACTGACATCAACATGCCTTTGTCTCAAGCGTTATAACAATTGCTGAAGGTGAAACTGATCACACTAAAGGATCCTCCTAAAAATCATGATACTTCCTCTTCCAAGTATAACCCGAGTGTGAGATGTGCCTACCATTCTGACAGTCCTGGACATGACACCGACGACTGTTGGAGCTTGAAGAACAAGATCCAAGACTTGATTGATGCCAAGGAGATTAAGTTTGATCACTGATCCTACACTAAATCATTGAGAAGGCTTTTTGTTTTATTTGAATTTTCAAGTTGTACTTTTCTTTGCTTATTCAAACAATTATTGTCATAGCAAACTTTATTACTTTCATTAATGCATCGCATATGTCTGTTTTAAATTAATCCATTCGTATTCACTATATTCAAATTGCTTTCATTTTTGTTGTGATGTTCAAATCTCGATTAAAAAATTCTAAGCCTCTTGAGGGAGGATGACGAAAACGATACCACGATCTTTACAGTATGCTTTTGAACAGACCCCGCTGATGAAGTACAAGCATTGTTTCAAATCCTAAACAGTGGAGTTATAAGGAAGATAATCCCTAG
This sequence comes from Vicia faba, assembly GCA_948472305.1. Classification (NCBI taxonomy): domain Eukaryota; kingdom Viridiplantae; phylum Streptophyta; class Magnoliopsida; order Fabales; family Fabaceae; genus Vicia; species Vicia faba. The sequence goes on from OX451737.1 coordinate 1,042,233,249, forward strand.
TCAACCCCTTTGAGCCAAAGAAGTTGGAGTTTTTCTTTTCACGCAAAAATTAAAACCCTTAATTATAACCTGGGGCAGGGTAGTTTTCTCAGTGATCCAGGTGCACAATGAATGGCATCAAAGGAGTCCTTCCAAAACAAAAGACAGTGATGGTTCCAAATAATCATAAAGACAGGCAGTCATTATCTCTCAAAAACAAAAGCCCAATAAGTCAAAACCTATGAAGGAGACTTACAATACTGGGGCATCCCGCTGACTGTAATCATAAAAGAAACAGTTCAGGCAAAAGACAGGGATAATAAAATCGAAAAGAAAGAGGTCCTACAAACCCTCAACAAAAAAAGAAAGGACTGCCTGTTCAAAATAAATTGTCAACATCCGAACCATCACCGGAATATCAGAGCAAAGACTCAAACAAGATCTAATGCACGATTAACTGAGTTTAGGATTGAAGAACATCACGAAGAATGGGTGGATACAAATATACTTTGAGCCTTTATCCTTTGTTTCTTAAACCGTGAACCAGGCCACGTTATAACCCTTAAAAAGTCCTAGTTGAAGCATGGGTTAGTTCGAAAGCATACTGTTACAAAAGGTATCCTGACTCCTTAAGGCTTGCTGTAAAATCCTGAGTTGACATCACATTTTACAAAAAAAAAATTTCGCTTGTTTTATTGAAAACTGCATTTTCAAAAAAAAATTCAAGACAGACATAAGCTTTGCACTCTTAAAATAACATTGGTTGCATATGACTAATTGTTCAACAACAGAGAAATTCGCACGAAGAATATCTAGTGAACAAAAGCACTTCCAATCAAGGGGCATGGCATGATCATTGTTCATCATCTGGGGCAGTCAAGTCAAGATTCAAGGAATCTCTTAATAGGCCAAATAACCAGGGGCAGATCTCCGCCTGAGTCGCTTGGGGCATTGGTCATGAATTCCAGCGACGAATCTTGCATGACCAAACATCTTCTGGTAGTATGGCAACACAACACTACCGACAGTGACATCTCCCTACATCCTGAGAGCATGGACATAGTCGAAAAAAATACTACGCATAATCAAAGACCCGCTAGGTCGACTGGCCTAGGCAAAAATAAGGGCTTCCCGGCGAAACAAAAGGGTTCGGGCAAAAATAAGGGACGAAAATGAAAAAATCTGTACACCCGGCAAGTCGAAAACCTGAAAAGGAGGCTTGGGCAAAAAAGGGTATCCCGATGGACTGAAAACCCGAAAGGGAGGTCCAGGCAAAAAATTATCAAAGCGTACGACTATGTCCCATCATCTTGTCACTTGCCTACCAAAAGAAGATTTGTCAATCGGCAGTTATCAAGTACCTCCATAGGCCTTCTTCTCCCGTAGGAACCGGGGCAATAAGAATTGTCTAAGCGATCTAGCTGCTCTGTCCTCCATGTGCAAGGTAGATTCGGCTAAAGAATAGGACCAAGATACCTTCACTCTCCGCAGAGTAAGACAATAATGGAAGCTCTCCCCGCTGAGACCTACAACTACAAAAGAATCAGCAATACTCTCCCCAAGCAGAGTTGGTCTCCCATCAGCCCTAAAAAGGCACAGTATCCCCAGCAAGTCAGCAATACTCTTCCCCCAGGCAGAGTTAGTCTACCATCAGTCCCGAGAAGTTGGGTACCCCCAGAGGATCTTAATATTCTCCAGCAGAGTATACAAATATTCCTCAGCAAGCATCCCCGGCAGTCTTAATATTCCTCGACAGAGTATAAGATTGTTCCCCGGCGGAATACAGGATACCCCCAGTGGAGCCATTTCCCCAGTGCAGTCCAAAAAGTTTCCCCAAGAGTGTTGAACCATCTCCCCAGTAGATTCTGGAAGCTTGTCCACTACATAGCACAAAAATCTCTCCCCAGCCATATTCAAAGGTTATTCCCCACCAGAGTCTAACTGGGTTATCCTCAGCAAATTACAACGGAAAGACGTCCTCAGCGAAGTCCTTCCTATCCCCCAGCGGAGTCCATCAACTTCCCCAACAAAGCTTATCAAGGGAGTCCCCAGCGGAGTTATCGTTAAAATCTCAGCGAAGCATCTCTTCCCACAGAGTATTTCCCCGCAAAACAACCTCACCAGGTTTATTCCCCAACGGAGTCATCTTCTCCTACCGGTTTATTCTCGCGATCATCTTCGTCCATCATCCCCAGCGGAAACGAAGAAACCTACTCCTCAGCATCAGCCCAGGACTTAACAAACTTCTCGGCATTCGTCAAGGATTTATTTTCCCAGACGAAGATACATTCATAAACATTTCACATTTCATACCTCCTGTTGACATACATGATAAAGTGCATACGACACGATCTCGTTCTGAGAACATCATGACATCATGACATCGCATACAACTAACTCTTTACCTTTTTCAGGAAAAGATCGATCAACAGATAAAAGTCATTACCTTTTGGAGTAGAAGTCACTCAAGATTCCTTCATCATCCTGTTGAGGTAGTAATCGTCCCTGATTCCTTCATCATCTCGTTGAGGTAGAATCATCAAGATTCCTTCATCATCCTGCTGAGGTAGTAATCGTCCCTGATTCTTTTATCACCCTGCTGAGGTAGTAATCGTCCCTGATTCCTTCATCACCCTGCTGAGGTAGTAATCGTCCTTAATTCCTTCATCATCCTGCTGAGGTAGTAATCGTCCCTGATTCCTTCATCATCCTACTGAGGTAGTAATCGTCCCTGATTCCTTCATCATCCTACTGAGGTAGTAATCGTCCCTGATTCCTTCATCATCCTGCTGAGGTAGTAATCGTCCCTGATTCCTTCATCACCCTGCTAAGGTAGTAATCGTCCCTGATTTCTTCATCATCCTGCTGAGGTAGTAATCGTCTCTGATTCCTTCATCATCATGCTGAGGTAGTAATCGTCCCTGATTCCTTCATCACCCTGCTGAGGTAGTAATCATCCCTGATTCCTTCATCATCCTGCTGAGGTAGTAATCGTCCCTGATTCCTTCATCATCCTGCTGAGGTAGTAATCGTCCCTGATTCCTTCATCATCCTGCTGAGGTAGTAATCGTCCCTGATTCCTTCATCATCCTGCTGAGGTAGTAATCGTCCCTGATTCCTTCATCATCCTGCTAAGGTAGTAATCGTCCCAGATTCCTTCATCATCTATTTGGAGTAGCAATCGTCTCAGATTCCTTCATCACATAATTATAAAAAAACCTCCTCTGGTCCAGTTAAATCGATTCCTAAAGATTTTTCTGACGCCAAACTCGTCAATGAAGACAACCTGTCAACGAAGACACAACTATCCATTACAATCTCCAAATGGCATCTGTAAGCCCATTCCCGACAAGATTCTGTCACATCTCCAAATGGCATCTATAAGCCCATCCTTCTACAAGCAATCTCCAAATGGCATCCGTAAGCCCATTCCCGACATCACATTGCTGATACCACACCATGCGAGTGCAAATTTCTGGGCACTTTAGTGTTCAATCATCTTCCACCTTCAGATCACGAAAGGCACGCAAGCCAATCTACATCCTCAGGTTTAAAAAGATTGAACAGGGGCAACTGTTGTACCCCAAAATTTGCCCTCCCATATTCTTCAAGGTTTGTCAAGAATCATCTTCAAATGGTTCAAGATTGCACAAGGATTGCACAGTCCAAATACCTCCTAAGCCAGCTGAAATTAGGGTTTTGGTTCTTTCAAGGAATTTGAGGTTTTCAGTGGCTCAATCAAGTCTCATAGGCCTATATACATTCTCAAGCATCTACATGCCAAGTTTCAAGACTCACAATGCCAATTTGCACAGTCAAAAGCCTCATATGACCTACAGTCAACTGCAAGGGCAAAATGGTCATTTTGTAGTCAAAAGTCATATTTTTTGATCAACATCTTATTTTGAGTCCACAATTATCATTTGATCAAGTCTTGATCATGATTCCACAAGGATAGCTCAAAAATCATCAAGATGCAAAAAGTTACTATTTTTGGACAGCAGAAAAGTCAACTGTATCTTGACCAGGGCATAACTTTTTCATGGTTCATCATAAAAATCCCATCCAATTCTCATTTTGAAGGGGATGACATTTCCTACAATCCATATTCACACTCCAAGTCCAAGAAATGCTCTCATAAAAAGTTATCAATTTCTACATTATAGGTCAATTTCAAAAGTCAATAAAAGTGCACTTTAAGTCAAAGACCATAACTTGAGATTGGTAAATCAATATGACATGGGACCAAAGGAATTGGTTAGAGGACTTCAAGACCTTTCCAAAATGTCAGAGAACATGTTCATATGATCAAAATTGAGCAAGATATGCATTGGAGAAGTTGGGAAATTTTCATGAATTTGCAAAAGTCAACTTTGCTCAAAACACTTTGTTTTTGCTAATGGGCCTCAAATTTCTTCTTGAAACTTTATCCATGGCCTATGCACGACCCATCAAGCTTAGTTGAATTATTTTCTTATTTTTTATTAATTAATTGGATTTTTAATTGATTTTAATTCATTTAATTAATTTAAATTGTAGGAAATACAAAGATTTGATTTTTCAATCTTTTTGTGAAACAAATGTGGTCAAGATATGCTGGAAATTTCGTGTACAAATCAAATATGCAAAAATCTCCCAAATTGGCAACTTTCTTCAATCAAAAAGATTCAAAAATATTTGATTTTCAATCAAATATGCAATCATCAATTCAATGGATTTTGGCTCAAGATTTTAACCTAATTTCAATCTCCTATATATACATAAGACAACCCTAATCATGCATACGTGAAAGCTGCTGCAGAAAAGCCATAACCAATTCAAGAAAACTCAAAACTGTTTTCTGCATTCTAGGGAGAATTAAGGAGTTTTATTGATTCTAATACACTGCAGGGGACCCCAGGCACGTGTAGGAATCAAAACCAAGTGCTAAAGCTCAAGAAATCATCAAGAACAATTTAACGGTTTACATTTTATTTTCATAATCGAATAGCTTAATTCATGCATCATTAACGTGATTTTTTGTGTGTTTTGCATTGTTAGAACTCATATGAAGCTGATGGTATAATTTAATTGCATTGAAACGCACAGAATCACAAATTGCCATTAACGAATTTTAGGGTTCATGAGTTCTAAAATTGGGGCTTTACAATACAGGAAAAATTGAGACTCTTAAGACCCATGGTTGGAACCGTCAGAACAAGACGAACATAGCTGGACCATCGCGAAATATTTATATTCATCATAGCCCTAATCGCTATTATTGGTCATGGCAGTTTGTGGGGGTTAAAAACCCCCGCTATCTAATATCCTTTTGCAGGCACAAACGAGGAAGACGAAGGACGTGTAAGCGTATGGTTGGATAATTCAAATGAGCGCACGTTTTTATGTTGTTTACAGCATATGTATTAATTGTCCAATATAATATTTGCTTATTATCATAATAACAAACGCAGGCAAATGGTGTAGTGGCTGATGTGCTGGCTGGGAATCATTGGGACCTGGGTTCGAATCCCAGGTCCACCCCAAACGCTTATATTATTTTGTTTAACATGTTCACATGCAGGCAGTCCAAGAGCGTTCTACCATGTACCCCACACATCAACACGCCAAGTGGCCACAGTCACAGATCTAATGGCCATGAGATGATGATCATGGTACTCCCTAGTCAACCAACGCCTGGACAATTACCAAAGTCAAATGTGGCTGAATAACTTGATGGACCTGAAAATTACTTCCTCACCTCCAAAGCTGGCCCAACACCCCCTTGGTTTCTTTTTCCTCTTTATATTTTCTATTTTATTTATTTAACTATTTTAATAACTATTATTATTATTAGTATTTAATTAACATAATTAATTATTTTCATAATAAATTCAGAAAACTAAAATATTTTATTATTATTAATTTCACCTTAATTTATTATTTTTGTAAATAAACGTAATTAATTAATTTAGTTGTTTTAATTAGGTTAACTTTAATTATTTTCATAACAAATAAAATAAATTAGAATTAGGGTTTTCTTGACAATTTTAATTTCTTTTTATTTTATTTTATTTTCATTAAAACATTAAGAAACTCAAAAATATTTCTTTTATTTCATTAATTAGAATTAGGTTTAATTAAATACAAAAAGGACCAAAAAATTCATTATTTTCTCAAAAAAGGGTCAAAACCCTAAGGACTTCTCTGATTTAATTTCTTTTCGCGCATAATATTTTTTATCATATTTATGTAATTGCTCCGAGGATGTAATAGCGTAATTAGGACCTTTTTATCGCTTTCTTTATTTTCTCGCATTTTACTTTTCAAGGGTTATGTTTTTGGCGATGTAAATACCCGACGCCTTGTAATAGCGTAGATTTATTTTCCGCAATTTACTTTCCGCAAATTATTAACTGTTAATTATGCATGACAAGACTTGCCTGAAATTAAAATCAACTCGTAGCTCACCATAAAAATGTGCAAAGATAACTTAAACATGAAACCTGACACACATGCACATGCCACTCCTAGGGTACGCCTCACTTGGTTGCCTCGACGTGGTCATTGAGTATAGGGTGTTTTAGAGGTCGCCCTCCTGTCTAAAGATCCAAGTTGCCTCGGATAAAAAAAAAGGATCTAGGATATCAGGGTTACCGCTAAGGCGTCCTACTATTGCTTTGGTGACCACACATGTCCCTATAATCGAATTGACCTGACAAACTCCAACGACGGTGCTACCTGCTTCTCAATAGTGGGATAGTACTGTCTAAAGGACATTTACACAGCTTAATTTCTTTTGAGTAGGTAGATTTCTCTAAAGTACTTGCTCTTTCAAAAACAACTTTTTGCACCTACACTTTTCCGACAAAAGTTTTTCAAACAAACACTTCATACACTCTTGAGGACTGATACAAGAGTCAAACGAAGTTTTCAAACGAAACTCTTTTTCAAAACCCACAAACACAAGAAAAGCAAACATTTTTGAAAACATAGTGAGCAAGTACCTAAGAGCCCGTGGATAACCACGGATAGAAAGGGTGCTAACACCTTCCCTTTCTATAATCTACCTCCCGAACCGAGAAACATCTCGAAAAGGAATTTTGCTGTGCTTTCGTCCTTTCCTTGTTGGAGAAAATAAAAGACGATGGTGACTCTTGCTTACCGCGACATTTCGCGAACCAGCATTCCAAAACAGTCAGTTCTATTTCCACCGATCACACTAATCCTGATTTTTTATGCAAATATTTATAAATGGTGATTGTAATACGGTGGGAGAACTGACTTTGGTTGTTTTGCGTTTGATCGCAATTGTTGCGGATAGCAAGAGTCGCCATGGACTTTTCTTTTATCCAATAAAGGAAAGGGTGAAAAGAACAGGAAATACCTTTGAGATTATTTTCTTGAGTTCGGGGAGTAGATTATGAAAAGGGAAGGTATTAGCACCCTTTTCCTCCATAGTTATCTATGGGCTCTTAGTTGCTTGCTAGATCACTTGCTTTGTTTGAAAATGTGCTTGTGGTAGGTTTTGAAAGTATTTTGCAAAATGCCATTGTTGCGGCAAACTTTGTAATCATTCTCGTCTCTATAAGAAGGCATACAAAGTGTTGGTTTTTAAAATAGTTCAAAGGGATGTTTGTTTTTGAAAGTGTATGTGTGAAAATGGTTTTAGTTTACGAGCAAGCAACTATGAGCGTCTCACCTACTCAAAAGGTCTATATTCTTTTCCTCCTCCTTTAGATGTTGCTACCTTACCATTGATTGGTAAGAAGCCTCACCATTGGATGTGAAGGGACGGGCGTGGGTCAATTGTATAGTCATAGAAGGCAACATATGAGATGTTTTAGCAATTTTTGTTAGGGACAAGATCGTTTACCAAAGGCAACATCAAGGGACATCGAGGTACTACGATCTTTTTATCAAGGGTCTTTGTTAAAATGCCCATATTTGAGGGACATGACTATTTTCCGAGGCAACAAGTGAGATTACCCTAGAGGTGCATGTATGTGTAGTGTGTTTGATTCCATTACCAAACATGTTATAAGTTCCATCAAAAATCATAGTCCATCAGGATCCCGATTCAAGTCCTTCATACGGTCCAAGTTCTTTATAATCAGTAACTAGCATAACATTCTCATCCGGGAACTCAAAATTCATAGACTGAAAGTCATCTACAACCTGATGAGCCAAATGATCTGCCAATAAACTTCCTTTGATTTCCTTCTGAGTAGTATACTGAATGTCGTATTCTATCAAGGCCATTTGCCATCTTGCTATTCTTCCAGAGAGAGCGGATTTCTCGAATATATGTTTTATTGGATCCATCTTAGAGATAAAAAAAGTAGTATAAGTCAACATATACTGTCTTAGTCAGTGAGCAGCCTATGCCAAAGCACAACAAGTTTTCTTGAGCAGTGAGTATCTTATTTCACAATTGGTAAACTTTTTTGCTAAGGTAGTATATTGCATGCTCTTTTCGACCAGACTCGTCATGTTTCCCCAATACACACCCTATTGAGTTCTCTAACACTGTTAGATACATCATCAAAGGTCTTCCTTCAACTGGTGGCATTAGAACGAAGGTTCCTGGAGATACTCCTTGATTTTTTCGAAGGCTATCTGACAATCTTCGTTCCACTTCACTACTTGATCTTTCTTTAGTAACTTGAAGATTGGCTCACAAGTAGCAGTCAAATGGGAGATAAATATGGCAATGTAGTTCAATCATCCTAGGAAACCTCTGACTTCCTTCTCAGTACAGGGAGATGGCATTTATTGAATGGCTTTAATCTTGGTAGGATCAAATTCAATACATTTACCACTAACGATAAAAACTAGGAGTTTACTGGATCTTACCCAAAAGGTGCACTTGTTTGGATTCAACCTCAGTTTGTATTTATTCAATCTCTCAAACAGCTTGTGCAGGTGGTCAAGGTATTCTTCTTTAATCTGGGATATGGCTATCATGTCATCAACGTAAGCCTCTATCTCGTGATGGATCATATCATGTAACAAAGATACCATATCATGCTGATATGTTGCACCGGCGTTCTTCAAACCAAAAGGCATAACTTCGTTACAAAAAGTGCCCTACTGTATTACAAAATTAGTCTTCTCCATGTCTTCAGGTGCCATCTTGATTTGATTATAATCGGAGAAACCATCCATGAAGGAAAATACTCTGTGCTGAGTGGTGTTGTCAACCAGAACATCAATGTGTGGAAGCGGAAAGTAATCTTTGGGGCTTGCCCTATTCATATCCCTGTAGTCTATACACATATGCACCTTACCATCTTTCTTAGGTACTGGCACCACATTTGCAACCCACTTAGGATAAGACGTAACAACTAAGAAACCTGCATTGAATTGTTTCATAACCTTAGCCTTGATCTTTAAAAGCATATGTCAACACAAAGAGCAGAGCCTTAATGCATGAAAACTCATGGCATCTAGAAACAACTGAGCCTTCTCTATAAAAAATTTAGCAAGAAGACCTTTAACTCCACTTCTTGTTTCCCAGTTAGATACAATGTCTGACCGTTTCAGATGTAAGGCTGTTGCAATATCTTCAGGTTTTTGAACTTTCTCTAGATCGGTGAAGTGTGTTTGATCAAGAGTAGACACTTAAAGTATCTTAGAGAACACTTCCATTGTGGGAACCAACTGATAATATGAGAAGGTAAAACAGTGATGCTTAGGATCAAAGAGTTGGAACAGAACATTCATCATGTCTTCTTCGAAATCCGGGGTAACCAAACTGAGTAGATAGCCATGCCTTTTGGTGAATTGAGAGTTTTCAGAAACTTTGAGACTAACTCCTTAAGCTTAGATGGTACCCTTACAAAGTTGATTCGAATAGTATTTCTGTGAGCGGAAGCCATGACCTACAACAAAGGGCAAAGATAAATCCCTAGGTCCTTAAAACGGTTAGTGGAAATGTTATAATATCATGATTTCATGATGTTATATTAATGAATAAACAAGTAGAAAACACAAACAAATCACACAAGAGCCTTAGGTTTAATGGCTTGCATACGATCCATAGGTAAGTAACCTTCTCTACTGAAGTTAAGTTGGCTCAACCTATCCTAAAAATAGTAACCGGGTTCTAGGAATCTCATATCACTGATCTTTCTCACATGTTTTATTTTAGCACGACAAATGGCTTGCCTCTAAAACATCCCGAGAGTCGACTCTCAATGAGTGTAGCATCGAGTATCAACGAACCTTGGACTGCACCAAAGTTGGCCATCTCACTACCTTCTAACAGTCAAGATGGGTCAATTAAGGTTCTAAAAGTCAGTTTGTGCTAATGACACCACGCGAAAGCCTAATGTTATCCTTGACTGACTCAAGGAACATTAGTAAAAACCAAAGTGTTGCACTAACCGTAGCCATCACTTCAACCATACCGGTCTACATCGTACAATTTACATGATCTATTACTACTTACCTAAGGCATCCCTAGATTTCGGGTGTAGGATCTTTCAAATAACAAACCCAAGCAAACCCTTAAAGTTAAAGCAGACAAATCACATAATTTAAGCAAGTAAAGTGATTTAAACTCTTAAGGTAACCCCTCTTTTAATTACTCCCTGGCAGAGTCGCCAGTTCTGTAATACGGTGGTAGAACTGACTTTTCTAGTGTTTTATCGCAAATGTTGCGGTTAGCAAGAGTCGCCACCGACTTTTCTTTTATCCAATATAAGGAAAAGGGTGAAAAGAACTGGAAAGACCTTGATAGATTTTGAGTTCGGGGGTAACTTATGAAAAGGGAAGGTGTTAGCACCCTTTTCATCCATAGTTATCTACGGGCTCTTAATTGCTTGATCACTTTAAAAATTTCTTTGTGTATGTGATTATTTAAAAAATATTTTGAAATGCCAATGTAAGATAGACTGTAATGATTCTTGTATCAGTCCTCAAGAATGCGTACAAAGTGTTTTGAAAATATTTGTTTGAAAGTGTGATGTGTAAAAATTATTTATTTGTGAGTAAGCAATTTGTTGAGTCTTACCCATTAAATGTCGTTCTTGTTATTTTCCTTCTCCTTCAGAGATAATGATATTCGTACCATTAGTTCATAGGTAGCCCTATCTATTGGATGTGAAGGTACATGCGAAGGGTCGTCGAATGGTCATATAAAGTAACTTGTAAGGATACTTTAGCAATTCGAAGGGACTGTCATCATATTATTCATAGGAAACAAGGGACCAGATCATTTTTTGTAGGTAACTCGAGGGACATCGCGGGACTATGATCTTTATTTGAAGGGACTATGATTATTTAATCGAGGGTATTTTCTAAAGTATCCCTATTTTTGAGGGACATGACCAATATTTTCCGAAGGCAACAAGAGGGAATTACCCTAGAGGTGTATGTGTGCAAAGTGATTCAATTACAGTTATGTTATCTTGGAATTGTTTAAGGTTATCTACCGGTTAATTTTATCTTGTCATACAAGCCTATTGCTACATAATTATATATACAGGGCATAAAGTATAAGTGCGGAAAAATAAAGTCCTACGCTATTATAGGATCTTGTGGAAGTTACATCATAAAGAAATTATACGTGAATTTAAACTAGGTTATTACAAAATTTGTACATCCTATACAATTTGTCTAATAAAGTAAATAGCAAAATAAAATAAAATGTTAGTAAATTATTTTTAAAAATCCTAAAGTCTAAAATATTGAAAATCAAGTTTTTTGCTTATTTTTAGTTTGATTTTATATGTTAATTAAAAAAAAACCTAATGTCTAATTTTTAATTACAAACTAATTAATTTAATTACAAAAACCTAATTCTAAATTAATTAAATTAATTGATAAAAAATACTAAACCTAATTTTTTTATTTTATAAGTTTTTTCTGATTTTTTATTAGATTAAAAAAAAGGGTTAAAAGAAAGAAAATAGAAAAAGGGGTTGCAAAATTGGTGAGAAAAAGGTTGCAGGGGTTGGGACTTGAACCAACGCCCTTGATCTCAATAATATGCCTTCTTGCCACTGCGCCAGTTGATGGTTTATGATATGGAATATGAGTGATTCCATTTTGTGATACAGTGGGAGAACTGACTTGGGATTGGAGAAAAATAATAAATAAAAAAAAAGAAGTTAAATGGGCTTGGAGAATGTTTGGCCCAAATAAAAAAACAAAACAGATTAAAACAAAGGGGGGGTATATGCTGAAAGATTGGGCTTAGTGATTTGGTTTGAGGGGCGAAAGCCCAATGGCATGTTTGACAATTTTTAGGGTTTGTATGTGTTTTATTCAGAATCTAGGTTTACAGTTTGAAACGGTGCCGCTCCCTTCTTGTCTTCTCAGTCTTTCTCAAACATGCACAAACTGATGCCCTCTCAATTGCTTCCAGTTGCCAGGATATCATCTCCACCCTCTCCTCCCCATGATTTGTACAAGGCGGCGAAAAAGGTACCGTTTTCCTTCTAACGCATTTTAGGGTTTTTTAGATTCGTGCGTGTTTTATGCTTTTACATGTTTTGATCTTGGATTATTTATGTTTGTGTGAGGTACAACAATAGATTGAGGGAGTAGAAGATGATACCTTTGGGGTTTCGTCTTTGGGGAAAGGACGGAGGATGGACCGACGGTATCCTCAGGTGGCTGAAAGAGGGAGAAGCACGATGATGCTTGCGTTGTTTCCTAGTATTTTGTATCTTTCTCCTTGAATTGTTTTGTGATGACTTTGTTCTAAAAACCCTAGAGTATTCGTTTCTGACCCTCTTCCTCTCTTGGAATTTGTTGATTCTGATGTTGATGAATATTAATTCTGAAATGCTTGTTGTTCTTTGAGTATGTTAGTGATGATAAACCTGAAACATTGCCTTTGACATATTCTTCTTTGTTGGCTTTGCTGATTCTCAAGGATGAGCTTTTGTTCTGAGATTTTTGTTATTATTGTTGTTTGGTTTTGGTTATGATTTGTTGATGGATCCTGAGACTTTAGTCTTTGTTGTTCTGATTTGGTGTTTGGATTTGTTTGAGTTTTGGTTTTGACAGGTTCCTTTGTTTTGGATTTGTGTATTGAGTTTTTAGGAAGGCAGGCTTGTTGGGCATTTGGTTCTTTGCAGTTTGAAACAGGTTTTTTACAAGTTGTGGAGCTTGTGCTTACAAGCCAGTTTGCACGTTATGCATGCATGTAGTTATGCAGGCTTGGAGTTTTAGGCAGGCTTGTGTTTCTGTTGTTTGTTATTTCTTTGAGGCAGGTTTGGAGGAAGCAGGCTTCGAGGCTTGTGTGTTTTTGGTACAGGCAGGCTTGGTGTTTTCTTGCTAAAGGTTTCTTAGCAGGTTACAGGTTTGAGTTATGCAGGCTTAAGTTTCTGCAAGCTTGTGTTTTTGTAAGTTTGAAGGTTTGATGCAGGTTTTTGATAACTTGCAGTTTGCTTTAGGCAGGCTTGAGTTATGCAGGCTTGAAGGCTTGCTTGTGTTTACAGTTTTTTGGTTCTCTCTCTGTTCTCTTCCTTCTAAACTGCTCTCTTGTTATATTTATCTATATCTTTAAGCCTGCCAAACTGTAAACCTGCTTCACTCTCTCTTTCTCTCTCTGTCAAAAAAAGCATATTTAATTGCTTAATAGTACTTTTATTCTGAAAAGGTTGTTGGCCAAGAAAATGATGAAAATGTGCTTTTACAAGCCTGCTTACTTGCATCTTGGTTTTCCTCTGCAATGTGTACTTCTATATTTTCTGCATTGACAGTTTTGATAGCTTCTTGACAGTTTGTTGACAGCTTGGTTTGAACTTGTGTAGCTTGTGCAACTTGGTTGTGCAACTTAGTTTGCTTAGTTTGAACTTGTGCAGCTTTGTGCCTTGTATTATATGCAGCCTTGTGCCTTCTATTTAATTGATTTATATGCTTGCAAACATTAGTTTTAATTTCCTCTTTGTGAACCAAGAAGAGAAATCTTCTTGTGATTTGCAAAGAGGACGAGTAAAACATGATGAAAACCAAAACAATCTGATTCCGGCCAACAATCTTTAATGATGAGTTTTTTATTTATCTGTTCAAAATTGCTTTTCAATTTAACTGTACTGACTTCTTTCTTCTGTCTTTGCAGGTAAATATCAGTTAGATAAGGGAAGCAGCAGTAGAAGATAGAAGACTTCAAGAGATTTAGATTTATTTTCTTTTTCAGTTATTGTAATAAACATCATTGTAAATATTGTAAATAAATTTACAGTATCCAAATAACATTTGTAACAATAATTAAAAATAAATAAAAATCTTTGTCAGATAATTCTTTATTTCTTCTGCACTTGTTTATTTAATTATTTGTATTTCTTGAATTAAAATAATTGGAAATTCATCCCAATAATTGTAACTCGGATAAAATAAATAATCAACAAACATTGCAGTCTCAACCTTGCATTAACCAACAATACGCCCGACATTCCAATTAATCACATGCTTTACACAGTTAAACAAACAAACGTCCATACACCTTTTACCTCACTGATCAAACTAAAGCTTCAAACTTTCAATCAGAAACCTCAGCTTCTATCCCAGATGTTTAGGCTTTGAGAAACAAACAGAAATCTTGAACAAGCGTCAAAACAATGTGACAATCAATTGAAATACTGTGGATTCAAATTCTTCTGAGAATGCGTGTGCAAACCCTAATTTTGGATTTACTGTCAAAGACACGTCTGCTTGATCAAACCCTGAGCCAAACTCAACCAAATCAATAGAAACCCTAATTTTGTTTGACTGATTCAAAAATCAATGGAAACCCTAATTTTAGATAGACTGATAAGAAAAGTCTGTTTGACCGATTCTTGAGCCAATCTAAAAAATCAGGGAAAACCCGAAGCTGTGATTTCTTGTCGAAAAGGGAGGGACAATTTTGGGGTACAACAGTTGCCCCTGTTCAATCTTCTTGAACCTGAAGAGTTAGATTGGCAGTTTTGCCGTTTGCGACTCGAAGGTAAAAGATGATTGGACACTAGAGTGCCCAAAAAATTTGCACTTGTCGAAGCGTAGTTGAGGGAATGGGCTTAAAGATGCCATTTGGAGATGTGACAGAATCTTGTCGGAGATGGGCTTAAAGATGCCATCTGGAGGTGTGAAAGAAGTCTTACTGGAGATGGGCTTAAAAGATGCCATCCAAGAATGTTGTAGGTGAGTGGGTGAGTATCCGAAAGGTATCCATGTTTGGAACATATCTGAACTGGGGGTCTAAATAAGCAATAGATTGAGATCCGTGTTTGGAGAATCCATAAACTATTTTCAGAAGTCTTGAAGTTGAATAAGCAATAGATCAACGTCCATGTTTGGAGAATTCATAAACTGTTTTCAAAAGTTGAAGTCTGTATGAGCAGCAGAATGACTTCCGTGGCGATTGCACTGGGGAGAATCAAGCTGCTGGTGTAAAGGAAAGAATGGCATCCGTGTCTGGCGCGTATCTGAACTTTGAGGTTGATAGTTGAATGAGAAATAGAATGGCTTTCGTGTCTTGGAGCGCATATAGTCTGTATCTGATTACTGAAGTCTGAATGAGTAGCAGAATGACCGCCGTGTCTGGGGTTTATCTGTATTGTATCTGAGAAATTGTTAACAAAAGCCTTTTAATCTTATCTTGAAAAGGGTAAAATGTTAGCTAAAACACAAAGTTATGTTACATGATGTGTATGATGCAATGAATTGTATTTCATTAATGTTTCTGATATATGAATGTAATGGTTATGCATGCAAGCTGAATAAATGTCTTGTTGAGGAAGATAAAATCTGGATAGCTGGAGATAATGGATTCTTTGACTGCTGCCGGGGAAAGTAAATCCTTGACTGCTGCTGGGGGTTGAAAATCCTTTGATCATTGAAAAATGAGAAGTCCTGGGGACCACTGTTGGGGGAAACAGGAGTTTGGGTTGTATGCCAATCTACTGGGGATTATCTGAATACTCGTTGAAAAGTAGCTATCCTATTGGAGAGTAAAACCTAGGATTCTGGAAAAAACTTATTCCTATCTGGAAGAAGTTCAGGTTTAGGTCGTATGCCACTTTAAGAATCTTTACTCTGTTGGGGATATCAGGAAGTTGAATTGTATGTTATAGGTGAAAGGATGAGAAGCAGGAAGGTATCTGCGTTTGGAGCATATCTGGACTGTATCTGGAGTTGAGATCTGTATGAGTATCAGAATGACTTCCGTGTCTGGAGTGTATCTGAAACTGTAACTGGGATCTGAATAGGTGACAGAATGGCAACCGTGTCTGGAGCATATCTGGACCGTATCTGGAGTTTAGATCTGTATGAGTAGCAGAATGACTTCCGTATCTGGAGTGTATTTGAAACTGTAACTGGGATCTGAATAGGTGATAGAATGGCAACTGTGTCTGGAGCATATCTGGACCGTATCTGGAGTTTAGATCTGTATGAGTAGCAGAATAACTTTCGTGTCTGGAGTGTATCTGAAACTGTAACTGGGATCTGAATAGGTGACAGAATGGCAACCGTGTCTGGAGTATATCTGGACTTTATCTAGAGTTTAGATCTGTATGAGTAGCAGAATGACTTCCGTGTCTAGAGTGTATCTGAAACTGTAACTGGGATCTGAATAGGTGACAGAATGGCAACCGTGTCTGGAGCATATCTGGACCGTATCTGGAGTTTAGATCTGTATGAGTAGCAGAATGACTACCGTGTCTGGAGTGTATCTGAAACTGTAACTGGGATCTAAATAGGTGGCAGAATGGAAACAGTGTCTGGAGCATATCTGGACCGTATCTGAAGTTTAGATCTGTATGAGTAGCAGAATGACTTCCGTGTCTGGAGTGTATCTGAAACTGTAACTGGGATCTGAATAGGTGACAGAATGGCAACCGTGTTTGGAGCATATCTGGACCGTATCTGGAGTTTAGATCTGTATGAGTAGCAGAATGACTTCCATGTCTGGAGTGTATCTGAAACTGTAACTGGGATCTGAATAGGTGACAGAATGGCAACCGTGTCTGGAGCATATCTGGACCGTATCTAGAGTTTAGATCTGTATGAGTAGCAGAATGACTTCCGTGTCTGGAGTGTATTTGAAACTGTAACTGGGATCTGAATAGGTGACATAATGGCAATCGTGTCTGGAGCATATCTGGACCGTATCTGAAGTTTAGAGATATCTTAAAATCTTGACTGGACTGCCCCAGGTTTAATGGACTTTGAAAGATTTGTTGAAATCTTGACTGGACTGCCCCAGATTTTGGACAATACCAAACCAAGTCTCTTTTTATTGACGGGAGATTTTTGCAACGGGAATATCATCCCACTTGAAGTGATTTTACTCACTGAGAGAGCTTTTGTTCCTCCGAACATTCACTGTATGAATTCCTTCGCTGTTTAAACAAGTAAACCATGTGCAAACAACGATATTCAAATAATGCAAAGTTTATGCTTGTCTCGAAGTTTTGAAAGATGCGTCTTTTAGCAGAAAACTTTTTATAAGACAAATTCAACACAAGATTTAGAGCAAAGCCTTACAGGAGTCAGGATACCTTTTGTAACAGTATGCTTTCGAACTAACCCATGCTTCAATTAGGACTTTTGAAGGGTTGTAACGTGGCTTGGTTCACGGTTTAAGAAACAAAGGATAAAGGCTTAAAGTATATTTGTACCCACCCGCTCTTCGTGATATTCTTCCATCCTAAACTCAGTTAATTGTGCGTCAAACTCTATTCGAGTTTGGAACGACATTTTGGGTGGTGGTTTACCAGTTGAATTTATTGGGAGGCAGTCATCATTTTTGCAACATTTTTCATGTTATTGAGGATTTATAATGACCTCTTTCTTTTGATTTGTTATCCCTAACTTTTGCCTGACTGTTCCTGTTTTCGAGATCACAGTCAGCGGGATGCCCCAGCTTTCTTAAGCCTCCTTTGTAGGTTTTGGATCAGTGGGCTTTTCTCTTTTGAGAGATAATGACTGCCTATGAGATAAAGAACCATCACTGTCTTTTGGTTCCAAAGGAATGTTTTTTTATGTTATTCGTTGTATTACAAACTGAGAGTTTGTGACTTTAATGCGCATTCTTTTTTGAATTAACTGAGAGACTACCCTGCCCCAGGTTTAAATAAAAGGTTTCAATTTGTTTAAAACAGAAAACTCCTACTTCTTTGGCTCGAAGGTGTTGACTAGGGATTATCTTCCTTATAACTCCAGTGTTTAGGATTTGAAAGAAACGCTTGTACATCGTCAGCAAGGTCTGTTCAAAAGCATACTGTATAGGATTATGGCATCGTTTCGTCATCCTCCATCTAAAGGCTTGTAGATTTTTATCAAGAGTTAAATATCATAAAGAAAGCATAAGAATAGTGAAAACGAATGGATGAATTCAAGACAAACATATGCAATGCATTAATGAAACAGAGTTTGACATCAACAGATAATTGTTTGAATAACAAAAGAAATTACAACTTGAAAAATTCAAATGGAACAACAAGTCTCTCAGTTCGAGCTTTGTCATTTCAAGTGGAGAACCCTTAGTGGAAGATTTTCATCTCACCATCCGGCATGAATTCCAGCACTCCTTCGTCAATCAAGTCTTGGATCTTGTTTTTCAAAGCCCAACAGTCATCGGTGTCATGTCCAGGACTATGGGAGTGGTATACACAAAACGCATCGGGGTGATAGCTAGAAGTAGAGGTATTGGGCTTCCGAATAGGATCCCTTAAATCAAGCAGGTTGACCTCCAACAAACGTTTCAGTATTAGAGATGATGGTATGTCAGTCTCAGAGAAATGTCTTCCAGACGTATTTTTCTTACGCCGATTACCCTGTTGACGCTGACGAGGTTGTTGTTGGGCTTGTGACCCTGAAGCAAGTTGAGGAGCTTTTCCCTTGTCTTCTTGTCTCAAAGGAGGTTGAATAATGACTTGGTCTTCAACCCTAGGTGTTTTCCCCACTTGGTTGTCCCGAAGCAATTTGTTGACGAGAACCCTGAGCTCCTCTTGTCTTTAAGCCAAGTCTTGAATGAGAGCCATCTGGCCCACCAGCTGTCCCATCATCTGGATCTTCATTGTTGCCAGCTCAAACTGAATTTCTTCCAACTGATCATTCTTGACACTGCTTGAATTCCCTAGGACCATTCCCCTTGTGAGGAGAGCTTTCACTTCTTCTTTCCCCTGGGACAGGTTCAAGAACATTTCTTGAAGTTGAGCATTTTGATCCTGGATATCTTTGACAGTCCTTTCTAGAGCCATCTCTACTGAAATAAACAGTAGGAGAATAAGGAAACCTGAAAAGGAAAACCTATTATGATACAATGCATGATATGTGGATGCATGTTTTCAAGAATCTCTCGGGGTAAACACAAGTAAATGTTAGAGATTGAACTTTGATCAACATCTTTGATTGGAGAACTTTGTACCAATGTATGTCTTTCCTCGAGAATCAAGCTCACCATGTCGAGTGGGTCATAGCCCCCGATTCAAGTTGTTGCACTTGATCTTTGACGACGTTTGTTTAGAGAGGAAAATGAAACCTCTTACCCTTTGGTAGACGTCTGGTTCAACGTGACCCTGCATCAGAAGACCCTCGAGATCCTTGAAATGGTTATTAAAAATGCTATGGTATGATGTTATGATGTTATGTACATGTATGCAAAAGCAAGTGAGTGTATATACATGTAATCATATTCACATAAAGCAAACAAGTCCTTAGGTTTAGGCTTGAATGGGGTTTGTAGGTAAGTACCCTCTTGAAGTTAGTTGGCTCAACCTGTCCTAAAATAGAAACCGAGTTCTAAGGAGCTCAATATCACTGGATTATTTTCTATGTTCATTGTTTTGGTTTAGCCACTTAACTGGCGACCAAAATATCCCAAGAAAACAATCCTCAATGAGTGTAGTATCGAGTATCTACCAACTTCGGACTGCACCAAAGTCGGTCATCTCACTACCCCTAAAAAGGCCAAGATGGTCAAGTAAGGTTCTAAGGTCAATTGATGCTTCACGACACCACACGGTGGCCCTGTACTCTCCTTGATTCAACTCAAGGGTTACGGGTACCGACCAAAGTGCCACATCAATGTAGCTACTGTTTCAACCATGTCGGTATACCACGCGCAATTCCCTCACAGTTTATTGCTACTTACCTAAAAAGGTGCCCCCCCAAATCCGGGTTTAGGATTTACAACAAACCCAAACAAGGAACCCAAAAAGTAAAGCAATCAAAGCAATCAAAGTAAGCATGTATAGGTGATCTAAAACCCTAAGGTAACCCCACTTTTAAAAATATCCCCAGCAGAGTCGTCAGTTATGTGATACGGTGGGAGAACTGACTTGGGATTTGCGTTTGTTTTCACACTTGTTCGGTTTAGCAAGAGTCGCCACCGGCTTTTATTTTATCCTAAGGAAAGGTCAAACAGCACAGGAAAGACCTTTGAGATGTTTTCGTGGGTTCTGGGGATAGATTATGAAAAGGGAAGGTGCTAGAACCCTTTTCATCCATGGTTATCCATGGGCTCTTAGTTACTTGTTTTAGATCACTTGCCTTGGCTTTTCAATTGTTTGAAATGGTGCTTTTGTGTGTGTGGTTTTGAAAATGTTTTGAAAAAGATGCCTTGTCTAGGCAACCTTTGTAATGATTCTTGTTTGAATATATACAAAGGTGTGTGTATTTTTGAAAAGATAATTCAATGTTTTCAAAGTTGCTTTGTGTGATCGGTGGATCTGGAACTGACTGTTTAACGCTGGTTCGCGAAATGTCGCGGAAGCAAGAGTCGCCACCGTCTTTTATTTTCTCCAAATGGAAAGGACAAAAGCACAGAAAAATTCCTTATAGAGATTGCTCTCGGTTCGGGAGGTAGATTATAGAAAGGGAAGGTGTTAGCACCCTTTCTATCCATGGTTATCCATGGGCTCTTAGATACTTGCTCATTTGTGTTTTCAAAATTGTTTGTTTGCTTTTCAAGTGTGGGTTTTAAAAAGTTTCTTTGAAAATTTCAGTTCGACTCTTGTATCGGTCCTCAAGAGTGTTTGAAAAATGCTTTCGAAAGCTTTTTGAAAATGTGTTGGTGCGAAAAGTATTTTTGATTTGTTTTGTTTTGAATTAGAGCAAGTATCCACGAGTCGTCTACCTACCCTAAGGAATTCGTCTGTGTAAATGTCCTTTAAAGTAGTGCCATCCCACCATTGAGAGGTAGGTAGCACCACCGTTGGAGGTGTTCGGGTCAATTCGAGTTTAGGGACATGGTGATCACCAGAGTAATAGGAAGACAACTTAGAAGCTACCCTCATGCCAGGTTCCCGGATCATGAGGACTTACTAAGACATCCTCTACTCGACGATCACCTTTCGAGGCAAGGCAACAGTGAGGCGTACCCTAGGGGTGGTGTGTGCGATTCGTGCGTCGTTTTCATTTGCATTTATCTTGTCATGTTATTGGTGTTCTACGTTTGTTTTTATTTCATCCATACATTTTTTCATACCATTATTTAACAGTTTAAAAAGTTGCGAGGAAAGTAAATTCTAAGCTATTACAAATGGCGCGGGTCCACATCGCCAAAATTAACCAGGACCCGATTTGACAGAAAAATAAAGAAATTAAAAGTGCGAGAAGTAATTTACATGGCTTCGGGAGAGATACATGAATATTTAAACGAAATAAAATAATATGCGAATAAATAATTAAATCGGAACGAGGGCGTTGGACCCTTTTGCAAAAATTGAATTAATAATGAATTAAAAAAGAAAGCAAGAATTTGTTTTTTGTGTTTTTTAATATTTTAGGATTTAATAGAAAGCATTAATTGCAATTAAACGCTAACCCTAATTCTATTTTATTTTAATTTTTTAAGAAGACATTAGAATTTAACCTAAATTAAACCTAATTTTTGTATACGAATTTAATTATGAAAATAAATAAAATAAATAATATTATTGTGAAAAAGAAAAATTAAAAAGGAATAAAACATTAATTAAACCTAGTTCTATATTTTTTAGATTTTGTTATGAAAGGAATTAAAATTAAAACCCTAATTCAAACTAATTAATTTACATGCATTTATTTACAAGAAATATTAAAATAAAATATTTATTATATTTTTTATCTTTTCTGACTTTTATGCATTTTTTATATTTATGAAAATAAGTAATTAATTTAAACAAATAATAATTAAAAGAAATAGATTTAAATAAATAAAGAAAATAAAGAAGAGTGAAAAATATGCAAACCTAGGGGGGTGGTAGTCCCCAAAGTGGAGGTTAAATCCAAGCAATTCTGGCCCATTAAACTTGGCCTTTTTGGACTTTTGCCATGTAGTATGTTGAAGCATTGACTTGGATCTACCATGTTCCCTAATTCCTGGCCCTTGGATGGATGAGGTTGGACGCGTGGACATTGGATCTTGGCAGTGTATGGTACGTCCTTGCTTTTGAAATTTCACGTGAACATATATTGAAAAATAATATTGAGACAAAGAAGACCTGGGACTCGAACCCAGGTCATGGATGTTGCCAGCGTAGGCCTTGCCACTGAACCACTTGTTGCGCTTTGTATATGAAATAAACGGAGAATAATATAATAAGAAACAATGGTTAGTGGTTCAAAAACGCGCGAAATTTAAAAGAACCAACCAACGTACGCCACGAGGTCGTCTTCTTCATGGCATTATTTTCCTGAAAAAAAACAAATATGTTAGGCAACGGTTTTGCACGCGTTCTCCTAGGCCAGTTTTGGAAAAATAGCGATTAGGCCTAGGAAGTCCATAAATTAGGCGCGATAGTGGCTTCTTCTTCGTCCAGACGTGCTCGTATCAATGGTGGTACTCAAGGGTTCTAATTTTTCCTCATTCAAAAACCCCTAATTTCCAATCCTGTAAACCCTAGAAAACGAACATGGCATCTTGGCATAGAATGCGTAAAACTTCAATTAAATCATATGATTAGCTTGCAAACTTCATCATAAACGTAAACATGACAACAAAATATGTTAAAGATGCATGGATAATGGAAAACAGTTTTGGAATTTCCTTTACCAATTTCAATGGTAACCTTGCGTTTCCTTGAGTATGGGGCTTGGGGAATGATTCAGTTATGTCCTATAATCCTCCAAGAAGCCAATGGAATAGGTTTTGAGACTTGAATCGCCTTGTAAGGGTGTTTTCAGATTTCAGTTTTTAGAGAAAAATTTCAAGTTTGACAATGGCTTTTGGGCGCAGCTCAGTGTGTATTATGATTAGGGTTGTGTTCCATACTTATGCAAGAGTGAATTAGGTTAAAAATATGGATCCAAATATCTTGCATTCATGATTTTGGAAATTTGATTTTCTAAGATTTTTTCCAATCTTTTTCCATGTGCTTTTTGTTCTCAATCATGCCAATCAATCCAAATCTTTCCATATTGGTACAAGCACGAAATCTTGAGAGTAAAACATGCACAAAAAGATTTAAAACTTTAGGTTAGCATTTTTCATACATTTATTTTGATTTAAATGAATTATTATAAATAAAAATTCAAATAAATAAATAAAAAATGAATAAAGACTTCCCTTTGGGCCAAGTAGTCGTGCATATGTCATGGATGATGAATTATGGAAGAAAAATGGGCCCATTAGCAATTTTAGGTCATTTGAATCAATGTTGACTTTTCAAAATATCCAAAAATTTCCCAACTTCTACAAGGCATAACTTGCTCAATTTTTATGCTTTTCTTATGTTCTTGGACATTTTGGAAATGTCTTTGAGTCCTCTAACCAATGCCTTTGGTCCCATGTCATTTTGATTTACCAATCTCAAGTTATGGCCTTTGACTTAAAGTCCCTTTTTGTTGACTTTTGAAAATGACCTATAATGTTGAAATTGATAACTTTTTGTGAGAGAATTTCTTGGACTTGAAGTATGAAGATGAGTTGTAGGAAATGTCTTTCTCTTCAAAATGAGCTTTGGATGGAATTTTTCTGATAATCCATGTGAAAGTTATGCCCTGGTCAATTTCAGTTGACTTTTTCAGCTGTCCAAATAAGGAAACTTTTGTATCTTGATGATTTTTTTAGCCAAGCTTTGGGAATCATGATCAAGCATTGATCAAATGATGTTTGTGGCTTCAAAATGATATGTTGACCAAAAATTTGAACTTTTGACTGTCAAATGACCATTTTGCCCCTACAGTTGACTGTAGTGCAATTAGGGTTTTTGACTGTGCAATTTTGTGCTGAATGTCTTGAAACTTGATATGAGGATGCTTGACCATGTTTATAGGCATGTGAGACTTGATTGGGCCCTTGAAAACTTCCTTTTCTTGATCAGAATCAAAACCCTAATTTTGACTGTATAGGAGATCTTTGACTGTGCAACCCTTGGAGATTTTTGCAGCTTGATTTGACAATTCCTTGAAGAATATGGGAGGGCAAATTTTGGGGTACAACAGTTGCCCCTGTTCAATCTTCTTAGACCTGAGGATGCAGATTGGCTGATGTGCCTTTCGTAATCCGAGGGTAGAAGATGATTGAACACTAGAGTGCCCAGAAATTTGCGCTCACATAATAGCCGTGTGGTGATGGGAATGGGCTTATAGATGCCATCTGGATGTCGATCGCGTAAGAGATTCCTTAGCGAGAACTTGCGTACCTGCAAAACAGAAAATGAGTACCTGACACGTTGCAGGAGCTGATTTTTAGATGCTTGGTATAGATATGTCCTGACTGGTTACAAGAGCTGAATCTGGAGCTTCACAGGATGAATGAACCAGGGATGGTTACTACCTTAGCATGAACGGTAAGAGAACCTTGGGTGATTTTAACTTCAACAACGCTCGTTGAGAAAATCTTGGTGGGAATTACCATCTTCGCAGGATCGGGAAGAGAACCATAGGCAATTATAATCTGAAAGGGAATTATCACCTCACTCACCGTCGGAGAGGGAACCATCTGAAAAGGAATTATCACCTCACTCACCGTCGGAGAGGGAACCATCTGAAAAGGAATTATCACCTCACTCACCGTCGGAGAGGGAACCATAGGGAAAGGAATTATCACCTCACTCACCGTCGGAGAGGGAACCAGCTGAAAAGGAATTATCACCTCACTCACCGTCGGAGAGGGAACCATCTGAAAAGGAATTATCACCTCACTCACCGTCGGAGAGGGAACCATCTGAAAAGGAATTATCACCTCACTCACCGTCGAAGAGGGAACCAGCTGAAAAGGAATTATCACCTCACTCACCGTCGGAGAGGGAACCATAGGGAAAGGAATTATCACCTCACTCACCGTCGGAGAGGGAACCAGCTGAAAAGGAATTATCACCTCACTCACCGTCGGAGAGGGAACCATCTGAAAAGGAATTATCACCTCACTCATCGTCGGAGAGAGAACCAATTATAACCTGGGATAACTTCTACTGAGTCTTTATCAGAAAAATCTGTTGGGAGTCGATTTAGCTGGACTAGAGAAGGCCTGGGACTGGATAAGAAATCTTTGGAGTCGATTAACTGAACCGGTCTAAGTCTTGAAATATGACTGGGAATCTTTCCTGAAAGGTAAAGGTCAGCCATATGCAATGCATGATATGGATCAAGCAATGATGTTCTCAACATAAATGAGATTTGTATGATATGATGCGTACATATGCTATAATGATGTATGTGATGTTTTATGAATATGTTTTTTCGTCTAGGAAAGTAAATCCTTGACGGGTGCCGGGAAGTCATATCCTGGGCTGATCTTGAAGAAAAGGTTTTGCTTCCGCTGGGGATGATAACTGCAAGAATACCGGTAGGAGAAGATGACTCCGTTGCGGAATAAACTTGGAAAATGGAAGATTCTGCGGGGAGAAAAGATACTCTAGCGACCATGCTGGGGAGCAATACTTTGTGGGGAGAGGGATGCCTTGCTGAGTGTTGATAATAATTTGCTGGGGATATCCTTGTTGTTGGAAGTGTTGATGGACTTCGTTGGGGTAAGAAGACTTCGTCGAGGACGCTCTTTCCGTGGCTTTTGGCTGAGGATAACCCAGTTATATCCTGTTAAGGAAATAACTCTTTGAATAAAGTCGGGAGACGCGTTCATGCTCTGCGAAGGATAAGCCTCCAGAATTTACTGGGGATAAGCTTACTGCTTGGGGATATGAATTCCAAATTTCCTGGGGAACTAGATTGGACTCTCCTGGGGAGATTTTGAACTGTCATTTTGTAAGTTGAAGGAGGGAACCTATGTAGGGTTGCCTGCTGATGAGCTCGTGTAAAACCGCATCTGAAATGGAGAAGGAACCTGTGTAGGATTACTTTGATGAGTTTGTATAAAACTTCGTTCTTGGAAAGGGAGAACCTGTGTAGGGCTTCTGGGTGACGAGTCCATGTAAAACTGCATCTTGAAGAGAGGGAACCGGTGTAGGGTTGCTTGGTGAGGTAAGTTCATGTAAAACTTCTTGATGAACCGGGGTGAGGTTATCTTGGGCTAAATCCATGTAAGACTTCTGGGGGGAACCGGGGTTAGGTTGCCGCAGGATAAGTTCGTGTAACACTTCTTGACGAACCGAGGTAAGGTCATCTTGAGATAGGTCCATGTGAGACTCTTGGAGGAACCGGGGTTAGGTTACGGCAGGATAAGTTTGTGTAAAACTTCTTGACGAACCGGGGTTAGGTCATCTTGAGATAGGTCCATGTAAGACTTCTGGAGGAACCGAGGTTAGGTTACTTGGATAAGTTTGTGTAAAAACTTCTTGATGAACCGGGGTTAGGTCATCTTGAAATAGGTCCATGTAAGACTTCTGGAGGAACCGGGGTTAGGTTACTTGGATAAGTTTGTGTAAAAACTTCTTGATGAACCGGGGTTAGGTCATCTTGAGATAGGTCCATGTAAGACTTCTGGAGGAACCGGGGTTAGGTTACTTGGATAAGTTTGTGTAAAAACTTCTTGATGAACCGGGGTTAGGTCACTTCGGGATAAGTTTGTGTAAAACTTCTTGACGAACCGGGGTAAGGTTACTTGTGATAAATCCATGTAAGATTTCTGGAGGAACCGGGGTTAGGTTACCTTGGGATAAGTTCGTGTAAAACTTCTTGACGAACCGGGGTAAGGTTACTTGTGATAAATCCATGTAAGATTTCTGGAGGAACCGGGGTTAGGTTACCTTGGAATAAATCCATGTAAGATTTCTGGGAGGAACCGGGGTTAGGTTACCTTGGAATAAATCCATGTAAGATTTCTGGAGGAACCGGGGTAAGGTTGCTTCAGGTTAAGTTCGTGTAAAACTTCTGGATGAAAATTGAGAAGGAACCGGTGTAGGGTCGCATGATTTTGATTAAGTGGATGATTATCCTGTTTGGTTTCAGATGTTAACCCACAATCTGGAATTTATAAAGGTAGATGGTAATCATCCTTATGTTGATCTTTCCTTTGTACTTTGGTTGACAGAGCAATTAGATCGCCTGGATAACTCATTATTGCCCCTGTTTCGGAGATGAGGGAAGAGGATACCTGTGTGGGTGATTGACAAATCTTCGAGTAGACAAGTGACGAGATGCCGGGACATAGTCGTATGCTTTGATCCCTAACTTTTGCCTGGACCGCCCTTTCGGGTTTTCAGTCCACCGGGATACCCATTTTTGCCCAAGCCGCCTTTTCAGGTTTTCGACTTGCCGGGTGTACATATTTTTCTGTTTCATCCCTTATTTTTGCCCGAACCCTTTTGGTTCGCCGGGAAGCCCTTATTTTTGCCTAGGTGTGTCAACCTAACGGGCCTTTGATTAGGCGCAGTATTTTTCGACTATGTCCACGCTCTCAGAATGTAAGGAGTTTCCCCTGTTGGAAGTATTTTGTCATGCCCCAGATAATGGGCAATGCTCCTGCTGTGCCTCTTGATTGGAGGTATTTCTGTTCACAAGGTGTTCGTCGTGCGAATTTCCCTGCTGTTCAAACAAATAGTCATATGCAAACAAGGTTATTTTAAGAATGCAAAAGCCTATGTCTGTCTTGAATATTTTGAAAATGCATTTTGTTGTAATACAATGCGGTGTCAACTCAAGATTTTACAGCAAACCTTCAGGAGTCAGGATACCTTCGTAACAGTATGCTTTCGAACTAACCCATGCTTCAGCTAGGACTTTTAAGGGTTATATCGTGGTCTGGTTCACGGTTTAAGAAACAAAGGATAAAGGCTCAAATTATTTGTACCCACCCGCTCTTCGTGATGTTCTTCAAACCTAAACTCAGTTGATCATACGTTAGACCTTGTTTGAGTTTTTGCTCTGATTTTCCGGTGATGGTTCGAATGTTGACAATTTATTTTGAATAGGCAGTCATCTCCTTTTTTTTGTTGAGGTTTTGTAGGACCTCTTTCTTTTTGATTATATTATCCCTATTTTTTTTTTGCCTGAACTGTTTCCTTTGTGATTACAGTCAGCGGGATGCCCCAGTTTCGTAAGTCCCCTTTATAGGTTTTGACTCTTTGGGTTTTTCATTTATGATTTTTTTTTTGATAACGACTGCCTGTCTTTATGATTGTTCTGAACCATCACTGTCTTTTGTTTTGTAAGGACTTCTTTGGTGCCATTCGTTATGCACTTAGATCAACTGAAAGAACTACCCTGCCCCAGGTTATGATTAAGGGTTTTAAATTTCGAAAAGAAAAACTCCTACTTCTTTGGCTCAGATGGGGTTGACGAGGGATTATCTTCCTTATTACTCCAGTGTTTAGGAATTGAAACAATGCATGTACCTCATCAGCGGGGTCTGTTCAAAAGCATACTGTAAAGATCGTGGTATCGTTTTCGTCATCCTCCCTCAAGAGGTTTAGAATTTTCAGTAGAGAGTTGATCATCACAAAATATGAAAGCAGTTTTAAGCATAGTAAACCTAATTAAATCAAGACAGACATGTGTAATGCATTCATGAAATAAAAGAGTTTAACATGATAATTGTTTATCTGAACAAGAAAAGAAAAAATACAACTTTGAATTCAAATGAACAAAAATCTCTCGACCCTAGCCATGTTTTGGCAGGGGAGCAGTGATCACATTGGGAGTCTCGGCAGGTTCGAATTCAATCTCTTTGGCATCGATCATGTTCTGGATCTTGTATTTCAGTGCCCAACAATCCTCGGTATCGTGCCCCGGGATATCAGAATGATAAGCGCACCTCGCTTATGGGTTGTAGCTTGGAGAGGAGGTCTTGGGGTTTGCAGGAGGGTTGATCACTGCAATCAGGTTCATCTTCAACATATGCTGCAATGCTTGTGACCATGGCATGTTAATGTTGGTGAATTGTCTTTTAGGCTCGTCCGGCCTTCGCTGGTTTCCCTTTTGTGGTTGGCGGCGTGGTGCAGAACCAGAAATCATGACTGCCCCTGCATGTTGGTCACGACGATTCTTTTGGCTGTATGCAGCATTAGATTCTTTCTTTCCCGTGTAAGGCTTTTTGTGAGTGTCAGAAGGTATGGCCTCTTGGATTTTCCCACTCTTGATACCAGCTTCAATTCTTTCGCCAGTCAGGATGAGGTCGGTAAATCCTGCAGATGAATTACCAATGAGATGATTGAAGAATGGCCCGGATAGGGTCCCCAAGAACATATCAACGAGTTCCCGGTCAGTTAATGGGGGTTGTACCCTTCCAGCAAGGTCTCTCCATCTCTGCGCGTATTCCTTGAAACCTTCACTTGACCCCAGCGACATACCCTGGAGTTGGGTACGTGTAGGAGCAAGGTCGGCATTATACTGGTATTGCTTGTAAAAAGCAGTAGCCAACTCCTCCCAGTTACGAACCTTGGTCCCATCCAGCTGATAGAACCATTCGAGATGAGTCCCTGAAAGACTCTCCTGGAAGAAGTGGATCCACAAATTCTTGTCCGCCGAGTACGGTTGCATCTTCCGAACATAGGACCTGAGATGTAGCTTGGGACAAGACGCCCCGTCATACTTAGAAAAGGATGGTGCTTTGAACTTGTGAGGTATAATCACACCAGTAGACAAACCCAGATCTCCAAAGTCCAGCCCAGGTACCTGTTGAATCTCCATAGCTTTCAACCTATCCTCCAGTTGCTTGTATCTGTCTTCTGCAGGAGGGTACTGCTCTTCATCAAAATCAGTCTCGTTGTCGGAGACTACCGGACTAGGAACCCTTTCCTCTTGATGACTGCTTTTCCCCACAGATGGAGTTGTCCTCTCAGCTTGATCCTGCAGGGTGTTCCCAGATCTGCGTCTAGGGCTGAACAAAACGGTCCTCTTCTTCCTCTTTTCCTTCTTCAAGAGCAGAGCCTTCAGATCTTGTTGCCCCTGGGTCAAATTCATGATCAGCCCTTGGAACTGGGCGTTCTGAGCCTGGAGGGCCTTGATAGTGTGCTCGGTTGAGGATTCAGGATTCATGACGAGACTGCTGAAATAAACAGCGAAGAAGGTAAGCAACCTGCAGAGAATGGATACCTGTTATGCAATGATATGTATGACATGCATGCAATGATTTCAAGGACCTCGCGGGGTAAACAGAGAAACTTGTTAGAGTTGAAAACCGGTAACTTGATTGAAGGTATTTCATGTTGTTGAGAGTCCTTCTTCAAGAGTCAAGGCTCACCATATCGAGTGGGTCATAACCCCTGACAACCTTGTCTAGAGGAAAAGAAATCCCCTTTGCCCCTTGCTGGACAGTTGGTTCATCATGACCTGCATCACAAGCCCTTGAGATCCTTGAAATGGGTTAGAATGTATGCAATGGTATGATGTCATGATGCATGGGGTAATATGAGTAACCCTGTTATGAGCCCTTATTAAGGACTATAAACAGAAACCTGCAAGAAACCTAAGTAAAACCTGTCATGAGTCCTAATTGAGGACTATAAACAAAACCTGCAAGTAGTTCATGTGTCAGATAACAAGCATGCAAGTAGTCAAGTACGAAGGCACACAAGTCACACAAAAGAGCCCTTAGAGTTTAGGCCAGCATGAGGTCTAGGTATTACCCTCTTTCAGTTTGTTGGGCTCAACCTGTCCTATTAGAAGTAACCGGGTTCTAAGGGTCCCAATATCACGGGATTGCCTTCATTGTTCATCGTTTCGATTTAACCACTGAACTGGCGATCGAAATATTCCAGGAAAGCAACCCTCAATTGAGTGTAGTATCGAGTATCAACCAACCTCAGACTGCACCAAAGTCAGTTATCTCACTACCCAAAGGAGGCCAAGATAGTTCAATTAAGGTTCCTAAGGTCTGTTGATGCTTCACAACACCACGCGGAGGCCCCGTACTCTCCTTGACTGAACTCAAGGGTTACCGGTACACACCAAAGTGCCACATCAACGTAGCAGACTGTTTCAACCATGTCGGTATACCCCGCACAGTTCCCTCACAGCCTTGTTGCTACTTTCTAAGAAGGTATCCCCCAGATCTGGGTTAGGATCTATAGAACTCCCAAGCAACCCACAATTTAAAGCACACAAGGAAAACAATTAAAAACATAGTGATCTTAGTCCTAAGGTACACCTCACTTTAAAAGATATCCCCAACAGAGTCGCCAGTTCTGTGATCGGTGGATCTGGAACTGACTGTTTAACGCTGGTTCGCGGAAGCAAGAGTCGCCACCGTCTTTTATTTTCTCCAAATGGAAAGGACAAAAGCACAGAAAAATTCCTTATAGAGATTGCTCTCGGTTCGGGAGGTAGATTATAGAAAGGGAAGGTGTTAGCACCCTTTCTATCCATGGTTATCCATGGGCTCTTAGATACTTGCTCATTTGTGTTTTCAAAATTGTTTGTTTGCTTTTCAAGTGTGGGTTTTAAAAAGTTTCTTTGAAAATTTCAGTTCGACTCTTGTATCGGTCCTCAAGAGTGTTTGAAAAATGCTTTCGAAAGCTTTTTGAAAATGTGTTGGTGCGAAAAGTATTTTTGATTTGTTTTGTTTTGAATTAGAGCAAGTATCCACGAGTCGTCTACCTACCCTAAGGAATTCGTCTGTGTAAATGTCCTTTAAAGTAGTGCCATCCCACCATTGAGAGGTAGGTAGCACCACCGTTGGAGGTGTTCGGGTCAATTCGAGTTTAGGGACATGGTGATCACCAGAGTAATAGGAAGACACCTTAGAAGCTACCCTCATGCCAGGTTCCCGGATCATGAGGACTTACTAAGACATCCTCTACTCGACGATCACCTTTCGAGGCAAGGCAACAGTGAGGTGTACCCTAGGGGTGATGTATGCGATTCGTGCGTCGTTTTCATTTGCATTTATCTTGTCATGTTATTGGTGTTCTACGTTTGTTTTTATTTCATCCATACATTCTTTCATACCATTATTTAACAGTTTAAAAAGTTGCGAGAAAAGTAAATTCTAAGCTATTACAAATGGCGCGGGTCCACATCGCCAAAATTAACCAGGACCCGATTTGACAGAAAAATAAAGAAATTAAAAGTGCGAGAAGTAATTTACATGGATTCGGGAGAGATACATGAATATTTAAACGGAATAAAATAATATGCGAATTAATAATTAAATCGGAACGAGGGCGTTGGACCCTTTTGCAAAAATTGAATTAATAATGAATTAAAAAAGAAAGCAAAAATTTGTTTTTTGTGTTTTTTAATATTTTAGGATTTAATAGAAAGCATTAATTGCAATTAAACGCTAACCCTAATTCTATTTTATTTTAATTTTTTAAGAAGACATTAGAATTTAACCTAAATTAAACCTAATTTTTGTATACGAATTTAATTATGAAAATAAATAAAATAAATAATATTATTGTGAAAAAGAAAAATTAAAAAGGAATAAAACATTAATTAAACCTAGTTCTATATTTTTTAGATTTTGTTATGAAAGGAATTAAAATTAAAACCCTAATTCAAACTAATTAATTTACATGCATTTATTTACAAGAAATATTAAAATAAAATATTTATTATATTTTTTATCTTTTCTGATTTTTATGCATTTTTTATATTTATGAAAATAAGTAATTAATTTAAACAAATAATAATTAAAAGAAATAGATTTAAATAAATAAAGAAAATAAAGAAGAGTGAAAAATATGCAAACCTAGGGGGGTGGTAGTCCCCAAAGTGGAGGTTAAATCCAAGCAATTCTGGCCCATTAAACTTGGCCTTTTTGGACTTTTGTCAGGTAGTATGTTGAAGCATTGACTTGGATCTACCATGTTCCCTAATTCCTGGCCCTTGGATGGATGAGGTTGGACGCGTGGACATTGGATCTTGGCAGTGTATGGTACGTCCTTGCTTTTGAAATTGCACGTGAACATATATTGAAAAATAATATTGAGACAAAGAAGACCTGGGACTCGAACCCAGGTCATGGATGTTGCCAGCGTAGGCCTTGCCACTGAACCACTTGTTGCGCTTTGTATATGAAATAAACGGAGAATAATATAATAAGAAACAATGGTTAGTGGTTCAAAAACGCGCGAAATTTAAAAGAACCAACCAACGTACGCCACGAGGTCGTCTTCTTCATGGCATTATTTTCCTGAAAAAAACAAATATGTTAGGCAACGGTTTTGCACGCGTTCTCCTAGGCCA
The DNA here is from genome assembly GCA_948472305.1 of Vicia faba. Lineage (NCBI taxonomy): Eukaryota > Viridiplantae > Streptophyta > Magnoliopsida > Fabales > Fabaceae > Vicia > Vicia faba. Next base: position 1,042,266,660 of record OX451737.1, read on the forward strand.
GTTTTGGAAAAATAGCGATTAGGCCTAGGAAGTCCATAAATTAGGCGCGATAGTGGCTTCTTCTTCGTCCAGACGTGCTCGTATCAATGGTGGTACTCAAGGGTTCTAATATTTCCTCATTCAAAAACCCCTAATTTCCAATCCTGTAAACCCTAGAAAACGAACATGGCATCTTGGCATAGAATGCGTAAAACTTCAATTAAATCATATGATTAGCTTGCAAACTTCATCATAAACGTAAACATGACAACAAAATATGTTAAAGATGCATGGATAATGGAAAACAGTTTTGGAATTTCCTTTACCAATTTCAATGGTAACCTTGCGTTTCCTTGAGTATGGGGCTTGGGGAATGATTCAGTTATGTCCTATAATCCTCCAAGAAGCCAATGGAATAGGTTTTGAGACTTGAATTGCCTTGTAAGGGTGTTTTCAGATTTCAGTTTTTAGAGAAAAATTTCAAGTTTGACAATGGCTTTTGGGCGCAGCTCAGTGTGTATTATGATTAGGGTTGTGTTCCATACTTATGCAAGAGTGAATTAGGTTAAAAATATGGATCCAAATATCTTGCATTCATGATTTTGGAAATTTGATTTTCTAAGATTTTTTCCAATCTTTTTCCATGTGCTTTTTGTTCTCAATCATGCCAATCAATCCAAATCTTTCCATATTGGTACAAGCACGAAATCTTGAGAGTAAAACATGCACAAAAAGATTTAAAACTTTAGGTTAGCATTTTTCATACATTTATTTTGATTTAAATGAATTATTATAAATAAAAATTCAAATAAATAAATAAAAAATGAATAAAGACTTCCCTTTGGGCCAAGTAGTCGTGCATATGTCATGGATGATGAATTATGGAAGAAAAATGGGCCCATTAGCAATTTTATGTCATTTGAATCAATGTTGACTTTTCAAAATATCCAAAAATTTCCCAACTTCTACAAGGAATAACTTGCTCAATTTTTAAGCTTTTCTTATGTTCTTGGACATTTTGGAAAGGTCTTTGAGTCCTCTAACCAATGCCTTTGGTCCCATGTCATTTTGATTTACCAATCTCAAGTTATGGCCTTTGACTTAAAGTCCCTTTTTGTTGACTTTTGAAAATGACCTATAATGTTGAAATTGATAACTTTTTGTGAGAGAATTTCTTGGACTTGAAGTATGAAGATGAGTTGTAGGAAATGTCTTTATCTTAAAAATGAGCTTTGGATGGAATTTTTCTGATAATCCATGTGAAAGTTATGCCCTGGTCAATTTCAGTTGACTTTTTCAGCTGTCCAAATAAGGAAACTTTTGTATCTTGATGATTTTTTTAGCCAAGCTTTGGGAATCATGATCAAGCATTGATCAAATGATGTTTGTGGCTTCAAAATGATATGTTGACCAAAAATTTGAACTTTTGACTGTCAAATGACCATTTTGCCCCTACAGTTGACTGTAGTGCAATTAGGGTTTTTGACTGTGCAATTTTGTGCTGAATGTCTTGAAACTTGATATGAGGATGCTTGACCATGTTTATAGGTGTTCTGGACTGGGCCCGACAGGCCCAAAAGCATTACTAAGGCCCAATCCAAAGGGACTCACTAAGGACCACACCGGGCAAAGGGGGTCGCATCCATGCCCGACACCCTGATGTCCACCTCGACATCTCGACGTTCAGCCCCACGCGGCGAAGTCATGCTCGACACCCTGCCGTCCGGCTCCGTGTCCGGACGTCCAGCTCGACACTCGCTGTTCAGCTCGAGGTCTTGGCGTCGAGCTCGGCACCGTGCTGCGCAGCTCGACATGGTCTCGAGCTACCTTGCTAGGGCAGACTCAGTCCACCATTGCCCCAACGATACTCCAGAAAGACCGCGTCTCCGTCCGCCCGCACTTCACACAGCACATCCAGGAAGGGGACCACGTGCTGGTCCCCACTACCCACGTAGAACCTGGCAGTTCCTCCATTGGGCCAAATCCGCCCGGCCCAATGAAGGAACCTTGGCCCAGCGCTGGGGGCTATAAATACCCTCTGCTTCCAGAGGGTCAGGTATTCATCATTCTAACCTCAACTCTATTATCTGCTCGTACTCCCACTGACTTTAGCATCGGAGTGCCTTGCAGGTACCCCCCCCTCCTCGTTCAAAAAGCCTTCAGCTCGGAGTAAGCCGTGACGGTCCAAACCTTCTGATCAGGTCAGATCAGTGGCGCCGTCTGTGGGAAACAGCTTCCCCGTCTAACGAACAGTTCCAAAGACCAAAGCTCAATCCATTCACTGTCATGGCTGATCCAACTCGTGAAGAACAACACACCCGCGTCCTCGACACCAACAACGGTCCCGCGGACAAGAATGGGCACCTGGACAATCCCAGTGATGCCGGCCACAATGCCGTCCCCGTGACAACCGCCCCTGGACCTTCCACCCGCAGGGACGGGAACACTGCGTCCTCCTCGACAACTCCTCCAAGACTCGAAGACGACCCGGAAGCCCTCGCCTACCGCAGAGCTGCCCGGTTCCATGAAGTCCCAGTTCCTGCCGGGGCAGATGCCACGACTCAGGCACTGTTCGCGGCCATCAACCAAACAAATTACCTCCTATTCGCCCAAGGAGAAAGGCTAAGGGCACTTGAAAATGATCGACGCCCCCCGAGGAGACATCAAAGGCCACCATCTCCACCTCCTCGGGTCGAAGAAGTTCGACACCCTACTCCCCCGCGGAGACATTACAGGGAGAACTCTAGGAGCCCCTCTCCCCCACCAAGGCAGAGGCGGCCCCAGTATGAAAGACAGCCCGTCATCCCTGCCGAAGAGCCCAGTCGTGACCCATCAAGGCACGACAGGAGGCACAACAGAGACGGGCGTGTGACCTTTAACCACCGAGCATCACGCTCGAGGGAATCTCAGCACGACCAGCGTGCCAGACACCATTACAGGACCCCTTCTCTTTCTCCAGAAAGGAGCGACGAGGACGACCCCCGCGGTCCCCTGTCGCAGGCCATCATGGACGCACCTATTCCCCCGGGCATGGAGAAGCCCCCACACCTAAAGGAGTATGATGGAGTGGCAGACCCAGTCGACCACATTGACGGGTTCGAGGCCATGCTCCACTATCACAATGTCGGGGGCCCCATCAAGTGCCGTCTCTTCCCCACAACTCTCAGGAAGGCGGCCATGGACTGGTACAAAGGACTCGCCTCGGGCTCCATCACCTCGTGGCGGAACTTGAAGAACCAGTTCATCAGTTCCTTCACAGCCTCTCGTCGCCACCCGAAGACCGAGGCAGCCCTCGAGGCCATCATCCAAAGACATGATGAGACCTTGAGGGAATTCATCAACCGCTTCAACCGGGAAGCAATCCAGGTCCCCTGCGCGGACCATATGAAGAGGTACTTGCTGGAGAGGGGCCTCCTCCCCGGCACAGAATTCAGGAAAGCTGTGGGCATTGAGCCACCTGCAACTTTTGATGCTCTCCTCGACAAAGCCCGAGCATATATGGACTACGAGGAGAGAGAAGCTGCCAACAGGGCACGAGACTCCAGGGCTCGCAATCATGGCAGCAGCTCGAGACAAGACCCTCCTCCCCGACGTACCGGAGAAAAGAGGAAGGAAGATCGATGCCGGGAGGTCCGGGAACAAAGGGGCCCCTCGGGCCGTTTCACAGAGTACACTCCGCTCACGGCTTCCCGCGAGCGTATTCTGGCGGAGTGTGCTAGTACAGATTTTAAAGACGGTGGCGTCAAGCGTCCCCGACCAGCTCCTGCCAAGCCAGAAGTAGACAAAAACAAGTACTGTCAGTACCATAGGAGTCATGGTCACTTGACAGAGGACTGCGTCCACCTGAAGGATGCTATTGAAACCCTCATCAAAGGAGGGAGACTTGCACAGTACAGGCGAAACGACGCTCCCCGTCGTGAAGCCCGCGAGGCAAAGGAGCCCGAAGAAGATGCCCGACCATCTGACGAGTCGGTGCCAATCCAGACCGCCTTCTCGGTAACCAGGCCCGAGGATTTCGAACTTCCCGAGCTCCTGCAGGAGCCCCTGACGACACACAGCAGGTGGGAATACTTCCCCTCCGCCATGGTCATCAATGGGGGCGGGTTCAACGACCTCACCATCAACTCGGCCAAGAGGAAGTTGGACGAACTGGTCGACAAAGCTCCTCCACAAACTGTGACTTTCGAAATGGTGAGGGGCAGATCAGAGCCTATCACCTTCTACTTGGAAGAGCTCCCCGGCGGAGCACCGAACGCAGTCATCCCCTTGCTGATAAGGGCAAAGATGGCCAATTTTGACGTGCATCGCATCCTGGTCGACGAAGGGAGTTCCGTCGACGTGATGTACACCCAGTTGTTCCGGACCTTACAACTGGACGACTCACATCTGTCTCCATATATAGGTTCGGACCTTCAAGGCTTCAACGGCTCGACGTCCAAACCTTGGGGATATGTCGAGCTCCTCGTGACATTCAGGGAAGGAACTGCTACAAGACAGGTGAAGGTCCGCTTCCTCGTCATTGACTGCCCGTCCCTGTACAATTGCATCTTGGGGAGGCCGACATTGGCGGAGCTGACAGCGGTCCCCTCAACTGTCCATCTAAAAATGAAGTTCTATACCAAGAGGGCGAGGGTAGCCACCATCCAGGGCGACCTCGCTGCTGCCCGCAGGTGCTTCAACGCCGCTTCAAGGGGACAGGATACTGTCGACGTGGGTCCCAGCACAAGGCCCATCAAGAAGACAAAGCAAGAGCCCGACAGAGCATCTCCCGAGGTAGAAGTTCAGAAGGCTCCACCAAAGGTCGACTCCATAGCCCTCGACACCCGCTTCGACCAAGACGAGCCGGCCAGCAGCGAGCAAATCCCCCTCCGACCTATCCCGGACGGCGATTTCGAACTCGTTCCCCTCGGAGCAGACCCGACCAAGGGAGTGAAGATTGGCAAGGACCTCCCCGACTTGGCCAGAAAGCAAATCAAGGCCTGTCTGCGCGAGAATGCTGATCTCTTCGCCTGGAGCGCTGCAGAGATGCCCGGACTCGACCCTGAGGTCGCCTGTCATCACCTCGCCATTGATCCAGCCGCCAAGGCCGTAGTACAACGTAGGCGTAGGCAGTCTCCAGAAAAAACGGAGGCTGCTGAAAAAGCTGTAAAAGACCTCTTAGAGGCAAATTTTATTTCTGAAGCCCGGTATTCCACCTGGCTGTCAAATGTTGTACTTGTCAAAAAGAATAATGGAAAATGGAGAATGTGTGTTGACTATACCGACCTCAACCGGGCTTGCCCGAAGGATGCTTTTCCTCTACCTAACATCGACATGCTGGTCGACAATTCGGCCGGATACAAGACTTTGTCGTTCATGGACGCCTACTCGGGATACAATCAAATCCCAATGGCCCTGGGCGACAAACGTTGCACGGCGTTCATGACCAGCTCGGGCAACTATTACTACAACGTAATGCCCTTCGGACTGAAGAACGCCGGTGCGACTTACCAACGCATGATGAACAAAGTGTTCAACAAACAAATTGGCGACATGCGCGAGGTATATATGGACGACATGATCGTCAAATCTCGAGCGGATACCGACCACGCAGCTCACCTCAAAACAGTCTTCGCCCAAGCAAGACAGTGCAAGATGAGGTTCAACCCCGAGAAGTGCACATTTGGGGTTAAGGCAGGAAAGTTCCTCGGATTCTATCTAACAGAACGAGGCATTGAAGCCAACCCCGACAAGTGCCGAGCATTCGCCGACCTCCCGACTCCAACGTCGAAGAAGTCGATACAGATAATGAACGGCATGTTGACATCACTTTCACGCTTCGTCGCGAAGTCCGCTCAGCACGCCCTTCCCTTTTTCAAACTCCTTCGAAAGGAAGCAGCCTTCGAATGGACCGAGGAATGCGAACACGCACTTCGCCATCTAAAGCAGAGCCTGTCTCAACCGCCCGTGCTGTCTCGACCAGATGACAACGAGCCACTTTACCTATACTTGGCAGTTTCAAACGAAGCCATCAGTGCAGCTCTTGTCCGCGAGACTCCCGACGGGCAGAAACCTGTCTACTTCACGAGCAAAGCCTTACAAGGCCCCGAGAGCAGGTATCAACAGATAGAAAAGGTTGCACTGGCCCTCGTCAACGCTGCGAGGAGGCTCAGACACTACTTTCTAGCACACACCATCATCGTGCAAACCGATCAACCGGTGAGACAACTCCTGGGTCGGCCAGATATGGCGGGCAGAATGCTTAAGTGGTCCCTGGAACTCTCTGAATTCGACATTCAGTACGAGAGCAGGAAAGCCCTGAAAGCACAAGCCTTGGCCGACTTCGTCGCCGAGATGACCTCTAACGACATTCCCCCGGGAAAGGAACACAAGTGGTCCATCTTCGTCGATGGAGCCTCCAGCTCGTCCGGAAGCGGCGCAGGGATCCTCCTGGAAAACGAAGAAGGGGTGGTAATCGAGCACTCCTTGGTTCTCTCCTTCCCGACATCAAATAACCAGGCAGAATACGAAGCCCTGCTCGCGGGACTGAGATTAGCCGAGGACCTAGGAGCCCGCGAAGTTCAAATTTACACCGACTCCCAGCTCGTCGCTTCCCAAGTACAAGGAAGCTACCAGGCCAAGAATGACAACCTCATTGAGTACTTGAACTTAGTCAAAAAACACAATGCAAAGTTCGTACGAGCAGAAATCTCTCATGTTCCCCGCGAGCAAAACACGAGGGCGGACATATTGTCCAAACTCGCGAGCACACGAAAGAAAGGTGGGAATAAATCCGTCATCCAGGAATCTCTGGCACGGCCGAGCATCGAACCACCCTCGACTACGGTCGAGGTCCACGCCATCGGGGACGCCACGTCTTGGATGACCCCGGTCTATAATTTCCTTACAAAGGGAGAACTCCCGACGAACCAGGCCGACGCAGCCACAATAAAGCGGCGAGCGTGTTCCTATGTTGTTCTCGAGCAGAAACTGTACAGAAGGGGATTCTCCATTCCCCTCCTGAAATGCATTGACGAGTCCGCCATCCCCGACGTACTGCGGGAGATACACGAAGGTATCAACGCCCAACACATGGGCGGTAAATCCTTGGCAAGGAAAGCCCTTCGAGCGGGATACTACTGGTCGACGATGCAACAGGACGCCAAGGAACACGTGAAAAAATGTGACAAGTGCCAGAAGCACGGGGATATGCACCTCGCTCCCCCACACGAGCTGAACACATTGTCGTCCCCATGGTCGTTCGCCTGGTGGGGTATGGACATCCTCGGGCCCTTCGTGCAAGGGACCTATCAGAACAAATTTCTAATCGTCGCCGTGGATTACTTCACAAAATGGATCGAGGCCGAGGCCCTCGCGAAAATCACCTCACATAACATCCTCCGTTTCTACAAAAGAAACGTGCTCGCCAGGTTCGGAATTCCGCAGGCACTGGTGACCGACAACGGTACCCAGTTCACCGACCACGGATTCCGAGACTTCGTCACCAAACTGGGGACCAAACATCACTTCACATCGGTCGAGCACCCTCAGACCAACGGGCAAGCCGAAGCCGCGAACAGAGTCATCCTCCGAGGGCTCAAACGTCGACTCGGCGAAGCCAAAAGAGGATGGGTCGAGGAGCTCCACAGCGTCCTGTGGGCATACCGCACCACACCCCACTCAACGACGGGTGAAACACCATTCCGACTAACGTACGGCACCGAAGCTGTCATCCCAGTCGAAATCATGGAACCATCCCGACAAACAGAGGAACCCCTCGACGAAGAAATGAATGACGAAGCACTAAGGGACGAACTCGACCTAGTCGAGGAAATCCGATCGGGGGCTGCCCTGCGCGAAGCAACCCTAAAACAACGAGTGGCTCTACGCCACAACGACAAGGTCATCAAGCGCGAGTTCGAAATAGGCAGCCTGGTACTACGCAGAAACCAAAAAGACTCCCGCGAAGGGAAGTTGGCCGCGAACTGGGAAGGACCCTACCGCGTCCACGGCACCACGGGTACCGGGGCGTACTACCTCGAGCAGTTAGACGGAGAGCCATTACCAAGACCCTGGAATGCTGCTAAGTTGAAGCAGTACTACAGTTAGAAACTATCAACACCTAGGACCCTCGACCAAAAGCAACCACGCTCGGGCAACGAGGAAAAACGTCCAATTTCGTTTAAGGCTAAGGTACAGGCCCGACACACAACCAAAATGGCACGGCATCGCGCGGTAGACGTTGACGATCGATAGTGCCCGACGTGGACAGCTGTACCGAGCCCCACCGTCATCGTACCCATAAGGCAGAACACCCAGCTCGCGATGGGCAGTTCACACCAAGGGCCAATCGTCCCTACGGGCTCCACGCCCGACTGAGCAACCTCGCTCCGTAATGCCCGACATTCTATCAAGAATAACGGGACATCTACAAGGGTCAAAAGAAAATCTCTCCCCTCGAGCGAAACACTTGAGCAACCCCGGCCAACCGAAATAGGACCGAGATTGCACACAAATGGAGACGAGCATATTCGCTCACCAAATCAAAGCCACCTACGGGCACTCCTCGGGCCCGGGACTTGAGCTAAATTCATACAAGCATACGAGTTCATACAAGGGCAGAAAATCCAAAATAAATAACAAGGTATAAACGCCCGGAGGCAACAAAGCAATATTAAACCGACCAAGAAGGCCGGCGGTGTTCAAAACATACAATGAACGGGCACGCAGGCCCAAAGAATACAAATTCAAATATCAAGGGCACGCAGGCCCGCTATCAAATATCAAACTTCCACATTATCATCATTGTCGACGCTGGGAGAGTCGGGCGGAGGAATGATCGCGCCACCCACAACCCGGTGTGTATGACCGATACCCTCGGTGACCAGGCCAGGGTTTAGCAATGAAAGCTGGTCGACTGCAGAATTGAACCCGTCTTCCAGAGCACCGACGCAGTCCGCCTCGAGGAGCCGGATATGGGCAATAAGCTCAGCCCGACTCTTCAAAATCACTAGGTCCTCGGGCTCATCTTCGGCAGGTTGCTGAACAGCATTCAGTTCCTCAACCTGTTTACCCAGGCGTTCGACTTCAGCAGCCAAGCGATCCCTGTCGGTCCGGAGCAACTCCCCTTCCTCAGTCAACCTCCCCGACTTCTCCTTTTCCAAGGTCAGCATCTCCCTCTCGGCATCAAGTATCGCAGTCTGCTCTCGGAACATCTCCTCGGAGCGTTCCAGAGCGACCTTCAACTTCCGCGAGCTCGCAGTCAAGGCCGCCTTCTCCTGCTCGAGCTCTTCAACACGAGCAGCATCCCCTGCATCCTCCGATAACACCAGAGCCATTTCGGCCATTTTAACCAGCCCGTCCACGCTGGCGGCCAGATACGACTTCCTCTCCTCTTTAGTCATCCTCTTGATGGCCTCAGCTTCATGAGCGACCACTGTCGGAGGGAACCGCTCGAAAAAGCCCGCCTCTTCGAAGCAAGGGGGGAAGGCAAAAGATTGAACAGCGCCGGCATCTTCCCCGACAGTCGAACCGCCTTCCACGCGGGTCCTCTTCCTCTGCGTCAAAACGGCCCTGGGGTCAATCTCCTCGACCTCTGGATCTGACGCTGCTCCTGAGCTCGACGTCGAATCCACCCTCACCGGCTGAGGAGCGTTCATACTTGGTGGTGGTCCCATTCTCGTCGTCTGCGGGGCCTGCACGACCCTTTTGCCTCGCCTCTGGCCGGTTGATAATTTCAGGAGCCTTTCATGTCGGCTGGCCATCGTACCTGCACGAAGTAAAGGAAAAGTCAGTATCGAGCAAACCGCGTAAATAAACGACGCATAAAGAATTTCAAGCAAACAACCTAACAGGCGGGCTGCCTGCCTATATGTCGAACATTCCACCAGCGCCTTGGTGTCGATCGGGCGAGCCTCGAACGTCGGGTAACCGTCCTTGTCGAGGATATCATTCCCTTCCCGCGTAACCCACTGGGCGGGATGAAAACTGTCGACAAATCGGCAAAGAGCCTCGTACGCCCGCTGGTCTTCCGTGCACATATCCCCGACTGCGGTATGGAAATAACCTGTTCCATGCTCGTAGTGTCGGGACATCCAGTACACCGGGAACTTAGCCCTACGACCTAACACGGGGCTCCCGTCGTCGGCCAACATTGCTTCCCCGTCATCATCGCTGACCGGCCCTTCCTCCTCGAAGAGGGAATCTACAGCAGAGTCGGTAATAGGGCGTACCACATACCACTTGTCCTTGAACCCCCTCACAGAGTCCATATACATCCTAAACAGTCTCCTCGACTGCTTCAGGGACACCCAGCTGTGCTTCCCTCCTCGGGACTGACGCTGTAGATGAAAGACCCGAAAGAAAAGAGGGATGGTCGCCCTTATCCTCAAGTAGCGACACGTCAGCTCAAACGCCCGGATGAAGGCGAGAGAGTTTGGGTGTAGCTGGGACGGGGCCAGCTCCAAATGCGTAAAGACCCCGGTCTGAAAATCTGTGAACGGCAGCCGCAGCCCCAAGTCTTTAAACGCGATCTCGTACATCGCAAAGCTGTAGTCCGGGTACATTGAACAAATTCTTGCATTGGTCGACGGAAGCATGACCACGAAATTCTGCTGGAAGTCGGGCTGGTCCTGCCCCTCTTCAATAGCGGTGAATGGATGTCGGTCATCCCGACTGTATATCGACGCTGTCCCCCGAGGCTCGGCACCCACCCATTCCAGCGATGGGTCGGTCACGGTATCTATATGGGTGGCCGACTCGTCGGCACTCTGTTCTTCGCTATCACGACGACCGGAGGAGCTCGGCTCATCCGCCATGGTTACCTGCAGAGCACGGGAAACCAATCAGATTGAGCATGAAGTCCTATGCTCGACATAATCATGTCGTCCATACACTACTACACAAGTCCGTTTTCACAAGTGGAAGTCTCCCCGACTCTCCCGAACCCAGTGTTCTTCCTCAAACCAACTGCGCGGCCACTCTCCAAGCATGTCGACCCGAGGTATGAACATGGCGAGCCGCACTATGAAGCCCACGGCCACGACCATGAACATACCGGGCACGGTCATGAATTAGGCGCCCGGGTCATGAAGACCCCGGGCAGCTCTGAAGTTTTTCACCTAAAACTATGAATGTGTCGGCCACAAGTATGCGTTTGCCGGTCCTAGACATGAATATGTCGGGCAAAACACGAATCTACCGGGCTAATCCCACGCGCACGATCCTAAAACATCTACAAATTCCAGGAATCATGCATTCTAAAACGGAAAAATGAGGAAAGTAGATCACTTACTTGGATCAAAGTTGGGATTTGGCTAAGAGATGAAGAATCTGAGACGGGAAGTCACAATTGGGGAAAGTGTTGAGAGCGGCAACGGAGAGAGCACGGAGAACGGAAAACGTATTATGGGGCCCAAGGACCCTATTTATAGTGATGACGTGGAATACCAAACGTCACCTTGTTCAACCACGGACTCCATCTCCTCGACGCACTGCCCCCAACGCAATGATGGCCCTACCCCCCTAGGGTGGCGGCACAACTCCCGAAAGATGCCTCGGGTGCTCGACCGACGCGCCCGGTACGGATCCTCCACGCATCCACCACCGAGGACGTCTCCGAGCACGACACGAGGAGACCCCCGAGGGTCCACACCTCCATCCCGGGCACGAGACCTCAGCGACGGAACAACTTGGTTTCAAGTCATGGCTCCTCGCAAAGGAACCACGACTTGGGGGGCTCCTGTTCTGGACTGGGCCCGACAGGCCCAAAAGCATTACTAAGGCCCAATCCAAAGGGACTCACTAAGGACCACACCGGGCAAAGGGGGTCGCATCCATGCCCGACACCCTGATGTCCACCTCGACATCTCGACGTTCAGCCCCACGCGGCGAAGTCATGCTCGACACCCTGCCGTCCGGCTCCGTGTCCGGACGTCCAGCTCGACACTCGCTGTTCAGCTCGAGGTCTTGGCGTCGAGCTCGGCACCGTGCTGCGCAGCTCGACATGGTCTCGAGCTACCTTGCTAGGGCAGACTCAGTCCACCATTGCCCCAACGATACTCCGGAAAGACCGCGTCTCCGTCCGCCCGCACTTCACGCAGCACATCCAGGAAGGGGACCACGTGCTGGTCCCCACTACCCACGTAGAACCTGGCAGTTCCTCCATTGGGCCAAATCCGCCCGGCCCAATGAAGGAACCTTGGCCCAGCGCTGGGGGCTATAAATACCCTCTGCTTCCAGAGGGTCAGGTATTCATCATTCTAACCTCAACTCTATTATCTGCTCGTACTCCCACTGACTTTAGCATCGGAGTGCCTTGCAGGTACCCCCCCCCCTCCTCGTTCAAAAAGCCTTCAGCTCAGAGTAAGCCGTGACGGTCCAAACCTTCTGATCAGGTCAGATCAATAGGCATGTGAGACTTGATTGGGCCCTTGAAAACTTCCTTTTCTTGATCAGAATCAAAACCCTAATTTTGACTGTATAGGAGATCTTTGACTGTGCAACCCTTGAAGATTTTTGCAGCTTGATTTGACAATTCCTTGAAGAATATGGGAGGGAAAATTTTGGGGTACAACACTTTGAAATTGTTTTTGAAGTTGTGTTGTGAAGTGTGTTTAAAAAAATGGAAAGGATGTTTTGCAAGTTTTGATCAAGTAACTAAGAGTTGTCTACCCTATTTTACTCAAAGATTTTCTTATGTTTTTAACCCTTTTAACAATGTTGTTTCACCATTGTGTTTGATGAACAACCTTGTGTTAGGATGTTGAACGGGACAGGCGCGGGTCATCGTGTGCAATCATTGAAGGCAACTTGTGAGACGCTCTAGCAATTTTGTAAAGGACGAGATCGTTTTATTGAAGGCAACATCGAGGGTCATCGAGGGACTACGATCTTTGTTTATCGAAGGGACATTTTCTAGAGTGTCTCATACTCGAGGGACATGATTGCATTTTCCGAGGCAACAAGCGAGGTTACCCTAGAGGTGCAAGTGTGAATTGTGTATTGATTTTCATGCATTTATCTTGTGTTAGGTTATCTAGCGGTTGATTTTGAATCTTCGCATACAAACCCTAATTACTATACAGTATATAGAAAGCGATAAATTGCGGGAATTTAAAGTCTAAATTATTACAAATAAGTATCCGGGGATGGGGGTACAAATGTTTACAAATGGGGATGAGTCTTATCAGAATAGTAATGTCAAAATATTATATTTATAACCAAATCGAATCGTCGCATTCTCAGTGTAAAATATAACAAGGTATAAGAATCAAAGAGAAACAAAAGTATTGTATGATGCATATGGTTATTTAGAAATGATCAAAATATTAACCTAATGCAAAATAAGTATTATTATTATTTTTTGTATTTGTTAGTTATATATAAACAAAAAGTTTTTTTTTAAAGAAAGAAATATTTAACTTAATAAAAAATCTATTGTTTATGGATTTTTGTTAATGCTTTAGAAACTTATATAAAAGGTTTAATTAAACAAGAAAAGTTTTAACACAAGAAAATTATTCAACTTAATAAATCTATTATTTACATATTTCTAAATGTAATAAATATTTAAAAAGGCTATTAAGAATATTTTATACAAAAAAGTTATTATATTATTTTTATTTAACAAAAGAATTAGGAATTAGGTTATGAAAAAAAGAAAATAAAGTGATAATAAAAAAGGTATTGATTTGTAAACATAAGAAAAATAAAAAAATAAAAGTTAAATGGGCTTGGAGAATGTTTGGCCCAAATAACAAAACAAAACATATTAAAACAAAGGGGGGGTATGTGCTGAAAGATTGGGCTTAGTGATTTGGTTTGAGGGGCGAAAGCCCAATGGCATGTTTAACAATTTTTAGGGTTTGTATGTGTTTTGTTCAGAATCTAGGTTTACAGTTTGAAACGGCGCCGCTCCCTTCTTGTCTTCTCCGTCTTTCTCAAGCATGCACAAACTGATGCCCTCTCCATTGCTTCCAGTTGCTAGGATATCACCTCCACCCTCTCCTCCCCATGATTTTTACAAGGCGGCGAAAAAGGTACCATTTTCCTTCTAACGCGTTTTAGGGTTTTTTAGATTCGTGCGTGTTTTATGCTTTTACATGTTTTGATCTTGGATTATTTATGTTTGTGTGAGGTACAACAATAGATTGAGGGAGTAGAAGATGATACCTTTGGGGTTTCGTCTTTGGGGAAAGGACGGAGGGTGGACCGGCGGTATCCTCAGGTGGCCGGAAGAGGGAGAAGCACGATGATGCTTGCGTTGTTTCCTGGTATTTTGTATCTTTCTCCTTGAATTGTTTTGTGATGACTTTGTTCTGAAAACCCTAGAGTATTCGTTTCTGAACCTCTTCCTCTCTTGGAATTTGTTGATTCTTATGTTGATGAATATTAATTCTGAAATGCTTGTTGTTCTTTGAGTATGTTAGTGATGATAAACCTGAAACATTGCCTTTGACATATTCTTCTTTGTTGGCTTTGCTGATTCTCAAGGATGAGCTTTTGTTCTGAGATTTTTGTTATTATTGTTGTTTAGTTTTGGTTATGATTTGCTGATGGATCCCGAGACTTTAGTCTTTGGTGTTCTGATTTGGTGTTTGGATTTGTTTGAGTTTTGGTTTTGATAGGTTCCTTTGTTTTGGATTTGTGTATTGAGTTTTTAGGAAGGCAGGCTTGTTGGGAATTTGGTTCTTTGCAGTTTGAAACAAGTTTTTTTACAAGTTGTGGAGCTTGTGCTTACAAGCCAGTTTGCAGGTTATGCAGGCCTATAGTTATGCAGGCTTGGAGTTTTAGGCAGGCTTGTGTTTCTGTTGTTTGTTATTTCTTTGAGGCAGGTTTGGAGGAAGCAGGCTTCGAGGCTTGTGTGTTTTTGGTACAAGCAGGCTTGGTGTTTTCTTGCTAAAGGTTTCTTAGCAGGTTACAGGTTTGAGTTATGCAGGCTTAAGTTTCTGCAAGCTTGTGTTTTTGTAAGTTTGAAGGTTTGAGGCAGGTTTTTGATAACTTGCAGTTTGCTTTAGGCAGGCTTGAGTTATGCAGGCTTGAAGGCTTGCTTGTGTTTACAGTTTTTTGGTTCTCTCTCCGTTCTCTTCCTTCTGAACTGCTCTCTTGTTATATTTATCTATATCTTTAAGCCTGCCAAACTGTAAACCTGCTTCACTCTCTCTTTCTCTCTCTATCAAAAAAAGCATATTTAATTGCTTAATAGTACTTTTATTCTGAAAAGGTTGTTGGCCAAGAAAATGATGAAAAGGTGCTTTTACAAGCCTGCTTGCTTGCATCTTGGTTTTCCTCTGCAATGTGTACTTCCATATTTTCTACATTGACAGTTTTGATAGCTTCTTGACAGTTTGTTGACAGCTTGTTGACAACTTGGTTTGAACTTGTGCAGCTTGTGCAACTTGGTTGTGCAACTTAGTTTGCTTAGTTTGAACTTGTGCAACTTTGTGCCTTGTATTATATGCAACCTTGTGCCTTCTATTTAATTGATTTATATGCTTGCAAACATTAGTTTTACTTTCCTCTTTGTGAACCAAGAAGAGAAATCTTCTTGTGATTTGAAAAGAGGACGAGTAAAACATGATGAAAACCAAAACAATCTGATTCCGGCCAACAATCTTTAATGATGAGTTTTTTATTTATCTGTTCAAAATTGCTTTTCAATTTAACTGTACTGACTTCTTTCTTCTGTCTTTGCAGGTAAATATCAGTTAGATAAGGGAAGCAGCAGTAGAAGATAGAAGACTTCAAGAGATTTAGATTTATTTTCTTTTTCAATTATTGTAATAAACATCATTGTAAATATTGTAAATAAATTTACAGTATCCAAATAACATTTGTAACAATAATTAAAAATAAATAAAAATCTTTGTCAGATAATTCTTTATTTCTTCTGCACTTGTTTATTTAATTATTTGAATTTCTTGAATTAAAATAATTGGAAATGCATCCTGTTGTACCCCAAAATTTGCCCTCCCATTTCCTCAACATTTTCTCACCACAATACCCTTGGAGCTCAAGATCCAATTAGAGTTTCCTCTGCTCAATACTCCTCCTTGCACTGTTGACCCAAATTAGGGTTTGTGTTTGCACAAGGATGTTTTGACCTAAAATGCCTAAGATGACTTTCATGCTTCATGTTGGACTCCCAAGTTTATCCATACCAAGTTTCAAGTCTTGATTCCAAACTTTGCCCAGTTAATTGGACAGTTGACCTAGAAATCAACTGTATTGGGGAAAAAGTCAACTGTGGTCAATTGACAGTTAAACCTCATGATTTTTAACCCACATAAACATATTGAACTCATATAAACCATTTGGTCAAGTTTGGATCACAATTCCACAAGAAATTTGATCAGATCACCAAAAGGGCAAAATGGTCATTTTTAGGGTTTTGACTACACAAAGGCAATTTTTGACTGTTTGACCTAGCCAATGGCAAACCAAACTCATATATGGACTCAAGGACCCCATGGAATTGTCTTGACATGTTCAACCAATTCAAAAGATCCCAAATGCACAAGCTTGACAGATGAATTTCCCAGTCAATTGATCAATTTTTGACTGTATACTGAAAAGTCAAACTTTGACTTTTTGGTCAAAATCAAGTGTCAAGATTCATTTTTCATCAAAACATGCCAAATTATGAAACTTGTTCATCAAGAAATCAAAAATTGCAAATTAGGGTTTAAAATGAAGAATTTTCATAACTTAGAATTTTTCTAAGTTATGAAAATCCCTAATTTGTTTCTAACTTTGTACCACTTTTTCATCAAGATGCATTTGGATTCAAAGAAAAGTCAAAACATGAAAGTTGTAGTCCATTGCAAAATATACAACTTTGATTCACAAAGTTTCCTCAAAAGAAGCTTGTAGCTCAAGTTATGATTTTTGGAACAAGGGTGCAAAACATTCTTAACTTAGAGAAATTTTGACCTATTTTAGGCAGGATTTTTGCCTAACTTCATGGCAACTTTTCACATGCTTCCACTTGGAATTTAAATTTGCATTACAAATATGGATTGTAGTACACATTCCAAGCTTTCCAAAATGTCCAAGAACTCATCAAACAACCTCATGGTTAGGGAGAATCGAATTTGGCAAGTTGGGAAAAACTCACTTTGTTCATGACCAATTTACATGTCCATAACCTTGCATTTTGAACTCAGCATGTTCTAAGATGGATTACAGGTCCTTTATCCCATTCACACTCATGAATTTAATGCAAACCCCTTGTGTTCAAGCCTTGCATTATGTGTTTAAGCATTGCATACAAGATTAAGCCTTAATAAGAAAAGGCATATTATCCATTTTTGTAAAGTGTTACTTTATGTCAACTTTGCAATCTATGAGGTACAATGCAGATCTTTGGGGCACAAAGGCATAGGCATATCCCACTAATCAAGACTCAAATATGCAGCATAGATAGAGGCTTTGTACTGGCCTAGAAACCAAGTTGATACTTTCTTGCTTAAGTGTGAAGTAACTTGGCATAACCAAGACCAACTCTCACTTCAGCATAGAGAAGCTTAAGCAAAGTTGTTGTACACCTTCCAAATAATATAACAGAGCTAAGGCACGAGCAAAAGACCTTCCAAACATCATCAAACCTCAAAACACCCTCCCACTGCAGAAAACAGAGTGACCTCTGCAGTTGGACTTCCATAACCCAATCCATTCGTGCATTCTTGCTAAATCCAGTTCATACACATTCCATATCTCATATGCAAGCTATCCCAAGCCTTGGACACGACCTGTAACACCTCTAACCAACTTCACCATTTTCACATTTTCTGTTTTGCAGGTGGATTGCTATAGTTTGATTCAGTTGGTTTCAAAGCAAGTTAAAGGTTGGAATAGCATCCCTGAACTTCAAGCAAGCTATACCAATCCTCACCTTGCCTTGAAAGGACCTCCATTGTCAGACACGATCCAAGCTGAACAGGTAAGTTCATGGACTTCTATCTCTCAATATAGGAAGAGTTAGCTCTAAGTTTGTGAATGAAAAATGTTCTACTCATGCCCCTGAAGCTATACATGTCTTCATTTTTCATTTATATTGCATATGCTGAGAGTATTTTGAATCTGAATATTGACAAAAACTTAGGTTAAGAATTAGGGATGGAGAAATTCTCTCTCATTTCTGAGAGTTAAGTTGAGTTTTTTATATGTATGGAATCATGGCTTGATGCTTAACATATTTCATGTTGTAAGTTTGTGCTAAAAGTCCAGGAGTCAGGAGATAGCAAGGATCACATGTTACTCTGTTTTGTTGTTCAGAGGTTGAAGACAACCTTTTCATGGGCTGGGCCTGAGTTGTGTTACTTTTCACACCTTTGCATTCCACATGTACCCCCCTGGCCCATTTTGAGTTATCTTTGATATTTTTGATTTTTTCCTTCTGATTTTGTTTTGATATTTTTGTCTAAATATAAATAAACCTTAAAAATATTTTTTCACATTTTTTTGCATTTTTTTTGACATTTATTTTGTTTCATTTAGTTTGTATATAAATAAACATAAGTATATTATCATTTAAAATAAATAAAAAATAATATAAACATACTTTATTTTTTGATTTTTATTTTATGTTATCTCTTGAAAACATTTTATAATAAAAATATATTTTTTTTTTATATTAAATATTTTATTTTTTTGTACATATAATATATATTTAATAAATAATGTAAATACATGTATATTTATTAATATGTTTAGAGAAATACAAAGAATTAGTATATTTTATTTTTATTAATATTTTGACCTCAAAAATACTTTTTTACAATATACCTTCTTTTATTTATTTTTGTACATAATTAATAAATATTATATAATGAATACCTTTTATTTATAAAATCAGGGTTTTGCCCTAAATGCATAAAAATACCAAAATTAATTAATTTTATTTTTGTTTATTTAACACATAAAAAATACTTTTTCATACATATAAAAAACATTTTTTGCATCTTGCATATTTATTATATTTTTTTATTTAATTGTTGAATATTAAATAATTTGTATAATTCAATTTGGATGTAATAGTTTAAATTTCTTGCTAAAATATCCCCATTTGAACATTTGTACCCCCCATCCCATATATTATGTTGTAATAACTTAGGACCTTTTATGTTTCGCATTTTTAAGCTTTCTAATTATACCATGCTAGAATTAGGGTTTTGTATGCAAAATTAACCGAAAAATAGTTTGACCTAATTTCAAGATAAACAAGCATGAAAATGGACAACACTAATCACACTTGCACCCCTAGGGTACTCCACTTGTTGCCTTAAAAAATGGGCCATATTGCATGTTAGGTATCTTTGGCAAAAACAAAACAATCAAATGATCATAGTCCCTCGATGACGCTTTCGAAAGTTGCCTAAAAAATGATCAAGTCCCTAAAGAAAAAATTGCCCAAAGATACTTGGCACCATTGCAATCATGATCTAAACGATGACCCGCGCCCGTCCCGTTCACATCCTAACACAAGATTGTCCACCAAATACAATGGTGGAACAAAATTGTTAAAAGGGTTAAAACCTAGCAAAGATCTTTGAGAAATTTAGAGTAGACAAACTCTTGGTTACTTGCCAACTTGCAAAACAAAAACACTTGCCTATTTTTTCAAAACCACACATCACTACACTTTCAAAACAACTTTCAAAAACATTGAAAACCTTTCCAAAAGATACACCTTTGTATACATCCCAACATGGATCATTACAAAGGTTGCCACCACATTGGCCTCTTTTCAAAACATTTTCAAAACCCACACACAAAGCACCATTTCAAACAATTGAAAACCAAGGCAAGTTGATCTAAGCAAGTAACTAAGAGCCCATGGATAACCATGGATAGAAAGGGTGCTAATACCTTCCCTTTCTATAATCTACTCCCCGAACCCAAGAAAACATCTCAAAGGTTTTTGCTGTGCTTTTTAACCTTTCCTTAGGATAAAATAAAAAGTCGGTGGCGACTCTTGCTCAACCGAAACATTTGCGAAAACAAACGCAAAACCTCAAGTCAGTTCTCCCACCGTATCACACATCCCAATAATTGTAACTCAGATAAAATAAATAATCAACAAACGTTGCAGTCTCAACCTTGCATTAACCAACAATACGCCCGACATTCCAATTAATCACATGCTTTGCACAGTTAAACAAACAAACGTCCATACACCTTTTACCTCACTGATCAAACTAAAGCTTCAAACTTTCAATTAGAAACCTCGGCTTCTATCCCAGATGTTTAGGCTTTGAGAAACAAACAGAAATCTTGAACAAGCGTCAAAACAATGTGACAGTCAATTGAAATACTATGGATTCAAATTCTTCTGAGAATGCGTGTGCAAACCCTAATTTTGGATTTACTGTCAAAGAAACGTCTGCTTGATCAAACCCTGAGCCAAACTCAACCAAATCAATAGAAACCCTAATTTTGTTTGACTGATTCAAAAATCAATGGAAACCCTAATTTTGGATAGACTGATAAGAAAAGTCTGTTTGACCGATTCTTGAGCCAATCTAAAAAATCAAGGAAAACCCAAAGTTGTGATTTCTTGTGGAAAAGGGAGGGAAAATTTTGGGGTACAACACATTTGTAATAATCTTGTGTTTTATCCTTAAAATAACAAAATAATTTTCCAGAAGGGGGATCGAACCCACACACCTACATTTATCAAACACACGCTTCACCACCAGGCCACTTGTTGTTACACGTTAGTGAATTGTAATTTAAACAAGAAATCATAAAAACATCAATTCAGAGACGCCAGAGTCAAACTTCGGTCGTCTTTTTCGATCAACACGAATCATGAATCTTGCAAAAATTAACGAATAGGAACAAAACAAGTGTCTGGATTACATAAACAGATAATTCAATGGTGATGTCCTTTTCTCCTGAATGTTCCTGTAAAAAGAGTTTCGAAGAAAATAATAGTTCATGCCCTAACAATGGCAGATCATGTTCTCTATGTTAGGGCTTGATCTTTTTGGTTCAAACCTGTCTCACACATCATGTTAAACACATTTGGGAAATCAAAAGTAAACAATAATGCATAGATTGACAAATTTGAATTGAGAGATTTTTTACCAAACCGGAGGGCTTGAGTGTGGTGTTCTGGACGTGGAATGGGATTCTTCTTGGCTTGGATGAGTTCCTGGGAACTTTAGGAGGGTGATTCAATCCTCGGTTTGGACTGAAACAGGATGGAGGCTTTGATACAATATGGCACTATTCTTTGAAAAAATTGTGTTTTGAAACCCTTGTTTTTTGAGGTAGCCTTCGTGTCTTCTCTTCACTAATGATGTTCTCTATTTATAAGCATCATATTAAGTCAACAAAAATGAATGGCAATTGTGAGGAGTTAAGTGTGAATCAAACATGATAAAACATGTTTTCAAGCTTCCAAATTTGAAGATTCTTGCCAAAACCAATTAAAAACCTTCCAAAACAAATGAAATTCTCTTTCCATATTGAGGCAACATGGTTTTGGTAAGTTAGATATGTGATCTTGGGCTTCAAAATGATCCAAAACAAAAGCGCGCATGCCTTGGTCTATCATTTTCTATTTTATTTGATTTATTTTTCTTTTAAATGAATAAAAATAAAAATAAATGAAATAAAAATAAAAGAAAATGCATGAATGAACTTATGGGTCCTTAAACATATCATGAACACGTTTGAACCTAAAAACTTAGGCCCATTAACCCAAAAATGCAATTTTTCTCAAAGTGGACTTCATGCATTTTCTCAAAATTGCTCAACTTGCACCAATAATAACTCTCTCAATTTTTGTCATATGAAGTTGATATTTAACTTTTTAGAAAGCTCAAGATGTCCTCTACAACTATCATGCTGGTTATTTTTTCATTTGGAATATTTAACCTGATGTAAATTTATTTGACAAAATGTTTTTTGTTGACTTTCAAAATGATCTGTAATATTTTGGCTCATATCTCTCAAATGAAGCATTTTTGGACTTGAGCTTAGAGAGGTAAAGTTGTAGAGAATTGAATTTAATTCAATATAGTACTTGGTTGAAAATTTTATGGTGAAGTATGTGAAAGTTATGCCTGGTCAAAGTTCAGTTGACTTCTCCTAAAGAAAACCCTAATTTAGCAACTTTTGACTTTTGATGAATCTTGAGTTTTATTGATGAATCACGATTAACCCTTGATCAAATGATGAATGTTACTTCCAAATATTGATGTTGACCAAAAATCTTTAGCTTTGACAGTATGTTGACCATATTTGACTTTTTTATCCAATATAGTTGATTTTCAATCATCTGAGCAATTGACGGAGCAAACTTGTGATGAAAGTCTTGAAACTTGTCATGAGGGTACCTTGAAGCATATGAGGAATCATGGAATCCACTTGAGGAATTAGAAGCTCAATTTTCTTTGAGAAACACAAAACCCTAGTTGTAGGTCAATTGCTTAGGAGAGGTGCTTTTATGCTCAAACCCTTGAGTATTCTTAAGCAATTGAGAACCCTAGGAGCATGAGGAGGTGTCTTGAATCAACTTGTCTTGAAAAATGGGAGGGAAACTTTTGGGGTATAACACATGGGATTACAACGAGATTCCTGGTTTAAGTAGGGAGATGGTAGAAATTAGACTACCTATAAATCCAGGCAAGCGACCAATCAAGAAAATGCCAAGAAGGTTCACGCAATAAGTGTTATCCAACATAAAAATAAAGATCGGACGGTTGTTGAAGAGAAAATTCATCAGGACAGTCGGGTATGTTAAGTGGTTAACTAATATTGTTCACGTGGTAAAGAAAAATGGAACTTTAAGAATTTGCATATATTTTAGAGATTTAAATAAAGCCACTCCAAAGGACGAATATCCAATGCATGTGGCAGAAATGCTGGTCGATTTGGCCGCAAGGTATACATATTTAAGTCTTTTGGATGGATATTCAGACTACAATCAATTTTTTATTGCTGAAGAGGAAACCCACAAAACTGTGTTTTGATGCTCTGGGGGCGCTAGGCACATATGAGTGGGTAGTTATGCCTTTTGGGTTGAAAAACACCGGGGCTACTTATCAAAGAGCAATGAACTCAATGTTTCATGATTTCATAGACACCTTCATACATGTGTACTTTGATGACATTGTAGTCAAATCGCCCTCAGAAGTTGGTCATTTAGAACACCTTCAATAGTCTTTTGTTAGAATAAGGGAATATAGATTAAAAATGAATCCAATAAAATGTGCCTTTTGTGTTCGTGCAGGAGATTTTATAGGTTTTGTGGTGCACAAGAAGGGTATAGAAATCAACCAGAACAAAACCAAGGCGATTTTTAGTACTAAAGCGCCAACAACGAATAAAGAGCTCCAATCTTTATTGGGAAACATAAATTTCTTGAGATGATTAGTGTCAAATATGAGTGGAAAAATTTAGAGTTTTCTCCTTTATTAAAATTGGTAAAGAGTCTGAGTTTAAGTGGGAAAAAGGCCACCAAGAGGAATTTGATCGATTGAAAGACTACTTAGTGAAACCTCCAATGTTAGCACCCCCAAACAGAAACAAAGGCATGAAACTTTACATTGCAGCGTCAGAGTCGACATTGGGAAGCATGCTAGCCCAAGAAGATGAGAATGGGGTTGGAAGAGCCATTTATCACCTCAGTCGAGTGTTAAATAACGTTGAGACTAGATATAATGTAATTGAAAAATTATGTTTATATTTATATTTTTCATGTACTAAACTCAAGAATTATATAAAACCAGTTGAAGTTTCTGTTTATTCTTATTTTAACGTTATTAAGCATATGTTATCTAAACCTATTTTGCACAGTCAGATTGGTAAATGGGAACTCGCATTAACTAAATACTCCTTAACACGTGTTCCTTTAAAAGCAGTCAAAGGGAAAATTATTGTAGACTTTATAGTTGACCATTTAGTGGTCGACATCAATGAAGCCTATGTAGGTACTAAGTCTTGACAATGCTATTTTGATGGTTCTAAACATAAACAAGGAACTGGGGTAGGCATTTTTATCTTATCACCATATGGAGTTCCAACTAGATTTCATTATAATATTAAGGGTGAATGCTCTAATAATGAGGTTGAATGTGAAGCCTTAATAATTAGACTTCAAATTATGTTAGACGTGGGAATCAAAGACGTATATATCAAAGGAGATTCAAAGTTAGTGGTGAAACAATTAACTAAAGAATACAAATACGTTAAAGATCATTTGGTAATGTATGTTGCCAAAGCATTGTAGTTACTTTAAAAATTTGATAACATGTCGATTAGTCATGTGATGCGTATTGACAACCAAGAGGCAAACGACATGGCCCAATTAGCGTTTGGATATAAGATACCCAAAGAGAGAGTAGATAAATTCATTGAGGTAAAAGATAAATTAGTGTTTGAGAACACACAAATGACAAAAACTTTGGGGGCAGAACTTGAAACGATCCCTGATCTCCTGAATTATGATTATTTTGGAAATTTTGAAGTGGTAGAAGAAGTTTTTTTCCATTGATGCATTAGCTGAAAAAGATTGGAGGAAACCTATAGTCGACTACTTAAAAAATCCAGTTGGTCGACAGAGCGTAAAGTTAAGTATATGGTGTTAAGTTATAGAATAATGGGAAACAAATTATTCAGGAAAATGCCTGAAGGGTGTTGTTAAAGTGCTTAGGGAAAATGAAGAATATGTGGCAACATTTGGAGCCTGTGGTACACATAAAGCGTGACAAAAATGAAATGGTTATTGTGTCGAATAGGAGTATGTTAGCCCACCATGTTAAAAAATTGCATTGAGTTCGCCAAAAGCTTCCAAGAATGCCAAAAACATTATGGAATTCAACATGTGCCAGCTAGAGAATTACATTATGTTATCAAACCTTGGACTTTAGAGGACGAGCTTTGGATATTATAGGAGAAATTAAACCTACCTCGTCGAAAGGGCATAGGTACATCTTAGTGGGCATTGATTATTTTTAAAAATAGGTAGAGGCACTCGCTTTGGTTAAAGTAGATCAGGAAGAAGTAACGACCTTTATTCAAAATAAAATCATACATAGGTTTAGAATACAAAAAACTATAACAACAGACCAAGGAACAGTGTTCATAGGTAACTGAGTTCACTACAGAAATGAGGTTCAATCTGTTAACATCAACACCATATTACTCCCAGGAAAATTGCCATGTTGGAGCAGAAAATAAGGTTATTATAAGTTTGACCAAAAAAATGTTGGCCAAAAGCCTAGAAGTTGGCATACAACTCTGGGCCAGGCATGGTGGGCATATCGAAACTCACCAAAGGAGTCGACTAACACAACACCTTTCAACTTAGTTTATGGACACGAAGCAATGTTGCCTTTAGAGAGTCATCTACAATCAGTGAGAGTGCAAAGGCGATCGTATATTCCCAGTGAATATTATTGGGGAATGATGTATGATACATTGGTAGATGTTGAAGAACATGGGCCAGCAACATTAGATACTTTGTTCAGGCAGAAAGAACACGTAGCAAGGGCCTATAACAGAAGGGTGAATGTTAAAGTGTTCGTCTCTAGAGATATGGTTTAGAAAATGATATTCCCTATGGATAGAAGGGATAGAGTCCTCGGAAAATGGTCACTAAATTGGGAAGGACCATTTCGAGTTATAGAAGTTTTTTCCAACAATGCTTATGAGATTGAAGAGCTTACACCAGAAGGTCGAATACTACGAGTAAAGGGCAAATACTTAAAAAGGTATATGCATGCGTTGCAAGAAATAGTAATAAACAAAAATTGAAATTAATGGCTTAATGAAAAGGCCATAATGAGGCCTAGAGTACAAATCAGAGTATGAATCAAACATTACAAAAGACTATTAAAAGGGTAAGTTCAAAAGGCATGGAAATTAAAATGGCACAATATTTTTAAGGACCACATAACGCTCTTGAGCAAGTGCCAAACAAGCGTTGGTTAATGAAATAGATGTGTCGATCTCAGCCAGTTCGTTGTCCAACGTATCGACACACTCCAGATGAATGACCCCAACAAGAGCTTCATCATTCAACGCCTTTTTATCCGTGCTAAACCCAGCAACTTTTAAGATTTCCGCCTCACTAATTTGGTGCTCCAGTCCTTCAATTTGCTTCTTCAGTATCAAAATAAATTGTTGCCATTGGGAAATGTTGGTGGCCCTAGTTTTGAAGTCTGATTTCTCTTTATCAAGAGTTTTCTTCAATTCTTAACTAGCGAACATAAAAGAGTTCACGAAAGCCAATTCAACATTACGCTCTTTCTCCTTAGGAATACGTTTCTACTAGATTTCTTTCTTTTTGACCAGGTCGGCCAAAAGATGGTCAAGGAAGGTAGATGCTTCAGCCACAAACTTGACCATTGAAGGAGGAGCGATTTGAACATCAACCTTCTTCAGCAAATCCTTGATTTTGGCACCATCAGAAGGGTACGCCTCAAAGTGGCTAATCAGGTCAACATGGAAAAACATAACTTTAGGAGACCAAGAATTTATTCTTGAGTCCCAAGGGAAGAGCTACTTCCTGATGCAGTAAAAGTGCTGAAGCCACCATCAGTTGAACGGTTCCTAGCATTCACCAAGAATTTCAAGTACTCAAAGGGGATATTCTGCCTCAGAACATCAATTTGTTGGGGGAGACATGGTGGTAGCTATGGGAATCACGTCGGGAGGAGTCGAACTGGTATGAAAAGAGACAGTTGCTTGAGGAGTTACTTCTCTTGCTTGGGAGGGATTTTGGTCAGTAGTTGTGGTAACATTAGCAACATTAATGTGTTTAGAACCCTTCAGGCCGCCATCTCCTGCATCCTTCGTCATACTTTCATTGTTTGCTTCATCTTCCATTCCTTCACTAATAAGAGAATATTTAGAAGCATCTTGATTGACATGAGAATTAAGGCCACTCCCAGAAGTTTCAGTATCATACGAGATCACACTTGAAGATCTTTTGGGCTTAGAAGACTTCAAGACAATTTTAGTGAGACGCTTTGTTGGTTTAGTTGTTGGTCGCTGAAATAGTAAAGGTGAACGAGAGAAAAGTTATCAAAAGAACGAAATTCCTAAAATATAAGTCTTTGGGAAAATAAAATACCTGATGGTTTCCCTCAGGACTAGAAGGTGGAGTCGAAGTGACCGATGGAGGGGCGGGTGCCCGGTCCTTTAGCTTGCCACCCTGTTTTATGGAAAAGGATTTCTTTGAGGGGTTTCCCTTGACCGTATCTGATAACGAGGCTGATATCATCAGACGGCTCGACAAGGAAGGTAGGAGGAAACACCTCGCTGCCAGCATAATCGGGGTGGTGAAAATGGCCGAGATGGCAGTTGTCCTTGCGGGCGAAGGGTCAGACTCCTTGGATCGGGTCAAGGAGATGGAGTCAGAGAAGGCGGATATCGTGTCCAAATCCCGCAAACTGAAGGCTGCTCTCGAACGCTCAGAGGAAATGTTTCAGGAGCAGTCTGACATGTTGTCGGGGGAGAAGGAGAGGGCCGACAGAGCCCTTGAGGAAAAAGACTGCCTCCAGCTTGATAAAGAGCGATTGGAGAGTAACAACCAACGGCTGTTGAGAGAGGTCGAAGATTTGAAGGCTGTTATGTTGCCCGTGGAGGACGAGCCTGAAGGGGTGGCTGACTTACGCACGCGTGCTGACTTCATCGCTCGAATTCAACTTCTGGAGTCATACTGTGTCGATGCTTTGGCCGATGGCTTTGAGTCCGCAGTGAATCAACTGTCCGTGCTAAATCCGGGGTTGAATACCGAGGGGACTAGGGTTCTATCCCAGGTTGTTGATGGTCAGGTTGTGCCTCCTTCTGACTCTCTTGACATCGACGTTGGTACTCTGGGGAGTGATTAATGCTTTTATTGGTGTTTGGGCCTGCATGCCTGCTGTTATTTTGGGGCCTACGTGCCCGTTTTCATTCTTTTATTTTTTTAGTCGCCGTGCCTGGATTGTAATTTTGGACAACACTGGCCCTTGTGGTCGGTATATTATTGATCTTTGTTTATGACTGTCTATTTGATGAATGCTTTGTTTATAGTAGTTATCTGATAATAATATTTGATGTATGTGCCTGACCGTTATCTTGGTTATGAATTTTGACGAAGTTTGTGTTCGTATGGAGATATCTGTTCGACCTCAATGTCGGTTTGACGCACTTCGAAATGCGTTGAATGCGCAGAGTGGGAATCCGTGTGTCGGGCGTATGATCATGATCGGGATCCTACGCTCGTGGCGTGAACTGCCCATTGTGAGCTGGGTGTTCTGCCATGTGGGGTACTTCGACAGTGGAGCTCGATCGAGGTGTCCCTGTCGGGCATGTATGTTTAGTTCGTCGAAGCGAACAACAATATGCCTTCGTTGGTTGGTAGGTCGGGCCTGTACCTCGACTCGCCTACGTGGTCGAGCTTTTCCCTTCATCGACTGAAGGTGACTATTCGACAGAAAAAGTCCTCCAGCAGGTGAGGGGATTTAGCTATAATATTGATTTAGCTTCGCAGCATTCCAGGTTCGTGGTAAAGGTTCTCCATTTAATTGATCGAGATAATACGCTTCGGTGCTCGTAGCTCTCTGGACGCGATAAGGTCCATCCCAATTTGCGGCCAATTTCCCTTCGCGGGAATCTTTCTTGTTTCTCCACAAGACTAGGTTGCCGACCTGAAATTCGCGTCTTAAGACTTTGCTGTCGTGGCGTAGGGCTACCTGCTGTTTCAGAGTGGCCTCGCGCAGGGCTGCTCCTAATCGGATTTCTTCGACAAGGTCGAGCTCATCTCTCAGAGCCTTGTCATTCATCTCCTCGTTGAGGGGCATCTCAGTTCGTCTAGATGTCTCCATGATTTCTACCTGGATAACTGCCTCGGTGCCGTAGGTCAGTCAGAATGGGGTCTCACCAGTCGTCGAATGGGGCATCGTGCGGTAAGCCTATAGAATGCTATGTAGCTCTTCAACCTATCCCCTTTTTTCTTTGCCTAACCTGCACTTGAGTCCTTGCAAGATGACCCTGTTCGCTGCCTTGGCTTGCCCGTTAGTTTAGGGGTGCTCGACTGAGGTAAAATGTTGTTTGGTTCCGAGTTTGGCAATAAAGCTTTAAAAGCCTTGGTTGGTGAATTGGGTACCGTTATATGTGACGAGCGCCTGCGAGATTCCAAACCGGGTGAGCACGTTTCGCTTGTAGAAGCAGAGGACGTTATGCGAGGTGCTTTTCGCGAGGGCTTCGGCCTCTATCCACTTTGTGAAATAATCTACAGCCATGATAAGGAATTTATTTTGGTACGTCCCTTGCACGAATGGTCCGAGGATGTCCATTCCCCACCAGGAAAATAGCCACGGGGAAGATAATATGTTCAACTCGTGTGGTGGGGCGAGGTGCATGTCGGCATGCCTTTGGCATTTGTCACATATCTTGACATGGTCTTTGGCGTCTTGCTGCATTGTCGGCCAGTAATACCCCGCTCGCAGCGCCTTCCTCGCTAGGGACTTGACATCCATGTGTTGGGCATTAATCCCTTCGTGTATTTCCCGTAGTATCTCCAGGACCGCGGATTCTTTGATGCATTTCAAGAGGGGGATGGAAAATCCCCTACGATATAGCTTGTGCTCGAGCACCACGTAGGAGCATGCTCTTCGTTTGGTCGCGACTGTTTCTCTTTGGTCCAGGGGGAGTTCCCCCTTCATTAGGAAGTTGAATACCGAGGTCATCCAGCACGAGCTATCTCCGATGGCTTTTACCTCGGGTAGAGTCGTGGATTTTTTGATGCTTGGGCGGATAGAGACTCTTGTATGAAAAATTTGTATCCGCCCTTCTTTTTCGTGCTTGCGAGTTTCGAAAGTATGTCGGCTTTTGTGTTTTGCTTGCATGGTACGTGTGAAATTTCATCCCGGTCGAACTTTTTCATATGCTCCCTGACCAAGTTCAGATATTCGATGAGGCTGTTGTTCTTAGCCTGGTATTCCCCTTGAACTTGGGACGCGGCGAGTTGAGAGTCGGTGAAAATTTGTATCTCACGGGCGCCTAAATCCTCGGCCAGTCTTAGACCTATGAGTAGGGCCTCGTATTTCTCCTGGTTGTTCGAGGTTGGAAAGAAGAGGGTGAGAGAATGCTCGATCACCACGCCTCCCTCGTTCTCGAGGAGGATCCCCGCACCTCTCTTGGTCGAGCTGGAGGCTCCATCGACAAAGATGATCCACTTGTGCTCTTTCCCTGCAGGGGGGGGGGGTAATGAGCGGTCATCTCCATGATAAAATCGGCCAGAGCCTGTGCCTTTATGTTGGCTGAAGATTTTGATAATGTTATTAGAAGCCAAATGAATTAAACGTTTTGATCGAAATGAGGTAAAGCGTCATGTTTCGAAGTAGCATAAGCAGTGTTTCAAATAAGTGTGTCAAAGCTTGGAGCTTCGAGTGGAAATTATGGGAACATATCTAAAGAAGTCTCGAAATAACAACAAGGCTGTGTCTGGGAAGAGCGTTCGAAACGGAGAAGCACCAAAGCATTTGAAATTCAAATGGAAGCGGGACTTTCGAAGTTTAAAAGTTATGTGTTGGAGCATTTGGGGACACGTGGAAAGATGAAAGAGGCATTGTCTTGCATGTTCTAAACGTGGCATAATCCTATAGCAAGACCGTTATGGTCGAATTAGTATAAATAGAAGTCTTAGTATTAGGATTTCGTGTGTCATATCTATTATACAAAATACTCAGTAATATTCAAACTACCACATGGCAAGGGAAACGAATGCAATAGAAATGTATGTATGATAGCACCATGTATTTCTGATTTAATGAAAACCTTTTACCATTTCCAGTACTTTCCTTTATCCCTTTTGTCAAATAACATTTACAAGTCTTCTTATTTACAGTCTTTTCACTTCGAAATCTCTTCTTCAAAGTTTTACATTTTAATGTTTTCTTCATATTTCAAGCACTTTATATCTCAGAAAACTGTCATATTTTCCATACCTTTACCTTCAAGCCTTAAAGTCAAACCTTTTACGTTCCAGAAATCCTTTATATTAACTGTTTTGTAAGTCGAAACCATTTACTTCACTTTTATGCAGTTTTACATGTCTTTACAATTAGCATTTATTCATGTAACTTAGTTTTCACACACATTTTGATTACATCTTTAGACTTTTAGAGAGAGAAATCGAAATAAGCCAAACACATATACAATATCAACCATGAATATCTGTTCGATCGTGAGAGTAACCTTAATATCCAAGGAGTCCTAGGATCAATCTAGTCGATCCTGGGAGTTACCAGAGGAATTGAATAACAGTCAGAAAGATTATTCGATAGTTTGGAAGACTAGCGGTTGTTTACCAGAAATCACTGGAAACAAATTGGCACACCTGGTGGGACCAATAATTGGATTTTAGAACTAAGGATTATTGAGACATAACCATTACAAAAACGTTGGAACCTAAGAAGTTTGCTGTTTTATGAACCTGAGAAGTGGTAAGATAACCAACAGCAACCAACCTTTATCCAGAAGAAAACGTTTGGACAAAATGTCTAATTCAGACAATCAACAAGGGGACCAAAATGGCCCACATGCAACAGGCACTAACGCGTCCACTTCGATCGGAACATCTAATGTAATCCCTTCGAATGCACAGTCTGTTGCATCTTCGACCAGTAACATAGCCACCAATGGAGTAAGTGGCATATCAACTAATAGTTCGATCTTAGGAAATACTGGAACCATTGGCTACCCTGGGGGATTCGTTCCACCATCAGGGACACAATCCCATTTCGCCACTCCATTAACTAGACCACCCGGTTTCGATGGGAATAGAACCAGAAATTCCTCTTATGGAATGCCAACATCTTTTATGGTAGGTTTACACAATTCCACATCGAATTCATCTCCACAACTAGGGTCTGGGTCTGGGGCGAATCAGTTTATGACAAATAACCAAGGGTCGGTGGGTTATAGCACAATGCCCATCCTAACCACAGACAACCAGTTGGCTTTTAGGCAATTGATGGATGACAGTAACCATAATATGATAGGGGTGTTAGCACAAACCATGCAGGAGATATTTGCCCCAATAGTGCAAAATGTGACTGTGACAAACAGGGAAAACGCTGACAATATGAGTCGAATAGCAGATTTCTTTGCTCCCCCAGAAAGGCGTAGGCAGAATCAGGCGGGATTTCGAACAAACATGCCTGTTATAGAACAAATTGCTAACGACCCGATTTATAGACCACCCAGAGAAGAAGTTAACTTAGGGGCCAGGGCACCAAGGTTAGAAGCCCCAATAATCCCGGGCCCATAAAGGGAAATTATGGAACCAGGGGCAAGGGTCGAAAGGCTAGAAGCCCCAGAGTTTCGAGAAGAACAACCTAGGGGAGTTGTTTTGGTTGGTCGAAATCAAGATGCCGATGTCGTCGTTCATAGAATTCGAAACGATAACATCTTAGCAGAAAACAACCTAACCACCATGATAGAGAGAGTCATGGCCCAGAATGGCCTCAACACAGGAATGAGGAGGCCAAATTACGCTTCTCCTATATTGGATTGCATAATGCATACTGATTTACCAAGGGGATATAAAGTCCCTAAATTTACAAAGTTCGCTGGGGATACCAATGAGTCAACAGTCGAACACATAGCGAGATATCTAACCGAAGCGGGAGATATAGCCAATAATGAAGATCTCAGGATCAAATACTTCCCAAGTTCCTTGACAAAAAACGCCTTCACATGGTTTACCACTTTGCCTCCTGGGTCCATTGACACTTGGGCTCTCTTAGAGAGATTATTCCATGAACAATTTTACATGGGACAGTCGAAAATAAGTTTGAAGGAACTGGCCAGTGTTAAGAGAAAGTTCACCGAACCCATAGATGATTATTTGAATAGATTTAGGCTTTTGAAATCCAGATGTTACACAGTAGTGCCTGAACATGAGTTAGTCGAAATGGCCGCTGGTGGCTTGGATTATTCTATTCGAAAGAAACTAGACACTCAGTATTTGAGGGATATAGCTCAGTTAGGCGATAGGGTTCGACAGGTCGAAAGACTAAAGGCCGAAAAAGCCAGAGTCTTTAAGAATAGCAAGAAAGAAAGGATTTCCTATGTTGGGACTGAGGAAGCAGAAGAATATCCTGAATTCGAATTCGAAGAGGTCGAAATCGACCTCGCTGAATTAAAACAGGCCCCGCCTTATTCCTGCAAATTGTTAGTTCCCACAAAAGGGAAAGATATTGTTGAAAATGAAAAAAGTGACAAATTTCCAAAGAAGGTTTATACCTTCGATGTCACTAAATGTGACGAGATTTTTGACTTACTTGTCAAAGATGGCCAACTAATTGTGCCATCAAATGTCAAAATACCTCCTTTGGATCAGAGAAAGAAGAGAGGATTTTGCAAATATCATAGTTTCCTAGGCCACAAAACCTCACAATGTTTTCTTTTCAGGGACCTGATTCAAAACGCGATCAAAGATGGCAGACTAAAGTTTGCTGATAAGGTGAAGATGAAAGTGGACGAAGATCCCTTGGACGTCGCAGACACCAACTACTCCGAGCCTGCATGCATTAGAGAGGTCAACATGGTGGAAACTGATCAAAGCGACGCCCTAACAGGAGAGAAGGGTACTGGAGTTGAAAACTGGGTGATGGTCGAAGTCAGCGAGGAGGTCACTGAAGACATCCAGAATACGCCAGAGACTCCGATTGCCGCCCCTGTAGCTGTTGCAAGAGAAACCCAGGCTACTGAAGGCCAGGGAAATCAAAACCAAGAATTAACACAAGTCACTGAAGGCTTGAGGTTGGAATTGGAGAAAGTCCAAATCACACAGCCAATTTCCCTCCAGAAAGAAATATGGGACACTCTAGGGGAACCCAGTGGAAAATTTGACTATTTGGTCAAATATTCTGCCCCAGAGAGTTCGAAGGTTTAGATTGAGGATATAAAGCCCACAGGATGGGGTGATGATGAAGCTAAAGAGGGAGATATGGAAATAAATATGGTGGATATGGAAAGACCTCGCTCTGAGATGGAGGAAGTGGAAAAATACTTAGAAAAAGAAAAGTATAGAATGGGGGATAATCACACTGGAGATGCTAGTCTCAAGGATTATCTCATGACATGCCACAAAGGAGATTCAGGCATGATATTGTGCCCTAGGTGCAGCATCCTCTGCAATCAAAGAATCGCTGCGAATTTCGAAAGGGTACAGAGGACTCGAACTGGCAACAATTGGCACCAGGATAACCAGCTTTTTAGGTGTTATCCCAAGGCTGGAGAAAGTTTGCTGGAATTTGTGTTTCGCTGCTACAAAGGGGCAACCAAGTGCTTGATTTGCCTAAGGTGTTCTGCTGTGTATGACCAAAGCATGGCTAGGGCCTTCGAAACGATTCCCTTCGCCCCTTACTGGAACCATCAAGAAACTGCCCAGATGGGCCCACGTTTCGACAGCAGACACAAACAGCGAAGGCCTGATAGCCCTCACCCCAAGGCTGCTCGAAGAGTGACTTTCAAACTCCCTGCTGAAGTGCCAACCGA
The DNA here is from genome assembly GCA_948472305.1 of Vicia faba. Classification (NCBI taxonomy): domain Eukaryota; kingdom Viridiplantae; phylum Streptophyta; class Magnoliopsida; order Fabales; family Fabaceae; genus Vicia; species Vicia faba. Next base: position 1,042,301,127 of record OX451737.1, read on the forward strand.
TAGATGGTTACAGGTCAGAAATGACAAAGGCAAAGATAGATGGAGAAACGCTGAACGAAATGCACGCCATGCTGTGACATACAGGAGGCAATTCAACACAGCAAAAAGGGAGGAAGTGAGATTAGAAAATTACAAAGGAAGGAACCCCATGTCAAGATCCCAGTGGCGCAAACAGCAAAGGATTCGAAAGGCTGAGAGAGAAGCTGTGGCAAACAAAGGGGTTACTTCAACGAAAAACCAAGGTGAATCTAGCACCAACAAACCAAAAAATCAAACTGAAGACAAACCTCCAGTCAATAGGAGGCTCTTCTCTGAAGAACAACGCGATGAACCAAAGGAATACACTCCAGGCCCGGAAGAGGACGAAGATATGATAACAGATAACTTCGAATCGGAGGGGGAGTCTTCATTTAACTTGAACTGTAACGTGGTGTCTGTGCTTCCCTGCGAATTTGGGCAGGAAACCGAAATCAACGAATATGAGGAGGAAGACACCACAGATTTGATGAAGCATAGGCCCGTGTGCTACTATGTGATGGACAATGGGGCTGTTGAGGAACAAAATGCGTTCTTCGAACGTCCAGAACCTGCAATGAAGAACCATCTCAAGCCACTTTTCATTCGGGCGAAAGTTGGTGTCCATGGCGTGAACAAAGTTCTAGTGGATGGGGGTGCTGCAGTCAATTTGATACCCCATTTCATGCTAAAAAGATTAGAGATCCGCGAAGGAGACATCAAGCCCCATAATATGGTTCTGTCCAATTATGAGGGAAAAGTGAGCAAAACACTGGGGGTGGTCCAGTTGGAATTGACAATAGGCTCAAGCTGTAGGCCCACCATGTTTATGGTGATCAAAGCCAAGGCCAACTATGACCTACTGCTGGGAAGAGAGTGGATCCATGGCGTGGGGGCAGTTCCTTCGTCAATGCATCAGCGACTAGTTCTGTGGAAAGATGATGGAATCGTGGAAAACATCGAAGCAGACCAGAGTTACTTTATGTCAACTGTCAATTTAGTTGACAAGAGGGATTATGATAAAAATCTGGCAAAGATTGCTTCGTGTGTTCCAAATGATGAGATTAATGAAACTAGAAACGCCCACTACTACATGACCCTTCGTCATGATGGCCTTTACTGGGATAGAACAATAATCAGTGAAGAAGAGGGAGTCGAAAGCACTATACAAAAACGGCCAGCAGGCTGGGACTTCGACAACCTTAGCCATGACTGAGTCTACCTTTTTCGAAAGGATTTCGGCCTATATGGCTGAGAACGAATCAAAAGCGGCCTTAGAGGCTGAAATAAATAAATCAACTATAAAGACGAACGAAGTCAGTGGGGAGGGTTCGAAATGCTCACCCTTCAAAGATTTTGAGATGGATCAAAGGTTGGATGCCATCTATGATAAATAATCCTTAGGCTTCGAAAGGGACCCCATAAACTCAGGTGCCAAAATGTTGGCACAGGATCCACTCGAAGAAGTCAACTTAGGGGATGAAAAAACGAAAAGAGTAACCTACATAAGTGCTAAACTTAGCCCAGGCCTCAAGAAGGAAGTGATCGAAGTCCTTAAGGAAACCAAAGATTGCTTCGCATGGGATTATGACGAGATGCCTAGTTTAAAGAGGGAGTTGGTCGAACACAGACTGCCAATCAAAGATGGCAAGAGGCCCATCAAACAAACTCCCAGAAGATTCGCACCAGCGGTTCTCACAAAAATTAAAGCTAAGATCGAAAGGTTGCTGCGTTGCAAATTCATCAGAACAACAAGGTACGTCGAATGGTTAGCAAACATAGTACCCGTTATTAAGAAAAATGGTTCTTTAAGAATTAGCATAGATTTTAGGGATTTAAACACTGCAACCCCTAAATATGAATATTCCATGCCCGTGGCAGAAATGCTAGTAGATTCTGCTGCAGGGTTCGAATACTTGAGTATGTTAGATGGATACTCTGGGTATAACCAGATTTTCATTGCTGAAGAAGATGTTGCAAAGACAGCATTTCGTTGCCCAGGAGCCTTAGGCACCTACGAATGGGTGGTGATGCCTTTTGGTTTAAAGAATGCTGGGGCAACTTATCAAAGGGCAATGAATTCAATTTTTCATGATTTCATTGAAACCTTCATGCAGGTGTATATTGACGATATAGTCATCAAATCTATATCTGCAGAAACACATGTGCATCATTTAAGCCAATCATTCGAGCGAATGAGAAAACATGGCTTAAAGATGAATCCCCTTAAATGTGCATTTTTTGTGCAGGCTGGAGATTTTCTTGGTTTTGTGGTTCACAAGAAAGGAATCAAAATCAACCAGAACAAAACCAAAGCCATAATGGAGACGAAAGCACCTGCGTCAAAAAGGGAGTTGCAATCTCTGCTAGGGAAAATTAACTTCCTCAGAAGATTCATCTCGAACCTAAGTGGAAGAACCCAAGCTTTCTCTCCGTTACTTCGTCTAAAGCAAGATCAAGCCTTCGAATGGAACGAAGCTCACCAGGAGGCGTTTGACAGAATAAAAGAATACCTTTCTCAGCCTCCTATTTTGTCTCCACCTTCATGGGGGAAGCCCATGAGATTGTACATATCTGCCTCTAAAGTTAGTATAGGTAGTATGCTAGCACAAGAGGATAGCAATGGCGTCGAAAGAGCCATATACTATTTAAGTAGAGTGTTAAATGATGCAGAGACCAGATATAGCAATTTAGAAAAGCTATGTCTCTGTTTGTATTTCTCTTGTATGAAACTCAAGTATTATATAAAACCTGTTGATGTTTATGTTTCATCTCATTTCGATGTCATTAAACATATGCTTTCAAAACCAATAATGCATAGCAGAGTTGGCAAGTGGGCTTTAGCCTTAACAGAATATTCGTTGACTTTCATGCCTTTAAAAGCTATGAAAGGTCAAATGATTCCTGACTTCATTGTGGACCATTCGTTGGTTGAGCAGACGGTCATGAGTTACGTCGAAATGCAACCATGGAAATTGTACTTTGATGGTTCAACCCACAGGAATGGAAGTGGTGTTGGAGTCCTTCTGATTTCTCCTGAAGGAATTCCAACAAAATTCAAGTATAAATTAGATGGTCCTCGTTGTTCAAACAACGAAGCTGAGTATGAAGCGCTCATTGTTGGACTTGAAGCTTTGTTGGAATTGGGGGCAACCAGAGTCGAAATTAAAGGAGACTCTGAATTAGTGGTCAAACAAATCACAAAGGAATACAAGTGCATAAAGGAAAATTTAATGGTATACTTCGTCATAGTCAATAGGCTATTAAGGAAATTTGAATACATGGATATTCAACACATACCAAGAATAGAGAACCAAGAAGCAAATGACTTAGCGCAGTTGGCTTCAGGTTATAAAGTGTCTACCAAGAACTTCAAGGATTTGGTCGAATTAAGGGGAAGAGTTATGGCTACTAGATTCACACCATCGGATCTGGAAAGTATGAGATTGGGATATGCTGAGAAACAGGGATTCGAAATATTAGCCATAAATACTTTGTCAGATGCAGATTGGCGAAGTCCATTGAAGAGTTATTTAGCAGACCCAACTCTAAAGGTGGATAGAAAAACAAAATATAGAGCATTGTCATATCTCCTCATGGGGAACGAATTGTTTAAAAAGACCCAAGAGGGTGTATTATTGAAATGCCTAGGAGAAAGTGAGGCATACTTAGCATTGTCTGAAGTCCATAATGGGGCATGTGGGGCACATCAAGCAGGCCATAAAATGAAATGGTTGTTATTTCGATACGGCTTGTATTGGCCTAGCATGCTCAAAGATTGCATAGACTTTGCTAAAGGATGTGAGGAATGTCAGAAACATGCAGGAATTCAACATGCCCCTGCAAGTGAGTTGCATTCGATCATCAAACCATGGCCATTTAGAGGATGGGCATTGGATTTGATAGGAGAAATAAATCCTGCTTCGTCCAAAGGACAGAAATACATCTTGGTGGGAATAGATTATTTTACCAAATGGATCGAAGCTATACCACTGGTAGTTGCTGATCAAGAGGCTATTATTGAATTTATACAAAAGCACATTATCTATAGGTTCGGATTGCCAGAGAGCATAACTACAGACCAAGGCTCTGTGTTTACTGGTAGAAAGATGCAAGGATTTGCCCAAGAAATGGGGTTTAGATTGCTAACATCAACGCCATATTATGCTCAAGCAAACGGACAAGTCGAAGCAGCAAATAAAGTAATAATAGGATTAATCAAGAAGCATATTGGCAAAAAGCCAAGAAACTGGCACAAAACTCTGGACCAAATATTATGGGCTTGTAGAACATCTCCTAAGGAAGCTACTAACACTACGCCTTTCCAACTCACATTTGGCCATGATGCAGTGTTGCCAGTAGAAATTCATCTGCAATCAGTTCGAACTCAGAGACAAAACGAAATCCCAACTGCATTATATTGGGAAATGATGATGAATGAATTAGTTGAGTTGGACGAAATTAGATTACATGCATTGGAAATTTTGATGAGGCAAAAAGAAAGAGTGGCCAGAACATACAATAAAAGGGTGAAGAAAAAAGTATTCATTATTAATGACTTGGTTTGGAGAGTCATATTGCCTATGGACAAGAAGAATAAAGCGTTAGGTAAATGGTCACCTCATTGGGAAGGACCTTTTCGAATATTAAAAGTATTCTCAAACAATGCATACGAAATCGAAGAACTCACGGATGATAAACGTGTCCTAAAGGTTAATGGGAAATATTTAAAGAAATATAAGCCAAGCCTGCGGGAGATTCGAATAGTAACAACGTAAACAAGATATTATAAAAAGCCAAGATGGCAAGATAAAATGCCAAAATGGCGTTGTTCGAATATTACATGTAAGAAACCAAAATTATAGTCAAATAAACATCAAAATCTAGAAATAAGAATTATTTTTCAATCGATTAAAAGTGCTTCGAAATGATTCAAGTTTCTGCTGAGCGAACCGCCTGGCTCCTTCCAAGGTTGCCACTTCTCCTTTAAGTTGTTCTGCAGTCTCCATTTCCGCAAGCCCCTGGTTGAGAAGCTCTTCGAATTGGTTACCAGCAGAATTGGTTTCGAAGGCTAGTTGTTGTTCTTTAGCCTCCTTAACCTTCTGTTGAAGTTCCAGAATCTGCCTTTCCCAAAGAAGGATGGACTCGGCTCGAGCCTCATAATCAGTTTTCGCCTGCTTCAGATGCATAGCTTGATCCTCAGCTTCTTGAGAGAGTTTCGAAGCTTGTTCATAAGCGGCATCCATGGCAATGCGTTTCTCTTGAACCTTCTTGGCAGCAGATTCGTCTTGGAGAAGGTAACCAGTTACGTTGTCCAGCAAATTCTGAAGATCGAACAAGAGAGTACTAACTGGTAAGGAACAGGTGGAAAGATTGACCTTTGTGAGCAGCTCCTTCATAGTATAGCAAGCAGTATTATCTTGCTTAAGCACTTCGAATATATCCACATTGAGAATGGTTTTCCTAATTTTGTTAAGAAGAACAATTCTTTCATCTGTGGGAAGAGGATAGCTGGTCGAACTTGTGCCAGCCCTAGCGAGTGGGACGTCCCTCTGAGCCAACTTTGCCTTCATGTACCCAATAGGGTCATTTCGTCTCAGAAGTGCCAGTTCCTCGTCAGTCATTCGAGACAGAGAGGATTGAGGGAGTTCCACACGTAGGGGAGCCACGTTTATTTCAACCTCTAGGGGTTCGTTGGTTGCATTACCATCCCCTTCATTCGTTTCGTGCTCTTGGTCTTCTTCATCCTCGTCCAAGTCCACTACTTCGATACCATCCCTTTCACTGCTATTTGCGTTGAACTCCGTCCCAGTAGTCGAACCGTCATTGGCATTTTCCTCCTCAGATTCCTCGTCTGCAGATTCTTCGGCTCTTTGCCCAGAATCAGCTTTCTCTTCTTCAGTTTGAGTGTCCTTTGGGTCCTCTTGAAGAGTTTCAAGAGGGGACTTTTGAAGAGAAGCCCTTTGCAAATCCTCTGCAGACGTTTGAAGTGTTGTTTCGTTTATCTCTTTCAGAGGAATGGAGGTGCCTTGATCATCCTGCTGTTCAGAAGTTCCAGCCAGAACCTCCATATTGGAGGAACCTTTATTTTGGATCAGGTTGCTGGAATCTCCTTGAGGAGAGGAGTTGAGCGGAGCAGCAGCTCTGGATGGTGAGGTCGAAATAGTGGAAGCTGGATTCAAGATGTTCTGCAAGGAACAACAGAATGTTAAGGAAAAACATTCACCAAGGTAATAAGAAGTTAGTATTGTAAAAAAAAATTTAAAGGTTCAATTTACCTGTGGACTCTCAGAGGAGAGGTTACTAGCTATACGTTCCAACGTTGGGTTGGAGGTCGAAGGTGGATTTTTGGATTTGGGTGAGGGAGCAGCATCCCTGGAATCAAGTCCAGAGACACTAGTTGGAACGGTGCTTTTCGAAATATCTTTCTTTGGCTTCTTCTTCGAAGCAGTATTTAAGTTTCCTCCAGCCTTGGGGTCTTCCCCAGTGGTGCTTGATTTCCGCTTCTTGGGAGTAGTAGGAGGAAGCTTGTTGGTCTGAAAGAATTTTAAAACTTGGGGTTAGATGTAAACCATAAAGCATGAGTGAATTCGAAACATCAAGGCTAAGTGATTACCGTTGGAATTGGAACACGGGTTGTTGTTGGTATTATTGTTGTTGTTATGATTGCAGCAGTAGTGGTTGTTTCGGGTGGAGTCACTTTGTCAGTAGTTTCGATGGAGGCTTGAGAGGCACTCCCTTCTTTCGACTTCGAGGCAGCTGTCTTTATCCTGATAGCTGAAAATCGAAACAATTAAAGCAAAGGTTAAAGATATGGAAAATAAAATACATTTGGGATTTTCCCAAGCATTCGCACCTGTGCCTTGATCAGATTTAATGGTCATGGCAGAAAGGTCGTATCGAATGTGTCCTGGGAAATCATGAAGCCAGTATCGAGCCCATGTCACAGTCTCAGATGGCTTTGGTTCCTTTGAAGATATTTGAACATCTCTTTGCAAGTAAACCACCATGGATATGGGGGAAACCAAGCCAGAGCCAGTTCTGAGGTAGGTAATCTGGGAAATTTAGGTGGATGCATTTCGAATGCCAACCTATACCTATCCTCAGGTGACAGCCCTGAAGGAAGTTTTAACTTAGAAACTTTTTGTTTAAATTTTTCCTTCAAGGTCTCAGTTGCTTGATGCACAGTGGAGTCCAAGCGCGTGGGGTCGTAAGTAGTTTCAAAATAATTTTGGAAAGCTTTAATCTCTTTGGCATGAGTAAACATACCTTTCTTTGTTGGTACCTGCACATCGAAGGCATCAATTAGTTTCTGTCTAATTGTAAGTGTATCGAACATATAAGTTTGATAAAACTTGGTCCACCATTCCAGAAATCCTTTAGCCGCGAGATGGGTAGGTTCAAAGGTTATCAGCTCAAATTGGGCAAAGCCTTGATATTGTTCTTGCTGTATTTTGGCTTCCCGTGCCTTGAAAGTTCGTCCAGAAGTGATGGCGCTCTCAGTTTGAAATAAAGGTTCAGGAATCAGTTGGCATAAGCTAAACTGCCTCGAAACGAAGTTTGGTTGGTAGGCAAAGAGAAAAATTTGGTTCTTGGCTGGGGTTATTCTTGAAGAAATGAGTCTAGGCAGCAAAAAAGCTCTCCATACATCCTGAATCTCCTTGCTCTTGATAGCTTCTGAGAGAGCCATGGTGAACCAAGAAGGTCCATGAGCCCTCGAAGCAAAAGGCGCCATGCTCTCTTCGAACTTGTGCCTTTTGGAGAATATCATGATGTACTTCGAGAATTGAACTTTGAAGTCATCTTTGTCGTCATTGGGAGTTAATCTTCGAAGCCTAGTGCCTTCGACTATCCTATCACTTATCTCAGAATCTTGCTCATCAATGGTGTTGGCGGTTGATAAGGAGGGTTCGAACATGGCATTTAGCCATAGTTGGAGTAACCAAAAGGGGCCAGCCAATAGAATATTTTTGGAGGTGTGGGATTTGAGGCTCGAAACAGCTGACCTCAGGCTTTCATAGAGGTCAACTAAGAGCAGTTCACTTAGGCACACTTTTCGATTTTCATGCAAGTCCCTAGCTAGAGGAATGAACCTACTAGCTACCTGTAGGGATCTACTGCAGAAAACGTATCTTAACAGCCACAGGGTTAAGAAAGCAATGTGCTCTACGTCAGACACATTGTCCCCCTCAGCATGGTAATGACTGATAAATTTGGAAAAACTGGCTAGCTTGACTTCGAAGTCAATTATGCTTGAGTGCTCTTCGTTGTCGGATATATAAGTTTCTCCCACTGGCGATAGCCCAGTGATGGCCGCTATGTCGAAGAAGGTTGGGGTGATCATTCCACCTGGGAGATGAAAAGTGTTATAGGTACTGTCCCAGAAATAAAGGGACACGAATAGTAGAGGGTGGCTGTAGGTGAAACCAGGCTTCGATAGCTTAATCAGGTTATAGATGCCTAATTCTTCCCATTGCTGGGATTTCTTAGCTTCTACTTTCGTGAACCAATTTTGATAAGCAATATCAGAGGTGGGGCAAGATCGAAATGGCTTAAAATTACTTTTTACATAATCCAAAACAAAGGGGTCCTTAGGAGGAACAGTTGGGGTTTCTATGGTATTTGAACTAGGAGATTCTACTGCCTTAGGGGCGTCCATTTTGTTAAATAAGGGTTTGAAGCTATAACAAACTGGGAAAATCGTCCTGGTGTCTTTTAATATTTCGAAAACCGTAAGAGGGCCATTTAAAGCTAACCTCTTACCAGCAACGTTGGTAGGAATGAGTACCTGTGACGCATACAGCATTTCTTTTTCTTTTGAAATCATCTGAGGGGCAAGAGCGGATTGACCTTGGAGAGTGATGATTTTACTTTCCATGGTAGCTCCTGCAGTTTTTCCTTTCTTCTTGGAGACTTTCTTGAGTTGGGATGAAGTAGAAGAAGACATTTTTGAAAGATGTTGAAAGCTTGGATTGTTTTACGAGAGAAGGAGGGTAAAAGATTTAGAGGGTAAAAGATTTAGAGTGTGAAAAGAAAAGAAGAAGATTAAGTTGATGTTTTATAATGGGGAAGTTTAAGCATCCACCGAATAAAGGTGTGATACATGGAGATCATGGGTTGGTGTGATGAAGAGGTGGCGTAAAGTTAACATGGGTAATAGGCGTGATTTAAAGATAATCATTATTTGTAACTGCACCACGTTGTGATGTGGCTCTAGGCGGTTAAGGAATCCAAAAGGTGCTATGATTGACGTGACTGGAGTCAAATGCATTAAATGTTACGATGATTCGAAAGTCCCATCAAAATCTTGTGTAGGTGTTTAAAATAGGTATTTCTCAGAGGAATCGAAATACATATTTTAAAGGGGCAATTTGTTGGCTGAAGATTTTGATAATGTTATTAGAAGCCAAATGAATTAAACGTTTTGATCGAAATGAGGTAAAGCGTCATGTTTCGAAGTAGCAGAAGCAGTGTTTCGAATAAGTGTGTCAAAGCTTGGAGCTTCGAGTGGCAATTATGGGAACATATCTAAAGAAGTCTCGAAATAACAACAAGGCTGTGTCTGGGAAGAGCGTTCGAAACGGAGAAGCACCAAAGCATTTGAAATTCAAATGGAAGCGGGACTTTCGAAGTTTGAAAGTTATGTGTTGGAGCATTTGGGGACACGTGGAAAGATGAAAGAGGCATTGTCTTGCATGTTCTAAACGTGGCATAATCCTATAGCAAGACCGTTATGGTCGAATTAGTATAAATAGAAGTCCTAGTATTAGGATTTCGTGTGTCATATCTATTATACAAAATACTCAGTAACATTCAAACTACCACATGGCAAGGGAAACGAATGCAAGAGAAATGTATGTATGATAGCACCATGTATTTTTGATTTAATGAAAACCTTTTACCATTTCCAGTACTTTCCTTTATCCCTTTTGTCAAATAACATTTACAAGTCTTCTTATTTACAGTCTTTTCACTTCGAAATCTCTTCTTCAAAGTTTTACATTTTAATGTTTTCTTCATATTTCAAGCACTTTATATCTCAGAAAACTGTCATATTTTCCTTACCTTTACCTTCAAGCCTTAAAGTCAAACCTTTTACGTTCCAGAAATCCTTTATATTAACTGTTTTGTAAGTCGAAACCATTTACTTCACTTTTATGCAGTTTTACATGTCTTTACAATTAGCATTACAATTAGCATTTATTCATGTAACTTAGTTTTCACACACATTTTGATTACATCTTTAGACTTTTAGAGAGAGAAATCGAAATAAGCCAAACACATATACAATATCAACCATGAATATCTGTTCGATCGTGAGAGTAACCTTAATATCCAAGGAGTCATAGGATCAATCTAGTCGATCCTGTGAGTTACCAGAGGAATTGAATAACAGTCAGAAAGATTATTCGATAGTTTGGAAGACTAGCGGTTGTTTACCAGAAATCACTGGAAACACTTTAGGGCTTTCCTGCTCTCGTATTGGACGTCGAATTTTGAAAGTTCCAAGGAACACTTCAACATTCGACCCGCCATGTCTGGTCAACCTAGGAGCTGTTTCATGGGCTGGTCTGTTCGCACCATGATCGTGTGCGCGAGGAAATAGTGTCTGAGCCTTCTCGCTGTATTGGCGAGGGCCAGAGCCACCTTTTCTATTTGTTGGTATCTAACCTCGAGCCCTTGAAGCACCTTGCTCGTGAAATAAACTGGTTTTTATCCGTCGTGCGTCTCACGAATGAGGGTTGCGCTGACGGCTTTGACCGAGATGGCTAGGTATAGAAATAAGGCTTCCCCGTCAACTGGTCGCGATAACACGGGCGGCTGCGAGAGGCTTTGTTTGAAATGGAGCAGCGCCTGCTCGCATTCCTCGCTCCATTCGAAGGCCGCTTCCTTGCGAAGGAGCTTGAAGAAAGGGAGGGCGTGTTGAGCGGATTTTGCAACGAAACAGGATAGTGAGGTGAGCATGCCATTCAAGAATTGTATGGATTTTTTCGATGTAGGTGTGGGGAGGACAGAGAAAGCTCGACACTTGTCGGGGTTGGCTTCGATTCCTCGTTCTGTTAAGTAGAAGCCGAGGAACTTGCCCGCCTTGACCCTGAACATGTACTTCTCCGGGTTAAACCTCATTTTGCATTGCCTTGCTTGGGCAAAGACTTCCATGAGATGGGCGGCATGGTCGGTGTCTGCTTGGGACTTGATGATCATGTCGTCCATGTATACCTCGAGCATATCCCCGATTTGGTTGCGAAAGACTTTGTTCATCATCCGTCGGTACGTTACTCCTGCGTTTTTCAGACCGAAGGGAATTACATTGTAGTAATAGTTTCCCGAGATAGTCATGAAAGCAGTGCAGTGTTTATCGCCTATTGCCATCGGGATTTGGTTGTAGCCCGAATATGCATCCATAAATGATAGAATTTTATAGTCGGCTGAGTTGTCAACCAGCATATCAATATTACGTAAAGAGAACGCATCTTTGGGGCATGCCCGGTTAAGATCAGTGTAGTCAACGCATATTCGCCATTTTCCATTATTTTTCTTAACAAGTACAACATTTAACATCCAGGTTGAATAGCAGGCTTCAGAAATAAAATTTGCCTCTAGGAGGTCTTTTAGAGCTTTTTCAGCAGCCTCTGCTTTCTCTGAGACTACCTACGTCTACATTGTACTATTGCCCTAGCGGCTGGATCAATGGCGAGTTCATGACAGGTGACCTCAGGGTCGAGACCGGGAATCTCCGCAACACTCCATGCAAACAGATCCGCATTTTCCCTCAAGCAAGCCTTGATCTGCTTTCTCGCCAAGTCGGGGAGTCCAGTGCCAATCTTCACTCCTCTGCTTGGGTCTTCACCGAGGAGGACGAGCTCGAAGTCCCCGTCCAGAATTGGTTGGAGGGGAACTTGCTCGCCGCTGGAGGGCTCGTCCTGGTCAAAGCGAGTGTCCAGGGAGATCGAGTCGACCTTTGGAGGGGCCCTCTGTTCTTCTACTCTGACGGGCTCTGACCGCTGAGGCTCTGATCGCGCAGTTGCAGCTTTCTTGGTGGGCCGTGTGCTGGTGTCGACTGTGTTGTCTCCCTTGGATGCCGCGTTGAAGCACCTTTGGGAAGCTGCCATGTCGCCTTGAATAATGGCGACCTGTGCCCTCTTGGTGTAGAACTTCATCTTTAAGTGGACAGTGGAGGGCACCACGGTCAGCTCTGCCAGTGTCGGCCTTCTGAGAATGCAGTTGTAGAGGGACGGGCAGTCAATGGCGAGGAAGCGCACCTTGACCTGCCTTGTAGCTGTATCCTCGCCGAACGTGACCATAAGCTCGACGTATCCCCGAGGCTTGGACGTCGAGCCATTAAAGCCCTGTAGGTCTGACCCCACGTATGGTGAAAGGTGAGAGTCATCGACCTGCAGGGTTCTAAACAACTGGCTGTACATCACGTCGGTGGAACTTCCTTCATCGACGAGAATGCGATACACGTCGAAGTTGGCCATTCTCTCCCTTATCAGCAGAGGGATGGCAGAATTGGGGTCCCCTCTGGGGAGCTCCTCGAGGTAGAAGGTGATCGGCTATGATCTGCCTTTCACCCTTTCAACGCTTACCGTTTGAGGGGGAGCCCTGTCGACCAACTCTTCCAGATTTCTCTTAGCTAAATTTATGGTCAAATCATTAAACCCTCCACCATTGATGACCATGGCAGAGGGGAAGTTTTCCCACCTGCTGTGTGTAGATAGAGGTTCTTGCAGATGTTCGGGGACGTGGAAGTCCTCGGGTCTTGTGACGGAGAACGCGGTTTGGATGGGAACCGAATCGTTAGATGGTCGAGCATCCTCTTCTGCTTCCCTCGTCTCACGGGCATCCTGACGAAGAGCGTCGTTTCGCTGGTATTGTGCATGTATTCCCCCTTTTATGAGGGTCTCAATGGCGTCCTTGAGATGGACGCAGTCTTCGGTCAGGTGCCCGCGGCTCCGTGGTACTGGAAATATTTGCTTCGGTCTACCCCGGGTTTGGCAGGAGCGGGGCAGGGACGTTTGACGCTGCCGTCCTTGAAGTCTATACTTGTGTACTCCGCTAAGATGCGCCCGCGGGAAGCCGTTAGCGGAGTGTATTTGGTGAACCTCCCCGAGGGCCCCTTTTGTACCCGGGCGTCTCGGGGTTTATCGTCCCTTCTCTTCTCTCCAGTTCATCGAGGAGGGGCGATGTCTTGTCACGGATTACTGCTGGATCCGCGGTTTCTGGGGTCTCGGGCTCTGTTGGCCGCTTTTCTCTCCTCGTAGTCCATATAGACCCTGGCCTTTTCGAGGAGGGCATCAAACGTGCGGGGTGGTTCGATGCCTACGACTTTTTTGAATTCGGTGTCGTAGAGGAGCCCCCTCTCCAGTAGGCACCTCTTCATATAGTCCGTGCAGGGGACCTGGATGGCTTCCCAGTTGAAGCGGTTAATGAATTCTCTCAAGGTTTCATCGTGTTTCTGGATGATAGCCTCGAGCGCTGCTTCGGTCTTCGGGTGTCATCGAGAAGTAGTGAACGAGCTGATAAACTAGTTCTTCAGGTTTCGCTAAGAGGTAATTGACCCCGGGGCTAGACCTTTGTACCAGTCAATAGCCGCTTTCCTCAGAGTCATGCGGAACAACCGACACTTGATTGGTCTCCCGATGTTATGGTAGTGGAGCATGGCTTCGAACCTGTCTATATGGTCGACCAGGTCGGTGATGCCATCATACTCCTGTAAGTGGGGAGGCTTCTCCATGCCCGAGGGAATGGGCGCCTCCATGATAGCTTGTGACAAGGGACAACATGGGTCGTCCTCGTCACTCCGTTCAGGAGAGCGGGATGGAGATCCGATGTAGTGGCGGTCACGGTGGCCCTGGTTGCGCGAAGCATTCCTTGGGCAGTATGATCGTTGATGATTTCCCCCGTGTCTGTCTCTGGGGGGTCTTCATTCTTGCCACGAGGGGCCATAGTCGTGTCTTCCTGTGTCGACGAGCGGTTCCCTCTCCAAAGGTGGTCGTCGCCCGAGTGGTCGGGGCGACGAGCTTCTAGAGATGTCCCGATTGTGTCTCTGCGGGGGAGATTGGGGACGTTCGCCCGCTTGTCCAGGGAGAGGAGATTGAGGTCTCATGTGTCTTCTCGGGGGCTTTTGATCGTCCTCGAGTGCTCTTAGTATTTCCCCCTGGGCAAAGATTAAATAGTTGGTTTGATTGATCGCCGCGAATAGTGCCCTGGTCCTGGCGTCTGCCCCGGCGGGGATGGGGACCTCGTGAAATTGGACGGGTGGATAGTTCAGGGGAGGCGGTCGATCTTCTTCAAGTCAAGAAGGCATTAATGAAGAAGAAGCAGTGGCTCCGTCCCTATGATTAGAAGGCCCGAGCATGTTGGCGCCAGGGACTGTGTTATGGCCAGCGGTACCAGCGTTGTCGAGGCTGGCATTGTTGTCGATGATGTTTTTGTTGACGTCGGTGACACAAACATTCTGGTTTTTTGGAGTTTGGTCAACCATGACAGTCGAGGTTTGTTTAGCTTTGGTCTTAAGTGAATAGAAGATAGGGAAGCTTAGTTTCCCACAGAAAGCGCCACTGATCTCACCTGATCAGAGTTGGACCATCACAGTTGGCTTCAGGCTAAGCTTGAATGAGATGAGGGGTACCTACAAGACACTCCGATGACAAAGTGAGAAGCGGAATGAGCAAGCACGTATGAGTTTTAGGTGTGAATGAATGAATACCCGACCCTCTCGAAAGAGAGGGTATTTATAGCCCCCAGCGTTGGGCCAAGATCTCTTTATTGGGCTGATCAAACAAGCCCAACAAAGAGACTGCCAGATTCTACGTGTGTAGTGGGGACCCGCACGTGGCCCCCTATCTGGATGACGCCCTCCGCAAGACAGGGAGAATAGAAACGCGATCTTTCCATGAAGACTCCGCGAAATCCGAAGAGGTTGAAAGTCAGCCCTACGAGGAAGGTGCTCGAGGGGAGCGCGTGCTCGTCGGGGACGATTTCCGCGAGCACCGATGGGAAGCAGTCATAATCGACCAGTCGTCTGTGATCGAGGTGTGCTCGGTGAAAATATTACTCAGCGCAGCAGGTTAGCAAGCTTGGATTGAACCTCACTGATAATTGAACTAAGGACAGGCCTAATCCAGAACAATTAAAATAACAATTTTCATTGATTAAAGAAAAAGATACATGAGATAATTTATATACAGAAATCAAGATTAAATAAGAGTAATTGAATCTAATACTAAGAAAATAAAATGAAATATCAGACTAATATAGTAAACTAATATTCTTACATATTTTAATATTTTTATTAACAAAAGATAAATCAATTCTTAAAATTATTATATTAGCTTAATAAATATAGTATATCAGTCACAATTTACATGGTATTAAAAATATTTCTTAGCGTGCATTTGATTTAGCTTTTTTTCACTATCACCGTATATTTAAAAAACATTTTATCGTAAAAACCAAAAACTATAAAAGATAATTTCTACACTACCATAATTACGTCACCGTGGTTTATCGTTTTTTCCCCACTAAACCAAACATACACTTACATTATCTTTTGTCATTAAAGATTATAATGATTTGTAATGTTATTTTACTCCTATCAGTTAATCTATTTATAAAATTTAAATATTACACTCATGAATTGGTCAATTATAGCAATCATGTGAAACTTAATTACTAGTAGTATTAACAAGCTTTTAAAAGAAATAAATTTTATAAAATAATCAATTATTAATGAGTTGGCATTGATGTAAATCAATATGGAGAGACTTCGATTACACTTAACTAGTCATCTCATAACTTCTAACTGTACTAATTTAAATGACAGTTCAATTATTGAGATACAAAGTACTCCATAATTGTTAATTTATAACATATTTGTCAATGACGAAAAAATAAAGGAAAGAAGAGTAGGGGTAGAAATGTCATGACAGTGGTAAAAGAGCAAGTTCCAGAAAACGAAACCAACCTAACGTAATCTATTGGAAAGTAGATTTGATAGTATATAAAAAAGGAAAGAAAATAAATAATACGGCGCACAAAGCCACGTGACACGGAACCAGATACACGCAATTACGATGTGGGAAATAGGAACCTTTGTGTCTTAGACGGTACCATGTCTTAATCAGTGACGTCCATATTTCACAGGTGCCATAGTATTCTTGTTACTATGTTTATGTGACTCTGCATAAATTTTATTATTTCAACTCTTTTTTTCTTTACGTTTCATCCTTAATGTATTCATCTTAATCATAGGCTTAGACTTTAGGTAAACAATTCCTAAATAATACTAATATGGAAAATAAAAATACATATTCATATTGAACCGAAAGATAAAGTGGAGTGGAAAGAAAAAGCAAGAAAGCAAGAGAAGAAAAAAGGTTTCAAAAGCAAAGATGTAAATATTAGAAATGTAATTTAGTAAATGTCTACAATTTCTAATACTTATTCTTTATTAGAGTCTTTTGACATTTTCAATTTTAGTATAAATATGCTACATAGGCTATCAATATTGTAACTTATTCATTCCTCTTTTGAATATACAATAGTAGTCCTCTTTATTATCATTTATTGCTCATTCTTCTTCTCCTCTTTCATTATCTTGCACCAACAAATTGGTATCAGAGCACTTGGTTCTGTTTTTTCTGGGAAACACGAGTGTTTGTGAGTTGTGTGTTTGATTTTGGTTCACTGATTTTCTGTTGAAATCTTGAACAAAATCTGAACAAAATCTGAACAGAATCTAATTCCGTGGGTTGGGAAACAGTGTGTGTGAAGATCTGAAAATCCATGCAAGGTTTAAAATGAGTGGAGACAGTAGTTTGAGCACCAAACTTCCAGTTTTTAATGGCAAAAACTGGAACAGATGGATGATACAAATGCGTGTGCTGTTTGGTGCACAAGATATTATGGATCTGGTTACAGATGGTTATGTACCAACTGTAGCAGATGCAATTGAAGAACAGAGAACTGCTGAGAGGATGATGAGGAAGAGGGACCAGAAAGCTATGTTCTATATCCATCAGTGTGTGGATGAAAGTGTGTTCGAGAAGATTGCTGATTCAACAACGTCAAAAAGGGCGTGGGATTTACTGGTGAGATGTTACGGTGGTGACGCATCAGTAAAGAAGGTGAAGCTTCAATCCCTACGAAAGCAATATGAGAACCTAAACATGAAGAGCAGTGAGAAAGTTTCTGAATATATCTCCAGAGTGATTCTGATCACTAACAAGATGAAGGCGTGTAGAGAAACTCTATCGAACAGGTAATCATAGAGAAGATTCTGAGGTCGCTTACTCCTCAGTTTGATTACATTGTTGTTTCTATTGAACATTCTCAAAATCTGGAAACTATTAGAATAGAAGAATTGCAAAGCAACTTAGAAGCACAAGAGTTACGCCTGTCTGAGAGAACTTCTGAGAGGGAAGCTGAGCAAGCTCTGAAGGTTTCTTTTGTCAAGAAAGACCAGAAGCAGAATAAACATGGTGATAGATTCCAGAAGTCAGAAGCCTCAACTTCTGATGACAAGAAATATCATAAAGGAAAGGAGAAGTCTGACAAAAAGAATGTTCAGTGTTACTATTGTAAGAACTTTGGTCACTATGCCAGAGATTGTTGTGGGTGTGTGTAAGAATACATAGCTATTTGAACATGATAAAAAGTAAAAAGAAAGAAAGAGAGAATAAGTTGCGAATTTCTAAGCTTAAATCAGCAAAAGCATTATTTCTTGTTCACACCGTCTCCTATTCACCAAAAAAAACAAAGAAAGGAAGTCAGAAGAAGCAAATATAGCAAGAGGAGACTCTGATGATGAACCTGTGCTATTATTGGCTTCTGAACCTGATGATCTGAATTCATCAGAATGGTGGTATATGGACACAGGGTGTTCAAACCATCTTACTGGAAACAAGAAGTGGTTGGTTGACTTTGACTCTGGGAAGAGTACAAAGATCAGATGTGCTGATGACAAATACCTCAATGCATAAGGTATGAGAAATATCAGAATCATTCTAAACAATGGGAAAACAGTTGTGATCCAAAATGTTTGGTATGTACTTGGCATGAAAAGCAATCTGATGAGTGTGGGACAACTGGTTGAGAAAGGTTTTTCAGTTACCATGAAGGACAATCTTCTGAAGCTGTATGATTGTAATCAGAAGCTGATTATGGAGTCAGAACAGGGAAGGAACAGAAAATTCAAGGTGAATGTTAGAACTGCAGACTCTGAATGTCTTAGTGCAACAGGTGTTGTCAAGGAGAGCGAGTTGTGGTACAGAAGATTTGGTCATCTGAATTTCAGAAGTTTAGGGCATCTGAAATCAAAGAATCTGGTATGTGGAATTCCTACAATCAAGAAGCCTGAAAAGTCATGCAAGGTGTGCATGGAAGGGAAGCAACCAAGATTACCCTTTGCATCAGAATTTGATGAGGAACCAGTGAAATTGTCATATTCTGATTCTGAAGGAGTGATTTTGTATGAGTCAGAATCAGAATATGACTCTGAGTCAGAATCAGAAGATGACGTTGAAGATTTTGAAGATGAGTCAGAATCTGAGGTTTTTGAAGACGAGTTAGAGTTAGAAGATGACTCTGAAGCTGAAGACAAGTCAGAATCCGAAGGTGATTCTGAGTCTGAAGAAGATTCTGCTTCTGAAGAGAGTCAGAAGATGATGACTCTAGAAACTCTGAAGGTGAGTCAGATGGTGAATCTGATTCTGATCCAGATTTTGATGATGATCCAGAATTTGGTGGTGATCATGCATCTAGAAGGGAAAACTCTAAAGATATAGGTTCTGGAGGACAAGCTTCTAAATATGATCAGGTTTCTGGTGGAAATCATGACTCTAAGGATGTACCTTCTGAAGGAGGGGCTTCTGAAGGAAATTCAGCCTTTGACGATGATCATGATTCTGAAAGTGGAACTTCTGAAGACAGAGGTGATCCAACTTTTGAAGATGGTATTTCTGAAGGTAGTGGCTCTGACTCTGATGATGATTCAGACCCTGGGAATTTTCAAGACTCCGAAGACAGTTAAGATTTTGGGGAAAGTCAAAACTCTGAAGCAAGATCTTCTGAAGGGGGAAGTTCTGGTGTTCAAAGTTCTGAAGATCTAGTTCAGAGGCAACAAAGAGTCAAAAGCATCCCAAGAAGATTTGCAGAGTTTGACATGTTGCTAGACACTGAAGTAAACTCTGAAGGAGAAGTTATTCAGTGTGCAATGTTAGTAGACTCTGAACCCGTGAGTACGAAAGAGGCTCTTAAGCACCAAGTTTGGTTACAGGCCATGAAAGAAGAACTTGATGCTATAGAGAGAAACAAGGCTTGGAATCTGAAAATTGATTCGGCTTTCAAGAAGCAGAGGTTTCACAAGTGCGAGATGGAATATGGAGTTTATGTACAACACTCTGATAACAATATGATTCTGGTGTGTCTCTATGTTGATGATATTTTCCTAACAGGTAGCTGCCCAGAAGATATAAAGAAGTTCAAAGAAGTTCTGATGACTAGACCTGACATTTGTTATGCAGTTGGATTGGTTAGCAGATTCATGAGTAATCCAAAGTGGTCTCATTTCTAAGCTGTTATCATAATTCTGAGATATATTAAGGGAACTCTGAGATATGGAGTGTTGTTTCCTTCTGAAAGAAAGACAGAATCAGAATTAGTAAGTTATTCTGATTCTGACTGGCGCGGAGACAAAGTAGATATGAGAAGTACTTCTGGATACTTGTTTAAATTTCTGGGAGGTCCAATTTCCTGAAGTTCTAAGAAACAGCTTGTCGTGGCTCTGTCAACATGTGAAGGTGAGTATATCGCAGGTGCTGTAGCTGCTTGTCAAGCTGTTTGG
This sequence comes from Vicia faba, assembly GCA_948472305.1. Classification (NCBI taxonomy): domain Eukaryota; kingdom Viridiplantae; phylum Streptophyta; class Magnoliopsida; order Fabales; family Fabaceae; genus Vicia; species Vicia faba. The sequence goes on from OX451737.1 coordinate 1,042,320,991, forward strand.
CTTCTGAATCTCCTGCATGATCTGAAGGTTGAAGTTGAGGAACCTCTGAAGATGATGATTGATAATAAGTCTGTAATTGATCTTGCCAAGAACCCAGTGCTACATAGAAGAAGCAAGCACATTGAGACGAAGTATCACTTTCTCAGAAGTCAAGTGCAGAAAAGAGTGTTAGAAGTTTTGCACTGTAGCACTCAGAAACAGCTTGCAGATCTTCTGACAAAGGCAATTAAAACAGATCAATTTCTTCATTTGAGAGATGAAATTGGTGTTGTTAGTTTCTGATAAAATATCTAAATTAAGGGATGGTATTGGAAATGTAATTTAGTTAATGTCTACAATTTTCAATGCTTATTCTTTATTAGTGCCTTTTGACATTTTCAATTTTAGTATAAATATGCTACCTAGACTATCAATATTGTAACTCATTCATTCCTCTTTTGAATATACAATAATAGTCCTCTTTGTTATCATTCATTGCTCATTATTCTTCTCTCTTTTTATTACCTTGCACCAACAGAAAGATGAGATCCACAATCCTATTATCAGTAATAGGAGAGTGAGGTTACACTAAATTATATAAAATATATATATTTGTACATAATATTATAATAATTATACTTTTCATTTCTTAAAAGAAATGGAAAGGTTCTTTGACTTGTGGTAGGGGTACCTTATAAATCTATCTTTGCAGTGTGTGTGCTGCTTTGAGCAAAACAGGATGGGTATCGCGACATGCCTGTCTTTGTCAACCAACCAACCACATTGTATTATTGTACGTATATAACCAGCTCATTTTGTGCTTGTCGTTGAAGGCGTAACTATCAAGATTCAGCACACCAACTAAAAAATTCCAACGGTTGTGCCATTGTCAAAAATAAACTCTAATGAATAATATTCTCTTCACACAATATATATGACTTTAAAATATTGTCTTTTATTTATTACTTATAAAAGAAAATTTTAAATAATTAAAAGAAAAAATAATAATAAATGATAGAGAATATATTAGAGAAAATATTATTAGTGTTAAATTCGAATTGTAAAATTATTTATAATTTGAGATAAATATCTTTTACAAATTAACTTATAATTTAGGAGAAAATGAATATTAGATAACAATTACATCAATCAGTACAAAACAAATTACATTTTGTTCAAACAATTTCAAATAAACTCATCTAAAAGACTTAATCAAGAAAAACTTTGATACCAATAATATAATTATTCATAGCTAAAAGGTAACAATATATAAATTACAAGATAAAAATTAAACTCTAATAGTATAGAAACATAAATCTTTATCGATTGGAACTTTGAAGTTGCCTTTTATGTGAAAATATTATCAAATCTTGTAAATCTATTAAATCTTCCTTTTAAAGTGAGATTTTTAGCGTGTAAGATCATGTCTTGATTGTGTAGCATAACAATGTAATCCATCATTTAGTCAAGTTATCAATCTATGATTGGGCGTTGGATTGTGTCGTGATCTAATAACATTGTGTTGCGTTTCAATAGTTTTCTTCTTATAATTGTGTAGATTGGCGTCGGGTCATGATCCTTCCTAATCAAGGACAATTTTAACAATAATGATTTCTCTTTTTCTATGCTTTTATGTGATATTCTCACTTTGCCTCTTGTCACCAACATCATAACCTTTACTATATAGAAATATTAAATAATTGTCTAGTTAGAGTAATTTAAGATGGAATGAAACTTTTTAAAATAGTCTTGATACTTGTTATAATTTGTTAAAATTCATGCAATGTCAATAAAAATGCTAACTAAAATACTATAAAAATTAATCAAAATTGATAGTATAATTGAGTATCATCACCAAACACACCCTTAATATGGTCAAGCCTTTAAGAAACAATTCATTTCTAAACTAAGTTACAAGTTTAAAATGTTTGTGGAAATACAAATAAATAGTTTGAAGTGTTTGTCCACAAATTCTTTAGATAATTTCACATTCCTTGATCTTCTGTGTAATTGTCGTGTATAATTAGATGATCAAGTACTCATAATAATTGTGTAAATCTTTCTTTTAAAGTGAGATTTTTAGCGTGTAAGATCATGCCATGATTGTGTAGCATCACAATATAATCCATCATTTAGTCCAGTTATCAACCTATGATTGGACGTTAGATTGTGTCGTGGTCTAATAAAATTGTGTTGCGATTTCAATAGTTTTGTTCTTATAATTGTGTAGGATTGACGTCGGGTCATGATCCTTCCTAACCAAAGACAATTTTAACAATAATGGTTTCTCTTTTTACATGCTTTTATGTGATATTCTCACTTTGCCTCTTGTCACCAACATCATAACCTTTACTATATAGAAATATTACATAATTGTTTGGTTAGAGTAATTTGAGATGGAATGAAACTTTTTAAAATAGTCTTGATACTTGTTATAATTTGTTAAAATTCATGCAATGTCAATAAAAATGCTAACTAAAATACTATAAAAATTAATCAAAATTGATAGTATGATTGAGTATCATCACCAAACACACCCTTAATATGGTCAAGCCTTTAAGAAATAATTCATTTCTAAACTAAGTTACAAGTTTAAAATGTTTGTGGAAATACAAATAAATAGTTTGAAGTGTTTGTCCACAAATTCTTTAGATAATTTCACATTCCTTGATCTTCTGTGTAATTGTCGTGTATAATTAGATGATCAAGTACTCACAATAATTGTGTAAATCTTTCTTTTAAAGTGAGATTTTTAGTGTATAAGATCATGCCATGATTGTGTAGCATCACAATATAATCCATCATTTAGTCCAGTTATCAACCTATGATTGGACGTTAGATTGTGTCGTGATCTAATAAAATTGTATTGCGATTTCAATAGTTTTGTTTTTATAATTGTGTAGGATTGACGTCGGGTCATGATCCTTCCTAACCAAAGACAATTTTAACAATAATGGTTTCTCTTTTTACATGCTTTTATGTGATATTCTCACTTTGCCTCTTGTCACCAACATCATAACCTTTACTATATAGAAATATTACATAATTGTTTGGTTAGAGTAATTTGAGATGGAATGAAACTTTTTAAAATAGTCTTGATACTTGTTATAATTTGTTAAAATTCATGCAATGTCAATAAAAATGCTAACTAAAACACTATAAAAATTAATCAAAATTGATAGTATGATTGAGTATCATCACCAAATACACCCTTAATATGGTCAAGCCTTTAAGAAATAATTCATCTCTAAACTAAGTTACAAGTTTAAAATGTTTGTTGAAATAGAAAAAAATAGCTTGAAGTGTTTGTCCATAAATTCTTTAGATGATTTCATATTTCTTGATCTTCTGTGTAATTGTCGTGTAGAATTAGATGATCAAGTACTCATTTTTCTCTCAAAATAAGTATTTCTTTTAAGTTTTGACATACTTTTTAAGATAATAATTATTACAATAATTTTAATGATAAAGTTGTTAGACGATGATAACTTATCTAGAAAGGTTGAATAGATCCCAATTTAAAAATTATTTTCGAAGTATTAGTTTTTAAAACTTTGGCAAGTAGAAAATACCCGGATCAACTATTGTCTAATCCAAACTGTAACGCCCTGATTTATTAAATATCATAATTATATTATTATTTTCAAAATTTTCGGTTAATATTTATTTCGTGATAAATTATATTTTTTAACCGGTATATTTATTAACATATTCAGCGATTTATTATTCGGTCTGGTAATTATTTATTTGGACCGATATTTATTTATTCGGGCTTATTTAGTTTATTTGAGTTTTTATTATATTAAGTTGCAAGACTTGATTTAAGAGTGTAGTGTTATTTAGGGTATATTAGTAATTATCCCTTGTCTTGAATCAAAACAAAACCAAGGCAGATATGTAGTAGTAATTAGTATGTAGTAGTAGTAGTAGTTAGTGTGTTAGCTTTGTATCTGAAAAAGAAAATAGAAACATAGAGTGAAAGAGAGGTTTTTGGTGTGAAGTGAGAAAAAAAGATTATTTTACTCGGTTTGGTAATTATTTTATTCAGCCCGATAATTATTTTATATTCGGTCCGATAATTATTTTATTCGGTCTGGTAATTATTTTATTCAGTCCGATAATTATTTATTCGGACCAGTATTTATTTATTCGGGCTTATTTGGTTTATTTGGGTTTTTGATTTATTAAGTAGCAAGACTAAGATATAAGAGTGTAGTACCCTTAGGGTATTTTGGTAATTCACCCTATGACTTAGAAACAAAACAAAAGGGCATTTAGTGGTTGTTTTGTAAGTAGTGTTATGAGGAAGTGGAAAATAGAAACATAGAGTGAGAGAGAAGTGGTCTTGAGAGAAGAAGAGAAAACGAGAGCAAGAACAAGAGCTAAGGTTGGTGGCTTGAAGAGGATAATCAAGAGGAAATTAAGAAGAGCAAGACTAGAGGTAAGGGGTTTGGTAATTTCTATCCTATAAATAGATTAATGATAGATTTTATATGAGTTAGAGTTGTGAAGATTTGAGTGTTTTTCTTGAAATTTCTTAGTTTAATTTGGTGTTTGGATTATGATAATGAAAATATATTAGTTGTTGTTTGGTTAGTGGTGTGTGCATTTTTATTTTTATGTGTCTTTCCTTGCATTTGTTTTGTTCTGGCAAATTGTGAGTTTAACAGAAAATTTATAACAAAGCAAATTATATTCTCAGTATCTGTTAGCCTCCTGTGTCAGTTTAGAAAAATTATGCAGGCAGCAGGTTACTGATATAATAGAAGAACATATTTATTTATGAAATGAAATATTATGTTTATAATAATAAATATATTGGGTTTAGCCGGTAATTTGGGTAACCGGTAAATGATGAAAACGAGTCCGATTTAGACGGTTCGAGTTGCGTTTCAGCGACTCGGTTGTGATATTTACTGATGTGGTTTTCACGCCAATTTAACCGGTAATAGAGGAATAATTTTATAATAGTAACCGGCGGATTTAATCAGACAAACTGAGTGACCGGTAAGGAACTGAATTAAGTCCGAATTAACCGGTTTGAGCCGTGGTTGTGACGATATGATTTAGTAGGAAATATTGGAATTAAATGCTGAATTGGGGTGACCGGTAACAGATAGAATTATGTCCAAATTGATCGGTTCGAGTTGCATTTTGGCGACTCGGTTGTGGTGTTTAATAATAAGTTTAATACCGATTATTTCTGGATGATTTTTATGACGGGTATGTCTTGGTAAATATTAATCCGTAACCGGAATTAATTGAATTGTGAATATTGTTGATTAATGCTTCCAATTTGTGAATGCATGATTTTTGTTGATGATGATTTGCATAATGTAAAATGTGATGATGTTAATGACGATGTTTTACCTCCAATGTTTGGTAAATATAATGACGATGGCTTATGTCATTTTGATGATTATGACGATGTTGATGTGTTGTTGCGTGTATGTGTTGTCTTTTGTCGAGTCGCATACATTTCATAAATGACGAGGGTTTTTGCCAAAATGACGAGGGCTTTAGCCAATGTTCCTAATTACAAATGAAATGTGTTGGTACCACATGCATATATAGTCGAGTCACATTGTGTCGGTTATGTTTGTTTGAGTTCATTGGTTATGTGTTGTTTTATGATGATTTATGACGATTGTGATGATTTATGTGGTGATGATAAAGTGTTGATATATATAAATTACATTGGTGATAAAAGTGTGTGAGATTGGAATATATGTTGAATATTACTTATTATCGGTATCTCTTTATAATTCCAAAACTATATATTATTTATCATCTCTTTATTTATATGATTTGAATTATCTCACCCTTTACTTGTTTCACCGTTACCTTTATATTGGTAATGTGCAGGTGATCCGCGTTGATGAGGTGGATTAGCTCGAGTCATTACTTTTTGAGTCGCCTTGCTCTGATAGCGTAACACTTAAGATGGGCGCTTTTGTTGTTTTGATTAGGACAATATACTTGTATATCCCGATAGCTATGTGGATTATGTTTATTTTATAACATGATTATTTTGTTGATGTATATGCTTTTATACGACATAGATGGTGATGTATCTGTTGCCGTGTGCATATTTATATGCTTATTTGATGTATGATGACATGACCGGTATATCCGACTTTTGATTATTTTGATGATGCATTTTATTGCAAAGTGGAAACCATGGATATGTGATGCCTCAATTTATTTATGAAATTTTATTACTCTGATTTTTATTATTAATTCCGACGCATAGAATTGGTGTGTTACATTAGTGTTATTAGAGAAGGTCGGTCTGTCCGGCCAAATTGTTGAGTCTTTAGTTGTTTAACAATCAAGTATTGTTATTTGTTGATTCTAATCCTTGTTTATGTGTGAGCAGAAGTTGTGATGGCTGGAAGGAATACCGGTAGGAACGATGATGCCCTTGCTGCCGCTATGCATGCAATGGCTCAGGCGTTTCAAAATCCGCCAAATGCTTACAAGAACACGGGGTCTTGTAGTTTGGCAACCTTACAGAGGGAGAACCCTCCTACATTCCAAGGGAAGTATGATCCCGAGGGAGCTCTAGCATGGCTGAAGGAGATTGAAAGAATCTTCAGAGTGATGGATTGCACTCCTGTGCAAAAGATCCGCTATGGAACACATAAGCTGACTGCTGAAGCTGATGACTGGTGGGTTGAAACCCGTTAAAGATTAGAACTTGCTAGTGAAGAGGTGACGTGGGAAGTGTTCTGAAGGGAGTTCTTGAGAAAGTATTACCCTGAAGATGTGAGAGAAAAGAAAGAAATCGAGTTGCTTGAGTTAAAGCAAGGGAATATGTCTATCACTGATTATGAGACCAAGTTCACTGAGTTGGCTAAGTTCTATCTGCACTATGGTGGACTGACTGCTGAGTTCTCTAAATGCATAAAGTTTGAAAATGGCTTGCATCCTGAAATTAAGAAAGCAGTGGGTTATCAGAAAATTCGTGTCTTTACGGATTTGATTGATAGCTGTAGGATCTTTAAAGAGGATAGCAATACCCACTACAAAATCATTTCTGATAGGAGGAACAAAGGTCAACAAAGCCGTGGGAAACCGCATGATGTTCTGGTTGGAAAAGGGAAGAAAAAAGTGGTTCAAGGGCGAAGAACTAGTGGGGGGGGGGGGATGCTCTTGCTAGTATTGTTTGCTTCAAGTATGGAAAACCTGGTCACAAGAGTAATGTCTGTAGAGCTGGAGAGGTGAGGCGTTTCCATTGTGGGCAGTTAGGCCATACAACTCATGATTGCACTCGTAAGGATGTGGTTTGTTTCAACTGTGGCGAGGGAGGACACATTAACACTCAATGTAATAATCCAAAGAAGGCGCAAGGTATGGGTAAATTGTTTGCTTTGTCGGGAAATCAGACGGCAAACGAAGATGGTCTCGTTCGAGGTACTAGTTTCATTAATAACATTCCTCTCATTATTATTTTTCATACTGGTGCTACTCATTACTTTATTACCGACGATTGTGTTAAGAGACCGAGTCTTACTTTATCTTCCTTTAATAGAGACATGATTGTAGAGGTTCCAACTAAGGGAACGGTTACTACTTCTTTTGTGTGTGCAAGTTTCCCTTTATCAATCTTTAATAGAGATTTTGTTGTGGATCTTATTTGTTTTCCGCTTGTCGGGTTGGACGCGGTCTTAGGTATGGACTGGTTGAAAGCCAATTATGTTCATATCAATTTCTACGAAAACACTGAGATTTTCTTCTTTCGAAGAAGAAGAACGAGCCATTTTGGTATCGACGAAACAGTTGAATGAATTCATGAAGGAAGAGCCGTTGGTGTTTTTGTTGATGGCGACTCTATCTGTTGAGAGTCAGGCTATGATTGCAAACTTTCTGGTGGTGTGCGACTTTCCCGAAGTATTCCCTGATGAGATTCTCCGTGCACCGCCAGAAAGAGAAGTTGAATTTTCCGTGGATTTTGTACCTGGTACCAGGCCTATCTCTATGGCACCATACAAGATGTCCGCGTCTGAGTTGTCAGAATTGAAGAGCCAATTAGAAGACCTGCTCGAGAAAAAGTTTGTTAGACCAAGTGTGTCACCTTGGGGAGCTCCAGTTTTGTTGGTAAAGAAAAAGGATGGTAGCATGAGGCTTTGCATCGATTACCGTCAATTGAACAAAGTGACAATCAAGAATAGATATCCGCTTCCAAGGATCGATGATTTGATGGACCGATTGGTTTGTGCTCGCATGTTTAGTAAGATTGACTTGAGATCGGGTTACCATAAAATAAGGGTGAAATATGAAGATATTCAAAAAACCGCATTCCGAACTAGATATGGGCATTATGAGTATTCGGTGATGCCTTTCGGTGTCACTAACGCATCGGGAGTATTCATGGAATACATGAATCATATTTTCCATCCTTACTTGGATTGCTTCGTGGTAGTTTTCATTGATGATATTCTGATTTATTCTAAATTAGAAGAAGAACACGCGGAACATTTGCGTATTGTGTTAGAATTGTTAAAATAGAAGAAGCTTTATGCTAAGTTATCAAAGTGCGAGTTTTGGCTAAGTGAAGTTAGTTTCTTAGGCCATGTCATTTCCGATAATGGCATTGCGGTAGATCCTTCGAAAGTTGATGCGGTGTTGAGATGGGAAACTCCTAAGTCAGTTACTGAGATTAGAAGTTTCTTATGCTTGGCTGGTTACTATAGGAGGTTTATTGAAGGATTTTCAAAGTTGGCACTTCCTTTGACAAAGTTAACTTGTAAAGGAGTTGCGTTTGTGTGGGATGTCAAGTGTGAAGAAAGTTTCATGGAATTGAAGAAAAGGTTAACAACGGCTCCGATCTTGATCTTACCTAATCCGGAGGAACCGTTTGTGGTTTATTGTGATGCTTCCAAGACGGGTCTAGGTGGTGCGCTTATGCAAAATGACAAAGTGGTTGCTTATGCTTCTAGGCAATTGAAGATTCATGAGAAGAATTATCCTATACATGACTTGGAACTTGCGGCGATTGTTTTTGTGCTTAAGATTTGGAGGCACTATCTTTATGGTTCTAGATTCGAGGTGTTTAGTGACCATAAAAGCTTGAAGTAATTGTTCGATCAAAAAGAGCTTAACATGAGACAAAGAAGGTGGCTTAAATTGTTAAAGTATTATGACTTTGAATTGAATTACCATCCTGGTAAAGAAAATGTGGTGGTGGATACCTTAAGTCTAAAGTCTTTGCATATGTCACTTTTTATGGTGAAAGAGTTGGAAATGATTGAACAATTTAGAGATATGAGTCTTGTGATCGAGGTGACGCCGAAGAGTGTTATCTTGGGAATGTTAAAGATTAATAATGATTTCCTTGATGGCATTAGAGAAGCTCAGAAGCTTGATGTGAAGCTTGTTGACTTGTTGGTTGGTATTGGACAAACTGAGAATGAGGATTTAAAATTGGATGCTCAAGGTGTGTTGAGGTTCCGAGATAGGATTTGTATTCCTGATGATGTGGACTTGAAAAGAATGATTCTAGAAGAAAGTCACCGAAGCAATCTGAGTATTCATCCCGGAGCGACCGAAATGTACCAAGACTTGAAGAAATTATTTTGGTGGTCGGGTATGAAACAAGATGTAGCTCAGTTTGTGTATGCTTGTTTGACATGTCAGAAGTCAAAGCTGGAGCATCAGAAACCTGTAGGGTTGATGCAACCGTTGGAAATTTCGGAATGGAAATGGGATAGCATTTCCATGGATTTCGTGACGGGGTTACTGAATACACCTAGAGGACATGATGAAGGAAAATTGCGATCATTACGCAGCGGAATATAAAATTTTCCTTTAGAGATCCTTACGAATGAGCATGGTCAGTGATAGAAAGTTTTACCTTTTGTGGCGATTCAGACTTTTGATGTCGTGATCACGAGCGTTGATGAAGAACAACGCCTCTACTCAGTCCACACGAACAGATCACTTCCGGTCACAGTGCTAGCTGATCACGAACGGAAACCTTGAGTGAGAGAGAGAGAGTCAAAAACGAAAATGCATCAAGTGAAAAAACTTCATCACAAGGGATCTATTTATAGAATCACTCGTGTGGGCTACAAGCTAAAAGCCCAATTAAGGCTATAAGCTAAAAGCCCAATTAAGGTTATGGACATCATACCTTATGATGTACCATATATCACTTATCCACGTGGTACCTTACCACTTTCCGCATTACACTTAAGTGCACCGTACCTTACGGTGTTCCTTATTTATTCTATCTCTCATCAACCTGTCCTTATGTGTGTGACCCTGTAGGTTTTCGCGACGTTGGCAATTATATTAAATTACACATTTAATATAATAAACAGTGAGCGGTATCTAGCAACACATCACTGTTACCCAAGTCACGAAAATGTCATGTGATCTGACCAAACCTTTTCCGTGATAATATTTGTGTTGTACAATTACCCTTTTGCCCTCATGTCTATATTGAACACAAGGCATACACTGTGTCACCCTTGTCCAGTTCAATATTGGGCTCTTAGACATTTATCCTGTTATGCAGGATGAGCAAATTCCATCTAGGTCACTCATGTCCCTTAGCATGCTTTGTGAAGTACCCATCAACCATCTTTATAGTCATCCAGTTACGGATGACGTTTGATCAGCAATAAAGTACTTGACTCTACATCTAGGGTCCATAGTGGTTTCAGGTCGAAGGGTGGTATACACCATTATCATCATGAGAATAACTTATGACACTTTGCATAACATTCTATGTAGTATTCTCATAACGGGTCAATCCAGTATAAATATTACTCCTAATATTCATACCTATGTCAAGACTTGATAACTCCTTATCTATGATCCATGAGATGTGATCATCAATCTATCTTCATAATAATCTTAATGCTTTAATGTTATCCCACTTCACATTAAAGCTTGACTACGGATACTTTAAGAATAGTTTCTTATGTTTAATGGGATCTCATGATTAAGTCACACTTAACATTTCATTAAACCAATAAACCATTCTAGGGACTTTATTATTTTGGAAAACATAATAAAGAAATGCCTTTTATTATTAATAAATAATTCGATACAAGTACCAAAAGTATTGGCCTCTAGGGCTTACACCAACACATGATGCGATATGGGTGATTGTTGATAGGCTCACAAAGTCGACTCACTTTATTCCTATTAACATCAGTTATCCCGTATCAAAGTTGGCGGAAATCTATACACATGTGATTGTGAGATTACATGGTATTCCTCTTTGTATCGTTTCAGATAGAGATCCGAGGTTCACTTCAGATTTTTGGAAAAGCTTGCAAGAGGCTTTAGGTTCTAAATTGAGGTTGAGTTCAGCTTGTCATCCTTAAATCGATGGTCAGATGGAGAGGACGATTCAATCATTGGAAGATTTATTACGAGCTTGTATTCTTGAACAAAGTGGTTAATGGGATACTTATCTTCCGTTGATCGAGTTTACTTATAACAACAGTTTTCATGCAAGTATTGGAATGGCACCGTTCGAAGCATTGCATGGTCGGAGGTGTAGAACTCTTTTATGTTGGCATGAGTCGGGTGAAAGTGTGGTACTTGGACCGGAATTGGTTAGAGAGACTACCGAAGCAGTGAAGATGATTAGAGAAAAGATGAGAATTTCTCAAAGTCGACAAAAGAGTTACCATGATAAACGAAGGAAAGATTTGGAGTTTCAACCGGGTGATCATGTGTTTTTACGAGTTACTCCTACAACCGGTGTGGGACGAGCCTTAAAATCAAAGAAGTTGACTCCTCGATTTATTGGTCCTTATCAAATTACTAGTAGAGTTGGAAAAGTGGCATATAAAGTGGCGTTACTCGCCAAATCTTTCGAATTTTCATGATGTGTTCCATGTGTCGCAACTTCGGAAGCATGTTCCGGATCCGTCCCATGTGATTGAAATGGATGATGTTCAAGTTCGTGATAATCTTACGGTGGAGACGATGCCTCTGAGGATCGAAGGTCGTGAGATAAAGTCTCTTCGTGGCAAAGAAATCGCATTAGTCAAAGTTGTTTGGATAGGAGCGGCTGGTGAGAGCACTGACGTGGAGTTGGAGAGCAAGATGCTGGGATTTCTACCCCGAGCTTTTCGAATCAAGTATATTTTCGAGGACGAAATTCTATAAGTGGGTGAGAGTTGTAATGCCCCAATTTATTAAATATCATAATTATATTATATTTTCAAAATTTTTGGTTAATGTTTATTTCGAGATAAATTATATTTTTTAATCGGTATATTTATTAACATATTCGGTGATTTATTATTCGGTCCAGTAATTATTTATTCGGACCGGTATTTATTTATTCGGGCTTATTTAGTTTATTTGAGTTTTTATATATTAAGTTGCAAGACTAGATTTAAGAGTGTAGTGTTATTTAGGGTATATTAGTAATTGCTCATTGTCTTGAATCAAAACAAAACCAAGGCACATATGTAGTAGTAGTAGTTAGTATGTAGTAGTAGTAGTTAGTGTGTTGGCTTTGTATCGGAAAAAGAAAATAGAAACATAGAGTGAAAGAGAGAAAAGAAGGTTTTTGGTGTGAAGTGAGAAAAGAAGATTATTTTATTCGGTCAGTAATTATTTTAATTCGGTCTGGTAATTATTTTATTCGGTCCGATAATTATTTATACTCGGTCCGGTAATTATTTATTTCGGTCTGGTAATTATTTTATTCAATCCGATAATTATTTATTCGGACCAGTATTTATTTATTCGGGCTTATTTGGTTTATTTGGGTTTTTGATTTATTAAGTAGCAAGACTAGATATAAGAGTGTAGTACCCTTAGGGTATTTTGGTAATTCACCCTATGACTTAGAAACAAAACAAAAGGGCATTTAGGTGGTTGTTTTGTAAGTAGTGTTATCAGGAAGTGGAAATAGAAACATAGAGTGAGAGAGAAGTGGTCTGAGAGAAGAAGAGGAAAACGAGAGCAAGAACAAGAGCTAGGGTTGGTGGCTTGAAGAGGATAATCAAGAGGAAATTAAGAAGATCAACACTAGAGGTAAGGGTTTTGGTAATTTCTATCCTATAAATAGATTAATGATAGATTTTATATGAGTTAGAGTTGTGAAGATTTTGAGTGTTTTTCTTGAAATTTCTTGGTTTAATTTGGTGTTTGGATTGTGATAATGAAAATATATTAGTTGTTGTTTGTTAGTAGTGTGTGCATTTTTCTTTTTATGTGCCTTTCCTTGCATTTGTTTTGTCTGGCAAATTGTGAGTTTAACAGAAAATTTATAACAAGCAAATTATATTCTCAGTATCTGTTAGCCTCCTGTGTCAGTTTAGGAAAATTATGCAGGCAGCAGGTTACTGATATAATAGAAGACATATTTATTTATTATGAAATATATGTTTATAATAATAAATATATTGGGTTTAACCGGTAATTTGGGTAACCGGTAAATGATGAAAACGAGTCCGATTTAGACGGTTCAAGTTGCGTTTCGGCAACTCGATTGTGATATTTATTGATGTGGTTTTCACGCCAATTAACCGGTAATAGAGGAATAATTTTATAATAGTAACCGTAATTTTATAATAGTAACCGACGGATTTAATCGGACAAACCGAGTGACCGGTAAGGAACTGAATTAAGTCCGAATTTAACCTGTTTGAGCCGTGGTTGTGACGATATGATTTAGTAGGAAATATTGGAATTAAATGGTGAATTCGAGTGACCGGTGACAAATAGAATTATGTCCAAATTGATCGGTTCGAGTTACATTTTGGTGACTCGGTTGTGGTGTTTAATAATAAGTTTAATACCGATTGTTTCAGGATGATTTTTATGACGAGTATATCTTGGTAAATATTAATCCGTAACCGGAATTAATTGAATTATGAATATTGTTGATTAATACTTCCAATTTATGAATGCATGATTTTTGTGATGATGATTTGCATAACGCAAAATATGATGATGTTAATGACGATGTTTTACCTCCAATGTTTGGTAAATATAATGACGAGGGATTATGCCATTTTGATGATTATGACGATGTTGATGTGTTGTTGTGTGTATGTGTTGTCTTTTGTCGAGTCACATACATTGCATAAATGACGAGGGCTTTTTCCAAAATGACGAGGGCTTTAGTCAATGTTCCTAATTACAAACAAAATGTGATTGGTACCACATGCATACATAGTCAAGTCACATTGTGTCGGTTATGTTTGTTTGAGTTCATTAGTTATGTATTGTTTTATGATGATTTATGACGATTGTGATGATTTATGTGGTGGATGATAAAGTGTTGATATATATAAATTACATTGGTGATAAAAGTGTGTGAGATTGGAATATATGTTGAATATTACTTATTATCGGTATCTCTTTATAATTCTGAAACTATATATTATTTATCATCTCTTTATTTATATGATTTGAATTATCTCACCCTTTACTTGTTTCGCCGTTACCTTTATATTGGTAACGTACATGTGATCCGCGTTGATGAGGTGGATTAGCTCGAGTCATTACTTTTTGAATCGCCTTGCTCTGATAACGTAACACTCGGGATGGGCGCTTTTGTTGTTTTGATTAGGACAATACTTGTATATCCTGATAACTATGTAGATTATGTCTATTTCATAACATAATTATTTTGTTGATGTATATGCTTTTATACGACATAGATGGTGATGTATCCGCTGTCGTGTGCATATTTATATGCTTATTTGATGTATGATGACATGACCGGTATATCTGATTTTTTATTATTTTGATGATGCATTTTATTGCAAAGTGGAAACCATGGATATGTGATGCCTCAATTTATTTATGAAATTTTATTACTCTGATTTTTATTATTAATTCCGACGGGTAAAATTGGGGTGTTACACAAACTGTTATAAAAAAAACTCAAATATGTGCTAAATCAATTGAGACAATATATTTTCACAAACAACACATTTGAATATGATCACAATAGAAATGTGTTTCCAATAAAGTCTAATACAACAAACACAAAGAGGCAAAGTATTAAATATTTGATGTGAAATTGATGTTGGTCAGATTTTTCTTATTATTTTGTTGATTTCAAAAGTAAATTACAATCTATGGATTGTAATCACTCAACAAAATAGTTTTGAATTTAACAAATATTTATCTAGACTTATCAATTGCACAATCAACAAATTCAATAATTTGGAATTAAACGTAAAAGATATATATATATATATATATATATATATATATATATATATATATATATATATATATATATATATATATATATATATATTATATATATATATAATATATATATATATATATATATATATATATATATATATATATATATATATATATATAGAGAGAGAGAGAGAGAGAGAGAGAGAGAGAAGAGAGAGAGAGAGAGAGAGAGAGAGAGAGAGAGAGAGAGAGAGAGAGTAGAGAGAGAGAGAGAGAGAGAGAGAGAGAGAGAGAGCACAAAGATTTATTTAAGAAGTTCACCAATCGTCTTCGTTATGGTTACATCTGCCCTTAATTCTGTTCTGAATTAAGATAATCAGTCTTACTTTGCAAAAAATTATTTACAAGAGAAATGTAGCAATCCAATCATACAAATTCTATGTCTGATATTGATCTTAACATTTTCTCTTCCCTTGATCTGAGCTTGATCAAGTCACCCAACAAAACCAATTTGATCAACCATCTTACACTACTCCTTTGCAAGAAACTCTGCTCTTCAAAGCTTTCACTCGACCAAATCTAAATTGTGAATTGTTGTCTCTCAATATTTTCAATCGATTCTCAGTCTCGCGCTACTACTTTGCAAGAAACCGCGTTCTTCAAAAATTTCACTCGGTTGAATCTAAATTGCAAAATCTTGTACAAAACCCCCAAATTAATACCTTAATCTTAGTGGACAAACCCTATGGTTTTTCCCAATTATACTCCAAAGATTCTCAACCCAATTTACCAATACACAAACCTAATTAGATGCTATCAACTCTGAATCTAGACGACACCCAAACAGAGAATGATTATGTGTAATTTGTTTTTGTGTATGCATAGACTATGAGAGGTTGATTTTGGTCGTAAGAAGGTGGTGGATCTAATTAAGGTTGTTGGTCTTGGGAAGGGTTATGAGATGGGTTATCATGTTTAAGGTCTATGTTAATAAGATAAGCAAAGCGTATAGGAAGGTCTTTGACAGAGAGAAATGTGTTGAGATTACAGTAAGATGAGTAGTTGGTTTGTTTTTCTCCTGATGAACATGTCTGTGTTTGTCAATTTCTAGCTAAAAAGGGGGAGTAGTTTACAGTTTGGAGGTAGCTTGGTGTTTGGTTGTGTTTGGTTTGTTGCTACTGTTACTGGTTCTTGGTGTTGCTGCTGCACTGTGTACTACTTGAGGGGGAGTAGTATATTTTATGTGTGTGGAACTGTTTAGAGGGAGCAATATGTTCTGCCTTGTTATTTTTTGTTGTTGCTGTTATGTGTTTTCTGTGCTTGATGTCACACTTGTTGACTAGACATCTGGTCTAGAATATTTGTTTGGTTGTTTGGAGAATTTTTCTCTTTCTCTGTTTTGTTTCTAAAATTGTATGAGATGTCACACCTGATATTATGACATCATGTTTGTGTCATTATGTATGAGAGAACTTTTCTCTCTAACTGTGTTTGTGAGAGTTTATCTCTCTATTTTACGTGAGGCTGTGTTCTATAAATATTTGTGTTGTGTGTGCCTCTAATGTGAACTTGGGTAGTATCTATTTATTTTTCTGGTTGTGCATTATTGTCTCTTTGAAGTAATGTTGTTTTGTTGTTGTGTCTATCTTATTTTGGTTGTTTTGGTGCAATGGTTGTTTTAGCCAAAATATTACCAAAGAGAGAGATTGTTAGATTTTGGTTTGTTGGCTGTATTTTGTTAAAACAACTAGTTCAACAAGATGTTGGACAATATGTCGTGACATATTAGTACGGCATTACATTTGTGAGGTTTCCAGTTTTGGAAGATTTGTTTTGTGGTTTAGAAGATTTGATTGTTGTTCCTTGTGGACCAAGCAGCGCATTTGGATATTTGATTTACTGAAGATTTGTTTCAAGCCAGAAATATCTGAAGATTTAGTTCTCAAGAATGTCAAAATATGATTGAGAACGTATCTTTTTATACCAGAAGATTTGATTTGATTTGATTTGTAGAATATTTGTTTGTCCATATTTAATATCCAAATCCAGACGCTTTTGTGGCTATAAAAAGAAGTATTATAAATCTAAAGAAGATATGAAGCAGCACATGATAGTATAGAATTTAGGATTTCATCTTTTTGTTGTTCATTGTTTATTGTGAGTCACTCTTGTATCTTGTTGATACATGGGTTGGAATCTTTAGTTGAGTTGTAGTTTATGAATCACTCATAAGTTATGAAGCAGTAATGTGTTCTGTTTAATTGAAAATGTATCTTCTATTTTAATTGTCTTGGTTGTGTAACTGGTTTATGACTATGGAAAATGAGAGAGATCTCATATCTAGGAGTTCTTAGGTAGATTCGAATTGTAATATGACTTATAATTTGAGATAAATATTTTTTACAAATTGACTTATAATTTAGGACATAATGAGCATTAAGTTGCAATTACATAAATCAGTACAAAATAAATTACATAATTCAAACAGTTTCAAATAAACTCATCTAAAAGACTTAATAAAAAAAATTAGATACCAATAATATAATTATTCATAGTTAAAAAGTAACAATATATAAATTACTAGATAAAAATTAAACTCCAATAATATAGAAGCATTAGACTTTATCGATAAAAACTTTGAAGCTACCTCTTATGTGAAAATGTTATGAAGCCTTGCAAATTTCTTAAATCTTCCTCTTAAGGTGAGGTTTTTAGCGTGTAAGATCATGCCATGATTGTGTCGTGATCTAATGACATTGTATTGTGATTTCAACAAACGTTTTCTTCTTATAATTTCTTACTCACCACCCTTGTGGCGTCGTCGACTTTCGATATAAGTAAGTCGGTCTCTTTCTCGAATCAAAAACTCTGATACCATTTTTCAGATAATCAGAGGAAGATCAAGCGAGGAGCATTCTATTTTTTTGTGGGGATTTCTTTTGAGCAACACACCTTTATGGGAGACACGCCATATATTCATCCAAAATCTTAAGATGATACGTGAGTTGGTTCTCTCATTTATAAATGCTTAATTCTCCATATCCTTAACCAATATGAAACTATTACCCATACTAACAGTTAAAGATATGATTCTTCTTTTCTTCTCTATTTTTGTCACATTTTCTTTTCTTTATTAAAATAGAATTAATTTTAAAATAACTTAATTGTTGGTGATTTTAGTATCACCAATGTATTTTAGTAGTAATGTGATTTATTAAAGGCCGATGCAATTATGCGTTAAGTTCGGAAACGAGTTAGGGAAGTGCGAAGTGCACGCTCGTCGAGCCAATGCATAATTGAATATGAATAATTGAAACAGGGTTCCAAGGGGAGAAGCCCCTGGCGGGGTACGGGGAAGCGCCCCGTTGGGGTCCAAGGGGCGGAGCCCCTGGCTGGGTGCGGGGCAGCGCCCCGTTCGAAAATTTTGAATCCTTTTCCCCAACCGACATAACCGTTTTTCGAACAGGTGTGTCTTTTCGGTTTCAGTTATTGATCTCCTATATAAGGAGTCATTTGGCCTCGGTTTCAACAACGGAAAAACGTCACTTTCTCTCTATATTTGTAATCAATTTCTTTTGCCATAAACAAATTGTTCTTCGAGAATTATCCCCACAAAGATTTCGTGAACCCAGGCAAGAATATGATCGAAATACTTTGTTCGGAAAATGTACGAACACGATTCTTCGAAGTTATCCAGGATTACCATACCCAAATATCTTACATTAATAAAAGGATACACTTAGGATTAAAAATATTTGTGAAATATTTATGTTTCTATTCATATACTTTAAATATTTAAAATAAAATATATATATATATATATATATATATATATATATATATATATATATATATATATATATATATATATATATATATATATATATATATATATATATATATATATATATATATATATATATATATATATATATATATATATATATATATATATATATATATATATATATATATATATATATATATATATATATATATATATATATTATATATATATATATATATATATATATATATATATATATATATATATATATATATATATATATATATATATAATTTAAATATATATTAACCTTTATATATTTTAATTACATAAAAAATTAATTCATCAACTCTACACATAAATATTATTATTATTATTATTATATTATTAATATTATTATTATTATTATTATTATTATTATTATTATTATCATTATTATTATTATTATTATTATTATTATTATTATTAGGTTAATTATGATTTTTTCTTCAATTTTATCTTATTCACGAAACTAGTCTTCTTATTTTAAATTCGAATAATTTGTGTCATCTCTCACGTTTTTCATAAAAAATTGATGAATATTTGTTTTTTAAATTATATTTTTATTTATAAAATTCCATAATACACCTATATTTGATGATTTATCATATTTCACAATTTTTTTATCATTTATAAAATAAAAGCATCATTAGTTTTAAGTGCAAAAATATGAGAGATAATTAAAATTATTAAAATTTAAAATAGAAGAATCAATTTTGTAAATCAGATAAAATATAAAGGTCAAAACTATAATTTATTATTATTATTATTATTATTATTATTATTATTATTATTATTATTATTATTATTATTATTTAAAATAGCTTGTACCCTCGACTTAGAGTCCTGACACCACTACTAATTACATAATAGTCTAGTTTGAGTAACTCAAGATAAAATGAAACTTTTTAGAATAGTCTTGATACTTGTAGTAATTTGCTAAAATTCATGCCATGTCAATAAAAATGCTAACTAAAAGACTATAACAATTACTCAAAATTGATATAATGATTACCAAACACACTCTTAATATGGTCAAGCCTATAATGAAAAAATTCATTTCTAAATTAAGTTACAAGTTTAAAATGTTTGTTGTTTGCTCACAATTTTTTTAAGATAATTTCACATTTTTTGATTTTTTGTGTGTAATTGACGTATAGAATTGGATGGTGAAGTATTCTTTTTTTTTCTTTCTTTCAAAATAAGTATTTCTTTTAAGTTTTTACACACTTTTTAAGATAATGGTTAGTTATAATAATTTTAAGGATTAATTATATCACATCTCCTATTAAATAGCGAGAATTGCTTTTTTCCCCTTTAATATTTTTTTTTTTTGATCTCCCCTTAACAAATCAAAATTACCTCATCATAGACCCTAAGTCATTATTCCACCCAGAATCTTCCTATGTGTCGTTCCATGTAGTTTTTTAAATTTATTTAATTAGTAATATGACATTTTTGCTTTAGCTTTCATATGTGAAATTCGGACACTTGCAACACATGTTAATACTAATGACCTAACATCAAAATATAATATCAAGACAAATGTTGAAACAATATTACACTGTAAAATAAATTTCAGAATGATAAATAACACAGTAGATTATTAACCCAGTTCAGTGCAACGTCACCTACTCTGTGGGCTACCAAGTCGGGAAGGAAATTTACTATGATAATACTAGTTCAAAGCCTAAATAATCTCAATTTACAACTTCTCGCATAATCACTACTTTGTGCAAATTCTACCTAGAAATCACCATCTAGATATGAGACCCCCCCTCTCACTTCCAATCATTGCAGTGATACCTATAGCCACAAACCTTGTGACTGGATTAGAAACGTAAAAGAAGATTACACTTCAAATAAACAATACTCAACTCTTTGTTTAAAAGCTCGTGAGTGAGAATAATACTTAGTCTTGCTTAAAAGTTTCAACCAAAGAACAATAACTTGATAAACAATCAAGTAACAATAACTTGATAAACTATCAAGTAACAAACTGTCTACCTCACTGTATCAAAAGATAAATAGGTGACTTACAAAAACACAAGAGACTCTCAAAACCTAAGATTTTAGAGTTCCCCTAATTTTACAATTGTGAAAAGTTATTTACATTAGGTTAGGTCTTCTCTTTAAATACACTTCAGTAGTTCATGTGCTTCAAAATCTTCACCCAAATATTTCTTGATTCACAAGCTAAGGGATGCACCAATTATGCAAAAAAAAACTCCTTAAATATTGGAACAAATCTTCAAGGTTTTTAAATTGTATCAACATCCAAACAGTTAATACTATATTTCTTCAATAGTACAATTTCAAAAATACCCCTCATATTCTCAATGTAACTTGCACCCCAAGTTTAGATGAAAATACTTCCTAGAGCTTCTCAGGCATACCAAGCTTAGGAGTGCCAATATTTTTCTGTAGCAAGACCCCTGACATAATTATGACTAGTACTTAATGACTTTGTTCTTCAAGAAGATTAACAATCTTGAGTACCTTCATTGTAACAGCTTGTCACATTACAATGTTATGACATCCTATTTGACATTGTATTCTTTTAGCAACCAAAACAATTTAGAATACATCTTCCTTCAGCAATGTACTTATCCTTAAAGATAAACCTGGATTAAATTGTTTCTGATCCAAGAGAAAATATTGTTTCTTAAATAGAATGTCCTCCATTCATAATATCTTCATAAGACTTGGACAATAGCTTTTACTCCAAGACTCATTAGATATTTCATCTCTGAAACTCTTGATGATCTCAAACTCTAATAAACTCCAAATAATGAACTCCCTTTTTGATAAAAAAATTTGTTTTCTTGAGAACTTTCTTATTCAGTGCCTGTTAGCCTTTTAGAGACTTTCACATTCTCTGGAGTATCAAATAGCTGAGATGATGTTTCAACATCTGGTTGAACATCTATTCCTTTCTCAATGAATAAATCATTGATTTTGGTCCTGAAGTTACATTACTAAAAATACTTCTCTCAATAAAGTAACTCAAAAGCATACCCTGTTCTTTTTCAAGGAGTAGATAAGAATCTTTTAAGACTTCACATATAATAGATTCTTCTTTACTATATATCACAACAGAGAATCATATATATGCATTTATCCACTAGGGCACTCACTTTGCATTGGACTAATCAAATCCATAAAATATGTTCTAGAGCTTTTATAATTGTCTGATGTAGCACCTTCCATTGTGACACATTTACTTCATCTTCCTTGGACATCAAGCAAGAGGATAAGCAATCAAATACTTGTGGAATCCACAAATAGAAACTATTTTTAAATCCACATCAGAACTTCAAACATCTTTTGGAGACAAAACATTCTTCCTTGATGACTTTTACCTTCAGACCTTGATCACATAACTGACTTATGTATAAAACAATAGTCATCAGTCCTTTAGTAAGAAGAGCATTACCAAAACTTAGATGATTCATCATGTACTCTTCAGTTACCCAACGCTCTTAATCTCCCTTTTTAGCACGATCACCAAAAGTAACAGTTGATAGAGTGAGACTTAAACAAACCACCAGAAACACCTTTACTGCAGATAAGTGTCTGGAGAAGTCAGTGTCAAAATACCAATCATCTTAGATGAAGTTCTAAGAAAGGTATGAAAAATAAGGCAATTATCACCTTCCATAAGTTTCAACCACTGTTTGGTTGACTAAAGCAGAGTTTGACATTCAGTCAAACAAAAGAGCCTATTATGATCAACTTTTCACATAAGAGACATCTTCAATGCAAGTATATGCCTTTAGCTTGAGTGTTCTAATGTCTAGCACAATGTTGAGATATTAAGATTTACATCCTTGACTCAACTTGTCTTTTGATGGAAATAGCCTTTTGTTACTTGAGTTTTCTCTTTGCGTGAAAACCTATCCCTTTTTAGGCTTCCAATTATCTTCACTCTTGAAGAAACTCCTCCAGCTGATGTGAACTCTCCTTACAGACTTGATCAAGATATCAAGTTTGAGAATTAATAGAGTCACCTTACCCTATAAGTTATAGATGGTAGACAAACCTTCCTTCTCTTAAGACATAAGATAAAAAATAGCCACCTCCTATTTTCTTCATGGTTGATAACCCTTTTTTATTCTAGATACACATATCTCAAAATAAAACAATCAGCTCATTATGAGACAAATCTTCAATACATGAAACTATATCATAAATCCATCTTCCGGTCAAACCAATAACATCTTTGGAAAATTCATAATCAGTATCACTTTCCTCTTTAAACTAAGAAATAGAAAAACCCATACAATTTTTCTTCGAGATAGGTAGATCATTCTACTCCACAAAAATCCAAGGCCTTCACACTCATTTTATTGAATGCTTTAACATTAATTGGTCTTTACTCCAGTTCTAGCTTTTTCTTGAGCCTTACAGACTTGTTGATGTCAGTACAAATATTCTGGACGTTTGGTCTAGACATTCTGCCCATTATCCTTAAAGCCTGGTTTAATTTCCTTCCAATGAACACAATATCAATAAGAAACCCTTAACTAGAGACCAAAACACAAGCTCCCACATATTTGGAAACAAAAGCGACACTTTTGTTCTTCTTCAAAAGCAACAACTTCCATGTAAAACTTCTTGAATAAAGACCCGAGTTACTTCCTCTTTCTTCTAAACTCTTTTATCCCAAAATGCTTAGATGTGGATTTATGAGTGGACTTGAGAATTTCCCAAGTATCTTTGGCCACAATACAAGTGATATTGAGTCTGAACAAAAGCTTACCAATCCTATTGATTATGATATTGACAATTTCAGATTTACAAAGAACCAATTGATACTCTTCCATTCTATCTCCTCAGAACCATGATTCTCCTATCCTGACAATTCTCCAAGATCTGTTGTCTATTGAATTACATAATGTTATCATTCTAGACTTCCAACAAAAAGAACAGTAGTACCAGAAATACTCCCTGAAGCTCATCTAATAAACAGACCAGGGTGCCTGCTCTAATGCAAATTAGTAACATGGCATTTTTGCTTTAGCTTTCATATGTGAAATTCAGGCACTTGCAACACATGTTAATACTAATGACCCATAATAAGAATATAATGTCAAAACAAATGTTGAAACATCTGTTCCTGATACAAAATAATATCATACTGAAAAATAAATTGCAGAATGATAAATAGCAGAATAGATTGTTAACCCAGTTCGGTGAAAAGTCACATACTCTGGGGGATACGAAGCAAGGAAGGAAATTCACTATGATAGTACTAGTTCAAAGCCTAAACAATTCCTGTTAATTCTTTATCTCATGATTGGCATTAATTTTACTAAAACAAATTAGGCAGCAACATAAGATGTTCTAACTTGCAGAGAAACATGTCAAACAAGATGTCCTATGCAGAATCATTCGACATTTTGACTATGATCAACTGGTGTGATACGGTGGGAGAACTGACTTGAGGGTTTTGCGTTTTATCGCAAAATGTTGCGGTTAGTAAGAGTCGCCACCGGCTTTTCTTTTATCCAAAAGGAAAGGTGAAAAAGCATAGGAAAAACCTTTGAGATTGTTTCTTGATGTGATACAGTGGGAGAACTGACTTGAGGTTTTGCGTTTTATCGCAAATGTTGCGGTTAGCAAGAGTCGCCACCGACTTTTCTTTTATCCAAAAGGAAAGGTGAAAAAGCACATGAAAGACCTTTGAGATGTTTTCTTGAGTTAGGGGGGTAGATTATGAAAAGGGAAGGTACTAGCACCCTTTTCATCCATGGTTTTCCATGGGCTCTTAGTTACTTGCTTAGTTCACTTGCTTTGCTTTGTTTGAAATGGTGTTTGGTGTGGTTTTGAAAGTATTTTGAAAAGAGGCCATTCGTTTAGACAATCTTTGTAATGATTCTCGTTCGTAAGAATGTATACAAAGATGTTTGTCTTTTGAAAATGTTTTCAATGTTTTGCAAGATGTTTTGAAATGTGTGTGTTTGTTTTTGAAAATAGCAAGGATTGTTGTTTGAAATGGAGCAAGTAACTTAGAAGCTATCTACCTACTCAAATGTCTTTCTTGTGCATTTTATATTCCTTTGACATTGTTGACTTACCATTGATTTGGTAAACAACCCTATCTTTAGATGTAAACGGGACGGGCGTGGGTCATCGTATAACCATGATAGCAATGTTGCCAAGTATCTTAGCATTTTTGAGGGACCAAGATCATTTTGTTTAGGCAACCTTTGAATAGCGTCATCGAGGGACTATGATCTTATACTTGTTTTGTTTTGCCAAGATACTTCGCATGCGTAACATGACCATTTTAATTTAGGCAACCAAGTGGGAGAAACCCTAAGGGTGCTTGTGTGCAAAGTGTATCATTTTCATGCTTTTGTCTTGCATTTAGGATTTTCTATTTTGCTTTGTTTTTGTTCTTGTCATGCAAACCCTAATTTACTAATCATGGAATATGAAAGCAATAAATTGCGTAATGTAAATATACTAAGTTATTACAAATTTTTTTTATGGGAGGGGGGAATACAAGTTTGAATGGGGATTTGCACAAATATAAAACTAAATATATTATTACAACCAAATCGAATATGCGCGAATTTAAATAAACATAAGACAAATATTTAAAATGCAATGCAATGTGTTCATATTAAAAAAGTTTTATGTCTTGTTTTTGTATAAAAGAAATATTTAACTTAAACCTAAAAATAAGGAAAAATAATTAATTCTTTTTGAAAGAGATGAAACCCTAATTTTCAATTAAAAGGAAATAAATGTTTCATATTATTATTTTGTATATTTTTTTGTATAAGAAAATAATAAATAATATTATATGTAAATATTAAAAATTAAATATGTGTAAAAATTGGTATTTGTAAGTATAAAATGTATAATAAAAAATATTAAGTATTTTTAATTATATTTATAAGTTATTTAAGAAAATAAACTCTATTTATCATAATAAACTATTTTTTTCATGTGAGAAAATAATAAAAAAATAAAATAAAAGTGTGAAAATAAATAAATCATTTTTAGAATTTTTTATCATTTAGAAACAATAAACAAAAGTATTAAATATGAAAATATGAAAAAAAAACAAAAATATAAAAAGTTAGTCAGGAGGTGCAATAGAAAGTCAGGGGATGCAATAGCAAAAACAAAAAGGCCAAGGCAACAAAAAGCCCAGAAGCCATCGTCCCTGTCCTTCGTTCATCTCCTTCTTCACGCTTCCATGTTCAAACCTGTAACTTTCTTATGCTTGCATAAAAACAAAAAGTCATAACATGAAAAATGTGGCATTTGAGCTCACGATTCCAACCATATAAATTATGTAACATAACTCTTAAATATCAAAGAGAATTTTGGAATCCCCAAATCGTGATCTAAAAATTTCAGAGACTTCAAGCTTCAAATTCTCTTAGCACAAGTAATGTAAATGAAAAGTAATGATATATACAACTTCGTTATGATGAGAGCTACATTTTTTCTTCACAAATTGTGGCTTGAAGTTGCCTATATATAGAGATAGAGTTTAAGAAAATACCTCCTTCAGCTGGAATCTTGTAGGACAATGTAGGAACTTTAATGGAAGCCTGGTGATTGTTTAAGCTTCCTTGAACTTCCCTGAACCTATTCCAATGCTTATCTTGCTCTGAGGATGGCTGGAACTCTCTGACCAAGTCCAACTGCAAGCTTCCAAATTGAAAGTGGCAGATGCTGAAATAGGGGTTACAGAACCAGGGTGATGGCTTGGATTGGCTAGGTATCAAGTGAATGAGATGTTTGAATTGATTAAACACAAAACGCACGAGCCAAATGAGAGTTGGATGTGCTTTTGCAGAAACTCTGTATTTAGGCAGAATTTTGGTGTTTTTGAGTTTTAGAGAGTTTCAAGTCCAAGCCAAGCGTGTAATATGTTGCATATTCTTTGCATATTAGTATGGAAAGGATCTAAAGTCAGCCTCCTAACAGATCTGCCAATGCTAGCCTTTTTGCCAACTTTCTTGTACTTGAAGCAAAGTGACAAGACCCATGTTTCACATGCTTGTACCAGCTTGCTTAGGGTTGGTATGAGCTTGTACAACTTTCTTGAGACCTGTGTGGTTTGTATGCATCAAGGGGACAGGTTCAATGCTCAAGATTGACAAAGTTTCAAAAGTTCATCTTTATGAAAATGGCATTGTAACCTTTTTGCCCAAAATGGAAATACATCTTGTGTAAAGCTTCAAAAGAAAAGATAAAGGCTTTGTCAACTGAATATGAATTTAATTATGGAGTGTATAACAAGCTTAGGACCTGTAAAGCAAGATATAACCATCATAGGTTTGATTTGCAACTTGATTCTATGTGAAAATGGCTTGAACAAAAGTGAGAAAATGCCAACTTTCTCTCTTCGATTCTCCCTACTCAAAAATGATCTTGGAGAGTTCCTGGACATTTTGGAAAGCTTGCAATGTGCTATATAATCCATATTTGAAATTCATTTTGAGATACCTCTTGGAACTAGCTGAAAATTTACCATGAAGTTGGGTCCAAAACCTGCCTAAATTAGGGCAAAATTTCACTAAGTTATTTAGTTCATGGGCCTATATTCACAAATTCATAACTTGAGATCCAAGCATCTTTAGAGAAAAGTTTGTGAAGAAAAGTTGTATATTTCATGGAGGACTACAATTTGATGTTGGGAACTTTTCTTGAATCAAAATGCATCATGGTGAAAAGTGGTGAAAAGTTGAGAAAAAATAAGAAAATTTTTATACTTAGAAAAATTCTAAGTTATGAAAATTTTCAAATTAAAACCCTAATTTTCAAATTTGGTTTTCTTGGTGAACAAGTTTCATATTTTGACATATCTTGATGAATTATGACCCTTGACACTTGATTTTGACCAAAAATTCAAAGTTTGACTTTTCAGTGCACAGTTGACTTTTGATCAGTTGACTGCAAATTTCATCTGTCAATCCAATGAACTTGAGATCTTTTGAACCAAATAATTAGGTAAAGATGATGCAATTGAACCTTTGAAATCATGTTTGAACTCAATGGGTCATTGGCTAGGTTAAAAATCAGAAATTGCCCAAGAAGTCTTGTGAGAAAAGTATTGATAAATGAGAGGGTAAATTTTGGGGTACAACAACTGCCCCTGTTCAATCTTCTTGAACCTGAAGAGTTAGATTGGTAAGATTTTCCGTTCGTGACTCGAAGGTAAAAGATGATTGGACACTAGAGTGCCCATAAATTTGCACTCGTCAAAGTGTAGTTTAGGGAATGGGCTTAAAGATGCCATTTGGAGAGTTGATAGAATCTTGTTGGAGATGGGCTTGTAGATGCCATCCAAGAATGTTTGCTGAATTTTAAGTTGTAAGTCAGAAGAATAAGTATCAAAATGGTATCCGTATCTAGAACGTATCTGAACTGTATCTGGAGACTGAATCTGTATGAGCAATAGAATATCGTCCGTGTCTGGAGCGTATCCGAGCTGTATTTGAATTTGAAAACTGAATGAGTATCAAAATGTCATATGTATCTGGAGCGTATCTGAACTGTATCTTGAAATTGGATCTGAATGAGTAATAGAATGGCTTCCGTGTCTGGAGCGTATCTAAACTGTATCTGAGCTTAAATCTGAATGAGTAACAGAATAACATCCGTGTCTGGAGCATATCTGAACTGTATCTGAAAGCTGAATCTGAATGAGTAACAGAATGACTTCCGTGTTTAGAGTGTATCTGAACTGTATCATGATTGCATATTGTTAAACGGTAGCTGTTAATCTTATCCTGAAAAGGGTAAAATGTTAGCTGAAACACAAAGTTATGATGCGTGAAATGCATGATGCAATATATGTGTTTTATCAATGTTTATGATATGTGGATGTAATATATGTGCATGTAAGCTGATTCGTTGTATTGCTGAGGAAAATAAATCCTTGATTGCTGAGGACATGTGGATTCTTCATGTCTTGAAGGTGGATTATTTGACAGAAATTTCGTTACGAGAGTAATGCCATATACTTCTTGAGGAATCTGCTTGGGGAATCCAGAGAATTTTGATGACTTCTACTGGGGATTAATGATTGGAGTCTTTGTTCTGTCGGGGAGCAATAAAAACTCTATGGGGAAAAAGCTTATTCCTGTTTGGAAGAAGTTCAGGAGTTTCGGTCGTCTGTCATCCTATCGGGAAGTTATCCTAGGTTGGGAAGTAACAAAAGTTAACTGTTATCCGGTTGATTTTCGGGCTTCAAGATAACCTGCTGGGGGATTTTGGAGAAACTGGATGGTTTCCACTGTGGATTAATAGTTCAAAGTTTTGGCTCCGCTGGGGATCTTAATGACGTACTGTAGGGATTGTTCATGGAATAGCCTAAAGACGTTTTCCTATTCTTTTAACCTGTCAGTAATCGTTCTTTTCCATTTCGTTTATGTGTAACAGTAATTATGTTCAAATGAATATGTTCATTAATGAATCATTGGACGCTTTTGCATATATAACACAAGTGTAAAAAAGAAAAGGACAAATGGTTTTCTGCACTTTAAAGAGATATCTTTGTATTTACTTTGAATAAGTATTTTATACAAAAGAGACAGACATCCTAGTAAGAGGATGGTGTCATAAGAAAAATTTATACAAAGAAAGATAGCTATGTGTAATAATCCCATGGGGCTCCCATTCTGCTATAGCCTTCGTATCTCCGAATATCTTGTCCATTTGTTGCTTTGTCCGAAGATGATTGAATTGATCAGAAACTCCGAGTTTGTCCGTGAAGAGATTGTCCTTAAAGAGATCAACGAGACATAGTCATACACTTTAATTCCCTAACTTTTTCCTGGACCGCTCTTTCGGGTTTTCGATCCACTGGGAAACCCTTTTTTTCCCAAGTCGGCCTTTCAGGTTTTCAACTTGTCGGGTGTACAAATTTTTTATTTTATCCCTAATTTTTGCCCGAACCTTTTGGTTCGTCGGGATGCCCTTTTTTTCCTAGGTGTGTCAACCTAGCGGGTCTCTTATGCATAGTATCTTTTGACTATGTCTGCGTTCGTAGGGTGTGGCAGGTCGTCGCCGTCCATGGTGGTTAAGATCATCGCCCCACCAGAAAAGATGTTCTTGATTTCAAATGGTCCTTCATAGGTAGGAGTCCATTTTCCCCTGGGATCACTTTGTGGCAAGATGATACGCTTGATCACTAGATCTCCAACTTGATATACTTGGCGTCTGACTTTCTTGTTAAAAGACTTGATTATCCGCTTTTGATACATCTGACCATGGCAAACATCAATAAGTCTCTTTTCATCAATTAAGTTCAACTGATCAAGTCAGGTCTGGATCCAATCGTCTTCACTCAAACCTGCATCTTTCATAATTCTCAAAGAGGGGATTTGAACCTCAATAGGCAAAACAACCTCCATGCCATAAACCAAAGAATAGGGTGTTGCCCCAGTTGATGTGCGAGCCGTGGTACGGTACCCATAGAGAGAAAACGGTAGCATCTCATGCCAGTCTTTGTAGGTGACTGTCATTTTTTGTATTATCTTTTTAATGTTTTTATTAGCAGCTTCGACTGCACCATTCATCTTTGGCCGATAGGGGGATGAATTGTGATGTTGTATCTTGAACTGCTCGCACAAGGCGATGATCATAGTATTGTTAAGGTTTGTACCGTTATCAGTGATGATCCTTTCTGGGATACCGTACCGGCAAATAAGATTCTGCTTGATGAAGCGGGCAATAACATTCTTAGTAACAGATGCGAAGGAAGCTGCTTCGACCCACTTTGTGAAATAGTCAATGGCCACCAGAATGAAACGGTGTCCATTGGATGCTGCAGGCTTGATCTCCCCAATCATATCGATTCCCCACATAGCAAAGGGCCAAGGAGCTGTTAAGACATTTAGAGGAACTGGAGGCACGTGCACCTTGTCTGCATAAATTTGACACTTATGACAGGTCCGAGAGTGTTGATAGCAGTCTGCTTCCATGGTAGACCAATAATAGCCTTCCCGTAGGATTTTCTTTGCCATCGTATGCCCGCTAGAGTGAGTGCCAAAAGTACCTTCATGCAATTCAGCCATAATCCTTTCAGCGTCATCCTTATCCACACAACGGAGAAAAATAGAATCATGATTGCATTTGTACAGGATGCCATTACTTAGGAAGAACTTAGCGGAGAATCTCCTTAGGAACTTTTTTTCATTGGTTGAAGCTCCTTCTGGATATTCTTGAGTCTCGAGATACCTTTTGACTTCATGAAACCAAGGCTGGTCCACTACTTCTTCGGTATTGATCTCGTGACAGTGTGTTGGTTCGTCCATTTGTTCAATGGTGATATGGGGAGCCTCGTTATCCCAATTAAGTTTAAACATAGATAACATTGTGGCTAGAGCATCTGCTAGCTGATTTTCTTCTCGCGGGAAATGCTCGAAGGTAATCTGCTCGAAATGTGGTAACAATGTCAAAACATGTTCTTTGTAAGGGATAAGGTTTGAATGCTTAGTATCCCATTCTC
This sequence comes from Vicia faba, assembly GCA_948472305.1. Classification (NCBI taxonomy): domain Eukaryota; kingdom Viridiplantae; phylum Streptophyta; class Magnoliopsida; order Fabales; family Fabaceae; genus Vicia; species Vicia faba. The sequence goes on from OX451737.1 coordinate 1,042,352,424, forward strand.
CTTTGATTTGACTGATGACCAAAGCTGAATCCCCAAACACATCCAAAGATTTGATTCCCAAGTTTATGGCAGCCTTGAGACCAAAGATGCATGCTTCGTATTCTGCCATGTTGTTCGTACAGTTGAAGCAAAGTCTGGCGGTAAAAGGAGTATGGCATCCTTCCGGAGATATGAGTACAACACCGATACCGTTACCAAGTGCATTGGATGCCCCATCAAGGTACAGGGTCCATCGGGATCCTTGTTCAGGTCTGTCATATGGCCTGATTTCTTCACCATTGTCCAATGTCATGATGTCTTCGTCTGGGAATTCAAACTTCATGGATTGATAATCTTCTACAGCTTGATGGGCCAGATGATCAGCTAGCACACTGCCCTTTATAGCTTTTTGGGTAGTGTACTGTATATCATATTCTGTTAGGATCATCTGCCATCTAGCTATCCTCCTAGACAGAGCAGGCTTTTCGAAGATGTACTTTATCGGATCCATCTTAGATATCTGCAAAGTGGTATGAGTCAACATATATTGTCTTAGCCAGCGAGCAGCCCATACCAGAGCGCATCAAGTTTTCTCGAGCAGTGAATATCTGGTTTCACAGTCGGTAAACTTTTTGCTCAGGTAATAAATAGCGTGCTCTTTTTGGCCAGACTCGTCATGCTTCCCCAATACACACCCCATCGAGTTCTCTAAAATGGCCAGATACATGATTAATGGTCTTCCCTCGACTGGCGGCATCAAGACAGGAGGCTCTTGTAAATACTCTTTGATTTTGTCAAAGGCAATCTGACATTCATCATTCCATCTGACTACTTGATCTTTCTTCAACAGTTTAAAGATTGGTTCACAAGTAGATGTTAGGTGAGAAATGAACCTGGAAATATAGTTTAGGCGTCCCAAGAATCCTCTGACTTCCTTCTCAGTGAGAGGAGCAGGCATTTCTTATATCGCTTTAACCTTGGCAGGATCAACCTCGATGCCTTTGTTGCTGACAATGAAACCTAAGAGTTTACCGGACTGGACTCCGAATGTACACTTGTTTGGATTCAATCTTAGTTTGTACTCCTTCAATCTCACAAACAGCTTTTGCAAGTGATCAAGGTGTTCTTCTTCAGTTTGTGATCGGGCTATCATGTCATCTATGTAGACCTCTATCTCATGATGTATCATATCATGAAACAAAGCTACCATGGTGTGTTGATAGGTTGCCCCGACATTCTTCAGTCTGAATGACATCACTTTGTAGCAGAACGTACCCCACTGTGTGACAAATGTAGTTTTCTCCATGTCCTCAGGTGCCATTTTGATCTGGTTATAGCCTGAGAATTCGTCCATGAAAGAAAATACTTTGTACTGGGCTGTATTGTCAACCAGGATGTCGATGTGTGGAAGTGGAAAATCATCTTTAGGGATGCCCCTTTTTAAATCTCTATAATCCACGCACATTCTCACTTTTCCGTCCTTTTTAGGCACGGGAACGATGTTGGCCACCCATTGAGGATAAGAAGTAACAGCCAAAAATCCAGCATTGATCTTCTCTGACATGTCAGGTCTCATGCGGCAGACTTTTTCTTTCACTGGTGGACAGTCTTCTCTTGTGGGTAGACGGTGTACCACAATGTATGTATCGAGTCCCGGCATATCTTCGTATGACCAGGCAAAGATCTCGACATAATTATGCAACAGCTGAATTAGGCGCTCCTTGACACTCGGCTCTAGATTGGCACCCACTCTGATTTCCTTTTTATCTTCCTCGGTACCTAAATTGACTGTATCCAACAGCTCCTCATGAGGCTGAATATCTCTTTCCTCTTGTTGTAGTAGTATGGCTAATTCCTCTGGCACCTCACAATCTTCCTCTCCTTCGTATTCGGCTTGGTAGATCAGATCTTTAGAGTCATTGAAGGCTATAGCAGTATCGTTACCCATGGGATCCGGAATGGAAGGTTACCTGCATTTGTGAGTGTGGGTGTGTGTAAGGGTATAACCATCTTTAAACAATAAAATGTAAAAGAAAGACAATGAGCACAAAAGGTTTATATATGAAAAAGCGTCCATGATTCATTGAATGTCATATGAAGATGAAATAAAAACCCTTACAAATGGACCAATGTGCCTCGGGTAAGACACAAGGTTTTTAAAGTGCGAATTGTTCGTGAATATTACAAGTCCAACATAAATGTAAAAGATAAATTACTGAGAGATGAAAGTTATTGGGACAAAGTCTCTGGCTTCCCAGTTGCGAAGTCCTCCGCTGACAGTAGGAAATATCCAATCTTCCAAGCTGCCATCCTCTTCATTGTCTTTTACTGCATTGACCCCTTGGTTGCTGATCTTCACAGGTGGCCCCCCAGCACGGGCACATCGCACAACCTTCTGAGCAGTTGAAGTAAACCCCAAGCCAAACTTGTCTGATTTGTACGGAATGTCTGGAAGCTGCCCCCAGATGGTGCATCCACCCTCTTCCACTACCGCCTTTGCATCCTTTAGAGATGACATTCGAAGTGGAGGTCTTATGATCTTAGGAATCGAGGATACCGCCTTGGTCGCCGCTACTTCTGGATAGACTTCTTCAAAATGTTGGAAAGGGGTTTCAATGAACTCGCCATCTAACTCCACATATCGAAAAGAATTCAGATGACTAATCATATACTCCTCCTCCCCATGGACAGTTATGGTCTTTCCTTGGACCAGGTACTTCAACATCTGATGCAATATGGAGGTGACAGCACCGGCATTATGAATCCAGGGGCGTCCTAACAGATAAGAGTAAGAGGGACGGATGTCCATCACATAGAAAGTTGAGTTGAAAGTCTGAGTTCCCACTTTGATCGGGATGTCCACCTCCCCGTGGACCATCCTCTTCAAGCCATCAAATTCTCTCACAATTATATTATTGGGTTTTAAAGTCAGCCCTTCGCAATCTAATCTATCAAAGGCTTTCTTCGGTAAGACGTTCAAAGATGATCCCGTGTCCACCAAGACATGGGATAGGGTTTTTCCTCTACACTCCACTGAGACGTGTAATGCCTCGTTGTGTTTTCTCCCTCTGGGTGTCAAATCAGCATCGAAGAAGCCCAAGCCATTATCAGCTGTCAAACTGGCCACACAGTCTTAGAACTGGTCAGCAGACGTTTCTTGCAGCACATGTGCTGTCTTCAGAAATTTTACCAGAGCTTTGGCATGTGCTTCAGAGCACAGCAACAGGGCTAGCATAGATATCTTGGAAGGGTTTTTCCCCAACTGTTCAACCACATCATAATCACTCTTCTTTATTATCCTCAGGATTTCTTCCATCTCCTTCTTGGATGTTTCAGGAATAGCTAGTGATTGAGCCTTCGTCCTAACAGGTTCTTCTTGAACGTTATTTCCTTTAATCTCAACAGTGGAAGTAGGGATAGGAATTTTGTTGTCTTTGTCGGTAAGTATGCTTGCAGGTATAATCATTGGTGTAGAGGTAATCTTCGGCACGGCCACGGGTTCAAAGACTCCCGTTAGAGGGGAAATCTCTGGAGAGAAGATTCTACCACTGCGGGTAATCTTGCTAGTTCCGACAATATTTCTAATGTCGGAATTGTCCTCTTCGGAGCCTTCTTCTTAGGCAGTTAGTTGATCCTGTTTAATACCATGATAGTAGATTTCTCCACCATAATTCCATGGTACTGTTTTATCTGATTTGTATGGGGCCGGCCCAGGCATTGTAATCTTAAGTGGAGTAGTCTTTGGAGCAGGTGTAATCCTAACGGGTCTTTTAGGGGCCCTGGAAGGATTGGCGTAGATGGTTATAATTGAAACTTCTTTAACTTGAACGGGTAAAATAGGAGCATTTTCAAACAGAATTTCTTGGTTATCCATCAGTCGTTGGATACCTTTTTTCAACAGAGGGCAGTCAAATGGTGAAGATAGGAAAACATGGCAGTCTTTGTCACAACCTGGGAATATACCAGCTTTCAACAAATTCAACTTAATAGTCGGGAGTGGAGTCAACAGTTCATCCACGGTAGCAACAAACAAATCTTCTTCGATAGCGTTGGCATTGTGACCATGCCTAGGCATTGGAGCGGAAATAACATTCGGTTTCTCAGGCGCTTTAAACTCAACCTCCTTCGCGTCTATCAGGTCTTGAATTTTGTTCTTCAGAGCCCAACAGTTGTTGGTGTCGTGCCCTGGGCTTTCAGAATGGTATGCGCATCTAGAATTCAGATGGTAATGTGGAGACGCAGTATTGGGATTCTTTGGGGCCTCTTTTAAAGTGGCCAGATTCAACTTCAGAAGATATGGTAGAACCTGGGCTGGAGTCATGTTAATCTTGGTGAATTGCCGAACTGGCCTTTCCACCCTGGGCTGGTTGTTTCTTGGCTGGTTTGATGTAGGCTTTGGAATCATAACAGCCCCCACCGTTGGTCGACGTTCAGTTCTTCCTTGATTTCTGTGTGAATAAACAGCAAACACTTCCTTCTTCCCAGTGAAGGGATTTTTCACAACTGTAGAGGCAGACGCGTCCTTCTGAATCTTCCCACTTCTTATACCGGCTTCCACCCTCTCGTCGATTAAAATCAATTCGGTAAATCCTACAGAGGAGCTCCCAATCAGATGATGGAAGAAAGGGCCTGATAGAGTTCCCAAGAACATGTCCACCAACTCCCTTTCAGATAGAGGGGGTTACACCCTTCTAGCTAAATCTCTCCACTTTTGTGCATAGTCTTTGAAGCCCTCATTTGAAACCATCGCCATACTCTGAAGTTGAGTACGGGTAGGCGCCAAATCGGCGTTGTACTGGTATTGTTTATAGAAATCTGCGGCCAGGTCTTCCCAATTATGGACGTCGGCCCTTTCCAACTGGTAGAACCAATCAAGTTGCGTTCCTGATAAACTGTCTTGGAAAAAGTGGACCCATAAGTCTTTGTCGGCAGAGTGCGGCTGAATCTTCCTGACATACGATCGGAGGTGCATTTTAGGACAAGACACCCCATCATACTTGGCAAATAATGGCACTTTAAACTTTTGCGGGATTACAATTCCTGACACCAGCCCTAACTCCTCAAAATCTATCCCTGGTACTCTCTGGATTTCCATAGCGCTTAATCGCTCTTCAAGGTGTTTGTACTTGTCATCAGCCGGAGGGTATTATTGTTCAGAGTAGTCCTCCTCTTCCTCTTCTACTTCAAAATCTGATGGTACTGCCGTTTCTTTTCCTTTTCTTTCCCCTTCATCAGATATTGTTGGAAATTCTAAGGTCCTTCTGGCTTGTCCCTGGAACCTTCTGCCCATGATTACCATACCAGCTGGCTTCTTCTTCTTTTTCTCTTTCTCTTTCTCTAGCAGAGTCTTTAGCTCCTCCTTCCCCTTGGCTAAGGTCATGAGTAACTGTTGAAATTGTGCATTTTGAGCTTGTAGGTCTTTGACCGTCTGTTTGAGATCTATCTTGCTGAAATAAACAGTAGATGGATGAGGAAACTTGTTGCAAAGACCTGTTATGTTTATGATGAATGATATGTATTCATGCAATGCTTTCAAGGATTTAGAAATTCAAATTTGTTTCAAACAAAAAGAAACACACATCATATTAATAAGATAGAATTCGAGTACATCAATGACCCTTGGGAAAAATAATACAAAATTCTAAGATAAAAAGACATTGCACATCCTCTTTGGTGCAATGTAGGTATTGGGAGTCTGCTCTTTATGAAGTAGTCGAGTGAGTTCCAAAACCTTCTTCTCGCTTGCATAGAATTGGGCTTCGAAAGTATCGCACTCTCCTTTGAGCTGTATCCAATCCCTTTGTAGGTCTTCGAGTGATGTCGGCATGTCAGGATGTAGGATAGTGTATGGAACTTCTCCTTCCTTAACAGGCTCAATAGTCACTGGGAGAATGGAGGGATAAGGCATCATAAGACTTTGAGCGCGGGTTCGTACCCACTTGAGGTAAGGCTCAAGAGGGATGGAATTCTTGTGTCCCAAAGTCTGGCTATCCACCTTGTTTAGCATCCTCCAAGCTCAGATGAATCTCTGACGAAGTCCTTGATCATTGTTGTCATAGTCAAAAACCAATCCTTGAATCAGGATATCATGTGGGCCATCCCTTCGGGCATAACCAAAATGTCTTAGAGCTAAGCACAGGTTGTAGGTGATGCCTCCCCTAATTCCAAGTAGAGGGACATTAGGGAACTCCCCACAACGGTCAACAATGACAACATTCTCTTTGGATCGAGAACACCAATGAATATCTGAATGTTTAAGTGTCATCAACCTTTGCGACCACCTCAAACCTTGCTCATTCTTCAAGACTGATTGGGGAAGATGAGAAATAAACCATCTTGCCAAGAGAGGAGTGCAACACATAAGAACACCTCTTTTCCTCATTGTACGAGTGTGAAAAGAGTGTAGGATATCCCCAAGCAATGTAGGCACCGGGTTGCGTGACATGAAGATTTTGACAACGCTTACATCTATGAGTTGGTCAGGATTTGGAAACAAGACCATCCCATAGATGAGAAGATCCACAATCTCCTCAAAATCTTGTAAGTCCAAGGAGTTCCAACAACTTTGGGCCTTCTCAAACAGAAACTTTGCCAAGAAGCCTTTGACACCACTTCTAGTTTCCCAATGGATTGTGACATCAGATGAGTGCAAGTGAAGGGCTTGAGCAATCTCTTCTGGCTTTGGATCTCTTTCTGTACCGTTGAAAGGTAGTTGATTGAGAATTGGAATCCTCAAGAGTTGAGAGAATTCTTCCAAAGTAGGCACAAGATGGTAGTCAAGAAATGTGAAACAATGATGCAAAGGGTCAAAGAACTGGAAGAGAACCTTCATCATATCCTCCTCTGTGTTGGAGGTGACCAAGTTGAGTAGAAGACCATGCCTCTCGGTGAATGGAGAATTCTCAGGAATCCTTGAAGCTAGCTCCTTGAGTTGTGGAGGAATTATTACAAGGTTGACTTGGATAGTTTTCCTGCGAAGTGAATCCATATCCTATAAAACAAGAACAAAGATGAATTTCCAAAATCCTTGAAATGGTTAGTGGATGTATATGATGCTCATGATTTCCATGATGTTATGCACAAGTATATATGTACAAACAAATCAAACAAGTTCCTAGTTTAGGCTTGCATGAGGTTTCATAGGTAAGTACCCTCTTGAAGTTTAGTTGGCTCAACCTGTCCTAGTAATAGTAACCGGGTTCTAAGGAGCTCAATATCACTGGATTGTTTCCTTGTTCATTGTTTCAGTTCAAGCCTCTTTACCGGCGACCGAAATATTCCAAGAAACCAACCCTCAATGAGTGTAGTATCGAGTATCTACCAACTTCGGACTACACCAAAGTCGGTCATCTCACTACATCCTAAAAGGCCAAGTTGGTCAAGTAAAAGGTTCTAGAAGTTCATTAGTGCTTCATGACATCACTCAGCGGCCCCGTATTCTCTTTGATTGACTCAAAGGCTACCGGTACCCACAAATATGTCACACTAACATAGCTATTGCTTAGACCGTGTCAGTATACCCCGCACAGTTTCCACAACGTACTGCTATTTACCTATAATGTTTCCCAAATCCGAGTGGAGGATTAAAACCCAAACAATATAACCAAAATGTAAAGCAAACAAGTCAAACAAGGTAAGCAAATAAATGTGATCTAAACCCTAAGGTAACTCCATTTTTATAATATTCCCCAGCAGAGTCTCCAGTTCTGTGATACGGTGGGAGAACTGACTTGAGGTTTTGCGTTTTATCGCAAATGTCGCAGTTAGCAAGAGTCGCCACCGAATTTTCTTTTATGCAGAAGGAAAGGTGAAAAAGCACAGGAAAGACCTTTGAGATGTTTTCTTGAGTTCAGGGGGTAGATTATGAAAAGGGAAGGTACTAGCACCCTTTTCATCCATGGTTTTCCATGGGCTCTTAGTTACTTGCTTAGATCACTTGCTTTGCTTTGTTTGAAATGGTGTTTGGTGTGGTTTTGAAAGTATTTTGAAAAGAGGCCATTCGTTTAGGCAATCTTTGTAATGATTCTCGTTCGTCAGAATGTATACAAAGATGTTTATCTTTTGAAAATGTTTTCAATGTTTTGCAAGATGTTTTGAAATGTGTGTGTTTGTTTTTGAAAATAGCAAGGATTGTTGTTTGAAATGGAGCAAGTAACTTAGAAGCTATCTACCTACTCAAATGTCTTTCTTGTGCATTTTCTATTCCTTTGACATTGTTGACTTACCATTGATTTGGTAAACAACCCTATCTTTGGATGTAAACGGGACGGGCGTGGGTCATCGTATAACCATGATAGCAATGTTGCCAAGTATCTTAGCATTTTTGAGGGACCAAGATCATTTTGTTTAGGCAACCTTTGAATAACGTCATCGAGGGACTATGATCTTATACTTGTTTTGTTTTGCCAAGATACTTCGCATGCGTAACATGGCCATTTTAATTTAGGCAACCAAGTGGGAGAAAACCTAAGGGTGCTTGTGTGCAAAGTGTATCATTTTCATGCTTTTGTCTTGCATTTAGGGTTTTCTATTTTGCTTTGCTTTTGTTCTTGTCATGCAAACCCTAATTTACTAATCATGGCATATGAAAGCAATAAATTGCGTAATATAAATATACTAAGCTATTACAACAATTTTTATGGGAGGGGGGAATACAAGTTTGAATGGGGATTTGCACAAATATAAAACTAAATATATTATTACAACTAAATCGAATATGCGCGAATTTAAATAAACATAAGACAAATATTTAAAATGCAATGCAATGTGTTCATATTAAAAAAGTTTTATGTCTTGTTTTTGTATAAGAGAAATATTTAACTTAAACCTAAAAATAAGGAAAAATAATTAATTCTTTTTGAAAGAGATGAAACCCTAATTTTCAATTAAAAGGAAATAAATGTTTCATATTATTATTTTGTACATTTTTTTGTATAAGAAAATAATAAATAATATTATATGTAAATATTAAAAATTAAATATGTGTAAAAATTGGTATTTGTAAGTATAAAATGTATAATAAAAAAATATTAAGTATTTTTAATTATATTTATAAGTTATTTAAGAAAATAAACTCTATTTATCAAAATAAACTATTTTTTCATGTGAGAAAAAAATAAAAAAATAAAATAAAAGTGTGAAAATAAATAAAGCATTTTTAGGATTTTTTATCATTTAGAAACAATAACAAAAGTGTTAAATATGAAAAGAAAAAAAACAAAAATATAAAAAGTTAGTCAGGGGGGTGCAATAGCAAGTCAGGGGGTGCAATAGCAAAAACAAAAAGGCCAAGGCAACAAAAAGCCCAGAAGCCATCGTCCCCGTCCTTCGTTCATCTCCTTCTTCACACTTCCATGTTCAAACCTGTAACTTGCTTATGCTTGCATAAAAACAAAAACTCATAACATGAAAAATGTGGCATTTGAGCTCACGATTCCAACCATATAAATTATGTAACCTAACTCTTAAAGATCAAAGAGAATTTTTGAATCCCCAAATCGTGACCTAAAAATTTCAGAGACTTCAAGCTTCAAATTCTCTTAGCACAAGTAATGTAAATGAAAAGTAATGATATGTACAACTTCGTTATGATGAGAGCTACATTTTCTATTCACAAATCGTGGCTTGAAGTTGCCTATATATAGAGATAGAGTTTAAGAAAATACCTCCTTCAACTGGAATCGTGTAGGACAATGTATGGACTTTAATGGAAGCCTGGTGATTATTTAAGCTTCCTTGAACTTCCCTGAACCTATTCCAATGCTTATCTTGCTCCGAGGATGGCTGGAACTCTTTGATCAAGTCCAACTGCAAGCTTCCAAATTGAAAATGGCAGATGCTGAAACAGGGGTTACAGAACCTGGGTGATGGCTTGGATTGGCTAGGTATCAAGTGAATAAGATGTTTGAATTGATTAAACACAAAACGCACGAGCCAAATGAGAGTTGACTGTACTTTTGCAGAAACTCTGTATTTAGGAAATTTTTTGGTGTTTTTGAGTTTGAAAGAGTTTCAAGTCCAAGCCAAGTGTGTAATGTGTTTCATATTCTTTGCATATTAGTATGGAAAGGATCTAAAGTCAGCCTCCTAACAGATCTGCCAATGCTAGCCTTTTTGCCAACTTTCTTGTACTTGAAGCAAAGTGACAAGACCCATGCTTCACATGCTTGTACCAGCTTGCTTAGGGTTGGTATGAGCTTGTACAACTTTCTTGAGACCTGTGTGGTTTCTATGCATCAAGGGGACATGTTCAATGCTCAAGATTGACAAAGTTGCAAAAGTTCATCTTTATGAAAATGGCATTGTAACCTTTTTGCCCAAAATGGAAATACATCTTGTGTAAAGCTTCAAAAGCAAAGATAAAGGCTTTGTCAACTGAATATGAATTTAATTATGGAGTGTATATAAAGCTTAGGACCTGTAAAGAAAGATATAACCAACATAGGTTTGATTTGCAACTTGATTCTATGTGAAAATGGCTTGAACATAAGTGAGAAAATGCCAACTTCCTCTCTTCGATTCTCCCTACTCAAAAATGATCTTGGAGATTTCTTGACATTTTGGAAAGCTTGAAATGTGCTCTATAATCCATATTTGAAATGAATTTTGATATACCTCTTGGAACTAGGTGAAAAGTTTCCATGAAGTTGGGTCCAAAACCTGCCTAAATTAGGGCAAAATTTCACTAAGTTATTTAGTTCATGGGCCTATATTCACAAATTCATAACTTGAGATCCAAGAATCTTTAGGGAATAGTTTGTGAAGTAAAGTTGTAGATTTCATGGAGGAATACAACTTTCATGTTGGGAAATTTTCTTGAATCAAAATGCATCATGGTGAAAAAGTGGTGAAAAGTTGAGAAAAAATAAGAAAATTTTTATACTTAGAAAAATTCTAAGATGAAAATTTTCAAATTAAAACCCTAATTTTCAAAATTGGTTTTCTTGGTGAACAAGTTTCATATTTTGACATATCTTGATGAATTATGACCCTTGGCACTTGATTTTGACCAAAAAGTCAAAGTTTGACTTTTCAGTGCACAGTTGACTTTTGATTAGTTGACCGCAAATTTCATCTGTCAATCCAATGAACTTGAGATCTTTTGAACCATATAATTAGGTCAAGATGATTCCATTGAACCCTTTAAATCATGTTTGAACTCAATGGGTCATTGGCTAGGTTAAAAATCAGAAATTGCCCTTTCTCAGTCAAAACCCTAATTTTGACCATTTTGCCCTTTTGATGATTTGATCAAATTTCTTGAGGAGTTTTGATCCAAACTTGATCAAATGGTACATATGAGTCTAAAATGTTGATGTGGATACAAAATTATGAAGTTTTACTATAAATTGGCCATGGTTGACTTTTTCCCCAATACAATTGATTTTTAGGTCAATTGTCCAATTGACTAATAAAAAATGTGGTTCAAGGCTTGAAACTTAACATGAGCAATCTTAGGGGTCCAAAATGATGTATGAAAGTCACATGAAGCATTGGTGGTCCAAAAATCCTTGTGCAAACTCAAACCCTAATTTTAGGTTATCAGTGCAGGATGAGATGTCTTGAGCTGACCAAACCCTAATCTTGTCTTAAGTCCAATAAGTCTTGTGAGAAAAGTCTTGATAAATGAGAGGGAAAATTTTGGGGTAAAACATTTGAGTTCGGGGGGTAGATTATGAAAAGGGAAGGTATTAGCATCCTTTTCATCCATGGTTTTCCATGGGATCTTAGTTACTTTCTAGATCACTTGCTTTTGTTTTGAAATTGTGCTTTGTGTGGTTTTGAAAGTATTTTGTAAAAGAGGCCATTGTTTAGGTGCTCTTGTTATGATTCTCGTTCATAAGAATGTATACAAAGATGTTTGTCTTTTTTAAAATGTTTTCATTGTTTGTAAGATGTTTTGGAAGTGTGAGTGTTTGTTTTTGAAAATAGCAAGGATAATTGTTTTGAAAAGGAGCAAGTAACTAAAAGTAATATACCTACTCAAATGTCTTTCTTGTTCATTTTATTTTCCTTTGACATTGTTGTCTTACCATTGATTTGGTAAGCAACCCTATCTTTGGATGTAAACGGGATGGACGTGGGTCATCGTATAGCCATGATTAGCAATGTTGCAAAGTTTCTTAGCATTTTGAGGGACTAAGATCATTTTGTAAGGCAACTTTGAATAGCGTCATTGAGGGACTATGATCTTATATTTGTTTGTTTTTCTAAGATACTTCGCATGCGTAATATGACCATTTTTGTATAAGGCAGCCAAGTGGAGTAACCCTAAGGGTGCTTGTGTGCAAGTGTGTTATTTTCATGCTTGATTTTGTCTTGGATTATGGTTTTCTATTTGATTTGTTTTTATCTTGCCATACAAACCCTAATTACTAACATGTTATATAAAAACGATAAATTGCGTAATTTAAAGATTACTACACTATTACAACATTTTATGGGAGGGGGGTATACAAATTATAAATGGGGATTTGCAATAATGTAAATCTAATTAAGCTATTTCAACCAAATTGAATTTGTACAAATATTTGAATAAATAAGATACAATATAAATTAAATATGTAATGGTATGTATATGCAAGAAAAAGGATTTTGTTTTGTTTTTTTTTATGTGAAAAAGAGTTTTTGAATTAAACCTAATAATTTAAGAAAAGGAAATTATTATTAGAAATTGGTCAACCCTAATTTCTAATTTGTTAAAAGAAAATAAAGTTCTTTAAGTGTTATTTTTGTGTATTTTTGTCTTAAAATAATAAATAATATTTATGAAAATATTTAGTCTTTTTGTATGTCAAAATAAATATTTACAAGTATGAAGGAAAAGAAATAAAAATTAATCTAAATCTATTTTATTTTACAAGGTTATTTAAGAAGAATAGTTAATATATAATTTAATAAAAATATTTTTTATGTGAAAATAAAATAAAATAAACAAAATGCAATATTTATCATGTTTTATATTTTTTATGATTTTTTATGTTAAAGAAAATATATTTAATAAACTGAAAATGAAAATAAAAATAAATAATAGAATGACTGGGCCAGGGGTGTCCTGAGCAAATCAGGAGGTAGTGTGTTAGAAAAAAATATGAGGCCCAGTTGCTGAGCCCATACTGCAAAAAAAAAGTCAAAAATGAAGCTGAAAAATAAGAAAAGTGCAAAAGGCAGCGCCAAGGTTCGAACCCATGACCTATGCATTTTCAGCGCGCTACCTTGCCACTGGGGTGGCTGTACATCAGTTAGTTCAAATGAAACAAGAAACACATAACACATAACGCCTCCTTGCCCTGTACTTCATCTTCTTCCTCAAGCTAGCTGGACCCCTCGTATCTTTCTCATTTCTCCATGGAAATGGAAACTTCAAACATGAAAATGGTAGTACTCTTTCCCACGATTTCAACCATGTAACTCATGTAAGCTAACAGTCAAAGATCAAAGCTAATTTCAATGTCCCTAATTTCAAACCTAATTTTTATAGAAATTTGAAATCTAAAATTCTCTATACACAATGGATATAAATGAAATATATGAACATGGTTGGTTTTAGCACAAAGATATCTACATTTTATCTTCACAAATCGAGACCAAATGATGCCTGTATGAAGAGATAGAAGTTAGAGTTCTTACCTCTTTCAGCCGAGATCGTGAATGGAGTTTGAGTGAGTTTTGAGAAGGCCTGAGGATCCCTTTAGCTTGCCTAGATCTCCCTGAGTATGTTCCAATCTTTACCTTGTCTTGAAAGTTCCAGAATCTCTCTATCCAAGTCAACCTGCAAGCTTGAAATGCAAAAATGGCAGATGGAGAAGGAGGAGTTACAGTGAAGGGATGATGGTTTAGAACACTTAGATATGATGTAGGTTAAGTGTTTAGGTGATTAGGACTTTAAACGCACGAGTAGATTTTTGGATTGTTATGCTTGGTGCAAAATTGCAAGTTTTGGTAGTTTTTGGTGATAGAGAGTTTGGGAGATTTTATGGCCTTTTACAATCGTGTGTTTGGTTGTAATGTGTTTGTGTATAAGTATAGAAAATGTTTCAAATCAAATCCATACCAGATTCCTCAATTGTAGGCTTTTTGCTCTATTGCTCGCCTTTTAAGAAAAGTGAGGGGACAACTCTCTATATGCTTGTACAAGCTTGATCTGAGTTGGTACAAGTGCTAGACACTTTGATTTTGGTTTATAGGACTTGCATGTGCAGAAGGAACATGTGCAAGGCTCAAGGAGTTGATAAATGCAAAAGTTGTGCTTTTCTAAAATGGAAATGGCAACTTTGTGCCATTTATGGAATTAAAGCTTGGACAAAGACTCTTATGCTTGGATTAAGGCTTTATCAACTGTGTAAGCATTAAATTATGAAGTGAGAAACAAGTTTGAGGCCTGTAGAGAAAGGATTATGTAGCCTAGGTTCAGATTTGAATTTTGTTCTTCATGATATGGCTTGAAATCAAAGTGAGAAATTGCCAACTTCATCTCTTCGATTCTCCCTACTAAAGAATGATCTCAAGGAGTTCTAGGACATTTTGGAAAGCTTGAAATGTGCTCTATAATTCATCTTTGAAATTCTTTTCAAGATTACTCTTGGAACTAGGGAAAAGTTACCATGAAGTTAGGTAAAAAACCTGCCTAAATTAGGGCAAAATTTCACTAAGTTATTTTAGTTCATGGGCATGTATTCACAAAATTATATCTTGAGATCCAAGCATCTTTAGGGAAAAATGTGTGAAGAAAAGTTGTAGATTTCATGGAGATCTACAACTTTCCCGTTGGGAACTTTTTTTGAATCATCTTGTATCATGGTGAAAATTTAGCTTAAAGTTGAGGAAAAATAAGAAATTTTCTATACTTAGAAAAACTTCTAAGTTAAGAAAATTTCAAATTTCAAAACAAAATATTCAATCTTTGATTTCTTGGTGAAAAAGTTTCACATTTTGACATATTTTAATGAATTGTGATCCTTGGCATTTGATTTTAATAAAAAAGTCAATGTTTGACTTTTCAGTATACAATTGACTTTTGATCAGTTGATTGCAAATTTCATCTGTCAATCCAATGGAATTGCAATGTTTTGAACCATGTCATTAGGTAAAGATGATGCAATTGAACCCTTGAAATCATGCTTCAAACCAATTGGTCATTTTCTAGGTCAAAAATCAGAAATTGCCCTTTCTCAATCAAAACCCTAATTTTGACCATTTTGCCATTTTGATGATTTGATCAAATTTCTTGAGGAATTGTGGTACAAACTTGATCAAATGATACATGTGAGTCTAAAATGTTGATGTGGATAAAAAATTATAAAGTTTGACTGTAAATTGGCCACGGTTGACTTTTTCCCCAATACAACTGATTTTTAGGTCAACTATCCAATTGACTGATCAAAAATGTGATTCAAAGCTTGAAACTTGACATGAATAATCTTAGGGGTCCATAATGATACTTGAAAGACATGTGAAACATTGATAGTCCAAAAATCCTTGTGCAATTCCAAACCCTAATTTTGGGTCATCAGGGCATGATGAGATGTCTTGAGCTGGTCAAACCCTATTCCAATCTTGAGTCAAAGAGATCTTGTGAGAAAATCTTGATAAATGAGAGGGAAAATTTTTGGGTACAACAGTTGGACAGTTGGATTAGTTCTGTTTGTTACAGAGATATAATATTTTGGAATATTATATTATCCTATGTGGTGCTAAGGTTGAAGATTGAAGAGATTCAATCTGATTTCAAGGAGTCTTATCAGTTTCTATTTATGGAGACCAATTAGGAAACAAATATTTGAAGTCCTATTTTTAACATAAGATTCGAAGCCCATGGACAACTGAAGATTATAAAAGGAAGACTTAGACATAGGCCTTTTAACTAATCCTTCTGAAAAACTTTTGTAACAAAAATATAAGGGTTTAGGGTTTTGAGAGCCGTGTACTTTCTTGTGTTGTAAGTCACCCTTTGTATCAATTTGATACATTGTGGTAGACCTTGTTTCTATACAGTTCAGAAGCCTTTATGTAATGAATTGTATGTTCTTCTTGGGTGAAGCTTTGAAGCAAATCCAAGTGTGTTTGTTATTCAAAAGTCTTGGCTGAACTTTATTTAAAATTGGTATCTTTCAAGTAGTTTTATGTAGTCACTAGAGGTTGTGTTTGTTAGATATCAGTGAGGTGATTTAGGAAGTGAGATGATGATTTCTCATATTTATGGAGGACATAAGTAGAAGTTGCATTGGGTAGGGATTAGGCGAGAAGTTGTATACTGTGATTATTTAGGCTTTGAACATATACTACTGATAGTGAACTCCATTCCTGGCTTGGTAGCCCCTAGAGTAGGTGTTGTTGTTGTTCAATCTTCTTAAACCTGAAGAGTTAGATTGGTGAGTTTTGACATTCGTGACTCGAAGGTGAAAAAATGATTGGACACTAGAGTGCCAAGAAATTTGCACTCGACGACGTGTGGTTGAGGGAATGGGCTTAAAGATGCCATTTGGAGAGGTGATATAACCTTGTTGGAGATGGGATTGTAAATTCCATCCAAGAATGTTTGTTGAACTGTAAGTTGTAAGATGAAGGAATAAGTATTAGAATGGTGTCTGTGTCTGGAGCGTATCTGAACCGTAATGAGTATCAAAATGGCGCCCATGTCTGGAGCATATCTGAATTGTATCAAGCAAGTTGAATCTGAATAAGTATCAGAATGACATCCGTGTCTAGAGTGTATCTGAACTGTATCTAGCAAGTTGAATCTGAATGAGTATCAGAATGGCATCAGTGTCTGGAGCGTATCTTAACTGTATTTGAAAGTTGATTTTGAATGAGTATCAGAATGGTATCCATGTCTGGAGCGTATCTGAAAGTTGAATTTAAATGAGTATCAGAATGACATCCGTGTCTTGAGCGTATCTGAACTGTATCTGAAAGTCGCATCTGAATGAGTATCAGAATGGAATCCGTGTCTGGAGCGTATCTGAACTGTATCTGAAAGTCGCATCTGAATGATTATCAGAATGGCATCCGTGTTTGGAGCGTATCTGAACTGTATCAAGATTGCATATTGTTAACGGTAGCTATTAATTTTATCCTGAAAAGGGTAAAATGTTAGCTAAAATACAAAGTTATGTTTGCATGAAATGTATGATGCAATGTATTTTCTTTATTAATATTTATTGATATATGGATGCAATGTATGCGCATGTGAGCTGATTTGCTGTATTGCTGTCTGTTTGAGGAAAATAGATTCCCGAATGCTGCTGAGGATATGTTGAATTTCAAGTCTTGAAGTTGAAGTACTGATGAACTTTTGTTGAGAGAAATAAGTTCTGTTGTGAGGGAAATGCCATGTACTTCTTGTAAGATCTGCTTGGGGAATCTGGAGAAATCATATGATTTCTATCGGGAATTGGTAAACTGGGAGCTTCGTTCTGTTGGGGATTTAAATGACGTAATGTAGGGGATTTCTTATGGAACAGCCTAGAGACATTTTCCTATTCTTTCAACCTATCAGTAATTATCTTTCTCATTTTGTTTATTTGTAAACAGTAATCATGTTCAAATGCATATGTTCATCAATGAATCATTGGACATTTTTGCAAACAAAACACAAGCGTAAAGAAAAAGACAAATAGTTTTTGCACTTTCAAAGGGATATCTTTGTATTGATTTTGAATAAATATTTGTACAAAGGGGACAAACATTCTAGTAAGAGAATGCCGTCGTAAAACAAGAAAAATTCGATACAAAGAAAAGATAGCTACGTGTATAAAAATCCCACGGGGTTTCCATTATGCTATAGCCTTCGTATCCCTGAGTATCTTGTCTATTTGTTGCTTCGTTTGAAGATGATTGAATTGATCAGAAAACTCTGAGTTCGTCAGCGGAAGTCAAAGGTTGTCTGTTAAGTGATCCGACGGGACATAGTCATATGCTTTAATTCCCTAACTTTTGCCTGGACCGCCCTTTCGGGTTTTCAGTCCACCGGGAAACCCTTTTTTCCCCAAGTCTCCCTTTCAGGTTTTCAACTTGTCGGGTGTTCAGATTTTTTTCATTTTATCCCTAATTTTTGCCCGAACCTTGTGGTTCGCCGGGATGCCCTTGTTTTTCCTAGGTGTGTCAACCTAGCGGATCTCTTATGCATAGTATATTTTAACTATGTCCGCATTCGCAGGGTGTGGCAGGTCGTCGCCATCCATGGTGGTCAATATCATTGCCCCACCGGAGAATATGTTTTTGATTATAAATGGTCCTTCATAGGTAGGAGTCCATTTTCCCCTTGGATCGCTTTGTGGCAAGATGATACGTTTGATCACTAGATCCCCAACTTGATATACTTGGCGCCTGACTTTCTTGTTAAAAGCCTTGATCATCCATTTTTGATACATTTGACCATGGCAAACAACAGTAAGCCTTTTTTCGTCAATCAAATTTAGTTGATCAAGTCGAGTATGGATCCAATTATCTTCATTTAAACCTGCATCCTTCATAATTCTCAGAGAGGGGATCTGAACCTCAATAAGTAGGACATCTTGCATGCCGTAAACCAAAGAATAGGGTGTTACCCCGGTTGATGTGCGAGCCGTGGTACGATAACCGTGGAGAGAAAACGGTAACATCTCATGCCAGTCTTTGTATATGACTGTCCTTTTCTGTATGATCTTCTTAATGTTTTTATTTTCAGCTTCGACAACACCATTCATCTTTGGCCGATAGGGAGAGGAATTGTGATGCTGGATCTTGAATTGCTCGCATAAAGCGGTGATCATAGTGTTGTTAAGATTTGTACCATTGTCAGTTATGATCCTCTCCGGGATACCGTACCAGCAAATAAGGTTTTGCTTGATGAAGCGGGCAACAACATTCTTGGCAACGGAAGCGAAGGAAGCTGCTTCAACCCATTTTGTAAAATAGTCAATGGCCACTAGGATGAAGCGGTGTCCATTGGAGGCTGTAGGCTTGATTTCTCCAATTATATTAATTCCCCACATAGAAAAGCGCCAAGGAGCCGTCAAGACATTCAGAGGAACTGGAGGTACGTGCACCTTGTCAGCATAAATTTTACACTTATGACAAGTTCAGAAGTGTTGATAGCAATCTGCTTCCATGGTAGACCAATAATAGCCTGCCCATAGGATTTTCTTCGCCATCGTATGCCCACTGGAGTGGGTGCCAAAAGTGCCTTCATGTAATTCAGCCATGATCTTTTCAACTTCAACTTTATCCACACACCAGAGCAAAATGGAGTCATGATTGCGTTTGTACAGAATGCCATTACTAAGGAAGAATTTAAAAGAGAATCTCCTTAAGAACTTTTTATCATTGATTGAAGCTCCTTCTGGATATTCTTGAGCCTCGAGATACCTCTTGACTTCATGAAACCAAGGCTGGTCCACTACCTCTTCAGTATTAATCTCGTGACAGTGTGCTGGTTCATCCATTCGTTCGATGGTGATTTGGGGAGCCTCGTTATCCCAATTAAGTTTAAACATAGATGATATTGTGGCTAGAGCATCTGGTAGCTGATTTTCTTCTCAAAATGTGGTAGCAATGTAAAAATATGTTCTTTGTAAGGGATAAGGTTTGGGGGCTTAGTTTCCCATTCCCCTTTGATCTGACTGATGACCAAAGCTGAATCTCCAAACACATCTAAAGATTTGATTCCCAAGTCTATGGCAGCTTTGAGACCAAAGATGCACACTTTGTATTCCTCTATGTTGTTTGTACAGTTGAAGCAAAGTCGGACAGTAAAGGGAGTATGACACCCTTCTGAAGATATGAGTACATCGCCGATACCATTGCCGAGTGCGTTGGATGCCCCATCAAAGAACAGGGTCCATCGGGATCCTTGTTCAGGTCCGTCACATGGCCTGATTTCTTCACAGTTATATAATGTCATGATGTCTTTGTTGTATCCCAAAATTTTCCCTCCCATATTTCTCAATACACTTCAAGTGAGGTCCTCAAATTGCTCAAGGAAGTCCAAGGGTTCACCAGACAAACTCCCTCCTAAGGCAGTCTACCTCAAATTAGGGTTTCATGTTGCATCAAGATACTTGAGTCCAAGGGATCCAAAATTATCACTATTGTCCTAATATGTTCTCAAGATCATCCATGTCAAGTTTCAAGCCTTGCAGAGGAAGTTTGCTCAGTCAATTGCTCAAAGGCCTAAAAGTCGGCTGTGCTAGGGCAAAAGTCAACTGTGGCCCACATACAGTCAAACTTCAATATTTTTGAACAACATCCTCATTTTGAAGTGTTATTCATCATTTGATCAAGGGTTGATCATGATTCCTCAAGGATTGCTCACAATTCTTCAAAACCCAAAAGTTGCTAAATTAGGGTTTTGTAGGAAAAGTCAACTCAACTTTGACCAATCATAACATTCTCATACTTTATCAAGAATGACCCATCCAAAGCTCATTTTTAATAGGATTCAATGCCCTACAATTCATATTCATCTCCCAAGTTCAAAATATGCACTCCCAAGAAGTTATGAATATGGACATCATAGGTCATTTTGAAAAGTCAACAAAAACACCTTTTTTGTCAAAGCTTCATACATGAACATGGAAGACTCAATTGATATGATACCCAAAGGTTTGCTTAGAGGACATCTTGAGATTTATAAAAAGTCCAAGAACACCTTCATAATGTCAAAATTGAAGAAGTTATGCATTGGTAAAGTTGACCTTTTTTGCAAAATTGCCAAAAGTCAAATGTGCCTCAAATTGCAATTTTTGTCAAATGGGCCCAACTTTTTACACTTGTTTTGAATGTGTAACATGTTCCACGAGCCCTAACTCTTCCCAATTGACTTTATTTTATTTTTTCCATTTATTTTGATTTTTTATTTCAATTAAATCAAATTAAATCAAAATAAATCATGGAAATATCAAAATCATTTAAGTCTTGAGATTTGGTGCATATTCCAGGTCCCTTATACAGCTAGCAACAAAATCAAATAGTGCAAGGCATGTTTGTGCATGAAAAGATTGATTTTTGGCTTATTTTGGAAAGATCTTCATGGGAATCAAATCATGATCAAAGACCATAATTGAAAAAGATTGGATGCACATTTGCAAACCTAATTCTATCAGTGATATTTATTAAACAAAATGCAGACCAAAAGAACAAGGTTTAGAGGCGTTTAAGAGGAAGAAAAAACTTCAAAAAAATCAAGAAAAAGTGGTGATCTGTTTTTATATTTCCAGGTGCTTTCAAGCCTTGCCAAGCATTCCTTTCGTTTCCTGGGCATTCAAGGAAGCCATATCAATCAAAAGTAAGCCTTTTCGTGCACTAAAACCCGCTGTAAGTGATTCACAGATTTGACATATTCTTGAAATCGAATATCATTGTTTAAGCATTTATAGCATGAATCATGTATATATTCTGAATCCCGGAAGCATTTGCAAGCTATTGGTAATAGTTAATTGCGTTTTTTCTAACCCTATAGAGATATGCCATTGTTAGGGTTTTTTGTCTCGTTTTGGGATCTTTTTGTACAGGCAAAATTGGCCCAAAATAAAGGCACCATGATGCTCACCAGGCCAAGGAGAATTGGTCTATGGCTTTAGGTTCCATTTATCATGCGTATAGGTGATTTTAAATGTTGCAGGGTCTGTACCTACGCTTCTCGTCCGTAGGTAAAAGTCATTAGACTTTTAGCAACGGAGAAAGGTTAGGGATGATGGCATGGCGAGCCTGATTCCTCCGTTTGAAATTTCGCGCACCGATAGCTCTTATTTTGCTTTTTTTTAATATATTGATTAATTGTTGATTGATATACAACAAGCGCGCTTGGCTCAGTTGGTGTTGAGTCAGATGGAAAGGCTATAGGACCTGGGTTCGAATCCCAGGTCCCCCATGTATTTCATATTATTTTTACTTGTATGGTCAGGCGTGTACACAGGCGTGAAGACCACCATATACCCTCAGGATTCAATCATTAGATCTCTAGAAGGCCAGATCTGAAGGCCATCACATGAGGGTCAACCATGCATCCCAGTCAACGTGCAAACACTGAATCATGGAAGTCAAACATGGGTCAATGGACTTTGGGCCCAAAAGCTGCTAATGACACCCCCCAAACTGCTGTTTACCAGGCCCAATTTCCTTTTCTTTTTCTTTTTATATTTTCTTTATTTAATTCATTTAAATTATTTTACTAACACAAATTAATTCTTTTTTTATAAAAAATCATAAAATTAATTTTCACCAAATTAGATTTAGGTTTTATTTTTTATCAAAAATTAATTTAATTAGTTTATTTAATTTTAGGATAACTTTAATTTGTCTTTGTAAATAAATTAAAACAAATTAGAAATTAGGGTTTTTGTTTAATTTAACTTCTATTTTCTTATCTTAAAAATCACAAAAAATACAAAAATAGGTAAAATTAATTACTTTTCTTAATTTAAATTAATTAGTAATTAGGTTTGTATTTAATTTAAAACCATATTCTTTTCTCAAAAAATAATCAAAAACAAACAAATAATTTTTTCTTTTAATTAGGGTTAGACGGGTCAAAAACCTAATTTTGTTCGTCCTCGATTCATCGCGCGTGTTTACTTATTTTTACAATATTGATGTAATTGCTCATGGAATGTAATAGTTTAATTAGGTTTTTTTTCTCTTTTATTTATCGTTTTACGGGTTTTTGGCTATGTAATTAATCCTCGAAGCCTTGTAATAGCGTAACTTTACTTTCCGCATTTTAATTTTCGCAAATAATTAACTGTTAAATGTATGGTAATAGGGTTGCATGACAAGAATGTATGTTAATTTTAAAATGGTTAGCAAACCCTAAATGTGCAAAGATAATAACTTGAAATTGAATCACTCGCACATGCCCACTCCTAGAGTATACTCTCACTTCGGTTGCCTTCGATAAACGATCATTAAGTATAGGGTGTTTTAGTGGTCGCTCTCTTGTCTAAACAAAGATCAAATGTCCCGTTCGGAAATGTTGACTCGGAACTGTTGCCTCGGAAATGTTGCCTCGAATATGATCTTAAGACACTAGGGTTATTACTAAGACGGCCTAACATTGCTTTAGTGATCGTACGTCCCTTTCGAATTGACCCTTACAACTTAATGATGGTGCTACCTACTCACTAATAGTGGGATAGCGCTGTCTAAAGGAAACAAGAACATAAACGTTCTTTTTTCGAGTAGGTAGATAACTGTTAGGTATTTGCTCAAAATCAAACTTTTCTCACACTTACACTTTTCCAAACAAAGTTTTCAAAAACACTTCGTAACACTCTTGAGGACTGATACAAGGGTTAAAACGAAGTAAAACAAAAACTTTTTCAAAACACACAAACACGGAAGCAATTTTAAAAATGATGAGCAAGTACCTGAGAGCCCGTAGAAAACTACGGATAGAAAGGATGCTAATACCTTCCCTTTCTATAATCTACCCCCCGTACTCAAAATCTCAAAAAAAGGAATTTTTCTGTGCTTTTTTTCCTTTCCAGTTGGATAAAATAAAAGTGGGGTATACCTTAGGATTAGTTCATCATAAATTGCTTCTCTTGTTTGTTTTGGTTGCTTTACTTTTAAGGGTTTTGTATTGGGAGTCACTATTGATCCTAACCCAGATCTGGGGAACACCTTTTAGGTAAGTAGCAATAAACTGTGAGGGAACTGTACGGCGTAGACCGATACGGTTGAAGCAGTAGCTATGTTGATGTGGCACATTGGTTGGTACCGGTATCCCTTGTGGAGAAATGAGGAGAATACGAGGCTGCCATATGTGTCGTTAAACATAAACTGACCTTAGAACCTATAATTGACCAACTTGGCCATAAGAAATAGTGAGATAGCCGGTCTCGGTATAAAGCTGGGAACTGGTTGATACTCGATGCTACACTCATTGAGACCATACTCTCGAGATAGTTCTGGCCGCAAGAAAAGATTGCGTGAGCTGAAACCATGACCGATGGAGGATGGTCAGTGATATTGAGAACCTCTAGAACCCGGTTACTATTATTAGGACAGGTTGAAACCAACTGAACTTCAAGAGGGTAATACCTAGACCCCATGCAAGCCTGAAACTTAAGGGCTCTTGTGTGACTTGTTTGCCTTTACCATGTCTGTTATCTGCTATACCTGTTGTGTGTTTTATCATGACATCACGTATCATGACATAGCATGCATACTTCATTATACTAACAATTTCAAAGACCGAGGGGATTTATCTTTGTTCTGTTTTGCAAATTATGGCTTCCATGCGCAGAAACACCATCCGAGTTAACTTTGTGCAAATACCTACTCTACTCAAAGATTTGGCCTCGAGAGTTTCTGATACTTCTTCATTCATTAGGAGACATGGTCAGCTTCTTAGTTTGGTTACCTCAAAGGTTGATGAGCAGATGATGAGTGTGCTTTTCCAGTTCTTCGATCCGGTGCATCATTGCTTCACGTTCCCAGATTATCAGCTAGTTCCCACCATGTAAGAGTTTTCTCACTTATTGGGCATATCCATCCTTGAGCAGACACCCTTCATAGGTTTGGAAGAGACTCCTAGACCAGAGGACATTGCTTCAGCTTTGCATCTAAAAAGGGCTGATATAGTATCCAACTGGGAGACACGAGGCATGGTTGAAGGTTTCTTAGCTAAGTTTCTGATAGATCAAGCTCAACTATTCTGGGACAGTATGGACTTCCAGGATTTCGAAGACATCTTGGCTCTCCTTATCTACGGTTTGGTTCTTTTCCCGAATCCAGATTCCTTCATAGATGTGAATGCGGTTAATATCTTCCTGTCTCGCAATCCTGTACCTACTCTTCTAGGTGATATTTTGCATGCCCTATATACTCGTACTGTGCGTAGAAGAGGGACCCTCATGTGTTGTATGCCGCTGCTGGCGAGGTGGTTTATTTCGCACCTCCCCAAGTCCATGTTGAAGAATGAGGAAGGTTTAGGATGGTCTTACAGGGGATAATGTCCCTTGCCCATACAGACATTCTTTGGAGTTCCAAGGCTATGGAAAGAGTCGCTGTCATTGATCGATGTGGGGAATACCCTAATGTCCCGCTGCTTGGAATTAGAGGGGGAATAACCTACAATCCTTGTTTGGCTTTATGACAGTTTGGTCGCGCTCGAAGAGACGGTCCTCATGAGCTACTTACAGATATTGTCTTTGACTACAAAGGGGATATTGATGAGCATCACCACATGTTTATACGAGCTTGGGGCATGGTGAACAGGTCTGAACCTCAAGAGCTAGGACCAAAGACTTCTCTCCCTATGCAACCTTATCTCCAGTGGGTTCGAGCCCGTACTCAAAAGCTTGGGATGCCTTATGAAGCTGTGTTGCCAGTAATTGTGGAGCATACCAATGAAGAGGTTGTTCCTTATACAATCCTTTATCCCTACATGCCTACTGACTTGGAGCATTGAATAGATCCTGGATTCAGTTGAAAGAGGAAAGGGATACCTACAGGGAGAAGTATCATGAGCAAGAAAGGAAGATCTTGAAGCTCACGAGGCAACTTGAGAATGAAAGGACGATCAGTGACTACGTCAACACGAAGGGAAAGCGACCATGGGATTTCTGATTTTTGCTTGTTTCTAGTTTAGATTTATTTTCAGTTTATTTCTTTTGTAACGCCTTAAAGGCATTGTTAAACATTTTTACAAGTTTAATCTAATAAAGTTTGTTTTATTTTTTGGTTTGCAAATTTGAATCTCCCAAAGTCTTTGAAATCATTCCATACGCATTCCATTATCATGCACATCATTATAGGTACCCTTACAAGTTTCTCATCTTCTTCGTTGTTTATTTCAGCATGAAATGTCTTCTAAAATACCTACCGATCAAGCCATCAAAGATCTTCAGGCACAAAATGCCCAATTCCAAGAGATGCTCTTAAACTTGGCTAAGGGGCAAGAGGATTTTAAGACTCTCATCCTGAAGGAGAAGAAGAAGAAGAAGAAGAAGAAGAAGAAGGTGGTTCTTCTGAATATGGGTCACAAATTTGGGAATAGGTTGCGACAGGAAGCTGATCTGTCTCATTCATCCAAAGGAGGAGAGGATCAAGAGGAAGAAAAGGGTCCTAGTCTTGTGGTCTCTGATAATGATACTGATTTTGATGATGAACAATATCCTCCCACTGAGGATAGGTACAAACAACTTGAAGACCGTATGAGTGCTATAGAGATTCAGAAGATCCCGGATTTTGATTTTGGAGATCTGGGACTAGCATCTGGGGTGGTGATCCCTCATAAGTTCAAAGCACCAGTTTTTCGTAAGTACGATGGAGTATCCTATCCAAAACTCCATCTCCGCTCGTATGTCCGAAAAATACAACCTTACACTGCTGATAGAAACTTATGGGTGCACTTCTTTCAAGATAGTCTGTCAGGGACTCATCTTGAATGGTCTTATAAATTGGAAGGAGCTAATGTCCGCAACTGGGAGGATCTTGCTGCTGCTTTCTATAGGCAGTACCAGTATAATGCCGACCTTGCTCCCACTCGTACTCAACTTCAGGGTATGTCTATGGGTGCAAGTGAAGGTTTTAAGGACTATGCTAAAAAATGGAGAGACTTGGCTGGAAGAGTCCAACCCCCTTTGTCTGACAGGGAGTTGGTTGATATGTTTCTTGGGACGTTGTCTGGTCCATTTTTCAATCGTTTGATCGGCAGTTCATCATTCGGGTTTACTGAATTGATTTTGACTGGGGAGAGAGTAGAAGCTGGTATCAGAAGTAGTAAGATACAAAAAGGTACTCCGTCAAATACAGAAAAGAAGCCTTTTACCGGTAAGAAAGAAGCTAGTGCAGTTTATAGCTCGAGGAGCCAAAATCGACCTGAACACCGTCAAACGGTAAATGCGGTAGTAATATCAAGACCCACCGTTGCCCCACAATGCAATAATCAGCAAAGAATGGAGAGACCGTAGAGACAATACACTCGGCTTAATATGACCTTGTCTCAAATTTTACCATAATTGTTGAAGACCAACCTGGTAACTCTGAGGGAGGCCCCGAAGAATCCCAGCACCACATCTCCGCTATATAATCCAAACACCCGCTGTGCCTATCACTCTGATAGCCCAGGTCATGATACGAACAACTGTTGGGCCTTGAAGAATAAAGTGCAAGATTTGATTGAAGCTAAAGAGATTGAGTTTGACGCTCCAGAGAAACCCAATGTCATAACTGCCCCTATGCCCAAACATGGTCAGGGAGTGAATGCAATTGAGGATGATGAAGAAGAGTCAAATATCGACAGTTGGATCTACCTGACTACCAACGGTGGATTGAACAATTGGACGGCGAAGGACTTCGTGCCCGTTTCTTTTATTACACAGTAATTGACTTTTGTTTTGAGAGTTGTAACAAACAAGTAAAAATTTACGGCCCGGTGCCTTGCCCGAGGCACCTTGGCTTTGTTTGTGAGGGCTTATTATTTGTCATTTTCATATATCATCAATAAAGCATTGGACGTTTTCTTGCATTGCAAATTTTGCGCTCCTTGTTGTTCTTTTTTACCTTGCACTTTATCAAAAACAACTATTGTCTTACACACACTCACTTATCATAATGCAAATCCACATCCACTCTGGATCCCATTGGTAACGACTCTGCTATTTCCAGTTATGACTTCGAAAATCCGATCAACCAAGCCGAGGACGAAGGTGAGGATGATTGTGAGGTACCCGGGGAACTTGCTAGACTGTTACTATAGGAAGAGAGGGCCATACAGCCTCATGAAGAGCTAGTGGAATCAGTGAATTTAGGTACCGAGGAGGACAAGAAAGAGGTCAAGATAGGTGAGAATCTAGAGCCTAGTGTCAAGCAACAGTTGATACAGATGCTACGCGACTATGTTGAGATCTTTGCTTGATCTTATGAAGATATGCCTGGTTTGGACACTGACATTGTGGTACACCGCCTGCCAACCAAAGAAGACTGTCCTCCGGTGAAGTAGAAGGTTCGATGT
The DNA here is from genome assembly GCA_948472305.1 of Vicia faba. Lineage (NCBI taxonomy): Eukaryota > Viridiplantae > Streptophyta > Magnoliopsida > Fabales > Fabaceae > Vicia > Vicia faba. Next base: position 1,042,380,343 of record OX451737.1, read on the forward strand.
ATACCTCCCGAGATGTCTGAGAAAATCAAAGATGAGGTCATGAAACAGTTTGACGCCGAATTTCTAGCTGTTACTTCTTATCTGCAGTGGGTTGCCAATGTGGTTCCGGTGCCGAAGAAGGATGGTAAAGTACGAATGTGTGTGGACTATAGGGATCTGAATAGGGCGAGCCCCAAGGATGATTTCCCACTGCCTCACATCGATGTTCTAGTCGACAACACCGCGCAACATAAGATCTTCTCCTTTATGGATGGTTTTTCCGGTTACAATCAGATTAAGATGGATCCCGAGGACACGGAGAAGACAACTTTCGTTACACAATGGGGCACCTTCTTACAAGGTAATGCCTTTCAGGTTGAAGAATGCTGGGGAAACTTATCAGCACGCCATGGTCAATTTGTTCCGCGACATGATTCACCATGAGGTTGAGGTTTATGTTGACGACATGATTTCAAGGTCCCAGACTGAAGAAGAACACCCTGACCATCTCCAGAAACAGTTCGACAGGTTGAAAATGTACAAGCTGAGGTTAAACCCGAACAAGTGCACCTTCGGGGTAAGGTCTGGTAAGCTGTTGGGTTTCGTTGTTAGTGATAAAGGTATTCAAGTGGATCCTGCAAAGGTGAAGGCTATACAGGAGATGCCAGCTCCTCGAACGGAAAAGGAAGTCAGAGGATTTTTAGGACGTCTGAATTACATTGCCCGATTCATTTCACATCTGACTGCTACTTGTGAGCCAATCTTCAAGCTGCTGAAGAAAGATCAAGTGGTAAAATGGAATGATGAATGTCAGACCGCTTTCGAAAGGATCAAGGAATACCTCCAAGAGACACCTATTATGATGCCTCCAGTTCAAGGAAGACCTTTGATCTTATACTTGACAGTACTCGACAATTCAATGGGGTACGTGCTAGGGCAGCATGATGAGTCTGGACGAAATGAGCATGCTATTTACTACATGTGATACGGTGGGAAGAACTGACTGTTTTGGAATGATGGTTCATGTTTTGCGTTTTGTGTTTGCAAAATGTCGCGGTAAGCAAGAGACGCCACCGACTTTTATTTTATCCAACAAGGAAAGGAAAAAAGCACAGAAAAATTCCTTTTTCGAGATATTTCTGAGTACGGGGGGTAGATTATATAAAGGGAAGGTATTAGCGCCCTTTCTATCCGTAGTTATCTACGAGCTCTTAGGTACTTGCTCATCATTTTAAAAATTGTTTTCTTTGTGCTTGTGGGTTTTGAAAAGTTTTTGTTTTAACTTCGATTTAACTCTTGCATTTATCTTCAAGAGTGTAATGAAGTGTTTTTGAAAACTTATTCGTAAAAGGAGTGTAAGTGTGAAAAAGTTTTGTTTTGGATGAGCAAGTATCTAAGAACTAATCTACCTACTCGAAAAAGGAATCGTTCTATGATTGTTTCCTTTAGACAACACTATCCCATTATTAGTGAGTAGGTAGCACCGTCGTTGGAGTTTGAGGGTCAATTCGAAAGAGGGACATACAGTCACTAAAGCAACGTTAGGACGTCTTAGCGGTAACCCTAATGTCTTAGATCATTTATTCGAGGCAACAATATCCGAGGCAACCATTTTGAGGCAACTTATGATCTTTTAGACAAGAGGGCGACCTCTAAAACAACCTATACTTAATGACCGTGTACGAAGGCAACCAAGTGGGGTGTACCCTAGGAGTGCGCATGTGCGAGTGTGTTGATTTCAATTATTTTTATCTTTGCACATGTTTTGGGTGATCTAACTGTTTTAAGATTAAGCATTCATTCTTGTCATGCAAACCCTATTACCAAACATCTAGCAGTTGTATATTTGCAGAAATTAAAGGTGAGGAATTTAAATTAAATTATTACAAGGCATCGGGTATTTACATCGCCAAAAGCAACCCTTTGAAATTTAAAAATGGAAAAATAAATGTCCTAATTAATTATTACAAACCGGGAGCAGATACAATAATCGAATAAAATAGTAAAGCGCGCGATGCGGAATTAAATCGGATGCGAATTTAGGGTTTTGACCCTCTTAATTAAAAGAAAATTGTTTTTTTGTTTTTATTTTTTTAAGAAAAATAAATTAATTCCTAAAGTTAAATACTAAATTATTATTAAATTAATTAAATGAAAATATAATTAATGACATATTTTTGGAGTTTTTGTTATTTTAGGAAAGAAAATAAAATAATTAAATTAGTGTTAAAACCTAATTATTCTAATTGATTTTTAATTATTTACAAAAATAAATTAAAGTTACCTAATTAAATTAATTGATGAAAAAAAAATTTCTGAAATTTAATTGGGTAAAAAAATTTTTTTTTTGTGCTTTTTGATAAAAAAAAAGAAAATTGTTTATTGGTTAGTAATTAAATTAAACAAAATAAAATAATTAAATAAAACAAACAAAATATAAAAAAAAAGTAGAGAATGGGCCTGATTTTCAAGGGTGTCAATAGCAATTTTTCTGGCCCATTTGTGAAGTCCACATTGACTTTTGCAATCCCATGCGCTGGCGTTGACTTGGTCATTTGGTGCACCTTCAATGCTGGCCACCAGACCTGGCCATCTGGCCATCTGACACACTGATGAGGAAGGCATATGGTGGTCATCAAGCTCATGCACACACTAGATTTCCTGCAAGAAAACATTACTGAGAAAATAGGGGGACCTGAGATTCGAACCCAGGTCCTGAGAGGAATTCCATACACTCCCTTGCCACCACACCACTTGTTCCTTTTTGTTAATATAATACAAATAAATGATAATATAATAAAACAAGAATTAGTGGTCAGAAACAAAAAAAAAACGCGTGCTTGTTCCCTTCCTCCCTCCGTAGCTAAAAAACTGCAACACCTATACCCACGGACGCTGTCTGTCACTACAAGTCATGTTCATTCCAAAATCTCGTACATGCCATGGAAATGATTTCTAAGACCATGGTTGAGGTCGTCTCATCCTCTTGATTGCAACCATGCCCATTATGAAGGCTAATTATTCCTGAAACAAAAAGCCCTAAAACCAAATACAAAACCCTAGCAATGGTGATTCATGATATAGGTCATATAAATGAAATTGGCTATTGTAAAAAGCTTGCAAATGATATGGTGATCAAGAATATGCCAATATTTTACACAATGGATGCAAGAATAAAGATTTTCGAATTCAAGAAAAAGATGATACCGTGACGGCCTTACAGTGCACTGGAGGGCTTGAAAACATGTGGCTTTGCTTGCGTTAGGTTCCTGAGATTGCCAGGAAGAGATTGAGACAAGTACCAAGCCTTGAGGATGCCTCTAACCTCTGTTTCGATCTGACACTTTTGGCCTCTTTTTGCAAATTCTGTTCTTGCTCTATGCTTGATCTCCAACCTTGTTTTTGATATGCCTCGCCTCCTTATGTACCACACAATGCATTAGGGTTGATTACCTTGCCCAAATCCTCCTCTTTCAATGATTTTGATATTTGATTTGATCCTTCTTTAAAGCTTTCCAAAATTGGCTTATTTTGAATCTTTTTGTGCACACAAGCTTTGATGCGAATTTAGAATGGTGCTAGCTGTCCAATGAAGCCTGAAATCATCAAAAGATCTTTGGTTTTCAATACTTTTGATTTTATTTGATTTTATTTGCTTTAAATTCAGTTAATTCAAATAAAAATCAAAATAAATAATAAAAATAAGATATAGACAGGTGGCAAAGGATAGAGCAAGTGGGCTATAATGCCAACTCAAAACAAGTGAAAAAGAATGGGCCCATTTGGCAAAATTTGAAGTTTTGGGGATAGTTGACTTTTGGCAATTTTGCAAAAAAGGTCAACTTCAACAATGCATAACTTCCATAATTTTGACTCTTTGGTGGTGTTCTTGGACTTTTTAGAAATCTTGATATGTCCTATAACCAACCCTGTTTGTCTCATCTCAATTTGATATTCCATGCTCATGTATGAAGCTTTGACAAAAAAGATGTTTTTGTTGACTTTTCAAAATGACCTATAATGTCCAAATTCATAACTTCTTATGAGTGCTTATTTTGATCTTGGGATCTGAAGATGGATTGTAGGGGATTGCATACTATTCAAAATGAGCTTTGGATGGGTCATTTATCATAAAGTATGAGAAAGTTATGCTTGGTCAAAGTTGAGTTGACTTTTCCTACAAAACCCTAATTTAGCAACTTTTGAGTCTTGATGAATTGTGAGCAATCCTTGATGAATAATGATCAACCCTTGATCTAATGATGAAATATACTTCAAAATGAGGATGTTGGCAAAAAATCTTGAAGTTTGACTGTATGTAGGTCACAATTGACTTTTGCCCTTACAAAGTCGATTTTTGGACTTTTGAGCAATTGACTGAGCAAAATTCCTCTGCAAGGCTTGAAACTTGACATGGATGATCTTGAGAACATATTAGGATATTGGTTAGAATTTGGGACCACTTGGACTCAAGGATCTTGATGCAACATGAAACCCTAATTTGAGGTAGACTGCCTTAGGAGAGAGCTTGTCTGGCCAACCACCCTTGGACTACCTTGAGAAATTTGAGGATCTTTCTTAGAATGTTTTGAGAAACATGGGAGGGAAAATTTTGGGGTACAACAGCTGCCCCTGTTCAATCTTCTTAAACCTGAGGATGTAGATTGGCTTTCGTGCCTTTCGTAATCCGTAGGTGGAAGTGGATTGAACATTAGAGTGCCCAGAAATTTGCACTCGCATGAAGTGGTAATTGTCTCGTGATGTCGGGAATGGGCTTATAGATGCCATTTGGAAGAGTGTCGATTGCATAAGAGATTCCTTAGTGAGAACTTGTTTATCTGTTGTTGAGGAAAATTCCACTGGGGAAGTCTGATCTTTGTTGAGAGAAGTAGAATTTTAGGAGCTTTGGTCGTCCGTCATTCTGCTGGTGATTCGTCTTTGTTGATATTTAGGAACTACGATCGTCCGTACTCAACTGGGGAATCAACTTTGCTGAGATTTAGGAGCTCGTCTGTAATTCAGCTGAAGAAATATCTGTCGAGATTTAAGAACTCGTCCATAATTCGACTGATGAAACATCTCCGCTGAGATTTAGGAACTTGTCTATAATTCAAATGAGAAAATAGCTTCACTGAGATTTAGGAACTTGTCCGTAATTCAACTAATTTGCTGAGATTTAGGAGCTCGTCCGTAATTCAACTGAAGCAACATCTTCGCTGAGATTCAAGAGCTCGTCCGTAATTCAACTGAAGCAACATCTTCACTGAGATTTAAGAGCTCGTTCGTAATTCAACTAAGAAACCATCTTTGCTGAGATTTAGGAACTTGTCCGTAATTCAACCGAGGAACATATCTGTCGAGATTTAGGAACTTGTCCGTAATTCAACAACTTTGCTGAGATTTAGGAGCTCGTACGTAATTCGACTTGGGTAATATCCGCTGAGATTTAGGAGCTCGTCCATAATTCAACTAAGAAACCATCTCTGCTGAGATTTAGGAACTCGTCCGTAATTCAACCACTTTGCTGAGATTTAGGAACTCGTCCGTAATTCAACAACTTCGCTGAGATTTAGGAGCTTGTCCGTAATTCAACTACTTTGCTGAGATTTAGGAACTCGTCCGTAATTCAATAACTTCGCTGAGATTTAGGAACTTTTCCGTAATTCAATTGAGGAAATGTTTGTCGAGATTTAGGAACTCGTCCGTAATTTAACAACTTCGCTGATATTTAGGAACTTGTCCGTAATTCAACTGAGATAAAAATCTATCGAGATTCAGGAGCTCGTCCTTAATTCAACAACTTCGCTGAGATTTAGGAACTTGTCCGTAATTCAACAACTTCACTGAGATTTAGGAACTTGTCCGTAATTCAACTGAGATAAAAATATGTCGAGATTTAGGAGCTCTTCCGTAATTCAACAACTTCGTTGAGATTTAGGAACTTGTCCGTAATTCAACAACTTCGCTGAGATTTAGGAACTTGTCCGTAATTCAACAACTTCGCTGAGATTTAGGAACTTGTCCGTAATTCAACTGAGGAAATATCTGTCGAGATTTAGGAGCTCGTCCGTAATTCGTCTGAGGTAGAAACTTCATAACTTGAATTTTGTGTATCTTTCCTAAAAGGTAAAGGTTAGCTGTATGTAATGTGTTGTACCCCAAACTTTTCCCCCTCATTTCATCAACATTTTCTCCCCATAAGACTCTTGGAACTCAAGATCAAGTTAGGGTTTGCTCTGCTCAAGACCCCTCCTTGCACTGTTGACCCAAATTAGGGTTTGAGTTTGCACAGGGATGTTTTAACCCAAAATTCCCAAAGTGACTTTCATACTTCATCTTGGACTCACAAGTTTATCCATACCAAGTTTCAAGCCTTGATTCCAATCTTTGCCCAGTCAATTGGACAGTTGACCTAGAAATCAGCTGTATTGGGAAAAAGTCAATTGTGGCCAATTGACAGTCAAACCTCATGATTTTTGACCCACATCAACATTATGAACTCATATAAACCATTTGGTCAAGTTTGGATCACAATTCCACAAGAAATTTGATCAGATCACCAAAAGGGCAAAATGGTCATTTTTAAGGTTTTGACTGCACAAAGGCAATTTTTTACTGTTTGACCTAACCAATGGCAAATCAAGCTCACATATGGACTCAAGGACTCAATGACTTTGTCTTGACCCATTCAACAAGTTCAAAAGATCTCAAATGCATAGGATTGACAGATGAATTTTTTAGTCAACTGATCAAAATTTGACAGTCACTGAAAAGTCAAACTTTGACTTTTTGGTCAAAAACAAGTGCCAAGAGTTATTTTTCATCAATACATGTTGTGATTGGTGGATCTGGAACTGACTGTTTAACGCTGGTTCGCGAAATGTCGCGGAAGCAAGAGTCGCCACCGTCTTTTATTTTCTCCAAATGGAAAGGACAAAAGCACAGAAAAATTCCTTAAAGAGACTGCTCTCGGTTCGGGAGGTAGATTATAGAAAGGGAAGGTGTTAGCACCCTTTCTATCCATGGTTATCCATGGGCTCTTAGATAATTGCTCATTGTGTTTTCAAAATGGTTTGTTTGCTTTTCAACTGTGGGTTTTAAAAAAGTTTCTTTGAAAATTCCAGTTCGACTCTTGTATCGGTCCTCAAGAGTGTTTGAAAATTTGCTTTTGAAAGCTTTTTGAAAAGGTGTCGGTGTGAAAAGTATTTTTGATTTGTTTTGAAATTAGAGCAAGTATCTACGAGAATCTACCTACCCTAAGGAATTCGTCTGTGTAAATGTCCTTTAAAGTAGTGCCATCCCACCATTGAGAGGTAGGTAGCACCACTATTGGAGGTATTCGGGTCAATTCGAGGTTCGGGACATGGTGATCACCGGAGCAATAGGAAGACACCTTAGAAGCTACCCTCATGCCAGGTTCCCGGATCATGAGGACTTACTAAGGCATCCTCTACTCGACGATCACCTTTCGAGGCAAGGCAACAGTGAGGCGTACCCTAGGGGTGGTGTGTGATTTGTGTGTCGTTTTCAGATATTTTATCTTGTCATGTCAGGTGATCTACGTGTTTGTTTTTATTTAGACATTCATTCTTGCATGCGATTTAACAGTTAAAAAGTACGAAAATTAAAAGTTCTAAACTATTACAAAGGCGCGGGTCCACATCGCCAAATTTAATCCAAGACCCGATTTGACAGAAAATGAAGAAATAAAGTGCGAAAGATAAAAGGCCCGAGTTTACAAGGCTTTGGGAGAATTACATAAATATTTAAAAGAAGGAATAAATAAAATGCGCGAAAAGAATAAAGAATCGCAAGCGAGGGCGTTGGACCCTTTTTAATGAAATTAAATTATGATTATTAAATTAATGAAATTAAAAAGAAAAAAAGAAATTATTTTTTTGAGTTTTTTGGAGTTGTGAATTTTTAATGAGAAGATTAGCTGAAATTAAAATTAAATTAACCCTAATTCTATAACTTTTATTTATTAAGAAAAAATATTAAAGTTAAACCTAAATTAACCTAATTAATTAAAGCAATTTGATTTATAAAAATAATAGTAAATAATTAATTATTAGAGATGATAAAATAAAAGAAAAAGTAATTAAAATAATTAAAACCTAATTCTACAAGTTTTTTAAGTTTATTGAGAAAAATATTTGAATTAAACCTAATTTAAAAAGCTAAAATTAATTAATGATATTTATTTACAAAAAATAACATTAAATAAAAATACTTATTTTTTGTCTTTTTTCTGATTTTTATATTGTTTTTATGTTTTTATGAAAATAAATTGGTTTAAGGAATTAAATTGAAAAACTAATTAAAACAAAAATAGAAAAATATGAGAAAAGAATGAGAAAGGCAAACCATGGGGGGTCTGTCCCCAATTGGAGGTTTTGTTCAGTAATTCAGGCCCATTAAGCTCATGGCCTCGTTTGACTTTTGTGCTGGCATGCATGCGTGTTGACTAACGCCCAGGGTGTCCTTCCAATCAGTGCCTTTGGATTGATCTTGCTATACGCGTGGTGAGTCCAGATATGGAGAGTATGATGAACCTTCAGGGATTGTGCTACATAGAATGATGTTAGAAAATTTTTTATTGAAAAGGAGGGGGACCTGGGGTTCGAACCCAGGTCCCAGGGATTACCAATCCACACGCCTGCCATTTGAGCCATCTAAACACTTTGTTTATTACATGACACATAAATATTATAATGGAAAATGGGTCAGTGGCATAGAAAAAACAAAAAACGCGCATTGGATTCAAATCAACCAACCATCGCTTGCCACATATCCTTCTTCTTCGTTGAACCCTGAAAATAAAAGAAGGTTAGCGGGGGTTTTAAACCCCCCCAAAATATGCTTCTTTCCAAAATAGCGATTAGGCCGTCTTGGATCAGAAATTGGGCGCGAGGTGTGTATTAGAACCGTCCAAGCTCCCTGATTTCAACCATGGCATCGAGGTGTCCTAATTTTACAATATGCAAAAACGCCCAATTTCACAGCTTGGTAACCCTAATAATCGCCCATGGTGAAATCGCGTATGGTGTATAAAAACTCAATCAAAGCACACAGTTAGCTTCAGAATGATACAATGAATACAAATCCAATATTAAAATTTACAAATAATGCATGAATTATGATTCAAGAATCTGAAAAAAAGCTTGAACCGGTCAAGATCGTTCTACCTATTTCCTGTGTTAGGGACAATGGTTTTGATCAGTATATGTTCCTTGAAGCCTCAGGAACACAATGGAATGATTATTTGGCCTTGAATCGCACTGTAACCTAGTTTTCAGTTTTGGAATTTTTGTCAAAAAAACTCAAGCTTGGTTATGGTATTCTTGCGCAGCTGGGCCGTCATGGACACTAGGGTTTTCATCAGTATATATGTGTGAATGATTAGGGTTGGAAATTTGGTCCAAAGGATCCTTGAATTGATGAGAAAATATTTGATTTTCATGCCATAAGTTTTCAATCTTTTTCATGCTATTTTGGTTCCAATCATGTCCAATCACATGGATTCTTTCTAAATCAGATCATGCACGAAATCTTGAGACTATTTTATGCACAAAAAGCTTTAAAAACTTAGGTTTGGTATTTTTCATGTATTTTAATTAATTAAATGAATTTCTAGCAATTAAAAATTCAAATAAATAAAATAAAAATGATGAAAAACTTCCCTTTGGGCCAAATGGTCGTGCACATGTTTTGGATGATGGATTTTGGAAGAAAAAGAGGCCCATTAGCATTTTTAAGACTTTTGAAGCAATGTTGACTTTTCAAAATACCTAAAGATTTCCCAACTTCCACAAGGCATATCTTGCTCAATTTTTAAGCTTTGCTCATGTTCTTGGACATTTTGGAAAGGTCTTGAAGTCCTCTAACCAATGTATTTGGTCCCATGTCATTTTGATTTACCAATCGCAAGTTATGGCCTTTGACTTAAAGTGCCTTTTTGTTGACTTTTGAAAATGACCTATAATGTTGAGATTGATAACTTTTTGTGAGAGCATTTATTGGACTTGAAGTGTGAAGAAGAGTTATAGGAAATGTTATTCTCTTAAAAATGAGATTTGTATGAAATTTTTCTGATAAACCATGTGGAAGTTATGCCCTGGTCAATTTGCAGTTGACTTTTTCAACTGTCCAAATATGGAAACTTTTGCATCTTGAGACTTTTTGAGCCATGCCTTGAAAATCATGATCAAGAATTGATCAAATGATGTTTGTGGCTTCAAAATAAGATGTTAACCAAAAATTTGAACTTTTGACTGTCAAATGACCATTTTGCCCCTGCAGTTGACTGTTGAGCAATTAGGGTTTCTGACTGTGCAATTTTGTGTTGTGAGTCTTGAAACTTGACATGAGGATGCTTGACCATGTTTGTAAGCATGTGGGACTTGATTGGACCCTTGGAAACTTCATTTTCTTTGTCAGAACCAAAACCCTAGTTCTTGACTGTTAGGAGGCCCTTGAACTGTGCAACCCTTGGGGAGATTTTGAAGCTTTGACTTGGCAAATTTTGAAGAATATGGGAGGGCAAATTTTGGGGTACAACACATGTCAAATTATGAAACTTGTTCATCAAGAAACCCAAAAATGCAAATTAGGGTTTAAAATGGAAAAATTTCATAACTTAGAATTTTTTCTAAGTTATGAAATTTTCTTATTTTTTCTTAACTTTGTCCCATTTTTTCACCAAGATCCAAGTGGTTTCAAACAAAACTTGCAACATGAAAGTTGTAGTCCATTGCAAAATCTACAACTTTGATTCACAAAGTTTCCACAAAAGAAGCTTTTATCTCAAGTTATGATTTTTGGAGTAAGGGTCCATAAACTTTTTAACTTAGTGAAATTTTGCCCTATTTTAGGCAGGATTTTGACCTAACTTCATAACAACTTTTCACATAGTCCCAAGAGGAATTTCAAGATGCATTACAAAGATGGATTGTAGTACATGTTCCAAGCTTTCCAAATTATCCAAGAACTCCTCAAACACCCTTGTGGTTAGAGAGAATCGAGTTCACAAAGTTGGCCAAAACTCACTTTTGTTCATTTTCCATACATGTTCATAGCAAATGGCATTTTCAAATTAGCTTGGTTTATGCTAGCTTGCAGGCCTCAAAACCCATTTAAACTCCATAATTTAATGCCTAACCATTGTGTCAATGTTTTATTTTATTCATTTGGACATTGCACACAAAATTAAGCCTTAAGTAGTAAAAGGTGAATTGCCATTTTTGCTTAAAGTTGCTTTATGTCAAATACCAAATCCTTGAGGCATGGGGCCAAATCTGAGAGCCAAATAAAATCTACACATTCCAGTTACCAAGAGCTTTGTTAGCAGCATACATTAGGGATAATACAGGCCTGCATTGTACACTTCCACTTTCTTGCTTATAGTAGAAGAAACTTGGCAAAACAGATGCAACTTTAATTTCCTGCAGACACAAGCTTAAGCAAACTTTGTCCTTATCTTCCACACATCCCAACTAACCTAAAACACGAATCAATCACCCCTCATACCTCCTAATACACTAAAACACCACCTTGCTGCAAAAACAGGGCATCTGCTGCAGATTGAGGTCCACAACTCAATCCACTCGTGCGCTTTGGCTAAAACCTGTCCAAACACATTCCATACCATCCACTGAAACTATTCCAAGCCTTAGACTCAAGCTGTAACACCCCTAACCTCGTTTTCCATTTTCAATTTCAAGCTGTGCAGGTGAACTTCAATAGCACGACACAAGCTGTTTCAAAGCAAGCTAGGTACTTGAGAAGCTTCCTTGGACCTCAGGCAAGCTATACAGAAGCTCAAACTCCATTGAAGGTGGCCATATTGCTCTACACGATCCAAGCTGAAACAGGTAATCCATGGACTTCTATCTCTCAATCTAGGAAGAGTTAAGCTTAGTTTTGTGAATGAAACATGTCCTACTCATAGCCCTGAAGCCATACATGTGATCACTTTTCATTTATGTTAAGCGTGTTGTGAGAATTTTAGCCATGAACATGAGGAAAAAATTAGGTTAAAATTTAGGGCCAGAGAAATTCTCTCTGGCCTTTGAGAGTTATTCCAAGTTTTTTACATATTTGAAATCATGGCTTGATGCTCTACAATGTTTGTGTTTTGAGTTTTGGATAAAAATCAAGGAATCAAGAGATAGTAGGTGTAGAAGGAAGCGCGCATTTTCTTGTTCAAACAAGTGTTGGAGGTTGAAGACAGAGTTGACTTGGGCTGGGCCTGAGTCAACTTGCTTTTTGCACCCTTTTTTTCCATTTGCACCCCCTGACCCATTATGTGAAATATTTGTTATTTTTGCATTTTTCTTTTTGATTCTGATTTTATATTTTTGACTCAAACATAAAAAACACTAAAAATATTTTTCCATATTTTTTTATATATTTATTTGGCATTTATTTACTTTTTTAAACATATATAAGTAAACAATATAAAACCTTTTTATTTAAAACCCTAAAAAATAATACAAAAATATTTATTTTTCAGTTATTATTTTTTGTTTACATTTTGAAAACATTTTCTAAAATATACATTTTTGTAAATAATTAATATTTTATTTTTTTTTGTACATATTTAGCACATTAAATATATATAATATACACATATACATATTTTATTAAATATTTAAGGCAAAAATACAAAAATAATACATTTCTATTTTTATTTAATATTTGACATCAAAAATAATTTTTCTACAATATACTTCCTTTTTTATTATTTTTTGTAAAAATTAATATACCTTGTACATAATTAATAAATAAATACTATTTACTTGAAAATTAGGGTTTTGTCCTAAACAACAAAAATAACCAAAAATTGACTTTTTTTTTATTTTGTTTATATTTCAAACATGAAAACCTTTTTTACATACATAAAAAATCCTTTTTTTGCATAATACATTTCATTTTGATATTTATTTAAATTGTATTTATTTAAATGTTAAATATTTGTATATTCGATATGGTTGTAATAATTTAGATTTTATTTCCTTGTCAAATATCCCCCAAATTCAAACTTGTATCCCCATCCCCATAATCATGTTGTAATAATTTAGGACTTTAAATTCTCGCACATTTAAAAGTTTCCAAATTATGCCATGATAGACTTAGGGCTTGTATGCAAAATCAATCAACAAATAGCTTGACCTAATTCAAGATAAACATGCATGAAAAACAAACACAATGCACACTTACACCCCTAGGGTTACATCCACTTGTTGCCTTCAAAAATGGGCCATGGTTGCATGTTAAGTGTCTTTGGCAAAACAAAAAAACAAATAAAATGATCATAGTCCCTCGATGACGCTATCTTGTTGCCTAAACAAAAATGATCATAGTCCCTCAAGAAAATTGCCAAAATACTTGACACTATTGCTTTCATGGTCTATACGATGACCCGCGCCCGTCCCGTTCACATCCTAACACAAAGTTGTTCACCAAATACAATGGTGAAACAACACTGTTAAAAGGGTTAAAACATGAGAAAGATCTTTGAGAAATTTAGAGTAGATAGCTCTTAGTTACTTGATCAAACTTGCAAAACACACTTGCCATTTTTCAAAACATACATCACAACACAATTTCCAAACAAACTTTCAAAAACATTGAAATATCTTTTCAAAAAGAAAAACACCTTTGTAAAACATTCAAACAAGAATTGTTAAAAAGGTTGCCTAGACAAGGCATCTTTTTCAAAACATTTTCAAAACCACACACAAACATCATTTCAAACAATTAAGGCAAGTGATCTAAGCAAGTAACTAAGAGCCCATGGATAACCATGGATAAAAAGGGTGCTAATACCTTCCCTTTCTATAATCTACTCCCCGAACCCATGAAAACATCTCAAAGGTTTTTCCTGTGATTTTTAACCTTTCCTTAGGATAAAATAAAAAGTCGGTGGCGACTCTTGCTAAACCGAACAAGTGCGAAAACAAACGCAAAACCTCAAGTCAGTTCTCCCACCGTATCACAGAACTGGAGACTCTGCTGGGGAAAACTTTTTAAGTGGAGTAACCTTAGGGCCTAGATCACCCTTTTGCATGATTAATTGTTTGTTTTGATTGCTTTACATTTTGGCTCTCTTGTTTGGGCTTGAAATCCTACACCCGGATTTGGGAAACATTCATAGATAGCAATACGTTGTGGAAACTGTGCGGGGTATACCGACACGGTTGAAGCAATAGCTATATTAGTGCGACATATTTGTGAGTACCGGTAACCCTTGAGTTCAATCAAGGAGAGTACGGGGCCGCTGAGTGATGTCACTAAGCACTAATGACCTAGAACCTTACTTGACCATCTTGGCCTTTTATTAGGGGTAGTGAGATGACCGGCTTTGGTGCAGTCCGAAGTTGGTAGATACTCGATACTACACTCATTGAGGGTTGTTTTCTTGGAATATTTTGGTCGCTAGTTAAGTGGCTAAACCAAAACAATGAACATAGAAAACAATCCATTGATATTGAGCTCCTTAGAACCCGGTTACTATTTAGGACAAGTTTTAAGCCAACTAAACTCAAGAGGGTACTTACCTATGAAACCCCATGCAAACCTGAAACTAGGGTTTTGTGTGACTTGCTTGTACATGTGTTTGTGCATACATCATGAACATCATAAAGCATCATATGCATCCACTAACCATTTCAAGGGTTTGGATCTTCATCTTTGTTCTTGTTTTGTAGGTCATGGAAATTCTTCGCAGGAAAACTATCCAAGTCAACCTTGTGAGAATCCCTCCTCAACTCAAGGAGCTTACATCCAGAATTCTGGAAAGTTCTCTCTTTAGTGAAAGACATGGTAGACTTCTCAACCTAGTCAACACCAGCATTGAAGAAGACATGGTGAAAGTGTTGTTCCAGTTCTTTGACCCCCTTCACCACTGTTTCACCTTTCCCGACTATCAATTGGTGCCTACTTTGGAGGAATTTTCTCAACTCCTGAGAATTCCTATTCTTAATCAACTACCCTACAACGGTACGGAAAAAGAACCAAAACCTGAAGATATTGCTCAAGCACTACACTTGCAATCATCTGACATCAAGGGGCATTGGGAAACCAGAAGTGGTGTCAAGGGCTTCTTGGCAAAGTTCTTGTTTGAGAAGGCACAAGAGTGTTGGAATTCCCTGGATCTGCAAGCCTTTTAAGAAATTGTGACACTCCTTATTTATGGGTTGGTCTTGTTCCCAAATCCTGACCAACTTATAGATGTGAATGTTGTCAAGATCTTCATATCCAGGAATCCCATACCTACATTGCTTGGGGACATCCTCCACTCATTTTACACACGAACAATGAGGAAGATAGGTGTTCTCATGTGCTGTACTCCTCTCCTTGCAAGGTGGTTTATTTCTCACCTTCCACAATCAGTTTTGAAGAACGAGCAGGGTTCAAGGTGGTCACAACGGTTGATGACCCTCACACATGCTGATGTACATTGGTGTTCTCGGTCCAGAGAAAATGTCATCATCCTCGACCGTTGTAGTGAGTTCCCTAATGTTCCATTACTTGGCATTAGGGGAGGCATTATCTACAACCCCTGTCTAGCTTTAAGACAATTTGGATACGCTCGGAGGGATGGCCCTCATGACATGCTGATTCCTGACCTAGTTTTTGACTTCGACAACGATGCGCAAGGACTTCGCCAAATATTCATCAGAGCTTGGAGGATGCCTAACAAGGTGGATAGAAAGACACTGGGACACAAGAACTCCATCCCTCTTGAGCCTTACCTCAAGTGGGTACGAACCCGCGCCCAGAGTCTTATGATGCCTTACCCTAATATTCTCCCTTTGATCAAAGATCCTGTTAAGGAAGGAGAGGTTCCATACACCATCCTAGATCCTGACATGCCAACATCATGGGAGGAAATGCAGAAGAGTTGGATCCAACTCAAGGAAGAACGGGATAATTTTAAAGCCAGCTTCTACGCCAGTGAGAAGAAGGTTTTGGAGCTTACCCGCCGACTTCACGAGGAGGAGACCCTCAACACTTACATCGCACCAAAGAGGATGCGCAACGTCTTTTTACCTTAAGAAGTTTTTGTAATATTTGGCCCATGGGGCATTTATGTACTGACAAAATTTCTTCTTATTAATATGACGTGTGTTCTTTTTGTTTCCAACAACTTTGAATTTCTAAATCCTTGAATGCATTACATGAATAAACATATCATTCATCATATACATAAACAGGTCTTCACACAAGGTTTCCTTATCTTTCTGCTGTTTATTTTAGTAAGATGGATATTAAGCAGACGGTCAAAGATCTGCAGGGACAAAACTCGCAGTTTCAACAGCTTCTTATGACCTTGGCAAAGGGCCGGGAGGATCTTAAAGCACTGTTAGGGAATAAGGAGCAAGAAAAAGGAAAAAAGAAAAAGAAAAGAGTTGGGGTAGCTACACTGGGAAGAAGATTTGAGAATGAAGCTAGGAGAGTTCTGGAATTCCCCTCCACATCTGATGAGGGGACCGGTAAGGGAAAAGGAGTTGCACTACCTTCTGAGTCTGAGGCTGAAGAGGAAGAGGTTGAGGAAGATGAAGATTATTCATAGCAGCAATACCCACCAGCAGACGACAGATATAAAAACCTGGAGGATAGACTGGCAGCCATGGAGTTGCAACGGGTTCCTGGGTTAGATTTTGAAGAATTGGGATTGATTGCTGGGATTGTTATCCCTCCCAAGTTCAAGGTGCCATCTTTCACCAAATATGATGGTCTGTCTTGCCCAAAGATGCACCTGAGGTCATATGTCAGAAAAATTCAACCTCATTCATTCGATAAAAATCTTTGGGTACACTTCTTCCAGGACAACTTGTCCGGTACTCAGCTAGATTGGTGTTACCAGCTTGAGAGGCCATAAGTGCATAGTTGGGAGGATTTGGCAGCTGCCTTTTATCGCCAGTATCAATATAACACTGACTTGGCGCCGACCCGTACTCAGTTACAAAGTATGGGGATGACCTCAAATGAGGGATTCAAAGAATACGCCCAGAAATGGCGCGACTTGGCCGGAAGGGTACAACCACCGCTTTCAGATAAGGAGCTAGTTGATATGTTCTTGGGGACCCTATCTGGCCCTTTCTTCAACCATTTGATCGGGAGCTCTTCTGCAAGGTTTACTGAACTGATTCTGACTGGCGAAAGGGTGGAAGCTGGTATTAAGAGTGGGAAGATTCAAAGGGATGCCTCTGCCTCCACAACTATTAAAAAACCGTTCCTGGCCAAGAAGGAAGCAGCTGTTATATACTCTCAGAAAGGATTGAGAAGAACTGAGCGCCAGCCGACTGTAGGGGCCGTGATGATTCAAAATTCGTCAAATGATCAGCCTCGTAACAATCAGTCTAGACCTAATCAGCAACGGATAGAACGGCCACAACGTAAGTTCACCCGCATCAACATGACACCTGCACAAGTTCTTCCCCATTTGTTGAAGCTAAATCTCACCAATATTAGAGAGGCGCCGAAGATTGTGAATACCACTTCCCCATATTATCATCCCAACGCAAAATGTGCCTATCATTCTGACAGCGCTGGGCATGACACCAACGATTGCTGGGCGCTTAAGAATAGAATTCAGGATTTGATAGATGCTAAAGAGGTTGAGTTCGACGCCCCTGAGAAGCCGAATGTAATCTCCGCTCCAATGCCAAAGCATGGTCGCAGTGTCCATGTTGTTGAAGAAGATCTGTTTGTTTCTATAGTTGATGATCTGATAACTCCATACTGACAATCAAGCTGAATTTGCTGAAGGCTGGGATTTTCCCAGGTTGTGAAGAAAATTGCTACCTTTGTTCCTCCTTACCAACCGACTGTCCACTGCTGAAGATAGGCATCCAACGCCTAATGGACAACCAAGAAATTCTTTTCGAAAAGACTCCTGTTACTCCAACTCCTATCAATGAAGTTTCAATAATAACCATTTCCACCAATATTTCCAAGGTCCCCAAAAGGCCTGTTAAGATTACATCCGCTCCGAAGATTGTACCGTTGAAGATAACCATGCCTGGGCCCGTCCCATACAAATCTGGAAAATCAATACCGTGGAATTATGGTGGAGAAATCTACTACCACGGTGTTAAACAAATTGAGATAACTGAAGATAGCTCTGACGAAGAAAGTGCCTACATTGGAAACATTGCCGGTACGAGCAAAATCACCCGAAGTGGAAGAATTTTCTCTCCATAGATTGCCCCTCCAAAGGCAACCTTTGGACCCTCAGCTGCTCCCAAGGTTACCCCTGCACCGGTAAAACTATCTGCAAGAACTCCAATGATTGAAGAAGCTGTTACTCCTGTGGTTGTCCCCCCTACTGCTGCTGATAAAGGGAAAGGGATCCAAGCAGAGCTCGTCAGGATGAGGGCTCAGCCATTGGTCATCCCCGAAACCTCTAAAAAAGAAATGGAGGAGATTCTGAAAATAATTAAGAAGAGTGATTATGATGTGGTGGAGCAACTGGGGAAAACCCCCTCAAAGATCTCCATGTTAGCCCTGTTGCTTTGTTCGGAGGCTCATGCCAAAGCCTTGATAAGATTTCTGAAGACGGCCCATGTGCCCCAAGAGACCTCAGCCGACCAATTTCAGGATTGTGTAGCCAGTCTCACTGCCGACAACGGCCTAGGTTTCTCTGATGCTGACCTGACTCCTAAGGGAAGAATGCACAATGACACACTGCATGTGTCAGTTGAATGCCGAGGAACCACTCTCGCCCATGTCTTGGTCGATACTGGTTCTTCCCTAAATGTGCTGCCTAAGAAAGCTCTGGACCGATTGGATTGTGAAGGCTTGGAGCTGAAACCAAGTAATATCATTGTCAGGGCCTTTGACGAGTCTAAAAGAATGGTGCATGGGGAGGTCGAAATTCCCATCAAGGTAGGCACTGAAGTGTTCCACTCAACCTTCTACGTGATGGACATCCGTCCATCATACTCTTGCTTGCTAGGAAGGCCGTGGATTCATAATGCTGGGGTAGTCACTTCCTCTCTACATCAGATGCTGAAATACCCTGTTAAGGGTAAAATCATAATCGTACACGGTGAGGAGGAGTGCATGATCAGTCATCTTAATTCCTTTCGGTATGTGGAAGTGGATGGCGAATTCATCGAAACACCCTTTCAACACTTTGAGGAAGTTTCTCCCGAGGTGGCAGTAGCAAAGGCAGTAGCTGAGGTACCCAAGCAGGTGGCCAGGATGGCATCTCTGAAAGACGCAAAGGCTGCAATGGAGGAGGGAAAGAGCACGGCATGGGGACAGTTACCTGACTTTCCCCATAAGACAGACAAGTTTGGGTTGGGATTTACGGCTGCGGGGAAAAAGGCTATGCGTCGCTCCAAAATTGAAAAAACACCCATCAAGATTTCTCCTCATGGAATCAATGCTTTAGAAGACGAAGACGAAGAGGGTAATGTTGAAGATTGGATCTTCCCAACCATGGAAGGGGGACTGCACAACTGGGAGGCGAAAGACTTCGATCCCATTACTTTCATCAATCAGTAATTTATCTTTCGAACATTTCCTATTGGTCTGTAATAATTACTCTTAAACAATCCGCACACTACTTTTCACCTCATGCCTTGCCCGGGGCATGTAGGTCCATTTGTAAGGGCTTGATTCTCTTCATAATCATATGCCATGTTTAATGAATCATTGGACGTTTTTCATTTATAAACTGCTGTGTTCATTTTCTTTCCTTTTGCATTTTTGTTTGTTTAAGGATGGCTATCCCTTACACACACCCACACTCACAAATGCAGGTACCCATCCACTCCGGATTTCCCTGGGTGACTATTCTGTTTTATCCTTCAAAAACTCTGAAGATTTGGTCAATCAGGCTGAGTGCGAAGACGACGAAGATTGTGAAGTGCCGAGAGAGTTAGCCAGACTTCTACAACAAGAAGAGAGGGCCATCTTGTCTCATGAAGAGTTGTTGGAAACTGTCAACTTAGGAACAGAGGAAGACAGGAAAGAAGTACAAGTGGGTGCCAATCTGGAACCAAGTGTCAAGGAGCGCTTAATACAGTTGTTAAATGAATACGTTGAAATCTTCGCCTTGTCTTATGAATACATGCCGGGGTTAGACACAGACATCGTGGTTCATCGTCTCCCTACCAGAGAAGACTGTCCACCGATCAAGCAAAAAGTCCGCCGAATGAGGCCCGACATGTCTGAGAAGATTAAAGCTGAAGTAATGAAGCAATTCAATGCTGGCTTTCTGGATGTTACATCCTATCCACAATGGGTTGCTAACATTGTGCCCGTTCCCAAAAAAGACGGCAAGGTCAGAATGTGTGTGGACTACCGGGATTTGAACAGGGCCAGCCCTAAAGATGATTTTCCGCTACCACATATCGACATTTTGATTGACAATACAACTCAACACAAGGTATTTTCCTTCATGGACGGATTCTCGGGCTACAACCAGATTAAAATGGCCCCCGAGGACATGGAGAAAACAACCTTTATTACACAATGGGGTACCTTCTGTTACAAGGTGATGCCGTTCGGACTGAAGAACGCAGGGGCAACTTATCAACGCGCCATGGTAGCTTTGTTTCATGATATGATACATCATGAGATTGAAGTTTACGTAGACGACATGATAGCTCGATCACAAACAGAAGAAGAACACCTTGAACATTTGAAAAAGTTGTTTTCCAAGTTGAAGGAATACAAATCCGACAGAATCCAAGTAAGTGCACTTTTGGAGTTAGGTCTGATAAACTTCTGGGATTTATTGTCAGCAACAAAGGCATTGAGGTCGATCCAGCAAAAGTAAAGACTATACAAGAAATGCCTGCCCCCCGTACTGAAAAGGAGGTTAGAGGATTCTTGGGACGCTTGAACTATATCGCCAGGTTCATCTCTCACCCGACGTCTACCTGTAAGCCAATTTTCAAACTATTAAAGAAAGATCAGGTAGTCGAATGGAACGATGATTGTCAAATTGCTTTTGATAAGAGCAAGGAGTATTTTCTAGAACCTCATATTCTGATGCCACCCGTCGAGGGAAGGCCGCTGATCATGTATCTGACTGTTTTGGACAACTCAATGGGGTGCGTACTGGGCCAACATGACGAGTCTGGTCGAAAAGAGCATGCCATTTATTACCTTAGCAAAAAGTTTACCGACTGTGAGACTCGCTACTCATTGCTCGAGAAAACTTGCTGCGCTTTGGTATGGGCTGCTCGCCGGCTAAGGCAGTATATGTTGACTCATACCACTTTGCTGATTTCCAAAATGGACCCGATCAAGTATATCTTCGAGAAGCATGCTTTATCTGGAAGAATCGCTAGATGTAAAATGATCCTGACTGAGTATGACATCCAATATACTACCCAAAAAGCTATAAAAGGGAGTGTACTAGCTGACCATCTAGCTCATCAAGCTATCTAAGATTATCAATCCATGAGATTCGACTTCCCGAACGAGGACATCATGACTTTGGACAACATTGAAGGTAACGGACCGTATGACGGACCTGAAAAATGGATCCCGATGGACCTTGTACTTTGATGGTGCTTCGAATGCACTTGGAAACGGTATCGACGCGGTACTCATTTCCCCGGAAGGTTGCCATACACCTTTTACTGTCCGACTTTGTTTCAGCTGTACCAATAACATGGCCGAATATGAAGCTTGCATCTTTGGTCTCAAGGCTGCTATAGACTTGGGGATCAAATCTTTGATCGTATTTGGGGACTCGGCTTTGGTTATCAGTCAAATCAAAGGAGAATGGGATACCAAACATCCTAATCTTATCCCATACAAAGAACATGTCCTGACGTTGCTGCCTCATTTCGAGCAGATCACCTTCGAGCATTTCCCGCGAGAAGAAAATCAGCTAGCAGATGCTCTGGCTACAATGTCTTCCATGTTTAAACTTAACTGGGATAACGAGGCTCCTCAAATCACCATCGAGCGAATGGATGAACCTCCGCATTGTCATGAGATTAATACCGAAGAAGTAGTGGAACAACCCTGGTTTCATGAAATCAAAAGGTATCTCCAGACTAGAGAATATCCCGAAGGAGCTTCCGTCAATGACAAAAAGTTCTTAAGGAGATTTGCAGCCAAGTTCTTCCTGAGCAATGGCATCCTTTATAAGTGCAACCATGATTGTGTTTTACTTCGTTGTGTGGATAAAGCTGAAGCAGAGTTGATCATGACTGAGATATACAGTGGCACATTTGGCACCCACTTGAGCGGACATACGATGGCTAAGAAGATTCTAAGGGCAGGCTATTACTGGTCTACCATGGAAGCTGATTGCCATCAATATTCCCGTACTCGCCATAAATGCCAAGTCTATGCCGACAAAATACATATTCCTCCTGTTCCTCTCAACGTTTTGACAGCTCCTTGGCCATTCGCAATGTGGGGCATTGACATGATTGGAGAGATCAAACCCACAGCGTCCAACGGACATCGCTTCATCTTGGTCGCTATTGACTATTTTACCAAGTGGGTCGAAGCAGCTTCCTTTGCCTCTGTACAAAAAATGTGGTTGCCCGCTTCATCAAGCAGAACCTCATATGCCGGTATGGTTTCCCCGATAGGATCATCACAGACAACGGTACAAATCTGAACAATACTATGATCACCGCTCTATGCGAACAGTTCAAGATTTATCATCACAATTCATCTCCCTATCGGCCGAAGATGAACGGTGCTGTTGAAGCTGCGAACAAAAACATCAAGAAGATCATTCAGAAAATGACAGTTACCTACAAGGACTGGCATGAGATGTTACCGTTTGCTCTGCATGGGTACCGTACCACGACACGTACTTCAACAGGGGCAACCCCATTTTCTTTGGTACCAAAAACAAATGATCAAGGCTTTCAACAAGAAAGTCAGACGTCAAGTATATCAAGTCGGAGATCTTGTAATCAAGCAGATCATCTTGCCGCAAAGTGATCCCAGGGGCAAATGGACTCCTACTTACGAAGGACCATTTGTGATCAAAAGCATCTTTTCTAGTGGTGCAATGATCCTGACAACCATGGACGGCGACGATTTGCCACACCCTGCGAACACAGACATAGTAAAAAAATACTACGCATGAAACAACCCGACAAGTCGAAAACCCAAAAGGGCGACTTGGGTAAAAATGGGCATCCCGGTGAACCGAAAACCCGAAAGGGCGGTTCAGGCAAAAATTAGGGATAAAACAAAAAAATCTGTACACCCGGCAAGTTGAAAACCCGAAAGGGAGACTTGGGCAAAAAAGGGTTTCCCGGTGGATCGAAAACCCGAAAGGGCGATTCAGGAAAAAGTTAGGGAATTAAAGCGTATGACTATGTCTCGTCGGATCAATTTAAAGAACAATCTCTTCATCAACAAGCTCCGAGCTTCTGATCAATCCAATCATCGGCGGACGAAGCAGTGAATGGACAAGATATTCAGAGTTGTGAAGGCTATAGTAGAATGGGAATCCCATGGAATTGTTACACATAGCCATCTTTCTTTTGTATAAATTTTTTCAAATGTTTGCGACAATATTCTCTTACTAGGATGTCTGTCTCCTTTGTACAAAGATACTCATAAAAAGTTAATACAAATACTTTTCCAAATACAGAAATTTGCTTTGCCTTCTTTTTCTTTTTCACACTTATGTTTTATTTGAGAAACGTCCAATATTTTGTTAAATAGGCATATGCATTTGAACATAATCATTTGCTTACAAATCAAGAAAAGAGGATTGCTGATAGGTTGAAGGTATAGGTAGATATCTTGATACCCTTTCAGAAGAAGTCCCCAGCGGAATTAAACTCCAAGTTCCTCAGCAAAGTTAAAGTCCGGAATATACTTCCCCAACAGAGTTAAAACTTCAGGACCCTCAGCAGAGCAAAAGCTTTCTAAAAGTTGATTTCCCCAGCCAGAGGAGCATTCCAGAACTTAAATCCCCTCAGAGTTAAGTTTCAAGATTCCCAGTGGAGCCAAAACTGTTAATCCCCAGCGGAGCTAAAACTTCCAACTATCAATCCCCAGCGGAACCAGATTAGTGAACATTCTCCCACAGAGATACTTCCCATCAGATTGAAGATTCTCAGTCTCACTCCTCCAGCATGAGTCTCCCAGGTTCTGAACTCCCCAGTAGAGATCATCAGAATTCTCATTCCCCACAAGTAATCAAAGGATTTTCAATCCCCAGCTTCGGTTATGGGTTTATTTCCCCAACATTTGTCAAGGATTTATTCTCCAAAGCAAAATTACATTTCAAATTCAAGGTCGTTCAAAATTTCCTTCATCACCTGCTGGAAGTTACGATCATCATCAAAAATTCCTTCATCACCTGCTGGAATTCAAGGTCGTTCAAAATTTCCTTCATCACCTGCTGGAAGTTACAACCACCGACAGAATAACGGACAATTGAAGCTCCTAAAAATCTGTTTCTCTCAAGAATGAAGACTCTCATCCTTAAAACCTCAGAAGATTGGTATACTCCCAATTTCTGACCCTTAACAGAATAAAGACTCTCATCCTTAAAACCTCAGAAGATTGGTATACTCCCAATTTCTGACCCTTAACAGAATGAAGACTCTCATCCTTAAAACCTCAGAAGATTGGTATACTCCCAATTTCTGACCCTTAACAGAATGAAGACTCTCATCCTTAAAACCTCAGAAGATTGGTATACTCCCAATTTCTGACCCTTAACAGAATGAAGACTCTCATCCTTAAAACCTCAGAAGATTGGTATACTCCCAATTTCTGACCCTTAACAGAATGAAGACTCTCATCCTTAAAACCTCAGAAGATTGGTATACTCCCAATTTCTGACCCTTAATAGAATTAAGACTCTCATCCTTAAAACCGCAAGAGATTGACATACACCCAATCTTATGACCCAAGACCTGAAGGAAGATTCTCATTCTGGCTTCCCCAGTAGATTGGCATACACCCAACCCCTTGATATTCCCGACAGAATGAAGACTCTCATTCTCAAAGTGGCGTATAACCCGAGTTCCTGATATTCCCGACAGAATGAAGATTCTCATTCTTAAAGTGGCATACAACCTAAACCTGAACTTCTTCCAGATAGGAATAAGCTTTTTCCAGAATCCTGAGTTTTACTCTTCAACAGGATAGCTACTTTTCAACAGTATCGCTATTCCCCACAAAATTCTTATTCCCTAAGCAGAATGAAGACTCTCATTCTCAGTTCCTCACAGAGTATTCAGATATTCTCCAGTGAAGATCTCCTTAAGGCAGGAATCCCCAGTAGATTGGCATACAACCCAAACTCCTGATTCCCCAACAGCGGTCCCAGGACTTCTCATTTTCAACGATCAAAGGATTTTCGATCCCCTGCAGCAGTCAAGGATTTACTTTCCCCGGCAGCAGTCAAAGATTTCATTATCCAGGATTCATCTATCCTCAGCAAGACAGCTACTCAGCTCACATGCGCATTCATTACATTCATATATCATAAACATTGATATAACATATATATTGCATCATACATTTCATGCAACATAATTTTGTGTTTCAGCTAATATTTTACCCTTTTCAGGATAAGATTAATAAGCTTCGACTTCTGAAAACAGTTTACGGGTTCTCCAGATACGGATGTTAACCTATCGCTTGTTCAGATCCATGACTTCTGAAAACAGTTTACGGATTCTCCAAACATGGATGTCAATCTATTGCTTATTCAGGCCCCTAGTTCAGAGATGTTCCAAAACATGGACACCTTTCTGATACTCATTTCTTTCACCTACAACATACATTCCAGATGGCATCTTTAAGCCCATCTCCAAATGGCATCTTTAAGCCCATTCCCTCAACTACGCTTGGACGAGTGCAAATTTTTTGGGCACTCTAGTGTCCAATCTCCTTTTACCCTCGAGTCGCGAAAGGCAAACCTGCCAATCTAACTCTTCAGGTTCAAGAAGATTGAACAGGGGAAACTATTGTACCCCAAAATTTTCCCCCTCATTTCATCAACATTTTCTCACCACAAGACTCTTGGAACTCAAGATCAAGTTAGGGTTTGCTCTGCTCAAGACCCCTCCTTGCACTGTTGACCCAAATTACGGTTTGAGTTTGCACAGGGATGTTTTAACCCAAAATTCCCAAAGTGACTTTCATACTTCATGTTGGACTCACAAGTTTATCCATACCAAGTTTCAAGCCTTGATTCCAATCTTTGCCCAGTCAATTGGACAGTTGACCTAGAAATCAACTATATTGGGAAAAAGTCAACTGTGGCCAATTGACAGTCAAACCTCATGATTTTTGACCCACATCAACATTATGAACTCATATAAACCATTTGGTCAAGTTTGGATCACAATTCCATAAGAAATTTGATCAGATCACCAAAAGGGCAAAATGGTCATTTTTAGGGTTTTGACTGCACAAAGGCAATTTTTGACTGTTTGACCTAACCAATGGCAAATCAAGCTCACATATGGACTCAAGGACTCAATGACTTTGTCTTGACCCATTCAACAAGTTCAAAAGATCTCAAATACATAGGATTGACAGATGAATTTTTCAGTCAACTGATCAAAATTTGACTGTCACTGAAAAGTCAAACTTTGACTTTTTGGTCAAAATTAAGTGCCAAGAGTTATTTTTCATCAAGACATGTCAAATTATGAAACTTGTTCATCAAGAAACCCAAAAATGCAAATTAGGGTTTAAAATGGAAAAATTTCATAACTTATAATTTTTTCTAAGTTATGAAATTTTCTTATTTTTTCCTAACTTTGTCCCATTGTTTCACCAAGATCCAAGTGGTTTCAAACAAAACTTGCAACATGAAAGTTGTAGTCCATTTCAAAATCTACAACTTTGATTCACAAAGTTTCCACAAAAGAAGCTTGTATCTCAAGTTATGATTTTTGGAATAAGGGTCCATAAACTTTTTAATTTACTGAAATTTTGCCCTATTTTAGGCAGGATTTTGACCTAACTTCATGGCAACTTTTCACATAGTCCCAAGAGGAATTTCAAGATGCATTACAAAGATGGATTGTAGTACATGTTCCAAGCTTTCCAAATTGTCCAAGAACTCCTCAAACACCCTTGTGGTTAGAGAGAATCGAGTTCACAAAGTTGGCCAAAACTCACTTTTGTTCATTTTCCATACATGTTCATAGCAAATGGCATTTTCAAATCAGCTTGGTTTATGCTAGCTTGCAGGCCTCAAAACCCATTCAAACTCCATAATTTAATGCCTAACCATTGTGTCAAGGTTTTATTTTGTTCATTTGGACATTGCACACAAAATTAAGCCTTAAGTAGTAAAAGGTGAATTGCCATTTTTGCTTAAAGTTGCTTTATGTCAAATACCAAATCCTTGAGGCATGGGGCCAAATCTGAGAGCCAAATAAAATCTACACATTCAGGTTACCAAGAGCTTTGTTTGCAGCATACATTAGGGATAATACATGCCCGCATTGTACACTTCCACTTTCTTGCTTATAGTAGATGAAACTTGGCAAAACAGATGCAACTTTGATTTCCTGCAGACACAAGCTTAAGCAAACTTTGTCCTCATCTTCCACACATCCCAACTGACCTAAAACACGACTCAATCACCCCTCATACCTCCTAATACACTAAAATACCACCTTGCTGCAAAAACAGGGCATCTGCTGCAGATTGAGGTCCACAACTCAATCCACTCGTGCGCTTTGGCTAAAACCTGTCCAAACACATTCCATACCATCCATTGAAACTATTCCAAGCCTTAGACTCAAGCTGTAACACCCCTAACCGCGTTTGCCATTTTCACTTTCAAGCTGTGCAGGTGAACTTCTATAGCACGACACAGGCTGTTTCAAAGCAAGCTAGGTACTTGAGAAGCTTCCTTGGACCTCAGGCAAGCTATACAGAAGCTCAAACTCCATTGAAGGTGGCCATATTGCTCTACACGATCCAAGCTGAAACAGGTAATCCATGGACTTCTATCTCTCAATCTAGGAAGAGTTAAGCTTAGGTTTGTGAATGAAACATGTCCTACTCATAGCCCTGAAGCCATACATGTGATCACTTTTCATTTATGTTAAGCGTGCTATGAGAATTTTAGCCATGAACATGAGGAAAAAATTAGGTTAAAATTTAGGGCCAGAGAAATTCTCTCTGGCCTTTGAGAGTTAATCCAAGTTTTTTACATATTTGAAATCGTGGCTTGATGCTCTACAATGTTTGTGTTTTGAGTTTTGGTTAAAAATCAAGGAATCAAGAGATAGCAGGTGTAGAAGGAAGCGCACGTTTTCTTGTTCAAACAAGTGCTGGAGGTTGAAGACAGAGTTGACTTGGACTGGGCCTGAGTCAACTTGCTTTTTGCACCTTTTTTTTCCATTTGCACCCCCTGGCCCATTATGTGAAATATTTGTTATTTTTGCATTTTTCTTTTTGATTCTGATTTTATATTTTTGACTCAAACATAAAAAACACTAAAAATATTTTTCCACATTTTTTTACATTTATTTGGCATTTATTTACTTTTTTAAACATATATATGTAAACAATATAAAACCTTTTTATTTAAAACCCTAAAAAATAATACAAAAATATTTATTTTTCAGTTATTATTTTTTGTTTACATTTTGAAAACATTTTCTAAAATATACATTTTTGTAAATAATTAATATTTTTTTTGTACATATTTAGCACATTAAATATATATAATATACACATATACATATTTTATTAAATATTTAAGGCAAAAATACAAAAATAATACATTTCTATTTTTATTTAATATTTGACATCAAAAATACTTTTTCTACAATATACTTCCTTTTTTATTATTTTTTGTACAAATTAATATACCTTGTACATAATTAATAAATAAATACTATTTACTTGAAAATTAGGGTTTTGCCCTAAACAACAAAAATAACCAAAAATTGACTTTTTTTATTTTGTTTATATTTCAAACATGAAAACCTTTTTTACATACATAAAAAAATCCTTTTTTTGCATAATACATTGCATTTTGATATTTATTTAAATTGTATTTATTTAAATATTAAATATTTGTATATTCGATATGGTTGTAATAATTTAGATTTTATTTCCTTGTCAAATATCCCCAAAATTCAAACTTGTATCCCCATCCCCATAATCATGTTGTAATAATTTAGGACTTTAAATTCTCGTACATTTAAAAGTTTCCAAATTATGCCATGATAGACTTAGGGCTTGTATGCAAAATCAATCAACAAATAACTTGACCTAATTCAAGATAAACATGCATGAAAAACAAACACAATGCACACTTACACCCCTAGGGTTACATCCACTTGTTGCCTTCAAAAATGGGCCATGGTTGCATGTTAAGTGTCTTTGGAAAAACAAAAAAACAAACAAAATGATCATAGTCCCTCGATGACACTATCTTGTTGCCTAAACAAAAATGATCATAGTCCCTCAAGAAAATTTCCAAAATACTTGACACTTGCTTTCATGGTCTATACGATGACCCGCGCCCGTCCCGTTCACATCCTAACACAAAGTTGTTCACCAAATACAATGGTGAAACAACACTGTTAAAAGGGTTAAAACATGAGAAAGATCTTTGAGAAATTTAGAGTAGATAGCTCTTAGTTACTTGATCAAACTTGCAAAACACACTTGCCATTTTTCAAAACATACATCACAACACAATTTCCAAACAAACTTTCAAAAACATTGAAATATCTTTTCAAAAAGAAAAACACCTTTGTAAAACATTCAAACAAGAATTGTTAAAAAGGTTGCCTAGACAAGGCATCTTTTTCAAAACATTTTCAAAACCACACACAAACATCATTTCAAATAATTAAGGCAAGTGATCTAAGCAAGTAACTAAGAGCCCATGGATAACCATGGATAAAAAGGGTGCTAATACCTTCCCTTTCTATAATCTACTCCCCGAACCCATGAAAACATCTAAAAGGTTTTTCCTGTGCTTTTTAACCTTTCCTTAGGATAAAATAAAAAGTCGGTGGCGACTCTTGCTAAACCGAACAAGTGCGAAAACAAACGCAAAACCTCAAGTCAGTTCTCCCACCGTATCACATAATGCATGATATGTATCAAGCAATGATGTTCTCAAAATAAATGAGATTGTGTTGTATGATGCATTTATGCATGTGTCATGATGTATGGAAATGATGTTTTTATCCGGGGAAAATAAATCTCGGATCACTGTTGGAGAAAAGAATTGGATTCTTCGTTTCCGCTGTAGATAGTGGATGAAGATGTTTGTGAGAATAAACCTGCAGGAGAGAATAACTTCTCTGGGGAATAAACTGACGAGAGAATGACTCTGTGGGGAAGAGATGCTCTGTTGAGGATTCCACTGATAAATTCAACTGGGGATAAGTTACCGTTGCTGGTGATAATGAACCTTGTTAGGGATTGAATTCCTGTTGGTGAAAGGAAAGAACTCCGCTGGGGATGATTTTCCAATAGCGACATTGCTGGGGATAACCCTTTTAGACTTTACTGGGGATGATCTTCCGGAGTCTACTGGGGACAATTCTTCCAACTCCACTGGGGATATTTTTATATTCCGCTGGGGATGATAAGACTTTTCAGTGTTGATGGTAGATAAACTCTGCTTGGGGAGAATATTACCGATTCATTCACATTTGCGAGCCTCGGCTGGGGAGAGCTAACACCAGTATCTTTTATCTTACTCTGAGGGGAACGAATGTACCTTCAATCGTTTCTTCCAGCTAGGTCTATCCTTATACCTGGTAGACAGAGCAACTGTATGGTTTGGACATTTCTCGTTTGCCCCTGTTTCTGATATTACAAGTAATTGTCTTTTGTTTCGCATATAAATTTTTATGAGCAGCAATCAATGTCAAATGCATGTATTAAAAACTGAACATTGAACGTTCTTTGCAAAACAAAACAGAAAAAGGAAAACAATTTGAAATTTCTTTGTAAAACTGACTTGTATTGATTTTGAAGTTAGCCAGTGAATAGGCGTTTTTGTACAAGAGGCTGACGTCCTAGTAAGAGAACGCCGCCGAACAATAGAGTTTATACAATTTGTGATAAATAGAGAAAAACAACTATGTGAATAATCCCACTAGGTTCCAACTCTGCTATTGCCTTTATGTCCTCGAGCATCTCATCACTTTGCTACTTGGTTGAAGGTAGATCAGATTGATTAGTGCCGTCCGAGCTTGGTAGTTGATACCGAAGTCTGGTAGTAAGGTGATCCAATGAGACATAGTGTTACGCTTTGATCCCTAATTTTTTCCTGGACCTCCCTTTCGGGTTCAGTCCACCGGGATACCCTTTTTTGCCCAAGCCTCCTTTTCAGGTTTTCGACTTGTCGGGTGTACAACTTTTTTTCATTTTCATCCCTTATTTTTTCCAGAACCCTTTTGGTTCGTCGGGAAGCCCTTATTTTTGCCTAGGCCAGTCAACCTAGCGGGTCTTTGATTATGCGTAGTATCTTTTCACTATGTCTGCATTGACGGGGTGAGGAAGGTCATCACCATCCATGGTGGTTAGAATCATAGCTCCTCCTGAGAAAATGTTTTTAACCATAAATGGTCCTTCGTAAGTAGGGGTCCATTTTCCCCTGGGATCACCTTGAGGTAAAATAATGCACTTGATTACCAGATCCCCAACTTGATACTCTTGTCGTCTAACTTTCTTGTTAAATGCCTTGATCATCCGTTTTTGATACGTCTGACCATGACAAATATCAGTAAGTCTCTTTTCGTTGATTAAGTTCAGCTGATCAAACCGGGTCTGAATCCAGTCATCTTCGCTCAAACCTGCGTCCTTCATAATCCGAAGAGAGGGTATCTGAACTTCAATGGGCAATACGGCCTCCATACCATATACCAAGGAATAGGGTGTTGCCCCTGTTGACGTCCGCACTGAGGTACGATACCCATGAAGAGCAAATGGTAATATCTCGTGCCAATCTTTGTATGTCACCGTCATCTTCTGCACAATCTTCTTAATGTTCTTATTAGCCGCTTCTACAGCCCCATTCATCTTCTGTCGGTAAGGAGAAGAGTTGTCATGCTGTATCTTGAACTGTTTGCAGAGCTCAGAGATCATCTTATTGTTGAGATTTGTACCATTGTCCGTAATGATCCTCTCTGGTACACCATATCGACATATCAGATTGTGCCGAATGAACCGTGCCACGACGTTCTTGGTTACAGTAGCAAAGGAAGTTGCTTCAACCCACTTTATAAAGTAATTAATCGCTACCAGGATGAAACGATGCCTGTTGGACGTAGTAGGTCTGATCTTACCAATCATGTCGATGCCCCACATTGCGAAAGGCCAAGGAGCTGTCAAGACGTTCAGAGGAACTAGAGGTATGTGCACCTTATTAACATAAACTTGGCACTTGTGACAGGTCCGAGAATGCTGATAACAGTCTAATTCCATTGTAGACCAATAATATCCTGCCCACAAGATCTTCTTCGCCATGGTGTGTCCACTGGAATGAGTTCCGAAAGTACCTTCATGTAACTCTACCATAATTCTTTCTGCTTCGTTCTTATCCACACAACGCAATAAAGTTGAATCATGGTTACGCTTGTAAAGGATGCCGTTACTGATGAAGAACTTCGCCGTGAACCTCCTCAGAAACTTCTTATCATTAACAGATGCACTCTCAGGGTACTCCTGAGCTTCAAGATACCTCTTTACCTCATGAAACCAGGGTTTATCCGCTACCTCCTTAGTCTCAATGTCACAAAAATGTGCAGGTTCGTCCAACCTTTCAATGGTAATTCGGGGAGCCCCGTTGTCCCATCTGACCTTGAACATAGAAGACATCGTATCTAGCGCGTCCACCAACTGATTCTCCTCTCTAGGGAAGTGTTCAAAGGTTATCTCCTCGAAGTGTGGAAGCAACGTCAATACATACTCTTTGTAAGGAATAAGGTTTGGGTGTTTCGTATCCCACTCACCTTTGATCTGACTGATCACGAGAGCGGAATCTCCGAAGACACTTAAGAACTTAATCCTTAGGTTAATAGATGCTCGAAGACCCATGATGCACGCTTCATACTCTGTCATGTTGTTGGTGCAGTTGAAACATAGTCGGGCGGTGAACGGAGTATGAGAGCCTTTAGGAGATATGATCACGGTGCCAATGCCATTACCCAAAGCGTTTGAAGCTCCATCAAAGTACATAGACCATCGGGATCCCTCCTCAGGTCCTTCATCTGGTCCAGGTGTCTCACAGTCAGTCACTATCATGATATTTTCATCCGGGAATTCAAAGTTCATAGACTGGTAATCGTCCACTGCTTGATGTGCCAAATGATCTGCTAACACACTTTGAATGTCATACTCAGTCAAGATCATCTGCCATCTTGCTATTCTTCCGGATCAAGGCAGGCTTTTCGAAGATATACTTGATTGGATCCATCTTTGATATCAATAAAGTAGTGTGAGTCAGCATATACTATCTCAGTCGGCGAGCAGCCCATGCTAAAGCGCAGCAAGTTTTCTCAAGCATCGAGTATCAGGTCTCGCAGTCGGTAAACTTTTTGCTAAGGTAGTAAATAGCATGCTCTTTTCGGCCAAACTCGTCATGCTGCCCCAGCATGCACCCCATTGAATTATCGAGTATTGTCAAGTATAAGATCAAAGGTCTGCCTTCAATTTGAGGCATCAAAATAGGAGGCTCTTGGAGATACTCTTTGATCCTTTCGAAAGCGGCCTGACATTCATCGTTCCATCTTACCACTTGATCTTTCTTCAGTAACTTGAAGATTGGATCACAAGTAGCAGTTAGGTGCAAGATGCATCGGGTAATATAGTTCAGACGTCCCAAAAAGCCTCTGACTTCCTTTTCAGTTTGGGGAGCTAGCATTTCCTATATAGCCTTCACCTTTGCAGGATCCACTTGAATACCTTTATCACTTACGACGAAACCCAACAGCTTACCAGATCTCACCCCGGAGGTGCACTTGTTCGGGTTTAACCTCAGCTTGTATAACTTCAACCTGTCAAATAGCTTCTGAAGATGGTCAAGGTGTTCTTCCTCAGTCTGGGACCTTGCAATCATATCGTTAACATATACCTCAATCTCATGATGAATCATGTCGTGGAACAAAGCGACCATGGCGCGCTGATATGTTGCCCCAGCATTCTTCAATCCGAAAGGCATGACCTTGTAGCAAAAGGTACCCCATTGAGTAACAAAGGTTGTCTTCTCCATATCCTCGGGAGCCATCTTAATCTGATTATAACCGGAGAAACCATCCATAAAGGAGAAGACCTTATGTTGTGCGGTGTTATCGACCAGAACATCAATATGAGGCAGAGGGAAGTCATCCTTGGGGCTCGCCCTGTTCAAATCCCTATAGTCAACACACATTCGAACCTTACCATCCTTCTTCGGCATTGGAACCACGTTGGCCACCCACTGTGGGTAAGAAGTAACTGCTAGAAAACCAGCGTCAAACTGCTTCATCACTTCAGCCTTGATTTTTTCAGACATCTCTGGGTGCATTCGGCGGACTTTCTGTTTCACTGGAGGACAGTCTTCCTTAGTTGGCAAGCGGTGAACCACGATGTCAGTATCCAACCTAGGAATGTCTTCATAAGACCAGGCAAAGATCTCCACATAGTCACGCAGTATCTGAATCAACCGTTGTTTAACACTAGGCTCCAGATTTGCACCAATCTTGACCTCTTTCTTGTCTTCTTATGTACCCAGGTTCACTATTTCCACTGGCTCTTCATGTGGCTGTATGACCCTCTCTTCCTGCAGTAACAGTCTAGCAAGTTCACCAAGCACTTCGCAATCATCTTCACCTTCGTCCTCGGCTTGGTTGATCGGACTTTCGAAGTCATAACCGGAAGTAGCAGAGTCGTTATCAGTGGGATCCAGAGTGGATGTAAACCTGTATATGTGAGTGTGTGTAAAATAACTATTTTGCAAGATAGAAAATAAAAAACAAGGAGCGCAAAATTCGTAATGCAAACATGTCTAATGCTTTTATTAATGATATATGGAAATGACAAATATCAAGCCCTCACAAACAAAGCCACGGTGCCTCGGGTAAGACACCGAGCCGTAAAAGTTTAAAAATTGTCTATTACAAACTTAAAACAAAAGTCTCATTACTGGGTAATAAAAGAAATTGGCACGAAGTCCTTTTCCGTCCAATTGCTTAATCCACCATCGGTAGTCGGGTAAATCCATCTGTCAAACTCAGATTCTTCATCATCATCATCATCCTCGATAGCATTCACTCTCGCGTCATGTTTTGGCATATGAGCCATTATGAAATTAGGCTTTTCCGATGCTTTGAACTCAATCTCCTTAGCGTCAATAAGATCTTGTACCTTATTCTTCAAGGCCCATCAATTATTGGTATCATGCCCCAGGCTATCAGAGTGATAAGCACAGCGGGCGTTTGGATTGTACAGCGGTGAGGTGGTGTTGGGATTCTTCGGAGCTTCCCTCGGAATTACCAAGTTAGTTTTCAACAACTGTGGCAGAATTTGAGATAAGGTCATGCTAAGTCGAGTAAATTATCTTTGAGGCCTCTCTGCCCTTGGCTGAGTGTTGCATTGTGTAGCAACAGTTGGTCTTGAAATAACTACCGTATTAACTGATTGGTGGCGTTCAAGTTGGCTCTGGTTCCTAGAGTTGTAAACTGCACTAGACTCCTTCTTGAAGGGCTTCTTCTCGGTACTTGACGAAGCACCTTTCTGTAACTTGCCGCTCTTGATACCGACTTCAACCCTCTCTCCAATCATAATTAACTCAGTGAATCCAAATGATGAACTCCCAATCAGATGATTAAAATACGAACCAGGCAAGGTCCCCAAAAACATATCCACTAATTCCCTATCAGCTAAAGGCGGTTGTACTCTTCCAGCAAGGTCCCTCCATTTCTGAGCATAATCTTTAAAACCTTCGCTTGCACCCATAGACATTACCTGAAGTTGGGTACATGTGGGAGCGAGGTCAGCATTGTATTGGTACTGCTTGTTAAAAGCAGCAACAAGGTCCTCCCAATTACGGATATTAGCTCCTTCTAGCTGATAGAACCATTCAAGTTGAGTCCCTGAAAGACTATCTTGAAAGAAATGCATCCAGAGGTTCTTATCAGCAGTATATGGCTGGATCCTTCTAACATACGAGCGGAGGTATAGCTTTGGGCAGGAGACCCCGTCGTATTTAGCAAAGACCGATGCTTTAAACTTGTGGGGAATCACCACCCCAGATGCCAAACCCAAATCACCAAAGTCTAATCCAGGTACCTTCTGGATTTCCATCGCACTTAACCGGTCTTCGAGCTGTTTATACCTGTCCTCGGTAGGAGGATACTGGTCTTCATCAAAGTCAGTCTCATTCTCAGAAACCACAGGGCTAGGAGCCCTCCTTTCTTCCTGATTCTCTCCCCCTCCAGATGAGTGGGACAAATAAACTTCATCCCGCAGCCTGTTCCCAAACCTGTGACCCATGTTCAGGAGGACCGTCTTCTTCTTCTTCTTCTTCTTCTTCTTATCCTTCAAGATAAGAGTCTTCAGATCTTGCTGCACCTTGGCCAGGTTCATGAACATTTCCTGGAACTGAGTGTTTTGAGCTTGCAGAGCCTTGATGGCTTGATCAGTTGATGTTTCAGAAGACATGATGCGATGAAATAAACAACAAAGAATATGAGAAACCTGTAAGGGTACCTGTAATGAGGTGCATGGGAATGAAATGCATATGATATGATTTCAAAGACTTTAGGGATTCAAATTCGTAAACCAAAATGAAACACACTTTTATTAGATCAAAAACTTGAAACAATGTTTAACAAATGCCTTTAAGGCGTTACAAAGAGAAAAACTGAAAAGCAAATCAAAACTAGAAATAACAAAAGACATCAGCGCTCCTGAAATTCTGGCAGCAGATACTTAATGTCACAGTGAATGTTATGACACCGTATCTGACACACTTTAAGACAGTAAATTTAAAAGCAGTAAAGAAAACAGTCAATTGTTTACCCAGTTCAGTGTGTAACAACACCTACTCTGGAGGCTACCAAGCCAGGGAGGAAATTCACTATAAGAGATATTAATTCAGGAATAAACCAACCAGTTTATCTCCTTCACTTAAGACCTACCCAATGCAACTTCAATCTAAGTTCAACTTAAACCTGAGTTCCTACTCACTCCCCCTAAATCACAGCAGTGATACTAAACAATTGATTAATGAAATTATGAAGACACTCTTCAGTACATACACTTGATTTTGCTTCACAACTTTAATCAAGTGACAATCCCTCGTGCTTCAAAGCTTTGAGTGATACACAACCCTAACTTGACTTTGCTTCAAAGCTTTAATCAAGTGACACAAACACTCATGCTTCAAAGCTTTGAGTGATACACAACCCTTACAATCAAATCCTACTCCAAATCACTTATCACAATGATAATTGCTTGGCTCACAGTAGTTACAACTATACAATCCCTTCTTGATCTTCTGTCAAAAAGTATCCTCACCAATAATCTTCATGAGGAATATATAGGCAGGCTATTCTTCAGTTAGGGCTTCCACGAAAATAACTAGGGTTAATTCCTGTTATCCTTAAGACTTGGTCTTAGGCTTTCATCAACCAGATTAGGGTTAAGCAAGGTTAACCTAATGTTCACGTGAGCATATGATCTGGACTGTATACAACAACATACCAGATTCCTGAAAAAACTCAGGAATAACAAATCTGCACAAATGTTAGATCAGTACAGGATGTCTTAACATTGGTTATGACAACAAGAATCATGTTCACTGATTTTGGTAGAATGCAATATGATCATTGCTTAATGATCATGCTCATCACTCATATTGAGTAGCTCCTGTATGACATTCTTTTTCTGCAGAATGTACCTTTATCCCAGAATGTTATGACATAAGTCATGACATTCACAAATCTGGTTTTACCAAAAAAATGCCAACAAACAAACACTTACAGCTCCCATGGTTGTCTTCCGTTGGTGCTGACATAGTCGTTGAGGACCTTCTCATTCTCCAGCTGCCTTGTAAGCTTTAGGATCTTGCGCTCCTGCTCGTGATACTTTTCTCTGTAAGTATCCCGTTCTTCTCTCAACTGGATCCACGACCTCTATAATGCCCCAATGTCAGTAGGCATGTATGGAGGACAGTATGAGGAACCCCTTCTTCATCAGTATTCTCAATAATTATGGGTAAGACAGCTTCGTACGACATCCCTAGCTTTTGGGCACGGTCCCGAACCCGCCGGAGTTATGGTTCCATTGGAAGAGAAGTCTTCGCTTCTAGCTCATGCGGATCAGACCTGTTAACCCTATTCCAAGCTCGTATAAATCTGCGGCGATGTCCCTCACTATCCCCTTGGAAGTCAAAGCCAATGCTCGGAATTAGAAACTCATGAGGACCGTCCTTTCGAGCTCGCCCAAACTATCGTAAGGCCAGACAAGGATTATAAGTGATCTCTCCCCTAATTCCAAGTAAAGGAACATTGGGGTATTCTCCGCACCGATCAATAACAACTACTTCTTCCATGTCTTTAGTACTCCAAATGATGTCTGTATGAGCCAAGGACATAATTCTGTAGGCCCAACCCATACCTTCCTTGTTCTTCAAAATAGATTTGGGGAGGTGAGAAATAAACCACCTCGCCTACAATGGTGCACAACACATAAGGGTTCCCTGTTTCCGAGCAGTACAGGCATAAAGAGCATGCAGAATGTCACCTAAGAGAGTGGGCACCAGATTACGGGACATGAAGATCTTCACTGCGTTCACGTCGACGAAAGAATATGAATTAGGGAACAAAACCAGACCATATATGAGAAGAGCCAGGGTGTCTTTGAATGCTTGAAAATCCAAACTGTCCCAAAACTGATTAGCCTGATCAACCAAGAACTTAGCCAAGAAGCCTTTTGTCCCACTCCGAGTCTCCCAGTTAGACATTACTTCAGCCTTTGTCAGATGTAGGGCTGTAGCAACATCTTCTAGCCTAAGAGCTATCTCCCAACCTGTAAACAGCGTCTGCTCTAGAATAGAAATACCAAGCAAATCAGAGAACTCCTCCAAAGTAGGGACCAACTGATAGTCCGGGAAGGTGAAGCAGTGGTGCAATGGGTCAAAGAACTGGCACAAGACACTCATCATCTGCTCATCCATCTTAGAAGTGACCAAACCAAGGAGGTGACCATGTCTTTTGACAAAAGAGGAAGTATCAGGAACCTTGGAAACCAAATCTCTAACCTGAGTAGGAATCTGTACAAAGCTGATCCGAATAGTGTTTCTACACATAGAGGCCAT
Organism: Vicia faba; assembly: GCA_948472305.1. NCBI lineage: Eukaryota > Viridiplantae > Streptophyta > Magnoliopsida > Fabales > Fabaceae > Vicia > Vicia faba. Next base: position 1,042,419,596 of record OX451737.1, read on the forward strand.
GACCTACAAAACAGAACAAATATGAATCCCCTCGGTCTTTGAAATGTGTTAGTCTGATGCAAGATGCATGCAATGTCATGATGCATGATGTTATGATAGAAACACACCACAAGTATTCACAGATAGCAAACATGGTAAGGGCAAACAAGTCACACAGTAGCCCTTAGATTTCAGGCTAGCATGGAGTTTAGGTATTACCCTCTTTCATTTTAGTTGGTTCAACCTGTCCTAGTAATAGTAACCGGGTTCTAGAGGATCTCAATATCACTGACCACCCTCGATCGGTCATAATTCCAGTTTAGCAACCTTTTCTTGCAGCTGGAATCATCGCGAGAGTTTGGTCTCAATGAGTGTAACATACTGCTACTTTTCTATGGCCAAGTTGGTCAATTATAGGTTCTAAGGTCAGTTGGTGATTAACGACCCCTTAGCAGACCCATATTCTCCTTGTTCCACCACAAGGGATATCAATACAAACTAAAGTGCCACACCAACGTAGCTACTGCTTCAACTGTATCGGTCTACACCGTACAATTCCCTCACAGTCTATTGCTACTTACCTAAAAGGTATCCCCAGATCCGGGTTAGGATCTATAGTAACTCCGATTCAAACCCACAAAGATAAAGCATACAAATCAAGCAATTGAAAACATTATGATGAACTAGTCCTAAGGTACACCCCACTTATTAAGTCCCCAGCAGAGTCGCCAATTCTGTGATACGGTGGGAAGAACTAACTATTTTGCAATGCTGGTTCACATTTTGCGTTTTGTGTTCGCAAAATGTCGCGGTATGCAAGAGTCACCACCGACTTTTATTTTATCCAACAAGGAAAGGAAAAAAGCACAGAAAAATTCCTTTTTCGAGATATTTCTGAGTACGGGGGGTAGATTATAGAAAGGAAAGGTATTAGCACCCTTTTTATCCGTAGTTATCTACGGGCTCTTAGGTACTTGCTCATCATTTTCAAAATTGTTTTCTTTGTGCTTGTGGGTTTTGAAAAGTTTTTGTTTTAACTTCGATTTAACTCTTGCGTTTGTCTTCAAGAGTGTAATGAAGTGTTTTCGAAAACTTGTTTGTAAAAGGAGTGTAAGTGTGAAAAAGTTTTGTTTTGGATGAGCAAGTATCTAAGAACTAATCTACCTACTCGAAAAAGGAATCGTTCTATGTTTGTTTCCTTTAGACAACGCGATCCCACTATTAGTGAGTAGGTAGCACCGTCGTTGGAGTTTGAGGGTCAATTCGAAAGAGGGACATACGGTCACTAAAGCAACGTTAGGACGTCTTAGCGGTAACCCTAATGTCTTAGATCATTTATTCGAGGCAACAATATCCGAGCCAACCATTTTGAGGCAACTTATGATCTTTTAGACAAGAGGGCAACCTCTAAAACAACCTATACTTAATGACCGTGTACAAAGGCAACCAAGTGGGGTGTACCCTAGGAGTGCACATGTGCGGGTGTGTTGATTTCAATTATTTTTATCTTTGCACATGTTTTGGGTGATCTAACTATTTTAAGATTAAGCGATCATTCTTGTCATGCAAACCCTATTACCAAACATCTAGCAGTTGTATATTTGCAGAAATTAAAAGTGCGGAATTTAAACTAAATTATTACAAGGTGTCAGGTATTTACATCGCCAAAAGCAACCCTTTGAAATTTAAAAGCGGAAAAATAAATATCCTAATTAATTATTACAAACCGGGAGCAGATACAATAATCGAATACAATAATAAAGCGCGCGATGCAGAATTAAATCAGATGCGAATTTAGGGTTTTGACCATCTTAATTAAAAGAAAATTGTTTTTTTTTTGTTTTTATTTTTTTAAGAAAAATAAATTAATTCCTAAAGTTAAATACTAAGTTATTATTAAATTAATTAAATGAAAAAAATAATTAATGACATATTTTTGGAGTTTTTGTTATTTTAGGAAAGAAAATAAAATAATTAAATTAGTGTTAAAACCTAATTATTCTAATTGATTTTTAATTATTTACAAAAATAAATTAAAGTTACCTAATTAGTCAACCTAATTAAATTAATTGATTTATTGATGAAAAATAAATTTCTGAAATTTAATTGGGTAAAAAAATATTTTGTGATTTTTGATAAAAAAAAGAAAATTGTTTATTGGTTAGTAATTAAATTAAACAAAATAAAATACTTAAATAAAACAAACAAAATATAAAAAAAAAGTAGAGAATGGGCCTGATTTTCAAGGGTGTCAATAGCAATTTTTCTGGCCCATTTGTGAAGTCCACATTGACTTTTGCAATCCCATGCGCTGGCGTTGACTTGGTCCTTTGGTGCACCTTCAATGCTGGCCACCAGATCTGGCCATCTGACACACTGATGAGGAAGGCATATGGTGGTCATCAAGCTCATGCACACACTAGATTTCCTGCAAGAAAACATTATTGAGAAAATAGGGGGACCTGGGATTCGAACCCAGGTCTTGAGAGGAATTCCATACACTCCCTTGCCACCACGCCACTTGTTCCTTTTTGTTAATATAATACAAATAAATGATAATATAATAAAACAAGAATTAGTGGTCAGAAACAAAAAAAAACATGCGCTTGTTTGAATGGACGAATGGTGGGGTGACAACTCATCGTCCCCTTCCTCCCTTCGTAGCTAACAAACTGCAACACCTATACCCATTGACGCTGTCCGTCACTACAAGTCATGTTCATTCCAAAATCTCGTACATGCCATGAAAATGATTTCTAAGACCATGGTTGAGGTCGTCTCATCCTCCTGATTGCAACCATGCCCATTATGAAGGCTAATTATTCCTGAAACAAAAAGCCCTAAAACCAAATACAAAACCCTAGCAATGGTGATTCATGATATAGGTCATATAAATGAAGTTGGCTATTGTAAAAAGCTTGCAAATGATATGGTGATCAAGAATATGCTAATATTTTACACAATGGATGCAAGAATAAAGCTTTTCGAATTCAAGAAAAATATGATACCGTGACGTCCTTATAGTGCATTGGAGGGCTTGAAAACGTGTGGCTTTGCTTGCTTTAGGTTCCTGAGATTTCCAGGAAGAGATTGAGACAAGTACCAAGCCTTGAGGACGCCTCTAACCTCTGTTTCGATCTCACACTTTTTGCATCTTTTTGCAAATTGTGTTCTTGCTCTATGCTTGATCTCCAACCTTGTTTTTGATATGCCCGCCTCCTTATGTACCACACAATGCATTAGGGTTGATTACCTTGCCCAAATCTTCCTCTTTCAATGATTTTGATATTTGATTTGATCCTTCTTTAAAGCTTTCCAAAATTGGCTTATTTTGAATCCTTTTGTGCACACAAGCTTTGATGCGAATTTGGAATGGTGCTAACTGTCCAATGAAGCCTGAAATCATCAAAAGATCTTTGGTTTTTAATACTTTTGATTTTATTTGCTTTAAATTCAATTAATTCAAATAAAAATCAAAATAAATAATAAAAATAAGATATAGACAGGTGGCAAAGGCTAGAGCACGTGTGCTATAATTCCAACTCAAAACAAGTGAAAAAGAATGGGACCATTTGGCAAAATTTGAAGTTTTGGGGATAGTTGACTTTTGGCAATTTTGCAAAAAAGGTCAACTTCAACAATGCATAACTTCTTCAATTTTGACTCTTTGGTGGTGTTCTTGGACTTTTTAGAAATATTTAGATGTCCTATAACCAACCCTGTTTGTCTCATCTCAATTTGATATTCCATGCTCATGTATGAAGATTTGACAAAAAAGGTGTTTTTGTTGACTTTTCAAAATGACCTATAATGTCCAAATTCATAACTTCTTGTGAGTGCATATTTTGATCTTGGGAGCTGAAGATGGATTGTAGGGAATTTCATCCTATTAAAAATGAGCTTTGGATGGGTCATTTATCATAAAGTATGAGAAAGTTATGCTTGGTCAAAGTTGAGTTGACTTTTCCTACAAAACCCTAATTTAGCAACTTTTGAGTCTTGATGAATTGTGAGCAATCCTTGATGAATCATGATCAAACCTTGATAAAATTATGAAATATACTTCAAAATGAGGATGTTGGCAAAAAATCTTGAAGTTTGACTGTATGTAGGTCACAATTGACTTTTGCCCCTATCATAGTCGATTTTTGGACTTTTGAGCAATTGACTGAGCAAAATTCCTCTGCAAGGCTTGAAACTTGACATGGATGATCTTGAGAACATATTATGACATTGTTGAGCATTTGGGACCACTTGGACTCAAGGATATTTATGCAACATGAAACCCTAATTTGAGGTAGACTGCCTTAGAAGAGAGCTTGTCTGGCCAACCACCCTTGGACTACCTTGAGCAATTTGAGGATCTTTCTTGCAATGTTTTAAGAAAAATGGGAGGGAAAATTTTGGGGTACAACACTACCTTAGAAAAAGGTTTACCGACTGTGAGACCCGATACTCATTGCTTGAGAAAACTTGCTGCGCTTTGGCATGGGCTGCTCGCCGGCTGAGACAGTATATGCTGACTCACACTACCCTATTGATGTCAAAGATGGATCTAATCAAGTATATCTTTGAAAAGCCTGCCTTGTCCAGAAGAATAGCAAGATGGCAGATGATCTTAACAGAATATGACATCTAATACACAACCCAAAAAGCAATCAAGGGGAGTGTCTTGGCGAATCATTTGGCGTATCAGGCCGTGGACGATTACCAATCCATGAATTTCGAGTTCTCAGATGAGAACATCATGTTGGTGACCGACTATAAAGAACCTGGACCGGATGAAGGACCCGAGGAGGGATCCCGATGGTCTATTTATTTTGACAGAGCCTCGAACGCATTGGGTAATGGCATTAGCGCCGTGATCATATCTCCTGAGGGCTGTCATACTCTGTTCACCGCCCGATTATGTTTTAACTGCACCAACAATATGGTGGAGTATGAAGCATGCATCACGGGCCTTCAAGCATCTATTGACCTAAGGATTAAGTTCTTGAGTGTATTCAGAGATTCCGCTCTAGTGATCAGTCAGATCAAAGGCGAGTGGGATACGAAACACCCAAATCTTATTCCTTACAAAGAGTATGTATTGACATTGCTTCCGCACTTTGAGGAGATAACCATTGAACATTTCCCTAGAGAGGAGAGTCAGTTAGCGGACGCGCTAGCTACCATGTCTTTTATGTTCAAAGTAAGGTGGGACAATGAAGCTCCCTAGATTACCATTGAGAGGTTGGACGAACCCGCACATTGTTGTGACATCGAGACAGAAGAGGTAGCAGATAAACCCTGGTTCCACGAGGTAAAGAGGTATCTTGAGGCTCAAGAGTACCCCGAGGGTGCATCTGTTAATGATAAGAAGTTTCTAAGAAGGTTCGCTGCGAAGTTCTTCATCAGTAATGGTGTCCTTTATAAGCGTAACCATGATTCGACCTTATTGCGATGTGTGGACAAGAACGAGGCAGAAAGGATTATGGCCGAGTTACATGAAGGTACTTTCAGAACTCATTCCAGTGGACATACTATGGCAAAAAAAATCCTACGGGTAGGATATTATTGGTTTACTATGGAAGCCGACTGTTATCAGCATTATCAGACCTGTCATAAGTGCCAAGTCTATGCTGATAAGGTGCATGTACCTCCGGTTCCTCTGAACGTCTTGACAGCTCCTTGGCCCTTTGCAATGTGGGGCATCGACATGATCGGAGAGATCATACCTACTGCGTCTAACAGGCATCATTTCATTCTGGTAGCTATTGATTATTTCATGAAGTGGGTTGAGGCAGCTTCCTTTGCTACAATAACCAAGAACGTCGTGGCGCAGTTTATCCGACATAATTTGATCTGTCGATATGGTGTACTAGAGAGGATCATTACGGACAACGGTACAAATGTCAACAATACAATGATCACCGAGCTCTGTAAATAGTTCAAGATACAGTATCACAACTCTTCTCCTTACCGGCCAAAGATGAATGGGGCTATTGAAGCGGCTAATAAGAACATCAAGAAGATTGTGCAGAAGATGACGGTGACATACAAAGACTGACACGAAATGCTACCATTCGCTCTTCATGGGTACCGTACCTCAACGCGGATGTCAACAGGGGAAACACCCTACTCTTTGGTGTATGGAATAGAGGTAGTCTTACCCATTGAGGTCCAGATACCCTCTCTCCGGATTATGAAGGATGCAGGTTTGAGTGAGGATGATTGGATCCAGACCCGGCTTGATCAGCAGAATCTAATCAACGAGAAGAGACTTGCTTCTATTTATCGTGGTCAGACGTATCAAAAGCGGATGATCAAGGCATTTAACAAGAAATTTAGACGACAAGAGTATTAAGTCAGGGATCTGGTGATCAAACGCATCATACTGCCGCAAGGTGATCCCAGGGGAAAATGGACCCTTACGTACGAAGGGTGATTTGTGGTTAAGAACATTTTCTCAGGAGGAGCTATGATTCTAACCACCATGGATGGTGACGACCTTCCTCACCCCGTCAATGCATACATAGTGAAAAAATACTACGCATAATCAAAGACCCGCTAGGTCGACTGGCCTAGGAAAAAATAAGGGCTTCCCGGCGAACCAAAAGGGTTCGGGCAAAAGTAAGGGATGAAAATGAAAAAAACTATACACCCGGCAAGTCGAAAACCTGAAAAGGCGGCTTAGGCAAAAAAGGGTATCCCGGTGGACTGAAAACCCGAAAGGGCGGTCCAGGAAAAAATTAGGGATCAAAGCGTAACACTATGTGTCATTGGATTATCTTGCGACCAGACTTCGGTATCGACTATCAAGCTCGGATGGCGCCAATCAATCTGATCTACCTTCAACCAAGTAGCAAAGTGATGAGACACTCGAAGATATAAAGGCAATAGCAGAGTTGGAACCCAGTGGGATTGTTCACATAGCTGTTTTTCTTCCTTTTTCACAAATTGCATAAAATCTATCTGTCGGTGGAGCTCTCTTACTAGGACGTCAACCTCTTGTATAAAAACGCCTATTACAGGCCAACTTCAAAATCAATACAATTCATTTTACAACAAATTTCAAAATTGTTTTTCTTTTCCTGTTTTGTTTTGCAAGAACGTCCAATGATTCATTTTTGATATATGCATTTGAAAATAATTGTTGCTCATAAATATTTACGTACGAAATAAAAGACAATTGCTCGTAATTCGAGGAACAGGGACAAACAAGAAATGTCCAAGCCTTACAGTTGCTTTATTCACTAGGTACAGGGATAGACGCAACTGAAGAATAAGACTAAAAGTTTATACACTCCCCTGAGGGTAAGAGGTACCAGAATACAGTGGTGTTAATTCTTCCCAAGCAGAGTTCATCTTTCACCAACCATGGAAGACCATCCCCAGTGGAGTTTGTTTCTTTCACAAACAGAAATTTTATCCCCGACAGAGTTCATCATCGCCAGCAACGGTAATTCATCCACAACCGAGGTTATTTCTCCAAATCAGCGGATCTTCTGACAAAGTATCTCTTCCCCACAGAATCATTCTTTCGCCAGTTTATTCTCCAGCTGAGTTATTCTCCCGCCAATTTATGCTCAAATCATCTTCGGTCGTTATCCCCAGTGAGCGAAACTCTTTATATTCTCCAGCAGCAGTCGGGGATTTATTTTCCCCAGCTAGAGAACATCATAAAAACATTGCACATCCATACATCATGACACGCACATACGCATCATACAACACAATCTCATTTATTTTGAGAACATCATTGCTCAATACATTTCATACATCATGAAATTACATACGACTAACCCGTTACCTTTCAGGGAAATATACAATCAAATTCTCACAAAGTTCAAGCTATGAAGCCCAGATCCGACCGGATAGTATCTTGATTTCTCCATCATATTGTGAAGCCCGGAGAACGGCCGGATAACAGTATCAAAATACCACGAAGCCCGGAATCGACCAGATAGTGGTTTATCATTAAGCTATAAAGCCCGGATTCGACCGGATAATAGTTTAATCCCCAGTAAGTTATTGTGAAGCTTAGCTTATGACCAGATAGCAGTACAGGACACCATGAAGCCTGGATTCGACCAGATAGTGGTATATCATAAACACAAGCCGTGAGGCCCGAAAATCGACCAGATAACAGCTTAACAAGTTATTGTGAAGCTTGGATTACGACCAGATAGCAATACAAGACACCATGAATCCTGTATTCGACCAGATAATGGTAGAAGACGTTGTGAAGCCTGGATTACGACCAGATAGCAGCCAAGAACACTACGAAGCCTGGAGTCGACCAGATAATAATATATCTTTAATGCAACTTATGAAGCCCAGATTTGACCAGATAATATCTTGATTTCTCTGAACACCATGAAGCCTGGATTCAACTAGATAATGGTATAATACATCGTGAAGCCTGGATTACAACCAGATAGCGGTAAAAAACACTGAAGCCTGGGATTATGACCAGATAACAGTAAGGGACACTGCGAAGCTTGGATTTCGACCAAATAGAAGTCTACCCGGTCAATTACTAGGAAGCCTGGAGTCGACCGGATATTAGTAGGCCTAAAAATCAAATGGAAGCCCGGATGTGACTGGATAACCACTTGATTTTCTTCTGAAGCTCGGATTTCGACCAGATAAGAAGTAAGGTATTGTGAAGCTTCGAATCGACCAGATAGCAGTACAGGACACCATGAAGCCTGGATTCGACCAGATAATGGTATGAAACATCGTGAAGCCTGGATTGCGACCAGATAGCGATACAAGACACTATGAAGCTTGGATTTCGACCAAATAGCAGTTTACCTGGACAATTACTAAGAAGCCCGAAGTCGAACGGATATTAGTGTGCCTTAAATTCAAGTTAAAGCCCGGATGTGACCGGATAACAAGTTAATTCCTTCTGAAGCCTGGATAACGACCAGATAAGAATTGAGAAATTGTGAAGCCTAGATTACGACCGGATAGCAAGTTTAATCTCATCTCCCCAGTAAGTCAATGTAAATCCTGGAGCACGACCAGATAGCAGTCGATCTTATCACTATGAAGCCTGGATCACGACCATATAGTAGTTCATTTTCACCTCTTCGACCGAGAGACGATTCCCTAGAAGAATAACGGACGACCGAAGCTCCTAAAATTTAACTTTTACCAAGACAGAGACTATCATTCCCCAATGAAGTTTTCCTCAACAACAGGTATGCAAGCTCTCGCTAAGGAATCTCTTATGCGATCGACACTCCTTCGGATGGCATCTTTAAGCCCATCTATTATCATCAATATCGAAATGGAATCTATAAGCCCATTCCCGACATCACAAGACAAGTACCACTTCATGCGAGTGCAAATTTTTGGGCACTCTAGTGTTCAATCATCTTCCACCTTCGGATCACGAAAGGCAAGCAGGCTAATCTACATCCTCAGGTTTAAGAAGATTGAACAGGGGCAGCTGTTGTACCGCAAAATTTTCCCTCCCATATTTTCCAATACACTTCAAGTGAGGTCGTCAAATTGCTCAAGGAAGTCCAAGGGTTCACCAGACAAACTCCCTCCTAAGGCAGTCTACCTCAAATTAGGGTTTCATGTTGCATCAAGATACTTGAGTCCAAGGGATCCCAAATGCTCACTATTGTCCTAATATGTTCTCAAGATCATCCATGTCAAGTTTTAAGCCTTGCAAAGGAAGTTTGCTCAGTAAATTGCTCAAAGGCCTGAAAGTCGACTGTGCTAGGGCAAAAGTCAACTGTTGCCCACATACAACCAAACTTCAAGATTTTTGGTCAACATCCTCATTTGGAAGTGTTATTCATCATTTGATCAAGGGTTGATCATGATTCCTCAAGGATTTCTCACAATTCATCAAAACCCAAAAGTTGCTAAATTAGGGTTTTGTAGGAAAAGTCAACTCAACTTTGACCAAGCATAACTTTCTCATACTTTATCGAGAATGACCCATAAAAAGCTCATTTTTAATAGGATGCAATTCCATACAATTCATCTTTATCTCCCAAGTTCAAAATATGCACTCACATGAAGTTATGAATTTGGACATTATAGGTCATTTTGAAAAGTCAACAAAAACACATTTTTTGTCAAAGCTTCATACGTGAACATGGAAGAATCAATTGAGATGAGACAAAATGGGTTGCTTAGAGGACATCTTGAGCTTTCTAAAAAGTCCAAGAACACCTTCATAAAGTTAAAATTGAAGAAGTTATGCATTGGTGAAGTTGACCTTTTTTGCAAAATTGCCAAAAGTCAAATGTGCCTCAAATTGCAATTTTTGTCAAATGGGTCCAACTTTTTGCACTTGTTTTGAATGTGTAACATGGTCCACGAGCCCTAACTCTTCCCACTTGACTTTATTTTATTTTTTCCATTTATTTTGATTTTTTATTTCAATTAAATCAAATTAAATCAAAATAAATCATGGAAATATCAAAATCATTTAAGTCTTGAGATTTGGTGCATATTTCAGGTCCCTTATACAGCTAGCAACAAAATCAAATCGTGCAAGGCATGTTTGTGCATGAAAAGATTGATTTTTGGCTTATTTTGGAAAGATCTTCATGGGAATCAAGTCATGATCAAAGACCATAATTGAAAAAGATTGGATGCACATTTGCAAACCTAATTCTATCAGTGATATATATTAAACAAATGCAGACCAAAAGAACAAGGTTTAGAGGCGTGTAAGAGGAAGAACAAACTTAAAAAAAATCAAGAAAAAGTGGTGATCTATTTTTATATTTCCAGGTGCTTTCAAGCCTTGCCAAGCATTCATTTCGTTTCCTGGGCATTTAAGGAAGCCATAGCAATCAAAAGCAAGCCTTTTCGTGCACTAAAACCCGCTGTAAGTGATTCACGGATTTGACGTATTCTTGAAATCGAATATCATTGTTTAAGCATTTATAGCATGAATCATGTATATATTATGAATCCTGGAAGAATTTGCAAGCTATTGGTAACAGTTAATTGCGTTTTTTCTAACCCTATAGAGATATGCCATTGTTAGGGTTTTTTGTCTCGTTTTTGGGATCTTTTTGTATAGGAAAAATTGGCCCAAAAGAAAGGCACCATGATGCTCACCAGGCCAAGTCGAATTGGTCTATGGCTTTAGGTTCCATTTATCATGCATATAGGTGATTTTGAAAGTTGTAGGGTCTGTACCTACGCTTCTCGTCCGTAGGTAAAAGTCATTAGAATTTTAGCAACGGAGAAAGGTTAGGGATGATGGCGTGGTGAGCCCTGATTCCTCAGTTTGAAATTTCGTGCGCTGATAACTCTTATTTTGCTTTTTTAATATATTAATTAATTGTTGATTGATATACAACAAGCGCGCTTGGCTCAATTGGTGTTGAGGCAGATGGAAAGGCTATAGGATCTGGGTTCGAATCCCAGGTCCCCCATGTATTTCATATTATTTTTACTTGTATGATCAGGCGTGTACACAGGTGTGATGACCACCATATACCTTCAGGATTCAATCATTAGATCTCCAGAAGGCCAGATCTGAAGGCCATCACGTGAGGGTCAACCATGCATCCCAGTCAACGTGCAAACACTGAATCATGGAAGTCAAACATTGGTCAATGGACTTTGGGCCCAAAAGCTGCTAATGACACCCCCAAACTGCTGTTTACCAGGCCCATTTTCCTTTTCTTTTTCTTTTAATATTTTCTTTATTTAATTCATTTAAATTATTTTACTAACACAAATTAATTCTTTTTCTTTTTTATAAAAAATCATAAAATCAATTTTCACCAAATTAGATTTAGGTTTTATTTTTTTATCAAAAATTAATTTAATTAGTTTATTTAATTTTAGGATAACTTTAATTTGTCTTTGTAAATAAATTAAAACAAATTAGAAATTAGGGTTTTTGTTTAATTTAACTTCTACTTTCTTTTCTTAAAAATCACAAAAAATACAAAAATAGGTAAAATTAATTACTTTTCTTAATTTAAATTAATTAGTAATTAGGTTTGTATTTAATTTAAAACCTTATTCTTTTCTCAAAAAATAATAAAAAACAAACAAAAATAATTTTTTTCTTTTAATTAGGGTTAGACGGGTCGAAACCCTAATTTTGCTCGTCCTCGATTCATCGTGCGTGTTTACTTATTTTTACAATATTGATGTAATTGCTCATGGAATGTAATAGTTTAGTTAGTTTTTTTTCTTTTATTTATCGTTTTACGGGTTTTTGGCTATATAATTAATCCCCGAAGCCTTGTAATAGCGTAGCTTTACTTTCCGCATTTTAATTTTCGCAAATAATTAACTGTTAAATGTATGGTAATAGGGTTGCATGACAAGAATGTATGTTAATTTTAAAATGGTTAGCAACCCCTAAATGTGCAAAGATAATAACTTGAAATTGAATCACTCGCACATACGCACTCCTAGGGTATACTCTCACTTCGGTTGCCTTCGGTAAACGATCATTAAGTATAGGGTGTTTTAGTGGTCGCTCTCTTGTCTAAACAAAGATCAAATGTCCCGTTCGGAAATGTTGACTCGGAACTGTTGCCTCGAAAATGTTGCCTCGAATATGATCTTAAGACACTAGGGTTATTACTAAGACGGCCTAACATTGCTTTAGTGATCGTACATCCCTTTCGAATTGACCCTTACAACTCCAACGATGGTGCTACCTACTCACTAATAGTGGGATAGCGCTGTCTAAAGGAAACAAGAACATAAACATTCTTTTTTCTCACACTTACACTTTTCCAAACAAAGTTTTCAAAAACACTTAGTAACACTCTTGAGGACTGATACAAGGGTTAAAACGAAGTAAAATAAAAACTTTTCAAAAAACACAAACACGGAAGCAATTTTAAAAATGATGAGCAAGTACCTGAGAGGCCGTAGAAAACTACGGATAGAAAAGGTGCTAATACCTTCCCTTTCTATAATCCACTCCCCGTACTCAAAATCTCAAAGAAAGGAATTTTTCTGTGCTTTTTTTCCTTTCCAGTTGGATAAAATAAAAGTCGGTGGCGACTCTTGCTTACCGCGACATTTTGCGAACACATACGCAAAACGCAAACTAGTATTAACAGTCTGGTTCTGCCACCGTATCATAGTCTTCATTCGGGAATTTAAACTTCATGGATTGATAGTCTTCTACAGCTTGATGAGCAAGATAATCAGCTACCACACTTGCCTTTATAGCTTTCAGGGTAGTATACTGTATATCGTGCTCTGTCAGGTTCATCTGCCATCTCCCTCTTCTCCCAGAAAGAGCAGGCTTTTCGAAGATGTACTTTATCGGATCCATCTTAGATATCAACAAGGTAGTATGAGTCAGCATATACTGTCTTAGCCGGTGAGCAGCCCATGCCAGAGCGCAACATGTTTTCTTGAGCAGTGAATATCTGGTTTCACAGTCGGTAAACCTTTTGCTCAGGTAATAAATAGCATGCTCTTTTCGACCAGACTCGTCATGCTTCCCCAACACACACCTCATTGAGTTTTCTAAAATAGTCAGATACATGATTAGTGGTCTTCCCTCGACTGGTGGCATCAATACAGGAGGTTCTTGTAAGTATTATTTTATTTTGTCAAAAGCAACTTGGCATTCATCATTCCATCTAACCACTTGATCTTTCTTCAATAGTTTGAAGATTGACTCACAAGTAGTTGTTAGGTGAGAAATGAATCTGGTAATATAGTTTAAGCGTCTCAAGAATCCACTGACTTCCTTCTCAGTACGAGGAGCAGGCATCTCTTGTATTGCTTTAACTTTGGCAGGATCGAACTCAATACCTTTGTTACTGAAGACAAAGCCTAGGAGTTTACCAGACCGTACTCCAAATGTGCACTTGTTTGGATTTAACCTCATCTTGTACTTCTTCAGTCTCTCAAACTTTTGTAAGTGATCAAGGTGTTCTTCTTCCGTTTGTGATCTGGCTATCATATCGTCTACATATACCTCTATTTCATGATGTATCATGTCGTGAAATAAAGCTACCATGGCGTGCTGATAGGTTTCCCCAACATTCTTCAGTCCGAACGGCATTACCTTGTAGCAGAATGTGCCCCACTGTGTGACAAATGTTGTTTTCTCCATGTCCTCAGGTGCCATTTTGATTTGGTTATAACCTGAGAATCTGTCCATGAAGGAAAACACTTTGTGTTGGGCCATATTGTCAACCAGGATATCAATGTGGGGGAGTGGAAAATCATCTTTAGGGCTTTCCCTATTCAAATCTCTATAATCCACACACATTCGTACTTTGCCATCTTTTTTAGGTACGAGAACAATGTTAGAAACCCATTGAGGGTAAGAAGTGACAGCCAAGAATCCAGCGTTGAATTTATTCATGAACTCTGCTTTAATCTTTTCTGACATATCAGGTCTCATGCGACAAACCTTTTACTTTACTGGTGGATAATCTTCTCTTGTAGGCAGACGATGTACCACAATGTTTGTATCCATTCCTGGCATGTCTTCATATGACCAGGCAAAGATCTCAACATAGTCATGTAACAACTGAACCAGACGTTCCTTGACACTGGGTTCCAGATTGGCACCCACCTTAACCTCTTTTTTATCTTCCTCGGTTCCCAGGTTGATCGTATCCATAGATTCTTCGTGAGGCTGAATGGCTCTTTCCTCTTGTTGTAGCAGTCTAGCAAGTTCCCCTGGTATCTCACAATCTTCCTCACCTTCGTCTTCGGCTTGGTAGATTAGATCCTCAGAGTCACAAAAGGCCATAGCAGTATCGTTACCCATGGGATCCAGAATGGATGGATACCTGCATTTGTGAGTGTGGGTGTGTGTAATGTTATAACTATCTTTAAAAGAAAATAAAATGTAAAAGAAAAACAATGAGCACAAAAGTTTGCATGCGAAAAACGTCCATGATTCATTAGATGTCATATGAAGATGAAATAATAACCCTTACAAATGGACCATTGTGCCTCGGGCAAGACACAAGGTTTTAAGAGTGCGAATTGTTTTTGAATATTACAAGTCCAACAAAATGTAAAGATAAATTACTGAGGGATGAAAGTTATTGGGATGAAGACTCTAGCCTCCCAATTGCGGAGTCCTCCAATGATAGTCGGAAAGATCCAATCCTCCAAGTTGCAATCTTCTTCACCATCTTCTATCGCGTTGACCTCTCAATTTCTAATCTTCAAGGGTGGCCCTCCAGCACGGGCACGACGTACAGCCTTTTGAGCACTTGAAGTGAAACCTAAGCCAAACTTGTTAGACTTATACGGGATATCCAGAAGTTTCCCCCAGATGGTGCATCCACCTTCCTCTACTAATACTTTGGTGTCCTTTAGAGATGACATCTGGAGTGGAGGTATTGTAATCTTGGGAATCTGGGACACAGTCTTGGTCACTGCTACCTCTTGGGAGACCTCTTCAAAGTGTTGAAAAGGGGTTTCAATGAACTCGCCGTCCAATTCCACATACCTGAAGGAATTGAGATGGCTAATCATGTATTCTTCCTCTCCGTGGAAAGTGATAATCTTTCCTTGAACCGGATACTTCAGCATCTGGTGCAATGTAGAGGTGACAGCGCCAGCATTATGGATCCATGGTCGTCCTAGCATACAAGAGTACGAAGGGCGGATGTTCATTATATAAAAGGTTTAATTGAAAGTTTGAGTCCCAACCTTTACGGGGATATCCACCTCCCCGTGTACCATCCTCTTCGAGCCATCAAATGCCCTTACTACTATGTTACTTGGCTTTAAAGTCAGTCATTCGCAGTCAAGAGCTTTTTTCGGTAAAACATTCAAAGATGAGCCAGTGTCCACTAAGATATGGGCCAAGGTTGTGCCTTTACATTCCACAGAGACATGTAATGCCTCATTGTGCTTTCATCCCCTTGGTGTCAGATCAGAATCCGAGAAGCCTAGGCCGTTATCCGCTGTCAAGCTGGCCACACAGTCTTGAAATTGATTAGCAGACGTCTCTTGAGGCACATAGGCTGTTTTTAGGAACTTCACCAAGGCTTTCGCATATGCCTAGGAACACAGTAGTAATGCCAGCATGGAGATTTTGGAGGGAGGTTGCCCCAACTGTTCAACTACATCGTAGTCGCTCCTTTTTATAATTTTTAGGATCTCCTCCATTTCTTTCTTGGATGTCTCGGGGATAGTCAGTGATTGAGCCTTCGTCCAGACAGACTCCACTTGAATAATATTTCCTCGAGTTTCAGCAGCAGGAGTGTTGGTAGGAATGGTAACAGGGGTTATAACGACTTTGTCAATAGGAGCACTTGCAGAGACGATTACGGGTACGGAAGTAACCTTTGGAGCAGCCACGGGTCCAAAAACTGCCTTTGGGGGGGCAATTTCTGGAGAAAAGATCCTACCGCTTCGGGTAATTTTACTAGTTCCAGCAATATTGCTAATGTCAGAATCTTCTTCTTCGGAGTTTATCTCTTCGGCGGCCGACCCATCTTGTTTGATGCCATGGTAGTAAATGTCCCCACCGTAATTCCACTGCAAATTTTTGTCTGATTCATATGGGACTGGCCCAGGCCTTGTGATTATTAGAGGAGTAGTTTTCGGAACTGATGTAATTCTAACGGGTCTTTTGGGGACTGTGATACGGTGGGAGAACTGACTTGAGATTTTGCATTTGTGTTCGCAAATGTTTCGGTTAAGCAAGAGTCGCCACCGACTTTTTATTTTATCCTAAGGAAAGGTCAAAAAGCATAGGAAAGACCTTTGAGATGTTTTCTTGGATTCAGGGAGTAGATTATGAAAAGGGAAGGTGCAAGCACCCTTTTCATCCATGGTTATCCATGGGCTCTTAGTTACTTATTTAGATCACTTGCTTTGCTTTTCCAATTGTTTGAAATGGTGCTTTGTGTGTGGTTTTGAAAGATGTTTTGAAAAGAGGCCATTGTTGTGGCAACCTTTGTAATGATTCTTGTTTGAATGTATACAAAGGTGTTTTGTCTTTTTGAAAAGATTCCAATGTTTGAAAGTTTGTTTTTGGGAAATGTTTTGGAATTTGTGTTGTGAAGTGTGTTTGAAAATAGCAAGGACGTTTTGCAAGTTTTTATCAAGTAACTAAGAGTTATCTACCCTATTTTACTAAAAGATCTTTCCTATATGTTTTTAACCCTTTTGACAATGTTGTTTTACCATTGCATTTGGTAAACAACCTTGTATTAGGATGTTAAACGGGACAGGCGCGGGTCATCGTATAGACCACAATAGCAATTGTGTTAAGTATTTTTGGCAAATTTTTCGAGGGACTTGATCATTTTGTTTAGGCAACCAAGATAGCGTCATCGAGGGACTATGATCTTTTGTTTTGTTTTTGTTTTGCCAAAGTACCCAACATGCATAACATGGCCCATTTTTAAGGCAACAAGTGGATGTAACCCTAAGGGTGCAAGTGTACATTGTGTATTGATTTTCATGCATTTTTGTCTTTGTATTAGTTAAGCTACTTGTTGATTTGGATTTTTGTATACAAACCCTAATCTCTAATCATGGCATAATTGAAAGCATAAAGTGCGAAAATTAAAAGTCTAAGCTATTACAATATGATTATGGGGATGGGGGTACAATCTTTGACTGGGGGTGTATTTGACAAGAAATAAAAACCCTAGTTTTACTATGACATCCAAATTGAATAATGGCATAAATAATAAATGGACAATATTTAAATAAGCAAAATAAATAAATATACCAAATAATATGAATTATACAAAAAAAAGTTTTTGTTTATTTATGTATGTAAAAAATATTTAATGTAAAAAGAAAGAAATAAATAAAAAGATTGTTTTTTGGTTAAGGGTAAAACCCTAATTTTCTTTAAGAAAATAAATATATTAATTATTTTATTTATACACAATAAAATAAAATAGTATATGTAAAAAAAATAAAATATATTTAGAAAAAGTATTTTTTAAGTATATTTAATAATAAAAATAAAAGTGTAATATTTTTATATTTTTATTCTAACATATCTAATAAAATAAGAGTATATATATATATATATATATATATATATATATATATATATATATATATATATATATATATATATATATATATATATATATATATATATATATATATATATATATATATATATATATATATATATATATATATATATATATATATATATATATATATATATATATATATATATATATATATATATATATATATATATATATATATATATATATATATATATATATATATATATATATATATATATATATATATATATATATATATATATATATATATATATATATATATATATATATATATATATATATATATATATATATACATGTATTAATTATATTAAATATGATAAAATAAAATAAAATATATACAAAAATAAAAATATATTTAGAATAATATTTTTAGTGTGAACAAGAATAAAGAATAAAAATAAAAGTATAATTTATATATTATTTTCAAGTTTTTAATAAATAAGATAAAAGTAATTAAATTATTTTCATGTTAGAAAAAAAAAGTAAAATGTAAAATAAATGTAAAAAATTATAAAAATATTTTTTAGGTATTTTTATATTTAGAAAATAAAAAGACAAAATCAGAAATGAAAATAAAATGGAAAAATACAAAAGTATGAAGAAATGGGCCATGGGGGTGCAAAAAGTAAAAGGGGGTGTCAATAGTGAGCCAGGACCAAGCCCAGCCCACCACTTCATCTTCAACCTCTGACTTTCAAAAAAACGAACGCCCTGTACAGTTGCCAGATCCTGTATACGAGCTCTATTGCAAAAACACATAACATCAAAGTTGTAGAACTTTTCAAGACGAATCCAACCATATAAACAACTTGTCTTAACTCTCAAAGACCAGAGAGAATTTCTCTGGCCCTAAAATCTAACCTAATTTTTTCAGTATGTTCATGGATCAATTTCTCTTAGCACGCTTAATAAAAATGAAAAATGAGCATATGTAAAACTTCATGGCTATGAATGCTACATTTCTTATTCACAAACCTAAGTCTAAATGTTCCTAAATAGAGAGATAGGAAGTTGATAAAAACCTGTTTCAGCTGACTTCGTGTAGGGCAATGTGGAGCTTTTCAACAAGGATTGAGATGTCTGGGAGCTTGCTTGAACTTCACTTGACCTTCTCCAATGTCTACCTTACCTTGAATGTACTTGAAAAAGTCTACAAAACCCAACCTGCACAAGCTCAAAATGAAAATGGCAAACCCTGTAAATGGAGTTACATTTGGTGTTTAAGGTTTGGGATAGCTTGGATGGATTCAATGGAAGGTGTTTGAATAGGTTTGGGGCAAAATGCACGAGCAAATTGTGCTATGGAAGTCAAGTTGCAGATGCTGCCCTGTTTTGCCAATGGAAGGTTATTTCTTGCTATGGTATGTTTGAAGGCTTAAGAGATCGTGTTTCTGGCTCAAAGGGGTATGAGAAAGATGTTTCAAATGCTTGCACAAGTTGGTTTTTGCTGATGTTCAAGTTCTAGTGGTTTTGATATCTTTCTTGTATTTTAAGCCAACATGAGAAATGATGTGTAGCAGGCCTGTACAGGCTATCCAACACCTTGCACACTTTTCCCTTGGCCCCTCCAACTTGTGGATTTGATTTGCTGCATGAGATATGGACCAATGCTCAAGAAATTAGTTTTGACATAAAGCATGATTTAAGCAAAAATGGAAATTTTGCTTTTTCTACTTAGGGATTAATCCAAGGTGCAATGCTATTATGACTAAAACAATTCCATATACCAATGGTTTTGCACTTAATTGTTGAGTGTGAAATGGTTTTAAGTCCTGTAATCTAGTGCAAAGCAAGCTGACTTGAAATTGCAATTTGTATCACAATGAATATGCCATGGATGAAAAGTGAGTTTTTGCCAACTTCAAGCCTTCGATTCTCCCTAACCACAAATGTGTTTGGAGAGTTCTTGGACATTTTGGAAATCTTGCAACATTCTATACAATCCATATTTGAAATGCAACTTGAGATTACAAGTGGAACTATGTGAAAAATGGCCATGAAGATAGGTCAAAATCCTGCCTAAACTAGGGCAAAATTTCACTAAGTTAAAAGTTTTAGGGACCCTTGTTCCAAAAATCATAACTTGAGATCCAAGCTTCTTTTGGGAAAACTTTGTGAATCAAAGTTGTATACTTTGTGGTGGACTACAACGTTCATGTTGGAAGTTTTGTTTGAATCCAAATGCATCATGGTGAAAATGTTGGGCAAAGTTAGGAAAAATTAAGAAAATTTCATAACTTAGAAAAATTCTAAGTTATGAAAATTTTCAACTTTAAACCCTAATTTGCAAAAATGGGTTTCTTGATGAACAAGTTTCATATTTTGACATATCTTGGTGAAAAATGACCCCTGGCACTTGATTTTGACCAAAAAGTCAAAGTTTGACTTTTCAGTGTACAATCAAATTTTGATCAGTTGACTGGAAAATTCATCTGTCAATCCAATGCACTTGAGATCTTTTGAACCTTGTGAATAGGTCAAGATGATTCCATTGAGTCCTTGAGTCCATGCTTGAACCCAATTTTCCATTGGCTAGGTCAAAAGTCAGAAATTGCCTTTGTACAACCAAAACCCTAAAAATGACCATTTTGCCCTTTTGGTGATCTGATCAAATTTCTTGAGGAGTTGTGGTCCAAACTTGATCAAATGGTTCATATGAGTTTATAATGTTGATGTGGGTCAAAATTCATGAGGTTTGACTGTAAATTGGCCATAATTGACTTTTCCCCCAATATAGTTGATTTCTAGGTCAACTATCCAATTGACTGGGCAAAAATTTAATTCTAGGCTTGAAACTTGGTATGGAAAAACTTATGAGTCCAACATGAAGTATGAAAGTCATTTTGAGTATTGAAAGTCCACAAATCTCTGTGTAAACTCAAACCCTAATTTAGGTCATCGGTGCAAGGAGATGTCTTGGGCAGTGCAAAACCCTAATCCTGTCTGGAGTTCAAGGAGCCTTGTGAGGGGAAATCTTGATAAAATGAGAGGGAAAATTTTGGGGTACAACATCTGCCCCTGTTCAATCTTCTTGAACCTGAAGAGTTAGATTGGCGAGTTTGCCTTTCGGGACTCGAAGGTAAAAGAGGATTAGACACTAGAGTGCCCGTAAATTTGCACTCGTCAAAATGCAGGTTGAGGAAATGGGCTTAAAGATGCCATTTGGAGATGAAAATATATTTTTGGAGATGGGCTTAGAGATGCCATCCAAAGTGTTTGTTGAATATCAGTAGAATGAACATCAGAATGGTATCCGTATCTGGAACATATCTGAGTTGTATCTGGAGATTGGATTCGTATGAGCAAAGGAATAGCGTCTGTGTCTGGAGCGTATCCAAGCTGTAACTGTATTTGATTCTTGAATGAATTTCAGAATGACTGCCGTGTCTGGAGTGTATCTGTATTGTATCTGAAATCTGAATGGGCGACAGAGAAACATCTGTGTATGGAGCATCTCAGGGCTAGGGATAAATTCCGAATGAATGACAGAATGGAAACCGTGTCTGGAGAGTATCTGGAATGTATCTGAAGTTGAGATCTGTATGAGTAGCAGAATGAATTCCGTGCCCGGAATGTATCCGTACTGTAACTGGGATCTGGACAAGTGACAGAATGACTTCTGTGTCTGGAGTGTATCTGAACTTGAAGTTTATAGTTGAATCTGAATGAGAAATAGAATAACTTATGTGTCTTGAGCGTATCTAGTCTGTATCTGATTGCTGAAGTCTGAATGGGGTAATAGAATAACCGCAGTGTCTGGGGTGTATCCATACTGTATCTGAGATCTTTGAATATTTGTTAAAGATAGCTTTTAATCTTATCCTGAAAAGGGTAAAATGTTAGCCAAAACACAAAATTATGTTGCATGATATGTATGATGCAATAAAGTGTGCTTCATCAATGTTAATGATATATGAATGTAATGTATGCGCATGTAAGCTGATTAGCTGTCTTGCCGAGGAAAATATATCCTTGATAACTAGAGATAATGAAATCTTTGACTGTCGTTGGGAAAATAAACCCTTGACTGATGTTGGAGATTCAAAACCTTTGATTATTGAGACTGAGAATGTCCTTTGGACTACTGCTGAGGATTGAAAATACTTGGTGACTTGTGGGGAATTGAGAATCCTTCATGACTTTCCTGGGGAAATAAGGACGTCTCCGACGATCTCTACTGCGGAATTAAAACCTGGGAGGCTTCAACTAGAGAAACGGGAACAAGAATCTTCGTTCTGCCGGGAAATAACTCTGCGGGGAGAATGTTTATCCTGTTGGAGAATTTTTTCGAAAGCTCGGGTTGTATGCCAATCTACTGGGGAATCATAGGAATTTGGATAGTATTCCATCGGGGTTAAAGATTTGAAGTTTCGGATTCCTTTGAGGAAGGAAGCTTTTTCTTCGCTGGGGATCTGTAGTTTAAAGTATTCTGGCTCCGTTGGGGATTGGTAGCTTTAGAAACTTAGCTTTGATGGGAATTTTGAATCTTAACTCCACTGGGGATGTGTATTTCAAGGTTTTAGCTCTGTTGAGGATCTGAATGACATACTGCAGGAGATTTTTCCCGGAATAGCATAAAGATGTCTTCCTATACTTTCAACCTATCAGTAATTACCCTTTCTCATTCCGTTTTATTTGTAAGCAGTGATTATATTCAAATGCATATGCTCATTTAACAAATCAATTGACGTTTTCAAATAAAACATAAGTGTAAAAAGAAAGAAAAGGCAAGCAAATTTCTGCACTTTGAAGTATCTTTGTATTAACTTTGTAAGTATTTTTGTACAAAGGAGACATACATCCTAGTAAGAGAATGTTGTCGTAAAATTGAGAAATTTTTTTGATCAGAAGCCTGGAGCTTGTCCGTGGAGAGATTGTCCTTAAAGTGATCCAATGAGACATAGTCATACGCTTTAATTCCCTAACTTTTGCCTGGACCGCCCTTTCCAGTTTTCGATCCACCGAGAAACCCTTTTTTGCCCAAGTCTCCCTTTCAGGTTTTCAACTTGCCGGGTGTACAGATTTTCTTATTTATCCCTAATTTTTGCCTGAACCGCCCTTTCGGGTTTTCGATTCACCGGGATGCCCATTTTTGCCCAAGTCGCCCTTTCGGGTTTTCAACTTGTCGGGTCATTTTATGCGTAGTGTCTTTTGACTATGTCTGCATTCGCAGGGTGCGGAAGGTCATCACCGTCCGTGGTGGTCAGAATCGTTGCCCCACCAGAAAAGATGTTCTTGATCACAAACGGTCCTTCGTAAGTAGGAGTCCATTTGCCCCTGGGATCACTTTGCGGCAAGATGATCCGCTTGATTACAAGATCTCCGAATTGATATACCTGACGTATGACTTTCTTGTTGAAAGCCTTGATCATCTGTTTTTGATATGCCTGACCATGACAAACAGCAGTAAGTCGCTTCTCGTCAATTAAGTTAAGTTGATCAAGCCGGGTCTGAATCCAATCGTCTTCATTTAAACCAGCATCTTTCATGATTCTCAAGGAAGGAATCTGAACTTCCATAGGTAAAACAGCTTCCATGCGATATACCAAAGAAAAGGGGGTTGCCCCAGTTGAAGTGCGTGCCGTAGTACGATACCCGTGCAAAGCGAACGGTAACATCTCGTGCCAGTCCTTGTAGGTGACTGTCATCTTTTGAATGATCTTCTTGATATTTTTGTTTGCAACTTCAACAACACCGTTCATCTTTGGCCGATAGGGAGATGAATTGTGATGTTGAATCTTGAACTGCTCGCACAGAGCATTGATCATAGTATTCTTCAAATTTGTACCGTTGTCAGTGATGATCCTGTCGGGGATACCATACCGGCATATGAGGTTCTGCTTGATGAAACGGGCAACCATATTCTTTGTAATGGAGGCGAAGAAAGTTGCTTCGACCCACTTGGTAAAGTAATCAATGGCCACCAGGATGAAACGGTGTCCATTGGATTCTGTAGGCTTGATTTCTCCAATCATGTCGATTACCCACATTGCGAATGGCCAAGGAGCTGTTAAGACATTGAAAGGAACTGGAGGAATATGTACCTTGTCAGCATAGATTTGGCATTTGTGACA
The DNA here is from genome assembly GCA_948472305.1 of Vicia faba. Classification (NCBI taxonomy): domain Eukaryota; kingdom Viridiplantae; phylum Streptophyta; class Magnoliopsida; order Fabales; family Fabaceae; genus Vicia; species Vicia faba. The sequence continues at coordinate 1,042,443,645 of OX451737.1, forward strand.
AGTACGGGAATGTTGATGACAATCAGCTTCCATGGTAGACCAGTAGTAGCCTGCCCTTAGAATCTTCTTAGCCATCGTGTGACCGCTTGAGTGGGTGCCAAAGGTGCCATTATGTAGTTCAGCCATGATCTTCTCAGCTTCAACCTTGTCCATACAACGGAGTAGGACACAATCAAGATTGCGCTTGTATAGGATACCATTACTCAGAAAGAACTTGGATGCGAACCTCCTTAAGAACTTTTTGTCGTTGACTGAAGCTCCTTCAGGGTATTCTTGTGCTTCGAGATACCTTTTGACGTCATGAAACCAAGGTCGGTCCACTACTTCTTCGGTATTAATCTCGTGACAATGTGCAGGTTCATCCATTCGTTCAATGGTGACTTGAGGTGCCTCATTATCCCAGTTGAGTTTAAACATGGAAGACATTATAGCCAGAGCATCCGTTAGCTGATTTTCTTCTCGCGAGAAGTACTCAAAGTAATCTGCTCGAAATGAGGCAACAAAGTCAAGACATGTTCTTTGTATGGGATAATATTAGGATGTTTAGTGTCCCACTCTCCTTTGATTTGACTGATAACCAAAGCTGAATCCCCAAATATAATCAAAGATTTGATTCCTAAGTCAATAGCAGCCTTGATACCAAAGATACAAGCTTCATACTTGGCCATGTTGTTGGTGCAGATGAAGTAGAGTCTAGCAGTGAAAGGTGTTTGGAAACCTTCTGGAGAGATAAGTATTGCGCCGATACCATTTCCAAGTGCATTTGAAGCACCATCAAAGTACAGGGTCCATCCGGTTCCTTGTTCAGGTCCGTCATATGGTCCATTACCTTTAATGTTGTCCAATGTCATGATATCCTCATCAGGGAAGTTGAACCTCATATATTGGTAATCTTCGACGGCTTGATGAGCTAGATGGTCAGCTAGTACACTCCCCTTTATAGCTTTTTGGGTCGTGTACTGGATATCATACTCAGTTAGGATCATCTGCCATCTAGCGATTCTTCTGGATAAAGCAGACTTCTCGAAGATGTACTTGATCAGATCCATTTTGGAAATCAGCAAAGTGGTATGTGTCAACATAAACTGCCTTAGCCGACGAGCAGCCCATACCAAAGCGCAACAAGTTTTCTCGAGCAGTGAGTAGCGAGTCTCACAGTCGGTAAACTTTTTGCTAAGGTAATATATGGCATTCTCTTTTCGGCCAGACTCGTCATGTTGGCCCAGTACGCACCCCATTGAGTTATCCAAAACAGTCAGATACATGATCAAAGGTCTTCCTTCGATGGGTGGCATCAAGATAGGAGGTTCAAGCAAATACTCCTTGATCTTATCAAAAGCAACTTGACAGTCATCCTTCCATTCAACCACCTGATCTTTCTTCAACAACTTGAAGATTGGTTCACAGGTAGGAGTTAGATGAGAGATGAACCTTGCGATGTAGTATAGGCGTCCCAAGAAACCTCTGACCTCCTTTTCGGTGCGGGGGGCAAGCATTTCTTGTATAGCTTTGACTTTGGCAGGATCAACTTCAATGCTTTTGTTACTGACGATAAATCCCAAAAGTTTACCGGACCTGACTCTGAAAGTGCACTTGCTAGGGTTCAATCTGAGCTTATATTTTTTTAACCTAACAAACAGCTTTTGCAGATGGTCGAGGTGTTCTTCTTCTGTCTGTGAACGGGCTATCATGTCGTCTATGTAGACTTCAATCTCATGATGTATCATGTCATGAAACAAAGCTACAATGGTTCGCTGATAGGTTGCCCCAGCGTTCTTCAGTCCGAATGGCATCACTTTATAGCAGAAGGTACCCCACTACATAACAAAAGTAGTCTTCTCCATGTCTTCGGGGGCCATTTTGATCTGGTTGTATCCCGAGAATCCATCCATGAAGGAAAATACCTTGTGTTGAGCTGTGTTATCAACCAAGATGTCAATGTGTGGTAGTGGAAAATCATCTTTAGGGCTAGCCATGTTTAGGTCTCTGTAGTCCACACACATTCTGACTTTGCCGTCCTTCTTAGGCACGGGCACAATGTTAGCAACCCATTATGGATAGGAAGTAACAGCCAGAAAGCCATCATTGAACTGCTTCATCACCTCAGCTTTGATCTTTTTGGACATGTCAGGCCTCATTCGGCAGAATTTCTGTTTGATTGGTGGACAGTCTTCTCTTGTAGGGAGATGGTGAACCACAATATCTGTATCCAGTCCCGACATATCTTCATAGGACCAGGCGAAGATCTCAACGAACTCATTCAACAGCTGAACTAAGCTCTCTTTGACACTTGGCTCCAGGTTGGCACCCACTTTAACCTCTTTTCTGTCTTCGGCAGTACCCAAATTGATAGTCTCTAACAACTCTTCATGGGGCAGAATAGCCCTTTCTTCTTGTTGCAAAAGTCTAGCCAACTCTCCAGGCACTTCACAGTCTTCATCACCTTCGTACTCGGCATGATTGACCAAATCCTCAGAGTCACTGAAGGCCAAAGCATAGTAGTCACCCATGGAATCCGGAGTGGATGGGTACCTGCGTTTTGTGAGTGTTGGTGTGTGTAAGGGATAGCCATCCTTAAACAAAATAAAATGTAAAAGGAAATAAAAATGAACACAAAAGTTTATAGATGAAAAAAATGTCCATGATTCATTAAAAATGGCATATGAAAAATGAAAAATCAAAACCCTTACAAATGGACCTATGTGCCCCGGGAAAGGCACAAGGCAAAAGAGTGTACGAATTGTTTAAAAGTTATTACAGACCAACATAAATGTTTCAAAAGATAAATTACTGATTGATGAAAGTAATAGGAACGAAGTCTTTCGCCTCCCAGTTGTCTAGTCCTCCTTCAATGGTTGGAAAGATCCAATCTTCAAAGTTGCCTTCTTCATCATCATCTTCTAAAGCATGAACTCCATGGTGAGTGATTTTTAAGGGTGGTCCTCCAGCCCGGGAGTGACGCACAACTTTCTGGCTAGCAGCAGTGAAACCCAATCCGTACTTATCCGTCTTGTAAGGAATATCTGGCAATTGACCCCATATTGTACTTCCTCCGTCCTTGATTACAGCCTCCGCATCTTTAAGGGATGACATCCGGGGCACAGACTTGGTAATGATGGGCACCTCAGTCATTGTCTTGGCTACCGCAACTTCAGGAGAAACCTCTTCAAAGTGTTAGAAATGTGTTTCTATGAATTCTCCGTCTAACTCCACGTAGCGGAAAGAGTTAAGGTGACTTATCATATACTCCTCCTCACCTTGAACTGTTATGATCTTACCCTGGACTGGGTACTTTAGCATTTGGTTTAGAGAAGAAGTGACTTCCCCAGCGTTGTGGATCCATGGCCTTCCCAACAAGCATGAATATGAAGGACGGATGTTCATCACATGAAAAGTAGAGTTGAAAGTTTCCGTTCCCACCTTAATTGGGATGTCCACTTCTCCGTGAACCATCCGCTTAGAACCATCGAAGGCTCTAACAATGATATTACTGGGCTTTAGGGTCAAACCTTCACAGTCCAATCTGTCCAACGCTTTCTTTGGTAGAACATTTAAAGATGAACCGGTATCAACCAGAACATGAGCAAGTGTGGTCCCTCTACACTCTACCGAGACATGCAGCGCATCATTATGCTTTCTTCCCTTAGACGTCAGATCAACATCAGAGAAGCCAAGACCATTGTCGGCTGTAAGGCTGGCCACGCACTCTTGAAACTAATCCGTAGAAGTTTCCTGAGGTACGTGCGCCGTCTTCAGAAATTTGATCAAGGCTTTGGCATGAGCCTCAGATCAGAGCAATAGAGCCAGCATAGAAATTTTTGAAGGGGTTTGCCCCAGCTGCTCTACGACATCATAGTCACTCTTCTTAATTATCTTTAAAATCGCCTCCATCTCTTTTTGGGTGGTCTCGGGGATAACCAAAGTCTTAGCCCTCGTCCTGACGGGCGCTTCTTGGATCCCCTTACCTTTATCAGCAGTAATAGTAGAGGGTACAACTTTGGGAGTAACAATTTCTTCAATAACCAGACTTCGCACAGATATCTTGACAGGAACAGGAGCACTTGAGGGTCCGAAGACTGCCCGTGGAGGAGCAATCTACGGAGAGAAGATTCGTCCACTACGAGTGATCTTACTCGTCCCTGCAATATTTCTTACATCAGGAGTTTCTTCATCGGAATTCTCTTCGGATGATTCGATCTGTTTGACACCATGGTAGAAGATCTCTCCTCCATAATTCCATGGTATCGTCTTGTTGGACTTATATGGGATAGGCCCCGACATGGTAATCTTCAGCGGTACAAACTTTGGATCAGGTGTAATCTTAACAGGCCTTTTGCAGGTCTTGGAAAGATTGTCGGAAATGGTGATTATAACAATGTCATTGATTGGAGTAACAAGAGTTTTCTGAAAGAGGATCTCTTGAGTATCCATCAAGCGTTGAATGCCTGACTTCAACAACGGACAGTCGGATTGCAAGGTTGAACAAAAGTAACAATCTTTTCCACAGCCCGGGAAAATCCCGGCTTTCAACAGATTTATCTTGACCACTGGAAATGGAGTCATTAAGTCATCAACAGCAGTAACATGAAGATCTTCCACAATAGCATGGACATTATGACCTTGTTTTGGCATAGGAGCGGATATCACATTAGATTTTTCAGGGACATCAAACTCTACCTCCTTGGCATCTATCAAATCTTGGATCTTGTTTTTAAGGGCCCAACAGTTGTTGGTGTCATGCCTTACATTGTCCGAATGGTATGCACATTTTGCATTTGAATGATAATAGGGAGAAGAGGTATTTAGGTTTTTCGGCGCTTCTTTCAAGTTGGTAAGGTTTAACTTTAACAGATGAGGGAGGACCTGAGCCGGTGTCATATTGATCCGTGTGAATTGCCGTTGTGGCCTTTCTACCCTTTTCTGGTTAGCTATAGGTTGACTGCTTCGAGGTTGATCGGATGAGGAGTTCCGGATCATCATAGCCCCCACCGTTGGTCGGCGCTCTATTCTCCCTTGATTTCTCTGGGTGTGAATAGCAGAAACTTCCTTCTTGGCTGGGAAGGTCTTCTTGATAGCAGTGGAAACAGAGGCATCCTTCTGAATTTTACCACTCTTAATGCCAGCTTCAACCCTTTCACCGGTCGAAATTATTTCGGTGAACCCTGCAGATGAGCTCTGATCAAGTGATTGAAGAATGGACCTGACAGGGTCCCTAAAAACATGTCAACCAGCTCTCTGTCCGACAATGGTGGCTGCATCCTTCCAGCCAAATCCCACCACTTCTGGGAATACTCTTTAAATCCCTCATTAAAGGCCATACCCATACTCTGTAGTTGAGTACGAGTAGGCGCTAAATCTGCGTTGTATTGGTATTGTCGGTAGAAAGCAGCAGCCAAATCTTCCCAGTTATGGACATCAGATCTCTCAAGTTGATAGAACCAGTCCAATTGCGTACCGGACAAACTATCTTGAAAAAAATGGACCCATAGATCCTTATCGGAAGAGTGAGGTTGGATCTTTCTGACATAGGACCGCAGATGCATCTTCGGACAGGACAAACCTTCGTATTTAGCAAATGTAGGCACTTTGAACTTGGGAGGAATTAAGATTCCAGCGACCAAACCTAGTTCTTCGAAATCCAACCCAGGTACCCTTTGCACCTCCATGGCTGCCAACCGATCCTCAAGATTTTTATACTTATCGTCCGCCGAAGGGTACTGCTGTTCGGAGTAATCTTCATCCTCTTCCTCTTCCTCTTCTCCAGCCTCAGATTCAGAGGGCATTGCAACTCCCTTTTCTTTACCAACCCCTTCGTCAGACGTTGAGGGGAATTCCAGAACTCTCCTAGCCTGATGCTCAAATCTTCTTCCCATAGTGGCCACACCAATTCTTTTCTTTTTCTTCTTTTCTGGTTCCTTCTCTTTCTCTAACAGTGCTTTAAGATCCTCTTGACCCTTTGCCAAGGTTATGAGGAGTTGTTGGAATTGCGAATTCTGTGCTTGCAGATCTTTAACCGTCTTCTCTATATCCATCTTGCTGAAATAAACAGCAGAAAGATAAGGAAACCTGGTGTGAAGACCTGTTTATGCATTGGCATTGGAGCGAAGATTACAGTCGGCTTCTCAGGGGCGTCGAACTCAACCTCTTTAGCGTCTATCAAATCCTGAATTTTATTCTTAAGCGCCCAGCAATCGTTAGTGTCATGCCCGGCGCTATCAGAATGATAGACACATTTTGCGTTGGGATGATAATGTGGGGAAGTGGTATTCACAATCTTCGGCGCCTCTCTAATATTGGTGAGATTTAGCTTCAACAAATGGGGAAGAACTTGTGCAGGCGTCATGTTGATGCGGGTGAACTTCCGTTGTGGCCGTTCTATCCGTTGTTGATTAGGTCTAGACTGATTGTTACGAGGCTGATCATTTGACGAATTTTGAATCATCACGGACCCTACAGTCGGCCGGTGCTCAGTTCTTCTCAATCCTTTCTGAGAGTATATAACAGCTGCTTCCTTCTTGGCCGGGAACGGTTTTTTAACAGTTGTGGAGGCAGAAGCATCCCTTTGAATCTTCCCACTCTTAATACCAGCTTCCACCCTTTCACCAGTCAGAATCAGTTCAGTAAACCCTACAGAAGAGCTCCCGATCAAATGGTTGAAGAAAGGGCCAGATAGGGTCCCCAAGAACATATCAACTAGCTCCTTATCTGAAAGCGGTGGTTGTACCCTTCCGGCCAAGTCGCGCCATTTCTGGGCATATTCTTTGAATCCCTCATTTGAGGCCATCCCCATACTTTGTAACTGAGTACGGGTCGGCACCAAGTCAGTGTTATATTGATACTGGCGATAAAAGGCAGCTGCCAAATCCTCCCAACTATGCACTTATGACCTCTCAAGCTGGTAACACCAATCTAGGTGAGTACCGGACAAGCTGTCCTGGAAGAAGTGTACCCAAAGATTTTTATCGGATGAATGAGGTTGAATTTTTCTGACATATGACCTCAGGTGCATATTTGGGCAAGACAGACCATCATATTTGGCGAAAGTTGGCACCTTGAACTTGGGAGGGATAACAATCCCAACAATCAATCCCAATTCTTCAAAATCTAACCCGGGAACCCGTTGCAACTCCATGGCTGCCAGTCTATCCTCCAGGTTTTTATATTTGTCGTCCGCTGGTGGGTATTGCTGCTCTGAATAATCTTCATCTTCCTCAACCTCTTCCTCTTCAGCCTCAGACTCAGAAGGTAGTGCAGCTCCTTTTCCCTTACCGGTCCCCTCATCAGATGTGGAGGGGAATTCCAGAACTCTCCTAGCTTCATTCTCAAATCTTCTTCCCAGTGTAGCTACCCCAACTCTTTTCTTTTTCTTTTTTCCTTTTTCTTGCTCTTTATTCCCTAACAGTGCTTTAAGATCCTCCTGACCCTTTGCCAAGGTCATAAGGAGCTGTTGAAACTGCGAGTTTTGTCCCTGCAGATCTTTGACTGTCTGCTCAATATCCATCTTACTGAAATAAACAATAGAAAGATAAGGAAACCTGGTGTGAAAACCTATTTATGCATATGATGAATGATATGTTTATTCATGTAATGCATTCAAGGATTTAGAAATTCAAAGTTGTTGCAAACAAAAAGAAAACACGTCATATTAATAAGAAGAAATTTTGTCAGTACATAAATGCCCCATGGGCAAAATATTACAAAGCTTCTTAATGTAAAAAGACGTTGTGCATCCTCTTTAGCGCGATGTAAGTGTTAAGAGTCTCCACTTTGTGAAGTCGGCGGGTAAGTTCCAAAACCTTCTTCTCACTGGCATAGAAGCTGGCTTCAAAAGTGTTCCGCTCTTCCTTGAGCTTTATCCAACTCTTTTGCAATTCTTCCAATGATGTTGGCATGTCTTGGTGTAGGAGGGTGTATGGAACCTCTCCTTTCACAACAGGCTCTTTGATCATAGGGAGAATGTGGGGGTAAGGCATTATAAGACTCTGGGAGCGGGTTCGTACCCACTTGAGATAAGGCTCAAGGGGGATGGAATTCTTGTGCCCCAGTGTCTTACTATCCACTTTGTTGGGCATCCTCCAAGCTCGGATAAACCTTTGTCGAAGTCCTTGAGCGTCATTGTCGAAGTCAAAAACCATGTCAGGAATCAGCATATGATGAGGGCCATCCCTTCGGGCATACCCAAACTGCCTCAGCGCTAAACAAGGGTTGTAGGTAATGCCCCCCTAATGCCAAGTAATGGGACATTAGGGAATTCTCCATAACGATCAATGATGATGACATTTTCTCTAGACCAAGAACACCAATGAACATCATAATGTGTGAGGGTCATCAACCGTTGTGACCACCTTAAACCCTTCTCATTCTTCAAAATTGATTGGGGAAGGTGAGAAATAAACCACCTTGCTAGAAGAGGAGTACAACACATGAGAACACCTCTTTTCCTCATTGTTCGTGTGTGAAATGAGTGTAGGATGTCCCCAAGCACTGTAGGCACATGATTCCGAGATATGAAAATCTTGACAGCATTCACATCTATAAGCTGGTCAGGGTTTGGGAACAAAACCAACCCATAGATGAGAAGTGCTACAATCTCCTCAAAGGCTTGCAGATCTAGAGAATTCCAGCAGTCTTGTGCCTTCTCAAATAGAAACTTTGCCAAGAAACCCTTGACACCACTTCTGGTTTCCCAATGACCTTTGGTATCAGATGGTTGCAAGTGTAAGGCTTGAGCAACATCTTCAGGCTTTGGTTCTCTTTCCGTCCCGTTGTAGGGTAGTTGATGAAGAATAGGAATCCTCAGGAGTTGAGAAAATTCCTCCAAAGTAGGTACTAGTTGGTAATCAGGGAATGTGAAACAGTGGTGTATGGGGTCAAAGAACTGGAAGAGGACTTTCACCATGTCTTCTTCAATGTTGGAGTTGACCAAGTTGAGGAGTCTACCACCTCTTTCACTGAAGAGAGAATTCTCTGGAATCTTGGAAGTAAGCTCCTTGAGTTGAGGAGGGATTCTCACGAGGTTGACTTGAATTGTTTTCCTACAAAGAGATTCCATGACCTACAAAACAAGAACAAATATGAAAATCCAAACCCTTGAAATGGTTAGTGGATGCATATGATGCTTTATGATGTTCATGATGTATGCACAAGTATATGTACAAACAAATCACACAAGTTCCTAGTTTTAGGCTTGCATGGGGTTTCATAGGAAAGTACCCTCTTGAAGTTAGTTGGCTCAACCTGTCTTATAAATAGTAACCGGGTTCTAAGGAGCTCAATATCACTGGATTATTTTCTGTGTTCATTGTTTCAGTTTAGCCACTTAACCGGCGACCGAAATATTCCAAGAAAACAACCCTCAATGAGTGTAGTATCGAGTATCTACCAACTTCGGACTGCACCAAAGCCGGTCATCTCACTACCCCTAATAAGGCCAAGATGGTCAACTAAGGTTCTAAGAGTTCATTAGTTCTTCATGACATCAATCAGTGGCCCCATATTCTCTTTGATTGACTCAAAGGCTACCGGTACCCACAAATATGTTGCACTAATATTGCTATTGTTTCAACCATGTCGGTATACCCCACACAGTTTCCACAACATATTGCTATTTACCTATGAATGTTTCCAAAATCCGGGTGGGGGATTCAAACCCAAACAATAGAACCAAATGTAAAGCAATCAAGGAAAACAAGATAAGCATGCAAAGGTGATCTAAAACCCTAAGGTTACTCCACTTTTCAATTAATTTCCCAGCAGAGTCGCCAGTTCTGTGATACGGTGGGAGAACTGACTTGAGATTTTGCGTTTGTGTTTGCAAATGTTTCAGTTTAGCAAGAGTCGCCACCGACTTTTTATTTTATCCTAAGGAAAGGTCAAAAAGCACAGGAAAGACCTTTGAGATGTTTTCTTGGATTCTGGGAGTAGATTATGAAAAGGGAAGGTGGAAGCACCCTTTTCATCCATGGTTATCCATGGGCTCTTAGTTACTTGTTTAGATCACTTGCTTTGCTTTTCCAATTGTTTGAAATGGTGCTTTGTGTGTGGTTTTGAAAGATGTTTTGAAAAGAGGCCATTGTTGTGGCAACCTTTGTAATGATTCTTGTTTGAATGTATACAAAGGTGTTTTGTCTTTTTGAAAAGATTTCAATATTTGAAAGTTTGTTTTTGGGAAATGTTTTGGAATTTGTGTTGTGAAGTGTGTTCGAAATCAGCAAGGACGTTTTGCAAGTTTTGATCAAGTAACTAAGAGTTATCTACCCTATTTTACTTAAAGATCTTTCCTATATGTTTTTAACCCTTTTGACAATGTTGTTTTACCATTGCATTTGGTAAACAACCTTGTATTAGGATGTTAAACGGGACAAGCGCGGGTCATCGTATAGACCATGATAGCAATTGTGTTAAGTATTTTTGGAAAATTTTCCGAGGGACTTGATCATTTTGTTTAGGCAACCAACATAGCGTCATCGAGGGTCTATGATATTTTATTTTGTTTTTGTTTTGCCAAAGTACCCAACATGCATAACATGGCCCATTTTTAAGGCAACAAGTGGATGTAACCCTAAGGGTGCAAGTGTACATTGTGTATTGATTTTCATGCATTTTTGTCTTTGTATTAGTTAAGCTACTTGTTGATTTGGATTTTTGCATACAAACCCTAATCTCTAATCATGGCATAATTGAAAGTATAAAGTGCGAGAATTAAAAGTCTAAGCTATTACAATATGATTATGGGGATGGGGGTACAATCTTTGAATGGGGGTGTATTTGACAAGAAATAAAAACCCTAGTTTTACTATTACATCCAAATTGAATAATGACATAAATAATAAATGGACAATATTTAAATAAGCAAAATAAATAAATATACCAAATAATATGAATTATGCAAAAAAAGGTTTTTGTTTATTTATGTATGTAAAAAATATTTAATGTAAAAAGAAAGAAATAAATAAAAATATTGTTTTTTGGTTAAGGGTAAAATCCTAGTTTTCTTTAAGAAAACAAATATATTAATTATTTTATTTATACACAATAAAATAAAATAGTATATGTAAAAAAAATAAAATATATTTAGAAAAAGTATTTTTTAAGTATATTTAATAATAAAAATAAAAGTGTAATATTTTTATATGTTTATTCTAACATATCTAATAAAATAAGAGTATATATATATATATATATATATATATATATATATATATATATATATATATATATATATATATATATATATATATATATATATATATATATATATATATATATATATATATATATATATATATATATATATATATATATATATATATATATATATATATATATATATATATATATTAAATATGATAAAATAAAATAAAATATATACAAAAATAAAAATATATTTAGAATAATATTTTTAGTGTGAACAATAATAAAGAATAAAAATAAAAGTATAATTTATATATTATTTTCAAGTTTTTAATAAATAAGATAAAAGTAATTAAATTGTTTTCATGTTAGAAAAAAAATGTAAAAAATTATAAAAATATTTTTTGGGTATTTTTATATTTAGAAAATAAAAAGACAAAATCAGAAATGAAAATAAAATGGAAAAATACAAAAGTATGAAGAAATGGGCCAGAGGGGTGCAAAAAGTAAAAGGGGGAGTCAATAGTGAGCCAGGACCAAGCCCAGCCCACCACTTCATCTTCAACCTTTGACTTTCAAAAAAACGCGCGCGCCCTGTACAGTTGCCAGATCCTGTATACGAGCTCAATTGCAAAAACACATAACATCAAAGTTGTAGAACTTTTCAAGACGAATCCAACCATATAAACAACTTGTCTTAACTCTCAAAGACCAGAGAGAATTTCTCTGGCCCTAAAATCTAACCTAATTTTTTCAGTATGTTCATGGATCAATTTCTCTTTGCACGCTTAATAAAAATGAAAACTGAGCATATGTACAACTTCATGGCTATGAATACTACATTTATTATTCACAAACTTAAGTCTAAATGTTCCTAAATAGAGAGATAGGAAGTTGATAGAAACCTGTCTCAGCTGACTTCGTGTAGGGCAATGTAGAGCTTTTCAACAAGGCTTGAGATGTCTGGGAGCTTGCTTGAACTTCACTTGACCTTCTCCAATGTCTAGCTTACCTTGAATGTACTTGAACAAGTCTACAAAACCCAAACTGCACAAGCTCAAAATGAAAATGGCAAACCCTGTAAATGGAGTTACATTTGGTGTTTAAGGTTTGGGATAGCTTGGATGGATTCAATGGAAGGTGTTTGAATAGGTTTGGGGCAAAACACACGAGCAAATTGTGCTATGGAAGTCAAGTTGCAGATGCTTCCCTGTTTTGCCAATGGAAGGTGATTTCTTACTATGGGATGTTTGAAGGCTCAAGAGATTGTGTTTCTGGATCAAAGGGGTATGAGAAAGATGTTTCAAATGCTTGCACAAGTTGGTTTTTACTGATGTTCAAGTTGTAGTGTTTTTGATATCTTTCTTGTATTTTAAGTTAATATGAGAAATGATGTGTAGCAGGCATGTACAGGCTATCCAACACCTTGCACACTTTTCCCTTGGCCCCTCCAACTTGTGGATTTGATTTGCTGCACGAGATATGTACCAATGCTCAAGAAATCAGTTTTGACATAAAGCATGATTTAAGCAAAAATGGAAATTTTGCTTTTTCTACTTAGGGATTAATCCAAGGTGCAATGCTGTAATGACCAAAAAAATGCCTTATACCAATGGTTTTGCACTTAATTATTAAGTGTGAAATGGTTTTGAGGCCTGTAATCTAGTGCAAAGCAAGCTGACTTGAAATTGCAATTTGTATCACAAGGAATATGCCATGGATGAAAAGTGAGTTTTTGCCAACTTCAAGCCTTCGATTCTCCCTAACCACAAATGTGTTTGGAGAGTTCTTGGACATTTTGGAAAGCTTGCAACATTCTCTACAATCCATATTTGAAATGAAACTTGAGATTACAAGTGGAACTATGTGAAAAATGGCCATGAAGATAGGTCAAAATCCTGCCTAAACTAGGGCAAAATTTCACTAAGTTAAAAGTTTTAGGGACCCTTGTTCCAAAAATCGTAACTTGAGATCCAAGCTTCTTTTGGGAAGACTTTGTGAAACAAAGTTGTAGACTTTGTGGTGGACTACAACTTTCATGTTGGAAGTTTTGTTTGAATCCAAATGCATCATGGTGAAAATGTTGGGCAAAGTTAGGAAAAATTAAGAAAATTTCATAACTTAGAAAAATTCTAAGTTATGAAATTTTTCAACTTTAAACCCTAATTTGCAAAAATGGGTTTCTTGATGAAAAAGTTTCATATTTTGACATATCTTGGTGAAAAATGACCCTTGGCACTTGATTTTACCCAAAAAGTCAAAGTTTGACTTTTCAGTGTACTGTCAAATTTTGATCAGTTGACTTAAAAATTCATTTGTCAATCCAATGCACTTGAGATCTTTTGAACCTTGTGAATAGGTCAAGATGATACCATTGAGTCCTCGAGTCCATGCTTGAACCGAATTTTCCATTGGCTAGGTCAAAAGTCAGAAATTGCCTTTGTACAATCAAAACCCTAAAAATGACCATTTTGCCCTTTTGGTGATCTGATCAAATTTCTTGAGGAATTATGGTCCAAACTTGATCAAATGGTTCATATGAGTTTATAATGTTGATGTGGGTCAAAATTCATGAGGTTTGACTGTAAATTTGCCACAGTTGACTTTTCCCCCAATACAGCTGATTTCTAGGTCAACTATCCAATTGACTGAGCAAAAATTTGATTCAAGGCTTGAAACATGGTATGGACAAACTTATGAGTCCAACATGAAGTATGAAAGTCATTTTTAGTATTTAAAGTCCAAAAATCTCTGTGTAAACTCAAACCCTAATTTAGGTCATCAGTGCAAGGAGATGTCTTGGGTAGTGCAAAACCCTAATCCTGTCTAGAGTTCAAGAAGCCTTGTGAGGGGAAATCTTGATAAAATGAGAGGGAAAATTCTGGGGTACAACAGCTGCCCCTGTTCAATCTTCTTGAACCTGAAGAGTTAGATTGGCGAGTTTGCCTTTCGTGACTCGAAGGTAAAAGAGGATTGGACACTAGAGTGTCCGTAAATTTGCACTCGTCAAAATGCAGGTTGAGGAAATGGGCTTAAAGATGCCATTTGGAGATGACAAAATATTTTTGGAGATGGGATTAGAGATTCCATCCAAAGTGTTTGTTGAATATCAGTAGAATGAACATCAGAATGGTATCCGTATCTGGAACGTATCTGAGTTGTATCTGGAGATTGGATTCGTATGAGCAAAGGAATGGCGTCCGTGTCTGGAGCGTATCCAAGCTGTAACTGTATTTGATTCTTTAATGAATATCAGAATGACTGCCGTGTCTGGAGTGTATCTGAAATCTGAATGGGCGACAGAGAAACATCTGTGTATGGAGCATCTTCGGGCTGGGGATAAATTCCGAATCAGTGATAGAATGGCAACCGTGTCTGGAGCGTATCTGGAATGTATCTGAAGTTGAGATCTGTATGAGTAGCAGAATGAATTCCGTGTCCGGAATGTATCCGTACTGTAACTGGGATCTGGACAAGTGACACAATAACTTCCGTGTCTGGAGTGTATCTGAACTTGAAGTTGATAGTTGAATCTGAATGAGAAATAGAATAACTTTTGTGTCTGGAGCGTATCTAGTCTGTATCTGATTTCTGAAGTCTGAATGAGTAATAGAATGACCGCCGTGTCTGGGGTGTATCCATACTGTATCTGAGATCTTTGAATATTTGTTAAAGATAGCTCTTAATCTTATCCTGAAAAGGGTAAAATGTTAGCCAAAACACAAAATTATGTTGCATGATATGTATGATGCAATAAAGTGTGCTTCATCAATGTTTATGATATATGAATGTAATGTATACGCATGAAAGTTGATTAGCTGTCTTGCTTAGAAAAATATATCCTTGAAAACTGGAGATAAAGAAATCTTTGACTGCTGCTGGGAAAATAAACCCTTGACTGCTGTTGGAGATTCAAAACCTTTGATTATTGAGACTGAGAATGTCCTTTGGACTACTGCTGAGGATTGAAAATGCTTGGTGACTTGTGGGGAATTGAGAATCCTTCATGACTTTCTTGGGGAAATAAGGACGTCTCCGACGATCTCTACTGGGGAATTAAAACCTGGGAGGCTTCAACTGGAGAAACGGGAACAAGAATCTTCGTTTTGTCGGGAAATAACTCTGCGGGGAGAATGTTTATCCTGTTGGAGAATTTTTTCGAAAGCTCGGGTTGTATTCCAATCTACTGGGGAATCGGAGGAAGTTGGATAGTATTCCACCGGGGTTTAAGATTTGAAGTTTCTGATTCCTTTGAGGAAGGAAGCTTTTTCTTCGCTGGGGATTTGTAGTTTAAAGTATTCTGGCTCCGCTGGGGATTGAGAGCTTTAGAAACTTAGCTTTGATGGGAATTTTGAATCTTAACTCCGCTGGGGATGTGTATTTCAAGGTTTTAGCTCTGTTGAGGATCTGAATGACATATTGCAGGAGATTTCTTCCGGAATAGCATAAAGATGTCTTCCTATACTTTCAACCTATCAGTAATTACCCTTTCTCATTCCGTTTTATTTGTAAGCAATGATTATATTCAAATGCATATGCTCATTTAACAAATCATTGGACGTTTTCAAATAAAACATAAGTGTAAAAAGAAAGAAAAGGAAAGCAAATTTCTGCACTTTGAAGTATCTTTGTATTAACTTTGTAAGTATTTTTGTACAAAGGAGACAGACATCCTAGTAAGAGAACGTTGTCGTAAAATTGAGAACAAATTTTATACAAAGAAAGATGGCTATGTGCAAAATGGGGTTCCCATTCTACTATAGCCTTCACAACTCTGAGTATCTTGTCCATTCGTTGCTTCGTCCGCAGATGATTGGATTGATCAGAAGCCTGGAGCTTGTCCGTGGAGAGATTGTCCTTAAAGTGATCCGATGAGACATAGTCATACGTTTTAATTCCGTAACTTTTGCCTAGACCGCCCTTTCGGGTTTTCGATCCACCGGGAAACCCTTTTTTGCGCAAGTCGCCCTTTCGAGTTTTCAACTTGCCGGGTCTACAGATTTTCTTATTTATCCCTAATTTTTTCTTGAACCTCCCTTTCGGGTTTTCGATTACCGGGATGCCCATTTTTGCCCAAGTCGCCCTTTCGGGTTTTTAACTTGTCGGGTCGTTTTATGTATAATATCTTTTGACTATGTCTATGTTCGCAGGTTGCAGCAGGTCATCACCCTCCATGGTGGTCAGAATCTTTGCCCCACCAGAAAAGATGTTCTTGATCACAAACGGTCCTTCATAAGTAGGAGTCCGTTTGCCCCTGGGATCACTTTGCGGCAAGATGACCCGCTTGATTACAAGATCTCTGACTTGATATACCTGACGTCTGAATTTCTTGTTGAAAGCCTTGATCATCCGTTTTTGATAAGTCTGACCATGACAAACAACAGTAAGTCGCTTCTCGTCGATTAAGTTAAGTTGATCAAGTCGGGTCTGAATCCAATCAGCTTCATTTAAACCAGCATCTTTCATGATTCTCAAGGAAAGAATCTGAACTTCCATAGGTAAAACAGCTTCCATGCCATATACCAAAGAAAAGGGGGTTACCCTAGTTGAAGTGCATGCCGTGGTACGGTACCCGTGCAAAGCAAACGATAACATCTCGTGCCAGTCCTTGTAGGTGACTGTCATCTTTTGAATGATCTTCTTGATTTTTTTGTTTGCAGCTTCAACAACACCGTTCATCTTTAGCCGATAGGGAGATGAATTGTGATGTTGAATCTTGAACTGCTCGCACAGAGCGGTGATCATAGTATTGTTCAAATTTGTACCGTTGTCAGTGATGATCCTGTCGGGGATACCATACCGGCATATGGGGTTCTGCTTGATGAAGCGGGAAACCATATTATTTGTAACGGAGGCGAAGGAAGTTTCTTCGAACCACTTGGTAAAGTAATCAATGGCCACCAGGATGAAACGATGTCCATTGGATGTTGTAGGCTTGATTTCTCCAATCATGTCGATTCCCTACATTGCGAATGGCCAAGGAGCTATTAAGACATTGAGAGGAATTGGAGGAATATGTACCTTGTCAGCATAGATTTGGCATTTGTGACAAGTACGGGAATGTTGATGACAATCAGCTTCCATGGTAGAACAGTAGTAGCATGCCCTTAGAATCTTCTTAGCCATCGTGTGACCGCTTGAGTGGGTGCCAAAGGTGCCATTATGTAGTTCAGCCATGATCTTCTCAGCTTCAACCTTGTCCATACAACGGAGTAGGACACAATCAAGATTGCGCTTGTATAGGATACCATTACTCAGAAAGAACTTGGATGCGAACCTCCTTAAGAACTTTTTGTCGTTGACTGAAGCTCCTTCAGGGTATTCTTGTGCTTCGAGATACCTTTTGACGTCATGAAACCAAGGTCGGTCCACTACTTCTTCGGTATTAATCTCGTGACAATGTGTAGGTTCATCCATTCGTTCAATGGTGACTTGAGGTGCCTCATTATCCCAGTTGAGTTTAAACATGGAAGACATTGTAGCCAGAGCATCCGTTAGCTGATTTTCTTCTCGCGGGAAGTACTCAAAGGTAATCTGCTCGAAATGAGGCAACAATGTCAGGTCATGTTCTGTGTATGGGATAAGATTAGGATGTTTAGTGTCCCACTCTCCTTTGATTTGACTGATAACCAAAGCTGAATCCCCAAATACAATCAAAGATTTGATTCCCAAGTCAATAGTAGCCTTGAGACCAAAGATACAAGCTTCATACTCGACCATGTTATTGGTGCAGCTGAAGCAGAGTCTAGTAGTGAAAGGTGTATGGCAACCTTCTGAAGAGATAAGTACCGCGCCGATACTGTTGCCAAGTGCATTTGAAGCACCATCAAAGTACAGGGTCCATCGGGATCCTTGTTCAGGTCCTTCATACGGTCCATTACCTTTAATGTTGTCCAATGTCATGATATCCTCGTCAGGGAAGTCGAACCTCATAGATTGGTAATCTTCGACGGCTTGATGAGCTAGATGGTCAGCTAGTACACTCCCCTTTACAGCTTTTTGGGTCGTGTACTGGATATCATACTCAGTCAGGATCATCTGCCATCAAGCGATTCTTCCGGATAAAGCAGGCTTCTCGAAGATGTACTTGATCATATCCATTTTGGAAATCAGCAAAGTGGTATGTGTCAATATATACTGCCTTAGCCGGCAAGCAACCCATACCAAAGCGCAACAAGTTTTCTCGAGCAGTGAGTAGCGAGTCTCATAGTCGGTAAACTTTTTGCTAAGGTAATAAATGGCATTCTATTTTCGGCCAGACTTGTCATGTTGGCCCAATACGCACCCCATTGAGTTATCCAAAACAGTCAGATACATGATCAAAGGTCTTCCTTCGACGGGTGGCATTAAGATAGGAGGTTCTTGCAAATACTCCTTGATCTTATCAAAAGCAACTTGACAGTCATCGTTCCATTCAACCACCTGATGTTTCTTCAACAGCTTGAAGATTGGTTCACATGTAGGAGTTAGATGAGAGATAAACCTTGCGATGTAGTTTATGCGTCCCAAGAAACCTCTGACCTCCTTTTCGGTGCAGGGGGCAAACATTTCTTGTATAGCTTTGACTTTGACAGGATCAACTTCGATGCCTTTGTTACTGACGATAAATCCCAAAAGTTTACCGGACCTGACTCCGAAAGTGCACTTGCTAGGGTTCAGTCTGAGCTTATATTTTTTTAACTTGACAAACAGCTTTTGCAGATGGTCGAGTTGTTCTTCTTCTATCTGTGAATGGGCTATCATGTCGTCTACGTAGACTTCAATCTCATGATGTATCATGTCATGAAACAAAGCTACCATGGCTCGCTGATAGGTTGCCCGGCGTTCTTCAGTCCGAATGGCATCACTTTATAGCAGAAGGTACCCCACTGCATAACAAAAGTAGTCTTCTCCATGTCTTCGGGGGCCATTTTGATCTGGTTGTATCCCGAGAATCCATCCATGAAGGAAAATACCTTGTGTTGAGTTGTTTTGTCAACCAAGATGTCAATGTGTGGTAGTGGAAAATCATCTTTAGGGCTAGCCCTGTTTAGGTCTCTGTAGTCCACACACATTCTGACTTTACCGTCCTTCTTAGGCACAGACACAATGTTAGCAACCCATTATGGATAGGAAGTAACAGCCAGAAAGCCAATATTGAACTGCTTCATCACCTCAGCTTTGATCTTTTCGGACATGTCGGGCCTCATTCGGCAGACTTTCTGTTTGATTGGTGGAAGGTCTTCTCTTGTAGGGAGACAGTGAACCACGATATCTATATCCAGTCCCGACATATCTTCATAGGACCAGGCGAATATCTCAACAAACTCATTTAACAGTTGAACTAAGCGCTCTTTGACACTTGGCTCCAGGTTGGCACCCACTTTAACCTCTTTTCTGTCTCCAGCAGTACCCAAATTGATAGTCTCTAACAACTCTTCATGGGGCAGAATAGCCCTTTCTTCTTGTTGCAAAAGTCTAGCCAACTCTCCAGGCACTTCACAGTCTTCATCACCTTCGTACTCGGCATGATTGACCAAATCCTCAGAGTCACTGAAGGCCAAAGCAGAATAGTCACCCATGGAATCCGGAGTGGATGGGTACCTGCATTTTGTGAGTGTGGGTGTGTGTAAGGGATAACCATCCTTAAACAAAATAAAATGTAAAAGGAAATAAAAATGAACACAAAAGTTTATATATGAAAACGTCCATGATTCATTAAAAATGGCATATGAAAAATGAAAAATGAAAACCCTTACAAATGGACCTATGTGCCCCGGGAAAGGCACATGGCAAAAGAGTGTACAAATTGTTTAAAAGTTATTACAGACCAACATAAATGTTTCAAATGGTAAATTACTGATTGATGAAAGTAATGGGAACAAGGTCTTTCGCCTCCCAGTTGTTCAGTCCTCCTTCAATGGTTGGAAAGATCCAATCTTCAAAGTTGCCTTCTTCATCATCATCTTCTAAAGCATGAACTCTATGGTGAGTGATTTATAAGGGTGGTCCTCCAGCCCGGGAGTGACGCACAACTTTCTGGCTAGCAACAGTGAAACCCAATCCATACTTATCCGTCTTGTAAGGAATATCTGGCAATTGACCCCACACTGTACTTCCTCCCTCCTTGTTCACAACCTCCGCATATTTAAGGGATGACATCCGGGACACAGGCTTGGTAATGATGGGCACCTCAGTCATTGTCTTGGCTACCGCAACTTCAGGAGAAACCTCTTCAAAGTGTTGGAAAGGTGTTTCTATGAATTCGCTGTCTAACTCCACGTAGCGGAAAGAGTTAAGGTGACTTATCATATACTCTTCCTCACCGTGAACTGTTATGATATTACCCTGGACTGGGTACTTTAGCATTTGGTGTAGAGAAGAAGTGACTGCCCCAGCGTTGTGGATCCATAGCCTTCCCAACAAGCATGAATATGAAGGACGGATGTCCATTACATAAAAAGTATAGTTGAAAGTTTCCGTTCCCACCTTAATTGGGATGTCCACTTCTCCATGAACCATCCTCTTAGAACCATCGAAGGCTCTAACAATGATATTACTGGGCTTTAGGGTCAAACCTTCACAGTCCAATCCGTCCAATGCTTTCTTTGGTAGAACATTTAAAGATGAACCGGTATTAACCAGAACATGAGCAAGTGTGGTCCCTCTGCACTCTACCGAGACATGCAGCGCATCATTATGCTTTGTTCCCTTAGACGTCAGATCAGCATCAGAGAAGCCAAGACCATTGTCGGCTGTAAGGCTGGCAACGCACTCTTGAAACTGATCCGCAGAAGTTTCCTGAGGTACGTGTGCCGTCTTTAGAAATTTGATCAAGGCTTTGGCATGAGCCTCGGAGCAGAACAATAGAGCCAGCATAGAAATTTTTGAAGGGGTTTGCCCCAGCTGCTCTACGACATCATAGTCACTCTTCTTAATTATCTTTAAAATCTCCTCCATCTATTTTTGGGTGGTCTCGGGGATAACCAAAGTCTGAGCCCTCGTCCTGACGGGCGCTTCTTGGATCCCCTTACCTTTATCAGCAGTAACAGCAGAGGGTACAACTTTGGGAGTAACAATTTCTTCAATAACCGGACTTCGCACAGATATCTTGACAGGCATAGGAGCACTTGAGGGTCCGAAGACTGCCCGTGGAGGAGGAATCTCCGGAGAGAAGATTCGTCCTCTACGAGTGATCTTACTCGTCCCTGCAATATTTCCTACATCAGGAGTTTCTTCATCAGAATTCTCTTCGGCTGATTCGATCTGTTTGACACCATGGTAGAAGATCTCTCCTCCATAATTCCATGGTATCGTCTTGTTGGACTTATATGGGATAGGTCCCGACATGGTAATCTTCAGCGGTACAAAGTTTGGATCACGTGTAATCTTAACAGGCCTTTTGCAGGTCTTGGAAAGATTGTCGAAAATGTTGATTATAGCAATGTCATTGATTGGAGTAACAGGAGTTTTCTGAAAGAGGATCTCTTGAGTATCCATCAAGCGTTGAATGCCTGACTTCAACAGCGGACAATTGGATTGAAAGGTTGAACAAAAGTAACAATCTTTTCCACAGCCCGGGAAAATCCCGGCTTTCAACAGATTTATCTTGACCACTGGTAATGGAGTCATTAAGTCATCAATAGCGGTACCATGAAGATCTTCCACAATAGCATGGACATTATGACCATGTTTTGGCATAGGAGCGGATATCACATTAGGTTTTTCAGGGACATCAAACTCTACCTCCTTGGCATCTATCAAATCTTGGATCTTGTTTTTAAGGGCCCAACAGTTGTTGGTGTCATGCCCTACACTGTCCGAATGGTATGCACATTTTGCATTTGAATGATAATAGGGAGAAGAGGTATTTGGGTTTTTCGGCGCTTCTTTCAAGTTGGTAAGGTTTAACTTTAACAGATGAGGGAGGACCTAAGCCAGTGTCATATTGATTCGGGTGAATTGCTGTTGTGGCCTTTCTACCCTTTGCTGGTTAGCTCTAGGTTGACTGCTTCGAGGTTGATCGACTGAGGAGTTCTGGATCATCACAACCCCCACCATTGGATGGCGCTCTATTCTCCCTTGATTTCTCTGGGTGTGAACAACAGAAACTTCTTTCTTGGCTGGAATGGTCTTCTTGATAGAAATGGAAACGGAGGCATCCTTCTGAATTTTACCACTCTTAATGCCAGCTTCGACCCTTTCACCGGTCAAAATTAATTCGGTGAACCCTGCAGATGAGCTCCTGATCAAGTGATTGAAGAATGGACCTGACAGGGTCCCTAAAAACATGTCAACCATCTCTCTATCCGACAATGGTGGTTGCACCCTTCCAGCCAAATCCCGCCACTTCTGGGCATACTCCTTAAATCCCTCATTAGAGGCCATACCCATACTCTGTAGTTGAGTACGAGTAGGCGCTAAATCTGCGTTGTATTGGTATTGTCGGTAGAAAGCAGCAGCCAAATCTTCCCAGTTATGGACATCAGATCTCTCAAGTTGATAGAACCAGTCCAATTGCGTACCTGACAAACTATCTTGAAAAAAATGGACCCATAGATCCTTATCGAAAGAGTGAGGTTGGATCTTTCTGACATAGGATCGCAGATGCATCTTCGGACAGGACAAACTGTCGTATTTAGAAAATGTAGGCACTTTAAACTTGGGAGGAATGAATATTCCAACGACCAAACCTAGTTCTTCGAAATCCAACCCAGGTACCCTTTGCACCTCCATGGCTGCCAACCGATACTCAAGATTTTTATACTTATCGTCCGCCGGAGGGTACTGCTGTTCGGAGTAATCTTCACCCTCTTCCTCTTCTTCTTCTTCAGCCTCAAATTCGGAGGGCATTGCAACTCCCTTTCCTTTACCAACCCCTTCGTCAGACGTTGAGGTGAATTCCAGAACTCTCCTAGCCTGATGCTCAAATCTTCTTCCCATAGTGGCCACACCAATTCTTTTCTTTTTCTTCTTTTCTGGTTCCTTCTCTTTCTCTAACAGTGCTTTAAGATCCTCTTGACCCTTTGCCAAGGTTATGAGGAGTTGTTGGAATTGTGATTTCTGTGCTTGCAGATCTTTAACCGTCTGCTCTATATCCATCTTGCTGAAATAAACAGCAGAAAGATAAGGAAACCTGGTGTGAAGACCTGTTTATGCATATGACGAATGATATGTTATTCATGTAATGCATTCAAGGATTCAGAAATTCAAATTTGTTGCAAACAAAAAGAACACACATCATATTAATAAGAAGAAATTTGTTAGTACATAAATGCCCCATGAGAAAAATATTACAAAGCTTCTTAATGTAAAAAGACGTTGTGCATCCTCTTTAGCGCGATGTAAGTGTTAAGAGTCTCCACTTCGTGAAGTCGGCGAGTAAGTTCCAAAACCTTCTTCTCACTGGCATAGAATTTGGCTTCAAAAGTGTTCCGCTCTTCCTTGAGCTGTATCCAACTCTTTTGCAATTCTTCCAATGATGTTGGCATGTCTGGGTGTAGGAGGGTGTATGGAACCTCTCCTTTCACAACAGGCTCTTTGATCACAGGGAGAATGTGGGGGTAAGGCATTATAAGACTCTGGGAGTGGGTTCGTACCCACTTGAGATAAGGCTCAAGGGGGATGGAATTCTTGTGCCCCAGTGTCTTACTATCCACTTTGTCGGGCATCCTCCAAGCTCGGATAAACCTTTGTCGAAGCCCTTGAGCGTCGTTGTCGAAGTCAAAAACCAAGTCAGGAATCAGCATATCATGAGGGTCATCCCTTCGGGCATACCCAAACTGCCTCAGCGCTAAACAGGGGTTGTAGGTAATGCCCCCCTAATGCCAAGTAATGAGACATTAGGGAATTCTCTACAACGATCAATGATGATGAAATTTTCTCTGGACCGAGAACACCAATGAACATCAGAATGTGTGAGGGTCATCAATCGTTGTGACCACCTTAAACCCTTCTCATTCTTCAAAACTGATTGGGGAAGGTGAGAAATAAACCACCTTGCTAGAAGTGGAGTACAACACATGAGAACACCTCTTTTCCTCATTCTTCGTGTGTGAAATGAGTGTAGGATGTCCCCAAGCAATGTAGGCACATGATTCCGAGATATGAAAATCTTGACAGCATTCACATCTATAAGATGATCAGGGTTTGGGAAAAAAACCAACCCATAGATGAGAAGTGCTACAATCTCCTCAAAGGCTTGCAGATCTAGAGAATTCCAGCAGTCTTGTGCCTTCTCAGATAGAAACTTTGCCAAGAAACCCTTGACACCACTTCTGGTTTCTCAATGACCTTTGATATCAGATGGTTGCAAGTGTAAGGCTTGAGCAACATCTTCAGGCTTTGGTTCTCTTTCCGTACCGTTGTAGGGTAGTTGATAAAGAATAGGAATCCTCAGGAGTTGAGAAAATT
This sequence comes from Vicia faba, assembly GCA_948472305.1. Taxonomy (NCBI): domain Eukaryota; kingdom Viridiplantae; phylum Streptophyta; class Magnoliopsida; order Fabales; family Fabaceae; genus Vicia; species Vicia faba. The sequence continues at coordinate 1,042,468,170 of OX451737.1, forward strand.
CCTCCAAAGTAGGTACTAGTTGGTAATCATGGAATGTGAAACAGTGGTGTAGGGGGTCAAAGAACTGGAAGAGGACTTTCACCATGTCTTCTTCAATGTTGGAGTTGACCAAGTTGAGGAGTCTACCATGTCTTTCACTGAAGAGAGAATTCTCTGAAATCTTGGAAGTAAGCTCCTTGAGTTGAGGAGGGATTCTCACGAGGTTGACTTGAATTGTTTTCCTGCGAAGAGATTCCATGACCTACAAAACAAGAACAAAGATGAAGATCCAAACCCTTGAAATGGTTAGTGATGCATATGATTCTTTATGATGTTCATGATGTATGCACAAGTATATGTACAAACAAATCACACAAGATCCTAGTTTCAGGCTTGCATGGGGTTTCATAGGTAAGTACCCTCTTGAAGTTAGTTGGCTCAACCTGTCCTATAAATAGTAATCGGGTTCTAAGGAGCTCAATATCACTGGATTATTTTCTGTGTTCATTGTTTCAGTTTAGCCATTTAACTGGCAACCAAAATATTCCAAGAAAACAACCCTCAATGAGTGTAGTATCAAGTATCTACCAACTTCGGATTGCACCAAAGCCGGTCATCTCACTACCCCTAATAAGGCCAAGATGGTCAAGTAAGGTTCTAAGAGTTCATTAGTGCTTCATGACATCAATCAGTGGCCCCGTATTCTCTTTGATTGACTCAAAGGCTACCGGTACACACAAATATGTCGCACTAATATAGCTATTGCTTCAACCATGTCAGTATACCCTGCACAGTTTCCACAACGTATTGCTATTTACCTATGAATATTTCCCAAATCCGGGTGGAGGATTCAAACCCAAACAATAGAACCAAATGTAAAGCAATCAAGGCAAACAAGATAAGCATGCAAAGGTGATCTAAAACCCTAAGGTTACTCCACTTTTCAATTAATTTCCCAGCAGAGTCTCCAGTTCTGTGATACGGTGGGAGAACTGAGTTGAGATTTTACGTTTGTGTTCGCAAATGTTTCAGTTTGGCAAGAGTCGCCATCGACTTTTTATTTTATCCTAAGGAAAGGTCAAAAAGCACAGGAAAGACGTTTGAGATGTTTTCTTGGATTCGGGGAGTAGATTATGAAAAGGGAAGGTGCAAGCACCCTTTTCATCCATGGTTATCCATGGGATCTTAGTTACTTTTTTAGATCACTTGCTTTGCTTTTCCAATTGTCTGAAATGGTGCTTTGTCTGTGGTTTTGAAAGATGTTTTGAAAAGAGGCCATCGTTGTGGAAACCTTTGTAATGATTCTTATTTGAATGTATACAAAGGTGTTTTGTCTTTTTGAAAAGATTTCAATGTTTGAAAGTTTGTTTTTGGGAAATGTTTTGGAATTTGTGTTGTGAAGTGTGTTTGAAAATAACAAGGACGTTTTGTAAGTTTTGATCAAGTAACTAAGAGTTATCTACCCTATTTTACTCAAAGATCTTTCCTATATGTTTTTAACCCTTTTGGCAATGTTGTTTTACCATTGCATTTGGTAACCAACCTTGTATTAGGATGTTAAACGGGACAGGCGCAGGTCATCGTATAGACCATGATAGCAATTGTGTTAAATATTTTTGGCAAATTTTCCGAGGGACTTGATCATTTTATTTAGGAAACCAAGATAGCGTCATCGAGGGCTATGATATTTTGTTTTGTTTTTGTTTTGCCAAAGTACCCAACATGCATAACATGGCCCATTTTTAAGGCAACAAGTGGATGTAACCCTAAGGGTGCAAGTGTGCATTGTGTATTGATTTTCATGCATTTTTGTCTTTGTATTAGTTAAGCTACTTGTTGATTTGGATTTTTGCATACAAACCCTAATCTCTAATCATGGCATAATTGAAAGCATAAAGTGCGAGAATTAAAAGTCTAAGCTATTACAATATGATTATGGGGATGGGGGTACAATCTTTGAATGGGGGTGTATTTGACAAGAAATAAAAACCCTAGTCTTACTATTACATCCAAATTGAATAATGGCATAAATAATAAATGAACAATATTTAAATAAGCAAAATAATTAAATATACCAAATAATATGAATTATATAAAAAAAGGTTTTTGTTTATTTATGTATGTAAAAAATATTTAATGTAAAAAGAAAGAAATAAATAAAAAGATTGTTTTTTGGTTAAGGGTAAAACCCTAATTTTCTTTAAGAAAATAAATATATTAATTATTTTATTTATACACAATAAAATAAAATAGTATATGTAAAAAAAATAAAATATATTTAGAAAAAGTATTTTTTAAGTATATTTAATAATAAAAATAAAAAGTGTAATATGTGTGTGTGTGTGTGTGTGTGTGTGTGTGTGTGTGTGTGTGTGTGTGTGTGTGTGTGTGTGTGTGTGTGTGTGTGTGTGTGTGTGTATTAATTATATTAAATATGATAAAATAAAATTAAATATATACAAAAATAAAAATATATTTAGAATAATATTTTTAGTGTGAACAAGAATAAAAATAAAAGTATAATTTATATATTATTTTCAAGTTTTTAATAAATAAGATAAAAGTAATTAAATTGTTTTCATGTTAGAAAAAAATAAAATAAAATGTAAAATAAATGTAAAAAATTATAAAAATATTTTTTGGGTATTTTTATATGTATAAAATAAAAAGACAAAATCAGAAATGAAAATAAAATGGAAAAATACAAAAGTATGAAGAAATGGGCCAGGGGGTGCAAAAAGTAAAAGGAGGGTGTCAATAGTGAGCCAGGACCAAGCCCAACCCACCACTTCATCTTCAACCTCTGAGTTTAAAAAACACGTGCGCGCCCTGTACAGTTGCCAGATCCTGTTTACGAGCTTTATTGCAAAAACACATAACATCAAAATTATAGAAATTTTCAAGACGAATCCAACCATATAAACAACTTGTCTTAACTCTCAAAGACCAGAGAGAATTTCTCTGGCCCTAAAATCTAACCTAATTTTTTCAGTATGTTCATGGATCAAATTCTCTTAGCACGCTTAATAAAAATGAAAATTGAGCATATGTACAACTTCATGGCTATGGATACTACATTTCTTATTCACAAACCTAAGTCTAAATGTTCCTAAATAGAGAGATAGGACGTTGATGAAAACCTGTTTCAGCTGACTTCGTGTAGGGCAACGTGGAGCTTTTCAACAAAGCTTGAGATGTCTGGGAGCTTGCTTGAACTTCACTTGACCTTCTACAATGTCTAGCTTACCTTGAATGTACTTGAACAAGTCTATAGAATCCAACCTGCACAAGCTCAAAATGAAAATGGCAAACCCTGTAAATGGAGTTACAATTGGTGTTTAAGGTTTGGGATAGCTTTGATGGATTGAATGGAAGGTGTTTGAACAGGGTTGGGGCAAAACGCATGAGCAAATTGTGCTATGGAAGTTAAGTTGCAGATGCTGCCCTGTTTTGCCAATGGAAGGTGATTTCTTACTATGGGATGTTTGAAGGCTCAAGAGATCGTGTTTCTGGCTCAAAGGGGTATGAGAAAGATGTTTCAAATGCTTGCACAAGTTGGTTTTTGATGATGTTCAAGTTCTAGTGTTTTTGATATCTTTCTTGTATTTTAAGCCAACATGAGAAATGATATGTAGCAGGCCTGTACAGGCTATCCAACACCTAGCACACTTTTCCCTTGGCACCTCCAACTTGTGGATTTGATTTGCTGTATGAGATATGGACCAAAGCTCAAGAAATCAGTTTTGACATAAAGCATGATTTAAGCAAAAATGGAAATTTTGCTTTTTCTACTTAGGGATTAATCCAAGGTGAAATGCTCTAATGACCAAAACAATGCCTTAGACCAATGGTTTTGCACTTAATTATTGAGCGTGAAATGGTTTTGAGGCCTGTAATCTAGTGCAAAGCAAGCTGACTTGAAATTGCAATTTGTATCACAATGAATATGCCATGGATGAAAAGTGAGTTTTTGCCAACTTCAAGCCTTCGATTCTCCCTAAACTAGGGCAAAATTTCACTAAGTTAAAAGGTTTAGGGACCCTTGTCCCAAAAATCATAACTTGAGATACATGATTCTTTTGGGAAAACTTTGTGAATCAAAGTTGTAGAATTTTTGGAGGACTACAACTTTCATGTTGGAAGTTTTGTTTGAATTCAAATGCATCATGGTGAAAATGTTAGGCAAAGTTAGGAAAAATTAAGAAAATTTCATAACTTAGAAAAATTCCAAGTTATGAAAATTTTCAACTTTAAACCCTAATTTGCAAAAATGGGTTTCTTGATGAACAAGTTTCATGTTTTGACATATCTTGGTGAAAAATGACCCTTGGCACTTCATTTTGACAAAAAAGTCAAAGTTTGACTTTTCAGTGTACAATCAAATTTTGATCAGTTGACTGAAAAATTCATCTGTCAATCCAATGCACTTGAGATCTTTTGAACCTTGTGAATAGGTCAAGATGATGCCATTGAGTCCCTTAGTCCATGCTTGAACCCAATTTGCCATTGGCTAGGTCCAAAGTCAGAAATTGCCTTTGTACAGTCAAAACCCTAAAAATGACCATTTTGCCCTTTTGGTGATCTGATCAAATTTCTTGAGGAGTTGTGGTCCAAACTTGATCAAATGGTTCATATGAGTTTATAATGTTGATGTGGGTCAAAATTCATGACGTTTGACTGTAAATTGGCCACAGTTGACTTTTCCCCCAATACAACTGATTTCTAGGTCAACTATCCAATTGACTGGTTAAAAATTTGATTCAAGGCTTGAAACTTGGTATGGACAAACTTATGAGTCCAACATGAAGTATGAAAGTCATTTTGAGTGTCGAAAGTCCAAAAATCTCTGTAAACTCAAACCCTAATTTAGGTCATCAGTGCAAGGAGATGTCTTGGGCAGTGCAAAACCCTAATCCTGTCTGGAGTTCAAGGAGCCTTGTGAGGGGAAATCTTGATAAAATGAGAGGGAAAATTTTGGGGTACAACAGGGACCCTGGAAGAATTGGCGGAGATGGTAATGATTGAAACATCTTCAACAGGAACAGGTGAAACAGGAGTACTTTCAAATAGAATCTCTTTGTTGTCTATCAAGCGTAAAATTCCTGTTTTCAACAAAGGGAAATCAGTTGGTGAGGATAAGCAGAGGTGGAAGTCTTCATTACAAACCGGGAATACATTGGCTTTTAACAAGTTTATCTTAATGATTGGGAGTGGAGTCACGAATTCATCAACTGTGGTAACAAACAAATCTTCTTCAATAGCATTGGTGTTGTGACCATGTTTGGGCATAGGAGCATAAATGGCGTTTGGCTTCTTGGGCGCATCAAACTCAATTTCTTGTGCTTCAATAAGGTATTGTATTGTGTTTTTCAAGGCCCAACAGTTGTTAGTATCGTGACCAGGACTTTCGGAGTGATATGCACAACGGGCATTAGGGTGATAATGAGGGGAAGTTGTGTTGGGTTTTTTTGGAGCTTCTTTCAAGGTTGCCAAATTGGATTTCAGAAGATGCAGTAATACTTGAGACAGAGTCATATTGATTCTGGTGAATTGCCTGACTGGCCTTTCCACTCTTGGTTGATTACCTCTTTGTTGATCAGACGTAGGCTTTGGAATCATAACAGCCCCTACCATTGGTCGGTGTTCAGATCTCCTTTGGTTCCTTTATGGATATACAGTAGCTACTTCTTTCTTCCCAATAAAAGGCTTCATCACAACTGTAGAAGAAGATGAATTCTTCTAAATCTTTCCATTTTTTATGCCAGCTTCCACCCTCTCTCCGGTTAATATTAGTTCAATAAATCCTACAAATGAGCTTCCAATTAAATGGTTGAAGAAAGGGCCCGATAAAGTGCCTAAGAACATGCCCACCAATTCCCTTTCAGACAGAGGGGTTGAACTCTTCCAGCCAAATCTCTCCACTTCTGTGCATAGTCCTTGAAACCCTCGTTGGAAGCCATAGCCATACTCTGGAGTTGAGTACGGGTAGGCGCCAAATCAGCAATATATTGATATTGCTTGTAGAAAGTTGCGACAATATCTTCCCAATTGTGGACGTTGGCTCTTTCTAGTTGATAAAACCAGTCGAGTTGTGTTCCAGATAGACTATCTTGGAAAAAATGCACCCACAAGTCTTTATCAGCGGAGTGTGGTTGAATCTTTCTCGCATATGATCAGAGGTGCATCTTAGGACATGACACCCCATCATATTTTGAAAAAAAAGTCACTTTGAATTTCGTAGGAATCACAATCCTCGACACTAGTCCTAATTCTTCAAAGTCTAAGCCTGACACCTTTTGTATTTCCATTGCGCTCAAACGCTCTTCGAGATGTCTGTACTTATCATCAGCTGGAGGATATTGTTCCACGGAGTAGTCTTCCTCTTCTTCCTCCTCTTCTGATTCTGACGGGACCGCTGTTCCCTTTCCTTTCCCCTCTCCTTCACCGGACGTTGTTGCAAAATTCAAGGTTCTTCTAGTCTGCTCATGAAATCTTCTCCCCATGTTCAGGACTCCATTTACCTTCTTTGTTTTCTTTTTCTTCTCTTCAGCTAGCAGAATCTTCAATTCTTCTTGCCCCTTGGCTAGGGTCATGAGAAACTGTTGAAACAACGTGTTCTGAGCTTGGAGATCTTTGACTGTTTTTTCGAGATCCATCTTACTGAAATAATCAATAGAGAGATGAGGAAACTTGTTGCAAAAGACCTGTTTATGTTATGATGAATGATATGTGCATATGCAATGTTTTCAAGGATTTCAAAGATTCAAGTTCATTTTAGACAAAAAGAAAACACACGTTATATTAATAAGATAAAGTTTGAGTACATCAATGCCCCTTAGACAAAATAATACAAAACTTTAAGATAAAAAAGTAGTGTGCATCCTCTTTGGTGCAATGTAGGCATTTAGAGTTTGCTCGTCATGAAGTAGTCTAGTGAGTTCCAAAACCTTCTTCTCGCTTGTGTAGAATTGGGATTTGAAAGTATCTTGCTCTTCTTTGAGTTGTATCCAATCCCTTTGTAGGTCTTCAAGAGAAGTGGGCATGTCAGGATGTAGGATAGTGTATAGAACTTCTCCCTCCTTAACAGACTCAATGATAACCGGAATGATGAAAGGATAAGGCATCATAAGACTTTGAGCGCGGGTTCGTACCCATTTTAGGTAAGGCTCAAGAGGGATGGAATTATTGTGCCCCAAAGTCTTGCTATCAACCTTGTTTAGCATCCTCCAAGCTCAGATGAATCTTTGGCGAAGACCTCAATCATCATTGTCGTAGTCGAATACCAAACCTTGAATCAGCATCTCGTGCGGGCCATCCCTTTTGGCGTAACCAAACTGTCTTAGAGATAAAAATGGGTTATAGGTGATGCCTCCCCTAATGCCAAGTAGAGGGACATTAGGGAATTCCCCATAACGGTCAACAATCACTACAAGAAAATTAGTGTTTAACGACACAAAAATTGCGACAGTTATGTGATAACTGTCGTAATTGACATATAGAGACAATGTTTACGACAGTTGACACCAACCGTCCCTAATATTTATTTTGCGACGGTATATTTAACCATCATAATATTATTATTACGACGGTAAAACAACCGTCGGCACCCATTTAACACTTTTAACATTGATTTTTCACCAACAACTAGTCACGACGGTAAAATTAACCGTCCTAAAAGGCATATCACGACGGTAAAGCACCCGTCGCACCCTTAAACCTTTCACGACGGTAAAATTATCCGTCCTAAAATTCATTTCACGACGGTAAAACAACCGTCGCACCCAAAACCTTTAAAAATTCTCATGGGCACGACGGTAAAACACCCGTTGCCGTAAAAAAGTTAAAAAGCTCTTAAAATACATAAAACATCAATTTTTTTGGTAAAACAATTATAAAGTTTTTAAAAAATTATATATTTTTTTAATAAAATTATGCATACTGTATCAGTATCCGTGCAAACGCACAAATATTTCACTAATTTATCATAAATATATTTTCAAAAATTAGAATTACATTATAGTAATACTTAAAATTGCATAAAATACTTATAACTTTGAAAAATTATCATCAAAATAATTAAAATGTGATATTCAAAATAAGTCAAAATAATTACTTATAAAATAAAAGAGATTCAAAAAATTGAAATTGAAATAACCGCGATTAAAAATATCAAAATCAACACTTATATAATTAAAAAAAAAACTAAAAATATTAAAGTTATCATTTATATAATTAAAAAAAAACTAAAATATAATCACTCAATAACCTATAAATTGTATGGATTAGATGTGAATTTATTTATAACTCAATCATTCTAAATGAATTTTTACTCACGGTGCCGTTCATGCCGTAGGAGTGTTTGTCACAAAAAATAATATAGGAGAGAGAGAATCAAAAAATGAAACTTTTGGAAAGAAAGTAAAGTCGAGGGGTGAAAATGAAAATAAAGATAGAGTAACATTCACTTCACTCCCAGCAAAAAGGGTCTTATCATTATCAATTCATCACACTTCGGCGAAGGGACAAGCACTGGATCTTCCATGCCGTCACTATCTGAGAATCATCTTTCCATGGCCGCATGTCTATTGGTATACTGAAATGGAGCTGGTACTTTTTAAGTAACTCTTTCTGAGGAACATAAGAAGAAAGAAATGGATGCCCTCTCCGGCTGTTCATAGTCATGAATCACCACTGGCTTTCATTTGTACCTGATCCTCCTCCCCAATCACATATACTTCTCTACTTCTGCTTGCAGTGATAATATCACATGCGGAAGCGCGCATACGCTAGAAAGACGTATAAGCAAGCCTTTCTTTATGAGTATGAGTCAACCAAGCCGCTTCAGAGAGGTCCCTCAACTCTCTCAACAGTCCAAGGTTAGTCTTTCCCTAAAACCCTAATCTTCTTCCATTTTTCAGATCACACTTTAATCTCCCTGTTTAATTTTCATCGATTCTTGTTATTTCGTCGATTCAATTTAGGTTAAATGAAATTGTTCAATTTAGGGTTTGGGTGAACATCGGTTTAATTGCTCTGTAGAAAGAAAATTCAGATAATGAAACTGTAATTTATAAGCTTGATATTGCACGGTTTTAACAGTTTAGGTTTTTACATCAAGCATCTTTGTCTTCAAACCTGTAAGTTTTGTGTAGCACTTTTTCTTTATTCTGTAACACTTCACATATCTCTCTCATTCTCGCATATAACCACTTTTCTGTAACACTTCACATATCTCTCTCATTCTTTAACATTGACTTAGCACTGGAGATTCACTTGAATCTTAGGGTTGGTTGATTTTGAGTTTCAATAGATTGAACCGATGTTAGGTTTTCTAATATGTTATTTCAAGGTTTTATTCATTTTTGTGAATTTTATAAATTATCTTTAAATTAAAATATAGTACTGTTGTAGTTGAATTTGTGGTTGTTTGTTTAAGCTTATTTAGTAAAAATAAGTGATTAATAAGAAATTATAGTTAGAAACCCTTAGTTTTGTTCATAGATTGGGTGTTTTATATGATGTAATTTAACAATGCTCTAGTATCACAACTATTGCCTTTCAAATTGGGTGTTTTTATTTAGTTTTGTATTTAGTTTTTCTTTCCATTTTCACTCATTACCAATAACAGGTTATTGCTCTGTCTGTCACCGGGGCTTTGAATGCAGTCGTAATATATGAGCATAGAAAGGAAATGCAGTGTTACCTCTATAATAATCATGTAAGAATTTCACTCTATCTTTCACACTAATTAATAAGTTTTTTCAACAAGTTCTTGTAATTAGTTAGATGTAACTGCATAACAAGTTTTTTCCTCTATCTATTTAGCAATTTCACCTCTAACCCATAATAAGATATTAAACTTCTACATTAGTTGGTTTAGTTCTAGAGCACTGTATATGTTTTTTTTATCTATTGGAGAGTGGTAATAGGTTTCAGTAACTTTCTATAAGATAAGTGGTGTTAGTATGCTAATGTAGTTGAAAATGTAGGTTTCAGTAAAAAGTCAGATGCAGAAGATCTTAATCTAGTTCCCTGCCACCATAAATTGATGGGTAATGATTATAACTTAAGAGCTAAATGTTAAACTGTATCACTAGCCTTTTTAAAACAAATGCAACACAAAATAAAATTGTGTCATTTTAATAAAATGTAAATGGTAATAGAATTTTATATGTACTTGTGAAAGAATTTCAGCAAAAAGTAAGGGACAAACACAACATAGGACCTTTTAAATATTTTGGAGTTTGGTATACTACAAAAAGTTGGAAGCTGATTCACGTTCTCAATTTAAAGTTTATTTCTTTTCAAATTTCTTATATTAACTTGGACATACTGTAATGATACTGTTTGTCTTTTCTTTTTTAAATTAGTGTCTAGAAATTTATTTTGACAGTGGGCATGTCAATTACGAATTATATGATTTTGTTCATCTGATATTTCTACACTGATGGATGTTCTCAGTTTGTAATTTTGAAAAGTAATGCTTGTAATTTGCAGGCATATGCTGCTGCCGTACAGTGAATCAAAACTATGCAAATATTCTTTTGATGCTTTTACGTCTCCGTCAGGCTTGTGATCACCCACTTCTTGTTAAAGAATACAATTCTGATCCTGTTGGAAAAGATTCTGTTGAAATGGCAAAAAGGCTTCCAAAAGAGATGCTGATAAATCTGTTTAATAGTTTGGAAACAACTGCCGCTATATGTTTTGTCTGCAATGTAAGTTAATTCTGATTTGATAATTTCATTATTTGTTTCTTTGTTGCAATTATTCCTTCTAAGAGCGTCATCTGATATAGATCATTTTGATCGTATCTTACCAGTCTTTCTCTTCCTATGGTACATGTTTTGTTTATATGTTTAATAAATAACATTAGTAGGAACACTTCTCTATGGTTTGAAATATGATGAAGTTTGTGAATAAATAACATTAGTAGGAAGAGTTAATAATTGGGAATATGGCCTCAATACAAAGAACTAGCTTTCTTGTTATTTTCTTTTCTTCTGATACATGATATAGTAGTACATGATAAGCTTGGTAGACTCTGCTGTTAGTAATTGGTTTAATCTATTTAATGACTCAGTTATTTATTTTGCCTTGCCTGTGTTAAATACTTGAGTAGAGGCCAGAGAATAAGCTTGGAGATGATGAAACGTGGGATAGGGCTGAAAGTGCTCTCAAGGAGGCTTTGGATGAGTTTGGCAAGCCATGGCAGGTATATGCTTTTCATGTTTTGAATTCAATTATATGTTTCTTGATACTATTTTTTATATTCTCATACATTCTTTTATTTTTTGTATATCTGTTTTATTATTTTCAATGTAATGCATCATTTGTTAACTTCAATTATGTGCTTATAATCCAAATAAAACTCTGCAGTTGAATGAAGGGGATGGTGCATTCTATGGACCAAAGATAGATATCAGTGTATCTGATGCATTGAGTAGGAAATTCCAGTGTGCAACTCTACAGGTTTACACTCTTTGGCTTGACTTGCATTCACATGGTTCAGTTGTTAATTATTTTTACTGATAATTGGATAAATTGGCTCCTTGCAGCTTGACTTCCAGCTTCCTGATCGTTTTAAGTTGGAATTCTCAGCTGAGGATGAAGCCAAAATTGAGAGGCCTGTTATGATACACAGAGCCATTCTAGGATCAGTTGAACGCATGTTTGCCATACTTTTAGAGCACTACAAGGGTAAATGGCCCTTCTGGCTCAATCCTCGTCAAGCAATTTTGTGCCCTGTTTCTGAGAAATCACAAGCTTATGCTCTGAAGGTACACATCTCTGTTTCCTAACTTTAGTCTGTCTATATTTATCGAAGTCATATGATAACAGTTAGGATGGGGTGATGATGTGTACAATTGCATCAAATCCTTGAACCAATTTGTTTATTTTGAGTCACAACAAGCCTTTTTAGATATACTTTTTATGTGGTAGCTTCTTCATGAAGTTTGAGCAATCTTCCTTGAATAGTTCTATTACCTAACTTTGTTATTGTTCTAATTCTATTTTATGAGTATTATTTTAAAGATAATTACTTTAATACCTTTTTTTAGGGATTGGAATCACCCGCTGATGGTAGACGTTCATCTGAGTCTAGCTACCGTATTGGAGATAATGGAACTTCAGGGGGGACAAATTAGACTTTGCTATGATCGAGATAATTAGATTGTGAACTTTCTCATGTATTTTTGGCATAATGATACTTATTATTATAAGATTAGGAATTAATATATTTTGGGTTTTTTGTACTACTTGACATGATTATGGAACTCGCATTTTACATGATTATGGAACACACATTTTTTTGGATATTATAATGCTTATTTGATGTTAAATATTTTTTATTGAAATTATTTTTACTATATTACAAAGTGATAGAAAATAAAACAAAAAATAATACTATAAATAAATATATTAAAGGAGAAATAATTTAAAGAAAAAAATAACACAAAAAAAAACTATATTTAAAATTTTTTACATAGATAATAATTTAAATAAAAAATATATATAATAGAAAAATAAAAAAAAATCAAGACATAAACAAAAGTCATGGCGACAGTACCGAACCGTCGTAATCAACAATTAAAAATAATCAACAAAAGTCATGACGGTATCGAACCGTCGCCATAAACAATTTAATCAATTTCAAAAGATATTCACGACAGTATCGAACCGTCGCCATCAATAATTAAAAGAAACTCAAAAGATAGTCACGACGGTATCAACCCGTCGTAAACTTGAACGACAGTTTTTGTAACCGTCGCGAAATAGGTTGGGGACACACACTTCTGCGACGGTAAAGCAACCGTCGTGGAAAGCAAATTGCGACGGTTTTAACCGTCGTAATCTACAAAAATACCTGTCGCAATCTGCCAATTTTCTTGTAGTGAATGATAACATTCTCTTTGGATCGGGAGCACCAATGAATATCTTAATGTTTGAGCGTCATTAACCTTTGTGACCACCTTAACCTTGCTCATTCTTAAAGACTGATTGGGGAAGATGAGAAATAAACCATCTTTCCAAGAGAGGAATGCAACACATAAGGACACCTCTTTTCCTCATTGTGCGAGTGTGAAAAGAGTGTAGGATATCCCCTAGCAATGTAGGCACCGGGTTGCGTGACATGAAGATTTTAACGGCGCTCACATCTATGAGTTGGTCAGGATTAGGAAATAAGACCATCCCATAGATAAGAAGAGCCACAATTTCCTCAAAGGCTTGCAAGTCTAAGTAATTCCAACAACTTTGGGCTTTCTCAAACAGGAACTTTTCTAAGAAGCCTTTGACACCACTTCTAGTTTCCCAATGAGTTGTGACATCAGATGAGTGCAAGTGCAGAGATTGAGCAATCTCTTCTGGCTTTGGGTCTCTTTCCATACCGTTGAAAGGTAGTTGATTGATAATGGGAATCCTTAAGAGTTGGGAGAATTCTTCCAAAGTAGGCACAAGTTGATAGTCGGGAAATGTGAAGCAATGGTGCAAAGGATCAAAGAAGTGAAAGAGCACCTTCATCATATCCTCATATGTGTTAGAGGTGACCAAGTTGAGTAGATGACCATGCCTCTCGGTGAATGGAGAGTTCTCAGGAATCCTTGAAGCTAGCTCCTTAAGTTGTGGAGGAATTCTTACAAGGTTGACTTGGATAGTTTTCCTGCGAAGTGAATCCATATCCTACAAAACAAGAACAAAGATGAATCTCAAAAATCCTTGAAATGGTTAGTGGATGCATGTGATGTTCATGATGTCCATGATGTTATGTACAAGTATGCATATACAAGCAAAGAAAACAAAATTATTAGTTTTAGGCTTGCATGGGGTTTTATAGGTAAGTACCCTCTTGAAGTTTAGTTGGCTTAAACCTGTCCTAGTAATAGTGATCGGGTTCTAAGGAGCTCAATATCACGAGATTGTTTCCTTGTTCATTGTTTCAGCTCAAGCCTCTTTAATGGAGACCGAAATATCCCAAGAAACCAAACCTCAATGAGTGTAGTATCGAGTATCTACCAACTTCGAACTGCACTAAAGCCGGTCATCTCACTACATCCTAAAGGCCAAGTTGGTCAAGTAAAGGGTTCTAGAAGTTCATTAGTGCTTCATGACATCACTCAGCGGCCCCGTATTCTCTTTGATTGACTCAAAGGCTATTGGTACCCACAAATATATCGCACTAACATAGCTATTGCTTAGACCATGTCGGTATACCCCGCACAGTTTCCACAACGTATTGCTATTTACCTATAATGTATCCCAAATCCGGGTAGAGGATTTCAAACCCAAGCAAAGAACCATAATATAAAGCATACAAGTCAAACAATGTAAGCAAGTAAATATGATCTAAACCCTAAGGTAACCCCACTTTCATTTAAATCCCCAGCAGAGTCGCCAGTTTTGTGATACGGTGGGAGAACTAACTTGAGGGTTTTGCGTTTTATCGCAAAATGTTGCGCTTAGCAAGAGTCGCCACCGACTTTTCTTTTATCTAAAAGGAAAGGTGAAAAAGCACAGTAAAGACCTTTGAGATTGTTTCTTGAGTTCGGGGGGTAGATTATGAAAAGGGAAGGTATTATCATCCTTTTCATCCATGGTTTTCCATGGGCTCTTAGTTACTTGCTAGATCACTTACTTTTGTTTTGAAATTATGCTTTGTGTGGTTTTGAAAGTATTTTGTAAAAAAGGTCATTGTTTAGGCGATCTTTGTAATGATTCTCGTTCGTAAGAATGTATACAAAGATCTTTGTCTTTTTGAAAATGTTTTCATTGTTTGTAAGATGTTTTGGAAATGTGAGTGTTTGTTTTTGAAAATAGCAAGGATAGTTGTTTTGAAAAGGAGCAAGTAACTAAAAGTAATCTACCTACTCAAATGTCTTTCTTGTTCATTTTCTTTTCCTTTGACATTGTTGTGTTACCATTGATTTGGTAAGCAACCCTATCTTTGGATGTAAACGGGACGGGCGCGGGTCATCGTATAGCCATGATTAGCAATGTTGCAAAGTATCTTAGCATTTTTGAGGGACTAAGATCATTTTGTAAGGAAACTTTGAATAGCGTCATCGAGGGACTATGATCTTATATTTATTTGTTTTGCTAAGATACTTTGCATGCGTAATATGGCCATTTTTGTATAAGGCAGCCAAGTGGAGTAACCCTAAGGGTGCTTGTGTGCAAGTGTGTTATTTTCATGCTTGATTTTGTCTTGGATTAGGGTTTTATATTTGATTTGTTTTTATCATGCCATACAAACCCTAATTACTAACATGTTATATAAAAATGATAAATTGCGTAATTTAAAGATTACTGCACTATTACAATATTTTATGGGAGGGGGTATACAAATTATAAATGGGGATTTGCAATAATGTAAATCTAATTAAGCTATTACAACCAAATCGAATTTGTACAAATATTTGAATAAATAAGATACAATATAAATTAAATATGCAATGGTATGTATATGCAAGAAAAAAGGATTTTGTTTTGTTTTTTTTATGTGAGAAAGAGTTTTTGAATTAAACCTAATAATTTAAGAAAAGGAAATTATTTTTAGAAATTGGTCAACCCTAATTTCTAATTTGTTAAAAGAAAATAAAGTTCTTTAAGTGTTATTTTTGTGTATTTTTGTCTTAAAATAATAAATAATATTTATGAAAATATTTAGTCTTTTTATATGTCAAAATAAATATTTACAAGTATGAAGGAAAAGAAATAAAAATTAATCTAAATCTATTTTATTTTACAAGTTTATTTAAGAAGAATAGTTAATATATAATTTAATAAAAATATTTTTTATGTGAAAATAAAATAAAATAAACAAAATGCAATATTTATCATGTTTTATATTTTTTATGATTTTTTATGTTAAAGAAAATATATTTAATAATTTGAAAATGAAAATAAAAATAAATAATAGAATGATTGGGCCAGGGGTGTCCTGAGAAAATTAGGAGGTAGTGTGTTAGAAAAAAAATGAGGCCCAGTTGCTGAGCCCATGCTGCAAAAAAATGTCAAAAATGAAGCTGAAAAATAAGAAAAGTGCAAAAGGCAGCGCCAAAGTTCGAACCCATGACCTATGCATTTTCAGCGCGCTGCCTTGCCACTGGGGTGGTTGTACATCTGTTAGTTCAAATGAAACAGGAAACACATAACACATAACGCCTCCTTGCCATGTACTTCATCCTCTTCCTCAAGCTAGTTGGACCCCCTATATCTTTCTCACTTCTCCATGAAAATGGAAACTTCAAACATGAAAATGGTAGTACTCTTTCCCATGATTTCAACCATGTAACTCATGTAAGCTAACAGTCAAAGATCAAAGCTAATTTCAATGGCCCTAATTTCAAACCTAAATTTTAAAGAAATTTTAAATCTAAAATTCTCTATACACAATGGATATAAATGAAATCTATGAACATGGTTGGTTTTAGCATAAATATATCTACATTTTATCTTCACAAATCGAGACCAAAGGATGCCTGTATGAAGAGATAGAAGTTAGATTTCTTACCTCTTTCAGCTGAGATCGTGAATGGAGTTTGAGTGAGTTTTGAGAAGGCCTGAGAATCCCTTTAGCTTGCTTGGATCTCCCTGAGTGTATTCCAGTATTTACCTTGTCTTGAAAATGCCTGAATCTCTCTATCCAAGTCAACCTGCAAGCTTGAAATGCAAAAATGGCATATGGAGAAGGAGGAGTTACAATGAAGGGATGATGGTCTGGAACACTTAGATATGATGTAGGTTAAGTGTTTAGGTGATAAGAACTTGAAACTCACGAGTAGATTTTTGGATTGCTATGCTTGGTGCAAAACTGCAAGTTATGGCAGGTTTTTGGTGATAGAGAGTTTGGGAGAGTTTCTGGCCTTTTGCAATCATGTGTTAGGTTGTAATGTGTTTGTGTATAAGTATATAAAAGGTTTCAAATCAAATCCATACCAGGTTCCTCAGTTGTAGGATTTTTGCTCTATTGCTTGCCTTTTAAGAAAAGTGAGGGGACAACTCTCTACATGCTTGTACAAGCTTGATCTGAGTTGGTACAAGTCCTAGACACTTTGATTTTGGTTTATAGGACTTGTGTGTGTAGAAGGAACAGGTGCAAGGCTCAAGGAGTTGATAAATGCAAAAGTTGTGCTTTTCTAAAATGGAAATGGAAACTTTGTGCCATTTATGAAATTAAAGCTTGGACAAAGACTCTTATTGTTGGATTAAGGCTTTATAAATTGTGTAAGCATTAAATTATGAAGTGAGAAACAAGTTTGAGGCCTGTAGAGCAAGGATTATGCAGCCTAGGTTCAGATTTGAATTTTGTTCTTCATGAAATGGCTTGAAATTAAAGTGAGAAATTGTAAACTTCATCTCTTCTATTCTCCCTACTCAAGAATGATCTCAAGGAGTTCTAGGACATTTTGGAAAGCTTGCAATATGACCTATAATTCATCTTTGAAATGCTTTTCAATATTCCTCTTGGAACTAGGGAAAAGTTACCATGAAGTTAGGTCAAAAACCTGCCTAAATTAGGGCAAAATTTCACTAAGTTATTTTAGTTCATGGGCATGTATTCACAAAATTATATCTTGAGATCCAATCATATTTAGGGAAAAATGTGTGAAGAAAAGTTATATATTTCATGGATATCTACAACTTTCATGTTGGGAACTTTTTTTGAATCATCTTGTATCATGGTGAAAATTTGGCTTAAAGTTGAGGAAAAATAAGAAATTTTCTATACTTAGAAAAATTTCTAAGTTAAGAAAATTTCAAATTTCAAAAAAAAATCTTCAATCTTTGATTTCTTGGTGAACAAGTTTCACATTTTGACATGTTTTGATGAATTGTGATCCTTGGCATTTGATTTTGATCAAAAAGTCAAAGTTTGACTTTTCAGTATACAATTGACTTTTGATCAGATGACTGCAAATTTCATCTATCAATCCAATGGAATTGCAATGTTTTGAACCATGTCATTAGGTCAAGATGATTCAATTGAACCCTTGAAATCAT
Organism: Vicia faba; assembly: GCA_948472305.1. Lineage (NCBI taxonomy): Eukaryota > Viridiplantae > Streptophyta > Magnoliopsida > Fabales > Fabaceae > Vicia > Vicia faba. The sequence continues at coordinate 1,042,486,152 of OX451737.1, forward strand.
GCTTCAAACCAATTGGTCATTTGCTAGGTCAAAAATCAGAAATTGCCCTTTCTCAGTAAAAACCCTAATTTTGACCATTTTGCCCTTTTGATGATTTAATCAAATTTCTTGAAGAATTATGGTCCAAACTTGATCAAATGATACATGTGAGTCTAAAAAATGTTGATGTGGATAAAAAATTATGAAGTTTGACTGTAAATTGGCCATGGTTGACTTTTCCCCCAATACAGCTGATTTTTAAGTCAACTATCCAATTGACTGATCAAAAATGTGATCAAGGCTTGAAACTTGACATGAATAATCTTAGGGGTCCATAATGATACTTGAAAGCCATATGAAACATTGATATTCCAAAAATCCTTGTGCAATCCCAAACCCTAATTTTGGGTCATCAGGGCATGATGAGATGTCTTGAGCTGGTCAAACCCTAATCCAATCTTGAGTCAAAGAGATCTTGTGAGAAAATTTTCATAAATGAGAGGTAAAATTTTGGGGTACATCAGCTGGACAGTTGGATTAGTTCTGTTTGTTACAGAGATATAATATTTTGGAATATTATGTTATCCTATGTGGTGCTGAGGTTGAAGATTGAAGAGATTCAATATGATTTCAAGGAGTCTTATCAGTTTCTATTTATGGAGACCAATTAGGAAACAAATATTGAAGTCCTATTTTTAACATAAGATTCAAAGCCCATGGACAACTGAAGATTATAAGAGGAAGACTTAGACATAGGCCTTTTAACTAATCCTTATGAAAAACTTTTGTAACGAAAATATAAGGGTTTAGGGTTTTGAGAGTCGTGTAATTTCTTGTGTTATAAGTCACCCTTTGTATCGATTTGATACATTGTGGTAGACCTTGTTTCTATACAGATTCAGAATCCTTTATGTAATGAATTGTATGTTGTTCTTGGGTGAAGCTTTGAAACAAATCCAAGTGTGTTTGTTAGTCAAAAGTCTTGGCTGAACTTTATTTGAAATTGGTATCTTTCAAGTAGTTTTATGTAGTCACTAAAGGTTGTGATTGTTAGATATCAGTGAGGTGATTTAGGAAGTGAGATGAAGATTTCTCATATTTATGGATGACATAAGTAGAAGTTGCATTGGGTAGGGAATAGGCGAGAAGTTGTATATTGTGATTGTTTAGGCTTTGAACTTATACTACTGATAGTGAACTCCCATCCTGGCTTGGTAGCCCTTAGAGTAGGTGTTGTTGTACACCAACTGGGCCATCATATCTTTGTGTTATTATCATTCTACATTGTTCAGTTTTGTTTCTTGATTGATTTACATGTCATATAAGATGTTGGAACATCTGTCACGACTTTAGACTGATAAGTGTTATATCAATATGCTTTGTCTTGTCCATGAGGATGTTTAACAAAGATCAATGTCTTACATGTGTTAGGACATTTGTTATTTGTATACTAGAATTTCAGTCCCAATTTATAACTTCTCTCCTAGTCACTACCTTGTGCAACTTCTACCTAGAATTCACCATCTAGATATGAGATCCCCCTCTCACTTCCAATCACCACAGTGATACCTACAACCACAAACCTTGTGACTAGATTAGAAACCGAAAAGAAGATTATACTTTTCTCCCCCTTTTAAGTCAAAAATTGACAAAATTAGAGTGAAAAGAAATTGAAACACAAAGAACCAAAAAGACACAAAACTGAGGCAGGACAAACTAAATAAGACTGACTCAACAACAGAAAGAAAAAAAATAGACTCACCCAAAAATATAAAAACTAAGACTTACCCAAAGAGACAGAAACTAAGTAAATAACGAAAAATGAAAGCAAAACACATAAAGAAAAGAAGACTCAACTGGAAACAACCAAACTCAAACATAAAATCGCATATTTTTTTGTTTTTAAAAATAAAAGATAGCCGACAACAACTATCTAATCCTCCCTCATGAGTCAATGAAATTGACCCAATCTTTATCAACATCTGAATCCGGATCATGTATTAGCACATGGCTATTCTTGAGGGACTTTATCTTTATTACAATATTGGACTCAACCTTCTTTGAACTAGAACACATGTCTTTCTTGTTATACGACGACAACTTATCTAGAGGGGGGTGAATAGATTACCCAATTAAAAATCCAGAAATTCTGGTTTTGAAATTTTATTTATCAAAGAGTTTTAAATTTCAAACACTTGGTCAATGTTAGCTGAAGATTACCCTACCATGTGTTAAAATGTGAGGGTTTTTCTTTATAGAAACAAAACTCCTACTTCAAGGCTCAAAGGGGTTTGAAACAATTCCTGTACATCATCAGCATAGTCTTATTCAAAAGCATACAATCAAAGATTTTGCATTTTTTAGTTGTCATCATCCTCCCTCTAATCTTTTCCTTTGCAAGAGATTTTAAATAAAGTTTGGTATTGTAATGCAAAACAATTATGAGTGAAAATAATGGATTTCTTCAATACAAACGTACCTACTGTATTAAGATTTTAATTAAAAAAAACAAACAGGTTACTGCATGCAAACAATGTAAAATAGACAAGAAAGGTTACACATTAAAATGTAGTATTGAAAACTAATGATTGCCAAAGTTGATGAGGCTTGGTTCCATCTAAATGTATTGCTCCTTGATACTTTTTGAAGTCTTTAATTCATGCACAAACCACCTTCAGTGAATGTGATAGCCTCTAAATCAATTAGGTCTTGTAAATTGTTCTTTAAAGCTCGACAGTTCTAATCGAGTGGCCAGGTGCCCTTGATGAAGCTCACATCTTGCACCTGCATCATATCCCAGAGTAAGATGTGTTAGAGGAGGCACAAAATCTTTTATTTCAACCATTTGACGATGGAGAAAATGAGGAAGCATCTAACGATAGTTCATAGGAATTAGATTTGTCGCTCTTTCAGGCTTCCTTGGTCTTTGTTGTTTCTTATAAGAGCAATTCTGTTCATTCGAACGCCATATTTGTTCATGTGCTTTCCTCCTCTGATTTGGATGAAGAGTAAGCAAAGATTGATATTATGGAGACTCTGGGACCCAAGACCGTGGAGTAGGCCTTGAGGTGGACCCTGGATGGAAGACATAATTAACCTTTTCTCCTATATCATTTGGAGTAGGATTGCTTTGCATGCCTTAAGGAGTAAACTCAATTGATTTTGAATCAATGAGCTCTTGGACTTTGTACTTTAAAGCTATGTGATTCAAAATATTATGCCCAGGAAACCCAGAGTGGAATTCACATCTGGCGTTGACATCATAACCATGAGCCATTTTGCGGGTGGAACTGGAGTAAGAGTCTGAAGCTTGACCAATCGAAGCTTGAGCAAACATGGAAGAAATTGAGCAAAAGGTATTGGAATCGGATCAAACAACTTCTCAGGTTTTATTTGTCTTGGTTGATACGTTTTACCCTTTGGCTTTGCTTGGGGAATAAGAGGTGAGTGCTGACATTGATGGGAAGCTTCAGGAATCTAAGTTTGTAGAAGAGTTCCACGAGGTAGTTCATGATTTGAAGGATATCTCGAAGGATGGGAAATAGTAACGAATTATGTTGTGGCAACATGTATATCATTACCTTCCTTCTTCAATAGTGTCCTTAAATTTTTTATGACTAGGCTTATATGAGTCTTCAAATGATTGACTTCCTCCTTGAGAATTTCCTTACCACGGGCCATAGCTTGCATGTATACCATAAACATCCCCATTTGAACTTTCATCTCAACCAATTACTCACGAAGTTTTTTCATAGTTATCCTTTGATTGGGGTGAGCTGCATAGTGGTGAGAAGTCAAGTTGTCATTTCGGAAGAGAAAACCATGATTAGAAAAAGAACTTCACTTGTTATGCATGTATGCATGAGGAGGAATTAATGTATGCAATGACATGTTCAGCCATTTCCAGGGAATTTAAATCCTATTTTATTTTTGAAAAGGTAAGCTCAATACAAATCTTGAAATGGGATTCATTGGAGATGAGCAATATGTATGATGATACAAGCATGGTATGATGTCACGGGTGCAAACACATGGGATCATAGCTTCACAAGTATGAGTAACCGCTATACAAATCTCTCAGTAGGTTGAACGTAACGGGGTTGAAGGTTCAAAACCACTTTGAATACAAGAAAACAAGGTAGGATAAAGGTCAAGGTTTCCTACAAAGATCCCATATCCCTATCACAGGTAGGTTCTAGTCTTTGAAAGAGGTTCCTAAAGACCTCTCAGATTCGTCAATCCTTTTGAAAATTACAGTGTTATAAAGCATCCACGCGTAACAACAATACCCCCAAATGAATCTAGTATGGGTGCAGTTGTTGTGACGCACTAGCAGGGCATCCACCCCCTAGGCGAAACGACTATCCACTCTAATCATATGGTAAAACTTAAGCCTGTGTATTGGGCTTATAACTCAAAGTAACATCCCAAACCAACAGAGAAACATAATAGCAATATATATATATATATATATATATATATATATATATATATATATATATATATATATATATATATATATATATATATATATATATATATATATATATATATATATATATATATATATATATATATATATATATATATATATATATATATATATATATATATATATATATATATATATATATATATATATATATATATATATATATATATATATATATATATATATATATATATATATATATATATATATATATAAACACTTAAAGAAAAGAAAACAAACATGATTTCAGACTGACTTTCTCAGGATTTCCCCAGTGAAGTCGCCACTGAACAATGAAGTCGACACTGAACTTTATTTATCCCGAATAGGGAAAGGAAAATATCAAGAAAACCTCTAAGATGGGAAAGAGAATGGTTTGTCACCAAGATAAAGGGTACGAAAGTCGATTACGTAAAGGGAAGGTATTAGCACCCCTCACGTACGTTGTACTCAATGGGATCCACTCTTGTGTGTTATAATTTAAGGGCGTGTATATCTAATGCTAAACTTGCTAAGTAAAAATGCATGCATGAATTATTGGAAAAGAAAAGTTTTTTATTATTGCATTCGTTTGAGTTTTTCAACCTAATGCATACGTGTTCCCGGAAGGAATCATAACATCGTAGTTCTTCTAAAAAAGGTTTGTTTGTTGTGAGTTTTTTATGGCTGACGAACCCTTTTTGAAAAGTTTTAAGGAGAAAAGCCCTAAGGCAAACTGATTTGGATTTGTTGGAATGATTTAGTTAGGGGAAAAGAGTAAGTGATCACTCATCCAATGGGAACTTACTACTTTACACCTTTAGTTTTGAAAATATTTTAAATAATGATTAAATGTTTTTTTGGATTTTTTTATTAAAGAAAAAGTTAGTTTTAATTTATGGAATGCAAAAGAAAGAGTGATGAGGAAACTTTACCCTAATGTTGTCATACTAAGGTAGTCCTAAGATTGAGATTGAAAGGGGAAACTAACCTAATGTTGTCATGTTTGGATTAAATTATAAGGTCTAATTAATAAAATTTAATCGAAAGATTAAAATCAAATTAATAATCCTAAGAGAACATAGCAAAACAAACAATTAAACATTAATTCAAAGTAAAAGAAAATCTATTCTACTATTTTTGGCATTTTTAATCAAGTAGAGAAATTAAATCGAACAAAAAAATTAATAAAATTGAAAGAAAATAAAATTGAAAAGCCCAGAGGGTGCGAATTGATTTTAGGTGGTGTGGTTTAGCAAATAAAATCCTAGAGCCCAATCCAATATCACTTGTCCAAAAATCCACATTTGGCTCTAAAACAAATTGCGGGCTCAGGGGGTGCACATGGTAGTCTGGTCTAGGGAGAGAGTCCAAGAATTTTTTGTTCACATCCAACATTAGGCTTTCCAAAACATGCTAACGGGCCTAGAGGAATTTCAGTCAGCCCATATAACAACCCAACAACAGCCTAACTAGATTTTGTTTGTTTGATTTATTAATACACTCACTGATTTAAAATTAAAATAAAGAACAAATTAAAAGAATAGAACAAAAAAAAAAAGAGGAATTAGGGTTGAAAGAAAAAATGTGGCTCTCCAAATCAATCGTGAAACAGAAATCCTTTCTCTCTTCTTGTAGCGGTGAAAATCGGAGATCAAGCTATTTAATTAACTTGACTCATAAATAAGTAAGAGTCATTACCATGCTTTATTATTTCCAAGGTAAAAGGGAAAAGTACAAAATAAAACCCATACATATGCGAAGTAAGTCTAATACTAAAAGTAAAGAAAAATACAAGCCATTTGGAAGAGATTGAAGGTTTGGGGGTTGTTTATAGAAAGGGAAGGTATTAGCACCCTATGTATCTATAGTATCCTATAGGAACCTTTTGAAATATTGTTTTTTTGGTTAAAATTGATCTGCTCGCTAAATGAGCGTGGGGATGAGATTTATGAAAACGCGACGACCTAGTGTCGAAGTTTTGGCTTAAGAGAGTGTAAGTTTGAAAATTGAGTTGTTTTTAGGAGATTTAACTTAAGATTAACAAAAACTAAAAAAATGTATGAAGGGGGTTTCGCATAATCGTATTAGATATATTCGATGACATGAAGTCAACAAATTTAATTATTTCCCTTGGATTTAACACAAAGACCATAGATATAACATTCACCAGTAGAGAAAATTACAAGAGAATAATCAAGCAAATCAAATAAATAAGAAAGTCGGTGGAAGAGACCAACAAAATAAAATGTAGAATGGAGATGTAACTAAAACAAAAGTTATCTATACTAAATTAAAATTCTAAGGTTATAAAAACTAAAATTTCTAAAATTACTAAATTAAATATAAATTAAATTAAAATTATAAAATTACTAAATTGAACCTAAACTAAATTAAAATTATGAAGTTACTAAGTTAAACCTAAACTAAAGCTATTTAAGCAAAAAACTATTAAAATAAATTAAACTAATTTAATTATAAAACAGTGTGGAATAGAATTAAGGGGTGTGATACGGTGGCCAGAACCGGGACTTGTTCTAAGAATGCTGGTTTGCGTTTTGCGTTTGTGTTTGCAAAATGTCGCGGTAAGCAAGAGTCGCCACCGACTTTTATTTTATCCAACAAGGAAAGGAAAAAACACAGAAAAATTCCTTTTTCAAGATTTTCTGAGTACGGGGGTAGATTATAGAAAGGGAAAGTATTATCACCCTTTCTATTCGTAGTTTTCTACGGGCTCTTAGGTACTTGCTCATCATTTTCAAAATTGCTTCTGTGTGTTTGTGTGATTTGAAAAGTTTTTGTTTTTACTTCGATTTAACCCTTGCTTCTGTCTTCAAGAGTGTTATGAAGTGTTTTTTAGAAAACTTTGTTTGAAAAAGAGTGTAAGTGTGAAAAAATTTGTTTGGATTGAGCAAGTACTTAAGAACTAATCTACCTACTCAAAAAAAGAATTGTTCTATGTTCGTTTCCTTTAGACAGCGCTATCCCACTATTAGTGAGTAAGTAGCACTGTCGTTGGAGTTTTGAGGGTCAATTCGAAAGGGACGTACGGTCACTAAAGCAATGTTAGGACGTCTTAGTAATAACCCTAATGTCTTAGATCAATTATTCGAGGCAACAATATCCGAGGCAACCATTCCGAGGCAACTTTTCCGAACGGGACTTTGATCTTTGTTTAGACAAGAGAGCGACCACTAAAGCATCCTATACTTAATGAACGTTTACCGAAGGCAACCGAAGTGGGAGTGTACCCTAGGAGTGCACATGTGCGAGTGATTCAATTTCAAGTTTATTATCTTTACACATTTAGGGTTTGCTAACCGTTTTAAAGTTACATACATTCTTTTCATGCATCCCTATTATTCATACATCTAACAGTTAATATTTTGCGGAATTTTAAAGTGCGGAAAATAAACTACGCTATTACAAGGCTTCGGGTATTTACATAGCCAAAAACAAACCCGTAAAGAAAAGCGATAAATGAAAATAAAAGACCTAATTAAACTATTACAACTTGTGAGCAATTACATTAATAGGATAAAAATAAATGATAAAGCGTGCGCGAGGCAATTAAGAATGATAAGAAATTACGGTTTTGACCCTTTCTAACCTAATTGAAAGAAAAAAAGTTTTTGTTGTTTTTAATTATTTTTAAGAAAAGAATTGGGTTTTTTAAATTAAATACAAAATAATTAGTAATTAAATTAATTAAAGAAAATAATTAAATGGCCTATTTTGTGTTTTTGATTATTTTAAGAAAAAGAAAATATAATTAAGTTAGAAACAAAAAAAAACCTAATTGTTCTAATTAATTTTAATTTATTATACAAAAAGAAATTAAAGTTATCTAAAATTAAATAACCTAACTAATTAATATTTGTATAAAAAAATAAATCTAATTCTAATTGGATGAAAATATTTTTTTGTGATTTTTTGATAAAAAGAATTATTTTTTATGTGAATAAAATTAACTAAATGAATTAAATAAAAGAAATATAAAAGAATAAAGAAAAGAAAGTTGGGCCTGCAAAAGTAATTTGGAGGGGGGGTGCATTGCTAGCAATCTGGGCCCCAAAAGAAAAGGTCCACATTGACTTCCCCTGGCCCCATGTTGTGCGTTGACTGGGGTGTATCATGGACAACACATCATGGCCATCAGATCTGGCTTCTTGGATACCTGGATGGTTGGATTTTGAGGGAGCATGGTGGTCCTTGGCTTTGTATGCACGCTGAATCACTGAAAGAAAAATAATATGGAATAATTGGGGGACCTGGGATTCGAACACAGGCCCCAAAGCACTTTTCCAACGACTGGGCACCAACTGAGCTGTGTGTTCCATTTGTACATAAAATAATAATAATAGATAATATGCAATAAAAGGGAGTTAGTGGAGATAATAAAAAAATGCGTCAGAATTTGAATGGACCAACAGGATGATGACACGCTCGTCATCCCTGTCCTTGCTCTGTTGCTAAAAGTGAAACACTTTTACCTACGGACAACATCTGTAGTTATAAGCTTGGCTCGTTCCAAAATCTTCCATGGGTATGATAAATGACATCTAATGCCATGAATCAATTCGTCTGGACCTATTGGACATCATGATACCCTTCATGGGGGCTAATTTTGCATGCACATGAAAACCCTAAAATGAAACCACAAACCCTAACAATGGAAATTCTTGATTCAGTCCACAAAAATGCAATTGGATGATGTGGATAGCTTGCAAATGTGTTAAGGAACAAGAATCTATAATTATTTCATGCTATAAGTATCAGAATGATGCAATTCGAATTCAAGAAAAAGGTAATGTCGTGACTGACTTACAGCGAGTTACAGGGCTGGAAACTCCTTATTCTTGATTGGTTTCGCTTGCTTGTGATCCCAGGAATCGATTGGGATGGCTAGAAGGTCTTAAGGATGCCTGGAAGTATGAATTTGACTCAGCACTTTTTATGATTTTTTCAAGTTTTGTTCTTGTTCTTGCGCCTCTCTCTAGCCTTGTTTTAGGTCTGAAAATGTTCAATATATATCAAGGATTGAGTTAGGGTTGAAAATCTGATCTCAATCTTTCTCCATTATTGATTTTGATCTTGATTTGATTCCTTTGAAAATCATTCCAAAAATAGGATAAAACCAATATTTTTATGCTCACAAAAGCCTTGCACGAGTTCAATCACTTGCCAACTGGATATAGGACCTGAAACATGTATAAAATCTTTGGATTTCAATGTTTTGGATTTTCTCATGATTTGTTTTGATTAAAATTGATTTAATTCAAATAAAAACCAAAATAAATAATAAAAACAAGATAATTACAAGTGACAAGGGCTAGGGATTGTGGACCATGCTACCAACTCAAAACAAGTGCAAAACGTTAGGCCCATTTAGCAAAAATTGCAATTTGAGGCATAGTTGACTTTTGACAATTTTGCAAAAAAGGTCAACTTCACCAATGCACAACTTCCTCAATTTTGACTCTTTGAAGGTGTTCTTGGACTTTTTAGAAAGCTTGAGATATCCTCTAAGAAACCCTTTTGGTCGCATATCAATTTGGTATTCCATGTTCATGTATGAAGCTTTGACAAAAAAGGTGTTTTTGTTGACTTTTCAAAATGACCTATAATGTCAATATTCATAAATTCTTGTGAGTGCATATTTTGAACTTGGGAGATGAATATAGATTGTAGGGAATTGCATCCTCTTCATAATGAGATTTGGATGGGTCATTTCTCATAAAGTATGAGAAAGTTATGCTTGGTCAAATTGAGTTGACTTTTCCTACAAAACCCTAATTTAGCAACTTTTGGTCCTTGATGAATTATGAGCAATCCTTGATTAATTATGATCAATCCTTGATCAAATGATGAAATATACTTCAAAATTAGGATGTTGACCAAAAATCTTGAAGTTTGACTGTATGTAGGCCACAGTTGACTTTTGCCCTAGCACAGTCGATTTTCAGGCCTTTGAGCAATTGACTGAGCAAACTTTCTCTGCAAGGCTTGAAATTTGACATGGATGATATTGAGAATATATTAGGAAAATGGTGAGAATTTGGGATCCCTTGGACTCAAGTATCTTTATGCAACATGAAACCCTAATTTGAGGTAGACTGCCATAGGAGGGAGCTTGTCTAGTCAACCCTTGGACTTCTTTGAGCAACTTGAGGATCTTTCTTGAGATGTTTTGAGAAATATGAGAGGGAAAATTTTGGGGTACAATAGGGGGATATAGTAGCAAAATCCCCGGGCTTGCTGAAGAAATTTGGGTTAAAGCCCAAAGGTTTAAACAAAAAAAGATAGAGAAATAACAATAACCCAGCTGGGCCGGACCGGGGCAGGCCCAGACCTGTTGCGTATCAACATAACATGACTGAGTTGTAATAATCCTATTAGGAAATGTTCATCGCTAAAAAATGGCTACAACAAAAGGAACATGATGAAATAACTTAAAATACTTCCTCTGTTCTTGGCCTTCACTCTCAGTTTATCTCAATTGCTATCTCAATCTCATAGGTTTTCTCTGTTTCAAAGTTATCAATAAAACATCATCTATAAAATCCAATCGATCAAAGACCGCAAAATTAGATTTCATAATTTCGTTGTATATCTCTTGTGGATTCTCAACATTTTCACTCTCTACGTTCAAACTCAAAATCCATGGATGCACAATAGTTTAAGCGAATAAAGAAAAATTGGAGTAATACCTCAAATCAGGAAGAAGATGTTTTGAATATCAACTGCGGCGAGTTTGTAACTTTTCCGGTGGTCGCTCCGATGAAGGTCTGACGAGCAAAGTTTACTTTTTTTCTTTATAATTTCTGAACCTTATTCTCCCTTGCTTTAATCTGCAAAGTTGTTGACATGAGGTGTGATTTGTTTCTAGAACTCGACGAAATCAATAACATTTTCAAGTACGGTGTTTCAATCTCTTCTGTGCGAAATTTATGTTAGCTTTCAAAATGTATCGGTGTTAAGAATTGTCTGGTTGTGTTGTTGAATGCAGGTCCGTTGTAGACGAGTTTGTAGATGAAGGTTGTCGTAGACCTACTATGATGCAAGGCTGGGTTGTGATGTTACCAGATTTAAGGTATGACTTTGCTATCTACTCCTCTTCTTTTCTGAAATTATGTTTGGAAATCAAGTTTGTGTTGTTGTATGGAATTTGCGAAATTACATGTTGATTAAATTGCGAATTGGTGAAGATGGTGGAGTGAATGTTGCAGGTTATTTGAGTTGGGATTGAGGGAATAAGATGAAATAGGTTAAAACAGAAACTGAGAAGTTTTTGAGGAGTTTTTTTTGACAGAGGTTTTTTCTAGTTTTCTCTTTGTGAAAAAAGATGTCCCTTACCAGTGTATGAGTACTGCCTTTTATAAGGGAATTGAGGTAGATTTGGTGGTGGTGGTGGTGGGGGGGGGGGGGGGGGGTAACTGATGCTTTTAACACTTTTGGGGCACTGATTTAATGCCTTTTGATACAGATTTTTACTCCTTGCTAATTTTGTGCAATTGTTGGACTTGTGTGGTGCAGATTTATAGGGCAGAAGCAGGGTTTTTGGAGTGTTATGGACTGATTTTTCATGTTGTTTTGACTGATTTCTTTTTGGAATTATGCAAGTTTTTTGTTGTTGTTTATGGGAATCATAACAGGACTAGTTTGACAACAGCATAGTAGTAGCATAGGCTGGTCTTGTGGACATATTTTTGAATTTTTTGGATGTTTTGTTTTATTGTCGCAGTCTGTTTTGGACAACAAGAAGTGGTAAAGTTTGAAGATTGAGACAAATGAAAAACTTAAAGCAAGATAAAGCTTAGGATTTGTAACTTTGATACATTTCCTTGTAATGATGATTTTTGTAACTTGCAATTTTAACTTGAAAATGTAACTTTGTTGCTTGCTTTGTAACTTTCAAACTCTTTTCTCTTGTATGGATTTGAAACTTGAGTATCTTGAGAGAATTGAAGCATGAACTTGAATAATGAATGTTTGAAGGATCTTGTATAAGGCTTGAATGAATCTTGGATGTATTCTTGAAACGAATTATGACATCTTCTTGAATTCAAATTACTTTGCATCATAAGATATCTCGAATGAACTTAAACCCATAAATTTTGCATCTTCTAAACTCGACCTCTCGTTTTCTCGAATCGTCTCAACGCAAAAATCAAGTGCCTTAGGAGAACTATTATATAATTAATTAACCTAGTAGTTAGGAACACTCTAGGTCAAGAAATAACCTATGACAATTCAATAACTTTCAAGGTATTCTAGGCACAATTTGTCCTCGATTTGAAACAATCTCACAGACAACATTATTTGTGATTTTTTGTGAAAATAAATCACTCAAAAATATTGGATAATAAAGAAGTTATGATTGTTTGAACTTGATATTGAAAATGTTGACTTCTTGGCTAAAGTACTTTGAATCAACTTGCAAACTCGATCTTTCCTTGCATTCCAAGATATATTGATGCATATGTGAACCATTGGTGATGGAATCTGGACTGTGCTCTTGGGATTATAGGCCAAGCGTAGATGAAGTAGCCTTTGACAATAAGAGATTCATCATACTTGTACACTTTAGGGATCATAACCCTAATTGAGGCGCACCACCTGATGCTCTTGATCCAAACTTGTCCTTGTACATGAAAACTAAGAAACAAAACACACATCTTTGTACTGGATTATAAGTTAGTGATGCATGAGATAAATTGTTCACAACACTTGACAATCTCCACATAAACAATACTCAAAGGTGAGAGGGTTAAAAACTAATTGTATTTTGTGACCTTGATGTTATATGAAAAATGCAAATGAAGGTGGGATCTTAGGTCAAAAATTGGGGTATGACAGTTGCCCTTATTCAAGTGTCTTTTATTCGGAGATATGAAGATTGAAATCTTCGTTTCGATGAGATTGGAGATACTTAAATATAGAATACAAAATTTTTGGTCCTAAGATACCACAATGATGTTTATGATATGATATGAATGCAATGCTCTGAATTTTATAGGGAATGACGCCACACGAGACAAACTGCTGCTGGAGAAACCAAGTATATGATAAAGTAATCCCACAGGGGAAGAGATTATAACTCCACTGGGGAACAGAGCCACAAACTTCAATTGAAAGACTCTTATTGAGGAACAACTTCGAGAGAAGAAAAAATTACTGACTCTATCAGGTAAGACGCCTTGCATAGGTTGTGAAAATATAAATGGCTAATGACTCAAGATAATGGTAAATTTCCAACTCAGTGTCAAAGGTAGAAAAATAAAAAAGGATACCGACTCTTAGATGACGATAAACTAAAAACTCAATAGTTGAAGGTAGAAGATTAATAAGATACCGACTCACAGATGACAGTAAACTACCAACTCAATAGTTGAAGGTAGAAGATCAATAAGATACCGACTCACTGATGATGGTAAACTACCAACTCAATAGTTGAAGGTAAAAGATCAAACAAGATACCGACTCACAGATGACGGTATACTACCAACTCAATAGATGAAGGTAGAAAAGCAAGATACTGACTCACAAATGACGTCAAAATACCAACTCAATGGTCGAAGGTACAATAAAAAAAGATACCGACTCACAAATGATGGAAAACTACCAACTCAATGGTTGAAAGTAGAAAATAAAATAATATACCGACTCACAGATGACGGTAAACTACCAACTCAATAGATGAAGGTAGAAAAGATAATAAACCTTTCCACGACGAACGACTTCTAGTTTCTTCTTTATCAAGTCTTACACTTGAAAAGGACATTATACAAAATTCTCCGTGGGACTTTTCCGGAGAGATACCATTTGTCGTTGATGAGAAAACTTCCCAAAAGAGATACCATTTTCTGTTGATGAGCGAACTTCCCAAAAGAGATACCATTTTCTATTGATGAGCAAACTTCCCAAAAGAGATACCATTTAATGTTGATGAGAAAACTTCCCAAAAGAGATACCATTTGCTGAATAAACCTCCCCAAAAACCTGGTCACAAGCCATGAACTGTTCTCAGTTTCTTCTTAATCAAGTCTTCCACTTGAAAAGGACAATATACAAACTTCTCTCTGGGACTTTTTCGGAGAGATTCCATTTGCTGAGTAAACCTCCTTAAGAACCTTGTCACAAGCCACAAACTCGTCTCAATTTCTTCTTAATTAAGTCTTCCACCTGATAAGGATAATATACGAACTTCCCCATGGGACTTTTCTGAAGATATGTCGTTTGCTGAGTAAACCTCCCCGAGAACCTGGTCATAATCCATGAACTAGTCTTAGTTTCTTCTTAATCAAGTCTTCCACCTGATAAGGGTAATATACAAACTTCCCCATGGGACTTTTCCGAAGATGTGTCATTTTCCGAGTAAACCTCCCTAAGAACCTTGTCATAAGCCACGAACTGGTCTCAGTTTCTTCTTAATCAAGTCTTCCACCTGATAAGGATAATATACAAGTTGTCTCTGCTAAAGGGACCATCACTTGTAATGATTTCATAACAAACTTCTCTGCGGGACTTTTCCGGAGAGACGACGTTTGATAAAAATCATAGTTGATATGTTGGAGATAGAAAAAATTCTCATGAAGAGACCACCATTTTCCATAAGGTAAAAGTATGCTGGAAATACACAAGCTGCTCAAATGAAGAGGCTGCCACTTGCGGCCTAGGAAAAAGATTTCAATATAGTGTTATAAAGACACTATTGGGAATGAGAATCAATAACTTCATCGGGGATAAACAAACTTCTCATGAAGAGACCACCATTTTCCATAAAAGAGTAAATCCAAAAGTACTCAAGCTGCTCAAATAAAGAGTCTACCACTTGTTGTCATGTTGAGATTTCGAATGAGCGTTGTAAATGCTACTGGGGAACAAAGTTCATCTTCAGTGGGGAACTATGAATAAAATCTTACCGAGGAGACAAAAGTATTTATAGGCTCTGTTGTACCCTAAAGCTTTCCCCCTCATTTACTAATTATTTTCTCACAAGATCTCCTTTGGTCCAAGACTGCACAAGGGTTGATCAGCTCAAGACACCTCCTTAAGCACTGATGATTGAAATTAGGGTTTGAGATTGCACAAGTATAATTGAACTTTAAATTCCTCATATGACTTTCATGGATCATTATGGACCCCCAAGATTACTCATGTCAAGTTTCAAGCCTTGGATCACATTTTTGCTCAGTCAATTGAGCAGTTGACCTAAAAATTAGCTGTATTAGGGAAAAGTCAGTTGTGGCCAATTTACAGTCAAACTTCATAATTTTTATCCATATCAACATTATAAACTCATACGTATCATTTGATCAAAGTTTGGACCACAACTCCTCAAGAAATTTGATCAAACCATCAAAAGGGCAAAATGGTCAAAATTAGGGTTTTGACTGAGAAAGGGCAATTTCTGATTTTTGACCTAGCAAATGGTTAGTTAGTTTGAGGCATGATCTCAGAGTTCAATTGCATCATTTTGACCTAATGGCACGACTCAAAACATTGCTCAAGATCAATTGATTAATAGTTGATTTTTAGTCAAATGATCAAAAGTCAACTGTACATTGAAAAGTCAAACTTTGACTTTTTGATCAAAATCAAGTGTCAAAGATCATAATTCATCAAAACATGTAAAAATATGAAAATTGTTCATCAAGAAATCAAAAATTCAAGATTTCATTTTGAAAATTCAAAATTTTCAAACTTTAGAAATTTTTGTGTTGAAAACTTCATATTTTTTTCACAAATTTGAGGCAATTTTTCACCAGGATGCAAGATGATTCAAAAGAAACTTTCAACATGAAAGTTGTAGATCTCCATTAGGTCTACAACATTGCTTTACACAACTTCTCCTAGAAATGCTTGGATCTCAAGTTATTAATCCATGAATTCATGGTCATGAAACTAAAACACTTAGTGAAATTTTGAACATTTTAGGTCAGGATTTTGACCTAACTTCTGACCCAAGTTTCACACAGTTCCATTTGGATTTTGCAAAAGTGATTCAAAGAGGGGTTGTAGAGCAAATTACAAGCTTTCAAAAATTTATAAGAACTCCTTGAGATCATTTGTGACAAGGAGAATGGAAGGTCAGAAGTTAGGGTTTCAAGTTATTTTACAAGGCAAATTTTGTGATAAACAAAATTCAAATCTCAAACTTATGATGCACAATATTGCTTTGCAGGCCTCTAAACCTCAAGATCTCTCCATAATAATAAGATTACACTTGCTTTTAATCTATTATCCACTTGATTCAAGCTTTATCCAAGTTAATTTTCCATTAATGGCACAAAGGCACCATTGCCATTTACATAAAGCAAGCTTTATGCAAAGTCAACTTGCATTGAGCTTTGCACTTGTTCCTTCTGCACAAACTTCTTCTACAAAGTCAGATAAGTTTGTTTAAAGTTGGTAACCACTCTAGATAACTTTGTACTATGCATTGAAACCATGTTTGTCAATCTTACTTCAAAAACAAGTCAAGAAGCCAAAACATATGATCTTGTACTTTTGACCACCTCAAGTCTCCAAACCTTTTCCATACATAAACACAAGTCATTTGCAGGAAAATACACGCATGCTTAAGCCCTGAAACTCCCTAAAACACATAATCACCAAAAGCATCTCAAAACTTGCCATTTCTGAGTTTTGAATCCAATCTCCAAATTTGCTCGTGCGTTTCTTGGCCTTTTACTTTCAAAAGCTTCTAAATAACATATACAAACAATTCCAACACCTGCAACACGATTGTAACACCTCCATCACCATCCACCATTTTCAAAACAACACCTTGCACCTTGACTTCTCCAGAACTCCTCAGCCACTTGCAGTTCAAGCCAATCATCACATTAGCTTCCTGGGAACTTGAGGAAGCTAACCCAATCACTAGAACTCATCAAAAGTTGCTCAAACTAAAAACACGATACACTCTTGCAAGGTGAGTTTTCTGACTTTTGAACTCTTCATACAGACATCATTCATGGTTCATTTGTGAATAAGAAATGTAGATATCATTGTCCATAAGCTAATCATATCCTTAGATTTGATTATTGTTGTTTGAGTAGTTAGAATTTTGAATCTGAACCTCTAAAAATAATTAGGTCAGGATTTGGTACTTTAAAAAATTCTCATTCATCTTTGATTTATAGTTTATGATATTTATATGGTTGGATTCGTATGAAAAAAAGGAACAACTTTCATGTTTACATTTTTCATTTCTGTTGAGAAATGGTGAAGTTACAGGTGGTCTAGCTGGAGGTTGAAGATGAAGTGTATTCAGAACTTATTTTGTATTATATATTTATCATTTCAGTTATATTAACGGATGTCTAGGCACCCCAATGGTAAGGAAACGCGCTGGTAATCAAGAGGTCATGGGTTCGAACCTCAGTGCACTGTCTTTTTCTTTTTTCACATTTTCTTACATTTTTTTACTCCAGCAGCGCTTGGGCCTCCAAACGTTTGGGCCTAACTTTTTTTTCTCTATTTTTTACCCCCCTGCCTTGTTGTTTACACCCCTAGCCCATTTTTTTTTCTTTGTTTGTTATTCTATTTTTTTTCTTTCTTTTCTATTTTATTTTCATTTTATATTTTCTTTATTATTAATATTATTATTAATATTATTATCATTATTATTATTATTATTATTATTATTATTATTATTATTATTATTATTATTATTATTATTAATAAGAATAAAAAAAACATTTCTATTTTATTACTTATATTTATTTAGTTTATTTTTTCTTCACAAAAACAAAAGAACAAAAACATTTCCTTTATATAATTTAATTTACCCTTTTTAAATACTTAGATAATTTAATTTTTATCATTGTACTATATTATTTTTCTTGTAAATTAAAATCAATTTAGAATTTAGGACTTTTATTTAATTATTTTTATTTACTAATTTAATTAAATTCACAAAAACCCTAAAAAACTTGTTTTCTTTAAATTGAATTATTTTACTAACTTAATCTTAATTTTCTTTTTTTTAGTTAATTATTTTGTTTTAATTAATTAAGTCAAAAACCCTTTTTCATGAAAAACCAAACAAAAATCACATTTCTTCTTACATTTTATATTCTTGCATTTTTTCTTTATTGTTACATTTATTCAAATTCAATATGGTTGTAATGATTTATTTAGATTTAATTTCTTGCAATTCCCCATTTGTAATTTATACACTCCTCCCCTAAATGATGTAATAGCTTAGTATTTTTATTTTTCACAATTTAATTGCTTTATATACAAATGCTAGTAATTAGGGTTTTGTATGGAAAGATTAAAACCAACAAATAGCAAACCCTAATCAAAGATAAATCAAGCATGTAAACCAATACGCTTGCACATATACACCCCTAGGGTAAATCCACTTTGTTGCCTTACAAAAATAACCATATTATGCATGTGAGGTATCTTAGCAAAAACAAGCAAAATACAAGATCATAGTCCCTCGATGACGCTATCCATGTTCCCTTTCAAAATGATCTTAGTCCCTAAATAAAATGCTAAGATGTCTTACAACATTGCTAATCATAGCTATACGATGACCCATGCCCGTCCCTTTTACATCCAAAGATAGGGTTACTTACCAAATCAATGGTAAGATAACAATGTCAAAGGAAAGAGGAAATGAACATGAAATACATGTGAGTAGGTAGAATGTTCCTAGTTGCTTGCTCAATTTCAAAACAAAAACATCCTTTCTATTTTTCAAAACAAACACCAACACTTTCAAAAACATCTTTCAAACTTGAAAACATTTTCAAAAGATCAAAACACTTTGTATACATTCTTACGAACGAGAATCATTACAAAGTTTGCCTAAACGATGGCATCTTTACAAAATACTTTCAAAAAACCACACAAAGCACTTTTTTCAAACAAAAGCAAGTGATCTAGAAAGTAACTAAGAGCCCATAGATAACTATGAATGAAAAGGGTGTTGTGGTACGGTGGGAGAACTGACTTGAGGTTTTGCGTTTGTGTTTGCAAATGTTTCGGTTTAGCAAGAGTCGCCACCGACTTTTTATTTTATCCAAAGTAAAGGTCAAAAAGCACAGGAAAAACCTTTTAGATGTTTTCTTGGGTTCGGGGGGTAGATTATGAAAAGGGAAGGTGCAAGCACCCTTTTCATCCATGGTTATCCATGGGCTCTTAGTCACTTGTTTAGATCACTTGCTTTTTCTTTTCAATTGTTTGAAATGGTGCTTTGTGTGTGGTTTTGAAAAGAGGCCAACGTTTTGGAAACCTTTGTAATGATTCTTGTTTGAATGTATACAAATGTGTTTTTGTCTTTTGAAAAGATATTTCAATGTTTGAAAGTTTTTTTTTGGGAAATGTTTTGAAATTATGTTGTGGGGTGTGTTTGAAAATAGCAAGGATGTTTTTGCAAGTTTTGATCAAGTAACTAAGAGTTGTCTACCCTATTTTATTCAAAGATCTTTCCTGTACGTTTTTAACCCTTTTGACAGTGTTGTTTTACCATTGCATTTGGTAAACAACCTTGTATTAGGATGTTAAACGGGACAGACGCGGGTCATCGTATTGACCATGATAGCAATTGTGCTAAGTATCTTTGCCAAGTTTTTAAGGGACTAGATCATTTTGTATAGGCAACCAAGATAGCGTCATCGAGGGACTATGATCTTTTGTTTTGTTTTTGTTTTGCCAAGATACTCAACATGCATAACATGGCCAATTTAAAAGGCAACAATTGGATGAAACTCTAGGGGTGCATGTGTGCATTGTGTTGTCAATTTACATGCTTTTTTGTCTTTGTATTAGTCAAGCTATTTGTTTGATTTTTGGATTGTTGGCATACAAACCCAGTCTCTAATCATGGTATAATTGAAAGCGTAAATGCGTAAAATAAATCTACCACTATTACAACATGATTATGGGGAGGGGGATACAATTTTTGAATGGGGATTATTTGGCAAGAAATTAAAACCCTAATTTTACTATTACATCCAAATTGAATAAATGGCATAAATAATAAATGAATAATATTTAAATAAACAAATTAAATAAATATACAAAATATTATGAATATGCAAAAATGTTTTTGTTTATTTTTTTATGTATGTAAAAAATATTTAGTGTATATATAAACAAAAAATAAAAGATTATATATTTTTTTATTAAGGGTAAAACCCTAATTTTCTTTTAAGAATGTAAATATATTAAATATACTATTTATGTGTACAATAAAATAAAATAATGTATATACAAAAAATAAAATGTATTTACAAAAATATTATTTTTATATGTATAAATAATAAAATAAAAATATACAATATTTCTAAAATTTTTATTTGTTTTTATTAAGGAAAATAATAAGTATTTATTAATTAATAATTTTTCATGTTAGAAAAATAAAAATAAAAATATAAAAATAAATGTGAAAACTTATAAAAATATTTTTGGTATTTTTTATGCTCAAAAATAATAAATTAAAATCATAAATGAAAATAAAAATGGAAAAATACAAAAATATGAAAAAATGGGCCAGGGGGTGCAATCAGTAAAAGGGGGTGCCAATAGTGAGCCAGAACCAAGCCCAGTCCACCAGACTTCATCTTTAACCTTTGTCTCAAAAATGCGCGCGTCTGGCTTCAAACATGAACAACCTGCATACGTGCTCTAATGCAAAACCCATAACATCAAAGTTGTAGCATTTTTCAAGACGAATCCAACCATATAAGAAACTTAATCTAACTCCCAAAGACCAGAGAGAATTTCTCTGGCCCTAATTTCTAACCTAACTTTTTCAGGAAGTTCATGGATCAAATTCTCTTAACACACTTAATTTAAATGAAAACTGAGCATATGTACAACTTCATGGCTATGAATACTACATTTTTTATTCACAAACCTAAGCCTAATGATTCCTAAATAGAGAGACAGGAAGTAGATAAAAACCTATTTCAGTTAAGATCGTGTCTGACAATGTGGAGCTTTTCAATGAGGCCTGAGGTGTTTGGGAGCTTGCTTGAACTTCCTCTGACCTTCCCCAATGCCTAGCTTGCCTTGAATGTGCTTGAACAAGCCTACAGAACTCAACCTGCACAAGCTGAAATCAAAAATGGCAAACCTTGTAAAGGGAGTTACAGTTAGTGTTTAAGGGTTGGGATAGCTTGGATAGGTTGTATGGAGGGTGTTTGAACAGGTTTGGGGCAAAACAAACGAGCAACTTGTGAGATAGAACTCAAGATGCAGAAGCTGCCCTGTTTTGCCAATGGAAGGTGATTTTGTGCTATGGGAGGTTTCAGGACTCAAAGGCTCGTGTTTTAGGTTCAATATAAGGTGTAAAAATTGTCTCAAAAGCTTGCAAGAGTTGGTTCTATCTGATGTTCCCGTTGTTTGTATTTTGACAAGTTTCTTGTATATGAAGCAAAAGTGGACAAGTGATGCAAGACATGCCTGTACAGGATATCTATCCTATTGCACTCTATGCTCTTGGCCCCTCAAGTTGGTGGATATTGTATGCAGTAGAAGATATGGTTCAATGCTCAAGGATGCCATTTGACATAAAGCAAGATTTTGACAAAAATGGTAATGTACCTTTTACCATTTTGGGATTAATCTAATGTATAATCCTCTAATTACCAAAACAAAGCCTTAGACCAATGGATTTGCAATTAATTATTGAGTATGAAAGGGTTTTGAGACCTGTAATCAAGTACAAAGCAAGCTGATTAGAGTTTGTAACTTGTATCAATATGAACATGCCTTGGATAAAAAGTGAGTTTTTGCCAACTTCAAGCCTTCGATTCTTCCTAACCACAAATAATTTTGGATAGTTCTTGGACATTTTGGAAAGCTTGCAACATGCTCTACAATCCATATTTGAAATGAAATTTGAGATTCCAAGTGGAACTAGGTGAAAAATTGCCATAAATATAGGTAAAAATCCTGCCTAAACTAGGGCAAAATTTCACTAAGTTAAAAGTTTCATGGACCCTTGTTCGAAAAATCATAACTTGAGATCCAAGATTCTTTTAAGAAAACTTTGTGAATCAAAGTTGTAGAATTTGTGGAGGTCTATAACTCTCATGTTGGGAGTTTTGTTTGAATCCAATTGCATCATGGTGAAAATGTTGGGCAAAATTGGGAAAAATTAAGAAAATTTCATAATGTAGAAAAATTCTAAGTTATGAAAATTTTCAAACTTAAACCCTAATTTGAAAAATTGGGTTTCTTGATGAACAAGTTTCATGTTTTGACACATCTTGATGAAAAATGACCCTTGGCACTTGATTTTGACCAAAAAGTCAAAGTTTGACTTTTCAGTGTACAGTCAAATTTTGATCAGTTGACTGAAAAATATATTTGTTAATCCAATGCAATTGAGATCTTTTGAACCTTATGAATAGGTCAGGATGATGCCATTCATCCCTTGAATCCATATTTGAGCCCAATTTGCCATTGGCTAGGTGAAAAATCAGAAATTGCCCTTATACAGTCAAAACCCTAAAAATGACCATTTTGCCCTTTTGATGATCTGATCAAATTTCTTGAGGAGTTGTAGTCCAAACTTGATAAAATGGTTCATATGAGCTTATAATGTTGATGTGGATCAAAAATTGTGAGGTTTGATTGTAAATTGGCCACAGTTGAGTTTTCGCTAAATACAGCTGATTTTTAGGTCAACTGTCCAATTGACTGGGCAAAAATTTGATTCAAGGCTTGAAACTTGGTATGAGGAATATTATATGTCCAAAATGAAGTATGAAAGTCACTTTGAGCATTGAAAGTCCAAAAATCCTGGTGCAAACTCAAACCCTAATTTCAGGTCAATAGTGCAAGGAGATGTCTTGAGCAGTGCAAACCCTAGCTTGTCTGGAATTCAAAGAGTCTTATGAGGGGAAATCTTGATAAAATGAGAGGGAAAATTTTTGGGTACAACAACTGCCCGTGTTCAATCTTCTTGGACCTGAAGAGTTAGATTAGCGAGTTTGCCTTTCGTGACTCGAAGGTAAAAAATGATTGGACACTAGAGTGCCTATAAATTTGCACTCGTCAAAATGTAGTTGAGGGAATGGGCTTAAAGATTCTATTTGGAGCTGGTAGAATCTTGCTGGAGATGGGCTTAAAGATGCCATCCAAGATTGTTTGTTGAAAATCAGGAGAATGAACAACAGATTGCTATCCGTATTTGGAACGTATCTGAGTTGTATCTGGAGATTGGATTTGTATGAGCAAAGGAATGGCTTCCGTGTCTGGAGGGTATCTGAGTTGTAACTGTATTTGATTCTTGAATGAATATCAGAATGACTGCCGTGTCTGGAGTGTATCTGTATTTGTATCCGAAATCTGAAATCTGAATAAGCGACAGAAAAACATCCATGTCTGGAGTACCTTTGGGCTGGGGAATAGGTTTGAATGAGTGACAGAATGACAACCGTGTTTGGAGCGTATCTGGACTGTATCTGAAGTTGAGATATGTATGAGTAGCAGAATGACTTACGTGTCTGTAGTGTATCCATACTGTAACTGGGATCTGGACAAGTGACCGAATGACCTCTGTGTCTGGAGTGCATATGAACCTGAAGTTGATAGTTGAATCTGAATAAGAAATAGAATGGCTTCCGTGTATGGAGCATATCTAATTTGTATCTGATTTCTGAAGTCTGAATGAGTAGTAAAATGACCGACGTATCTGGGGTGTATCCATACTGTATCTGAGATCTTTTAACATTTGTTAAAGGTAGCTTTTAATCTTATCCTGAAAAGGGAAAAATGTTAGCTAAAACATAAAGTTATGTTGCATGATATGTATGGTGCAATAAAATGTGTTATATTGATTTTTATGGTATATGAATGTAATGGATGCACATGTAAGCTAAGTATCCGTCTTGCTGAGTGTGATATATCCTTGATAGCTAGAGATAATGAAATATTTGACTGCTGCCGGGAAAAAAAATCCTTGACTGCTGTTATTGATTCAAAATCTTTGATTGCTGAGAATGAGAAATCCTTGGACCATTGTTGGGGATTAACAAGAATTTTGATAACTTCTGCGGGGATATGGGAATCTTCCATGACTTTCTGGGGAATAAGGAAAACACTGACGATCTCTACTGGGGAATCAGAAACTGGGAGACTTCAACCGGAGAAAAGAGATTGAGAATCTTCGATCTGCTGGGAAATAACTCTGGGGAGAAAATTTGCTCTGTTGAAGAGTTCTCAAAGGCTTGGGTTGCATGCCAATCTACTGAGGATTTATGGAGGAAATTTGATGGTACTCCACTGGGGTTTAAAGGTTGAAGTTTAGGACTCCGTTGGGGAAGAAAGTTTTATCTTTGCTGAGGGTTTGCAGTTCAAAGTTTTCTGGTTCCGCTGGGGATATGGGAGTTTGGAAATTTATCTCTGATGGGGACTTGGATGATGTACTATAGGGGATTTCCTCTGAAATAGCCTAAAGACGTTTTCCTATACTTTCATCCTATCAGTAATTATCCTTTCTCATTTTGTTTCATTTGTAAGCAGTGATTATATTCAAATGCATATGCTCATTTAATAAATCATTGGACGTTTTCAAATAAAACACAAGTGTGAAAAGAAAGAAAAGGCAAATAAATTTCTGCACTTTGAAGTATCTTTATATTAACTTTGTGTAAGTATTTTGTACAAAGGAGACAGTCATCCTAGTAAGAGAATGTTGTCATAAAAATGAGAAAAAAATTTATACAAAGAAAGATGGCTATGTGTAACAATTCCATGGGGTTCCCATTCTGCTATAGCCTTCGTAACTCTGAGTATCTTGTCCATTAGTTGCTTCGTTCGACGTTGATTAGGTTTATCAAAAGCCCGGAGCTTGTCGGTGAAGAGATTGTCTTTAAAGTGATCCGACGAGACATAGTCATATGCTTTAATTCTCTAACTTTTGCCTGGACCGCCATTTCGGGTTTTCGATCCACCGGGTAACCCTTTTTTGCCCAAGTCGCCCTTTCGGGTTTTCAACTTGCCGGGTGTACAGATTTTTTATATTTATCCCTAATTTTTGCCTGAATTTCCCTTTCGGGTTTTCGATTCACCGGGATACCTATTTTTGCCCAAGTCGCCCTTTCGGGTTTTCGACTTGTCGGGTCGTTTTATGCGTAGTATCTTTTAACTATGTATGCGTTCGCAGGGTGCGGCAGGTCATCGTCGTCCATGGTGGTCAACATCATTGCCCCACCAGAAAATATGTTTTTGATCACAAATGGTCCTTCGTAAGTAGGAGTCCACTTGCCCCTGGGATCACTTTGCGGTAAGATGATCCGCTTAATTACAAGGTCCCTGACTTGATATACTTGTCTCTTGACTTTCTTGTTGAAGGCCCTGATCATACATTTTTGATACGCCTGACCATGGCAAACAGCAGTAAGTCGCTTTTCGTCAATCAAGTTAAGTTGATCAAGCCGGGTCTGAATCCAATTGTCTTCACTCAAACTAGCATCCTTCATGATTCTCAAGGAGGGAATCTGAACCTCGATAGGTAAAACAGCTTCCATGCCGTATACCAAAGAAAAGGGTGTTGCCCCAGTTGAAGTGCGTGTCGTGGTACAATACCCGTGCAAAGCAAACGGTAACATCTCATGCCAGTCCTTGTAGGTGACTGTCATCTTTTGAATGATCTTCTTGATATTTTTGTTCGCAGTTTCGACAACACCGTTTATCTTAGGCCGATAGGGAGATGAATTGTGATGTTGAATCTTGAACTGCTCGCACAGAGAAGTGATCATAGTATTGTTCAAATTTGTACCATTGTCAGTGATAATCCTGTCGGGGATACCATACCGGCATATGAGGTTCTGCTTGATGAAGCGGGCAACCACATTTTTTGTAACGGAGGCGAAGGAAGCTACTTCGACCCACTTGGTAAAGTAATCAATGGCCACCAGGATGAAACGGTGTCCATTGGATGTTGTAGGCTTGATCTCTCCAATCATGTCGATTCCCCACATCGCGAATGGCCAGGGAGCTGTTAAGACATTGAGAGGAACTGGAGGAATATGTACCTTGTCAGCATAGATTTGGCATTTGTGACAAGTACGGGAATGTTGATGACAATCAGTTTCCATGGTAGACCAATAGTAGCCTGCCCGTAGAATCTTCTTAGCCATCGTATGACCACTTGAGTGGATGCCAAAGGTGCCATTATATAGTTCAACCATGATCTGCTCAGCTTCAACTTTGTCCATACAACGGAGTAGGACACAATCAATATTGCTCTTGTATAGGATACCATTACTCAGAAAGAACTTGGCCGCGAACCTTCTTAGGAATTTTTTGTCGTTGACTGAAGCTCCCTCAGGGTATTCTTGTGCTTCGAGATATCTTTTGACGTCATGAAACCAAGGTCGGTCCACCACTTCTTTAGAATTAATCTTGAGACAATGTGCAGGTTCGTCCATTTGTTCAATGGTGATTTGAGGCGCCTCATTATCCCAATTAAGTTTAAACATGGATGACATTGTAGCTAGTGCATCTGCTAGTTGATTCTCTTCTCGCGGGAAGTGCTCGAAGGTGATCTGCTCGAAATGTGGTAACAATGTCAAGACATGTTCTTTGTAGGGGATGAGGTTAGGGTGTTTAGTATCCCACTCTCCTTTGATTTGACTGATAACCAAAGTTGAGTCCCCAAATACAACCAAAGATTTGATTCCCAAGTCAATAGCAGCCTTGAGACCAAAGATACAAGCTTCATACTCGGCCATGTTGTTGGTGCAGCTAAAGAAGAGTCTAGCAGTGAAAGGTGTATGGAAACCTTCTGGAGAGATAAGCACTGCGCCAATACCGTTTCCAAGTGCGTTGGAGGCACCATCAAAGTACAGAGTCCATCAGGATCCTTATTCAGGTCCGTCATACGATATATTTTCTTCAATGTTGCTCAAAGTGATGATATCCTCGTCGGGAAAGTCGAACCTCATGGATTGGTAATCTTCGACGGCTTGATGAGCCAGATGATCGGCTAGCACACTCCCCTTTATAGCTTTTTGGGTCGTGTACTATATATCATACTCAGTCAGGATCATCTGCCATCTAGCGATTCTTCCGGATAGAGCCGGCTTCTCGAAGATGTACTTGATCGAATCCATTTTAGAAATCAACAAAGTGGTATGCGTCAACATATACTGCCTTAGCCGACGAGCAGCCCATACCAAAGCACAGCAAGTTTTCTCGAGCAGTGAATAGCGAGTCTCACAGTCGGTAAACTTTTTGCTAAGGTAATAAATGGCATGCTCTTTTCGGCCAGACTCGTCATGTTGGTCCAATACGCACCCCATTGAATTATCCAAAACAGTCAGATACATGATTAATGGCCTTCCTTCGACGGGTGGCATCAAGATAGGAGGTTCCAGCAAATACTCCTTGATCTTATCGAAAGCAACTTGACAATCATCATTCCATTTAACCAACTGATCTTTCTTCAACAATTTAAAGATTGGTTCGCAGGTAGATGTTAGGTGTAAGATAAACCTTGCAATGTAGTTTAGGCGTCCCAATAAACCTCTGACCTCCTTCTCAGTGCGAGGGGTAGGCATCTCTTGTATAGCTTTGACTTTGGAAGGATCAACCTCGATGCCTTTGTTACTGACGATGAATCCCAGAAGTTTACCGGACCTGACTCCAAAAGTGCACTTGCTAGGGTTCAGTCTGAGCTTGTATTCCTTTAACCTGACAAACAGCTTTTGCAGATGGTCGAGGTGTTCTTCTTCTGTCTGTGAATGGGCTATCATGTCATCTACATAGACTTCGATCTCATGATGTATCATGTCATGAAACAAAGCTACCATGGCTCGCTGATAGGTTGCCCCGACATTCTTCAGTCTGAATGGCATCACTTTATAGCAGAAGGTACCCCATTGCGTAACAAAAGTAGTCTTCTCCATGTCTTCGGGGGCCATTTTGATCTGGTTGTACCCTGAAAATTTTTCCATGAAAAAGAATACCTTGTGTTGAGTTGTGTTGTCAACCAAGATGTCAATGTGTGGTAGTGGAAAATCATCTTTAGGGCTAGCCCTGTTTAAGTCTCTATAGTCCACACACATTCTGACTTTTCCGTCCTTCTTAGGCACGAGCACAATGTTAGCAACCCATTGTGGATAGGAAGTAACAACAAGAAAGCCAGGATTGAACTGCTTCATCACTTCAGCTTTGATCTTTTCGGACATGTCGGGCCTCATTTGGTGGACCTTCTGCTTGATTGGTGAACAATCTTCTCTTGTAGGGAGACAGTGAACCACAATATCTGTATCCAGTCCCGACATGTCTTCATAGGACCAGGCGAAGATCTCAACATATTCATTCAACAGCTGAACTAAGCGCTCTTTGACACTTGGCTCTAGGTTGGCACTCACTTTAACCTCTTTTCTGTCTTTGGAAGTTCCCAAATTGATAGTCTCTAATAACTCTTCATGGGGCAGAATAGCCCTTTCTTATTGTTGCAAAAGTCTAGCCAATTCTCCAGGCACTTCACAGTCTTCATCACCTTCGTATTCGGCATGATTGACCAGATCTTCAGAGTCACTGAAGGCCATAGAAAAATTGTTACCCATGGAATCCGGAGTGGATGGGTACCTGCATTTTGTGAGTGTGGGTGTGTGTAAGGGATAGCCACCTTTAAACAAAATAAAATGTAAAAGGAAAGAAAATGAACACAAAAGTTTATATATGAAAACGTCCATGATTCATTAAAAATGGCATATGAAAATGAAGAATCAAAACCCTTACAAATGGACCTATATGCCCCGGGTAAGGCATAAGGCAAAAAGAGTGTACAAATTGTTTAATAATTATTACAGACCAAATAGGAAATGTTCAAAAGATAAATTACTGATTGATGAAAGTAATGGGAACGAAGTCTTTCGCCTCCCAGTTGTTCAGTCCTCCTTTAATGGTTGGAAAGATCCAGTCTTCAAAATTGCTTCCTTCTTCATCATCTTCTAAAGCATGAACTCCATGATGAGTGATTTTCAGTGGCGGTCCTACAGCCCGGGAGTGACGTATAACTTTCTGACTAGCAGCAGTGAAACCCAAACCAAACTTATCTGTCTTGTAAGGAAAATCTGGCAGTTGACCCCATACTGTGCTTCCGCCTTCCTTGATCACAGCCTCCGCATCTTTAAGGGATGAAATCCAGGACACAGGCTTAGTAATGATGGGCACATCAGTCATTGTCTTAGCTACCGCAACTTCAGGAGAAACCTCTTCAAAGTGTTGGAAAGGTGTTTCTATGAATTCACCATCTAACCCCATGTAGCGAAAAGAGTTAAGGTGGCTTATCATATACTCCTCCTCACCATGAATTGTTATGATTTTACCCTGGACTGGGTATTTGAGCATCTGGTGTAGAGAAGAAGTGACTGCCCCAACGTTGTGGATCCATGGCCTTCCCAACAAGCATGAATATGAAGGACGGATGTCCATCACATAAAATGTAGAGTTGAAAATTTCCGTTCCCACCTTAATTGGGATGTCCACCTCTCCGTGAACCATCCTCTTAGAACCGTCGAAGGCTCTAACGATGATATTACTGGGCTTTAAGGTCAAACCTTCACAGTCTAGCCTGTCCAATGCTTTCTTTGGTAGGACATTTAAAGATGAACCGGTATCAACTAGAACGTGAGCAAGTGTGGTCCCTCTGCACTCTACCGAGACATGCAGTGCATCATTATGCTTTCTTCCCTTAGATGTTAGATCGGCATCATAGAAGCCAAGACCATTGTCGGCTGTAAGGCTGGCTACACACTCTTGAAACTGATCCGCAGAAGTTTCTTGAGGCACATGTGCCGTCTTCAGGAATTTGATCAAGGCTTTGGCATGAGCCTCGGAGCAGAGCAATAGAGCCAGCATAGAGATTTTTGAAGGGGTTTGCCCCAGCTACTCTATGACATCATAGTCGCTCTTCTTAATTATCTTTAAAATCTCCTCCATTTCCTTTTGGGTGGTCTCGGGGATAACCAAAGTTTGAGCCCTCGTCCTGACGGGCGCTTCTTGGATCCCCTTACCTTTATCAGCAGTAACAGCAGAGGGTACAACTTCGGGAGTAACAATTTATTCAATCACTGGACCTCGCACAGATATCTTGACAGGCACAAGAGCACTTGAGGGTCTGAAGATCGCCCTTGGAGGAGCAATCTCCGGAGAGAAGATTCTTCTGCTACGAGTGATCTTACTTGTCCCCGCAATATTTCCTATGTCAGGAGTTTCTTCCTCGGAATTCTCTTCCACTGATTCGATCTGCTTAACACCGTGGTAGAAGATCTCTCTTCCATAATTCCACGGTATCGTCTTGTTGGACTTATATGGGATAGGCCCCGGCATAGTAATCTTCAGCGGTACAAACTTTGGATCGGGTGTAATCTTAACAGGTCTTTTGGAGACCTTGGAAAGGTTCTCCGAAATGGTGATTATAGCAACATCATTGATTGGAGTAACAGGAGTAAGATGAGTCTTCTTGAAGAGGATTTCTTGAGTATCCATCAGGCGTTGGATGCCTGACTTCAACAGCGGACAGTCAGATTGCAAGGTCGAACAAAGGTAACAATCTTTTTCACAGCCTGGGAAAATCCCGACTTTCAACAAATTCATCTTGATCATTGGCAACAGGGTCATTAAGTCATCAACAGCGGTAACATGAAGATCTTCTACGATAGCATGGACATTATGACCATGTTTTGGCATAGGAGCGGATATCACATTAGGTTTTTTGGGGGCATCAAACTCTACCTCCTTGGCATCTATTAAATCTTGGATCTTGTTTTTAAGGGCCCAACAGTTGTTGGTGTCGTGCCCCACACTGTCCGAATGATATGAACATTTTGCATTTGAGTGATAATAGGGAGAATAGGTATTTGGGTTTTTCGGCGCTTCTTTCAAGT
This sequence comes from Vicia faba, assembly GCA_948472305.1. Taxonomy (NCBI): domain Eukaryota; kingdom Viridiplantae; phylum Streptophyta; class Magnoliopsida; order Fabales; family Fabaceae; genus Vicia; species Vicia faba. The sequence goes on from OX451737.1 coordinate 1,042,517,481, forward strand.
TGGTAAGGTTTAACTTTAACAGATGAGGGAGGACTTGAGCAGGTGTCATATTGATCCGGGTGAACTGCCGTTGTGGCCTTTCCACCCTGGTTTGGTTAGCTCTGGGTGGAATTCTTCGAGGTTGATCGGCTGAGGAGTTCTGAATCATCACAGCCCCTACCGTTGGTCGGTGCTCCATTCTTCCTTGATTTCTCTGGGTGTAAACAGCAGAAACTTCCTTCTTGGCCGGGAAGGTCTTCTTGATAGCATTGGAGGCAGAGGTATCCTTCTGAATTTTACCACTCTTAATGCCAGCTTCGACCCTTTCACCCGTCAGAATTAAATCGGTGAACCCTGAAGATGAGCTTCCGATCAAGTGATTAAAGAACGGACCTGATAGGGTCCCCAAAAAAATATCAACAAGCTCTCTTTTAGACAATGGTGGCTGCACCCTTCCAGCCAAATCCCGCCACTTCTGGGTGTATTCCTTAAGACCTTAATTAGAAACCATACCCATACTCTGTAATTGAGTACGAGTAGGCGCTAAATTTGCGTTATATTGGTATTGTTGATAGAAAGAAGCAGCCAAATCCTCCCAGTTATGTACATCAGATCTCTCAAGCTGATAAAACCACAGATCCTTATCAGAAGAGTGAGGTTGGATCTTTCTAACGTAGGACCGCAGATGCATCTTCGGATAGGACAAACCGTCATATTTAGCAAATGTAGGCACTTTGAACTTGGGGGGAATGACGATCCCAGCAACAAACCCTAGTTCTTCGAAATCCAACCCAGGTACTCTTTGTACCTCCATGGCTGCCAGCCGATCTTCCAGATTTTTATAGTTATCGTCTGCCGGAGGGTACTGCTGCTTAGAGTAATCTTCATCTTCTTCCTCTTCTTCTTCAGCCTCAGATTCGGACGGTACCGCAGCTCCTTTTCCTTTGCCAACCCCTTCATCAGACGTCGAGGGGAAATCCAAGACTCTCCTAGCTTGGTTCTCAAATCTTCTTCCCATAATGGCCATATCAACTCTTTTCTTTTTTTTTATTTTCTTTTTCCTTCTCCTTATCTAACAGTGCTTTAAGGTCTTCTTGACCCTTTTCCAAGGTCATGAGGAGTTGTTGGAATTGCGAATTTTGTGCTTGCAGATCTTTGACCGTCTGCTCTATATCCATCTTGCTGAAATAAATAGCAGAAAGATAAGGAAACCTGGTGTGAAGACCTGTTTATGCATATGATGAATGATATGTATTCATGTAATGCATTCAAGGATTCAGAAATTCAAAGTTGTTACAAACAAAAAGAACACACGTCATATTAATAAGAAGAAATTTGTTAGTACATAAATTCCCCATGGGAAAAATATTACAAAATTCTTAATGTAAAAAGACGTTGCGCATCCTCTTTGGTGTGATGTAAGTGTTGAGAGTCTGCTCTTCATGGAGTCGACGAGTAAGTTCCAAAACCTTCTTCTCACTGGCGTAGAAGCTGGCTTCAAAAGTATTCCGTTCTTCCTTGAGCTGTATCCAACTTTTTTGCAAATCTTCCAATGATGTTGGCATGTCAGGATGTAGGAGGGTGTATGGAACCTCTCCTTCCATAACAGGCTCTTTGATCATAGGCAGAATGTGGGGGTAAGGCATCATAAGACTCTGGGCGCGGGTTCGTACCCACTTGAGGTAAGGCTCAAGGGGGATGGAATTTTTGTGTCCTTGTTTCTTACTGTCCACTTTGTTGGGCATCCTCCAAGCTCAAATAAACCTTTGTCGGAGTCCTTGAGCGTCGTTTTCGAAGTCAAAAACCAAGTCTGGAATCAACATGTCGTGAGGGCCATCCCTTCAGGCATACCCAAATTGTCTCAGAGCTAAACAGGGGTTGTAGGTAATGCCTCCCCTAATGCCAAGTAATGGGACATTAGGGAATTCCCCATAATGATCAATGATGATGACATTTTCTCTAGACCGAGAACACCAATGAACATCAGAATGGGTAAGAGTCATCAACCGTTGTGACCACCTCAAGCCTTGTTCATTCTTCAAGACTGACTGGGGAAGGTGAGAAATAAACCACCTTGTTAGAAGAGGAGTGCAACACATGAGAACACCTCTTTTGCTCATTGTTCATGTGTGAAATGAGTGTAAGATGTCCCCAAGCAATGTAGGCATAGGATTCCGAGATAAGAAAATCTTGACAACATTCACATCTATAAGCTGATCAGGGTTTGGGAACAAGACCAACCCATAGATGAGAAGTGCTACAATTTCCTCAAAAGCTTGAAGATCTAGAGAATTCCAGCAGTCTTGTGCCTTCTCAAACAGAAACTTTGCTAAGAAACCCTTGACACCACTTCTGGTTTCCCAATTACCTTTGATATCAGATGGTTGCAAGTGTAAGGGTTGAGCAACATCTTCAGGCTTTGGTTCTCTTTCCGTATCGTTGTAGGGTAGTTGATGGAGAATAGGAATCCTCAGGAGTTGAGAAAATTCCTCCAAAGTAGGTACTAGTTGGTAATCAGGAAATGTGAAGCAATGGTGTAGGCGGTCAAAGAATTGGAAGAGAACTTTCACCATATCTTCTTCAATGTTGGAGTTTACCAAGTTGATAAGTCTACCATGTCTTTCAATGAAGAGAAAAATTTCTGGAATCGTGGAAGCAAGCTCCTTGAGTTGAGGAGGGATTTTCACAAGGTTGGCTTGAATTGTTTTCCTGCGAAGAGATTCCATTACCTACAAAACAAGAACAAAGATGAAGATCCAAACCCTTGAAATGGTTAGTGGATGCATATGATGCTTTATGATGTCCATGATGTATGCACAAGTATATGTACAAGCAAGTCACACAAGATCCTAGTTTCAGGCTTGCATGGGGTTTCATAGGTAAGTACCCTCTTGAAGTTTAGTTGGCTCAACCAGTACTATTATTAGTAACCGGGTTCTAAGGAGCTTAATATCACTGGATTATTTTCTGTGTTCATTGTTTCAGTTTAGCCACTTAACTGGCGACCGAAATATTCCAAGAAAATAACCCTCAATGAGTGTAGTGTCGAGTATCTACCAACTTCAGATTGTACCAAAGGCGGTCATCTCACTACCCCTAAAAAGGCCAAGATGGTCAAGTAAAGGTTCTAAAAGTTCATTAGTGCTTCATGACATCACTCAGCGGCCCCGTATTCTCTTTGATTGACTCAAAGGCTACCGGTACCCACAAATATGTCGCACTAATATAGCTATTGCTTCAACCATGTCGGTATACCCCGCACAGTTTCCACAATGTATTGCTATTTACCTATGAATGTTTCCCCAAATCCGGGTAGAGGATTTCAATTCCAAACAATAGAACCAAATGTAAAGCAATCAAAGCAAACAAAGTAAGCACGTAAAGGTGATCTAAACCCTAAGGTAACCCCACTTTTCAAATAATTCCCCAACAGAGTCAACTTTTTATTTTATCCAAAGGAAAGGTCAAAAAGCACATGAAAGACCTTTGAGATGTTTTCTAGGGTTCGGGGGGTAGATTATGAAAAGGGAAGGTGCAAGCACCCTTTTAATCCATGGTTATCCATGGGCTCTTAGTCACTTGTTTAGATCACTTGCTTTTTCTTTTCAATTGTTTGAAATGGTGCTTTGTGTGTGGTTTTGAAAGGTGTTTTGAAAAGAGGCCATCGTTGTGGCAACCTTTGTAATGATTCTTGTTTGAATGTATACAAAGGTGTTTTTGTCTTTTGAAAAGATATTTCAATGTTTGAAAGTTTGTTTTTGGGAAATGTTTTAAAATTGTGTTGTGGGGTGTGTTTGAAAATAGCAAGGATGTTTTTGCAAGTTTTGATCAAGTAACTAAGAGTTGTCTACCCTATTTTACTCAAAGATCTTTCCTATATGTTTTTAACCCTTTTGACAGTGTTGTTTTACCATTGCATTTGGTAAACAACCTTGTATTAGGATGTTAAACGGGACAGGCGCGGGTCATCGTATTGACCATGATAGCAATTGTGCTAAGTATCTTTGGCAAGTTTTTAAGGGACTAGATCATTTTGTATAGGCAACCAAGATAGCGTCATCGAGGGACTATGATCTTTTGTTTTATTTTTGTTTTGCCAAGATACTCAACATGCATAACATGGCCAATTTAAAAGGCAACAAGTGGATGAAACCCTAGGGGTGCATGTGTGCATTGTGTTGTCAATTTACATGCTTTTTTGTCTTTGTATTAGTCAAGCTAGTTGTTTGATTTTTGGATTATTGGCATACAAACCCTAATCTCTAATCATGGTATAATTGAAAGCGTAAATGCGTAAAATAAATCTACCACTATTACAACATGATTATGGGGAGGGGGATATAATTTTTGAATGGGGATTATTTGGCAAGAAATTAAAACCCTAATTTTACTATTACATCCAAATTGAATAAATTACATAAATAATAAATGAATAATATTTAAATAAACAAATTAAATAAATATACAAAATATTATGAATATGCAAAAATGTTTATGTTTATTTTTTTATGTATGTAAAAAATATTTAGTGTATATATAAACAAGAAATAAAAGATTTTTTTTTTTTACTAAGGGTAAAACCCTAATTTTCTTTTAAGAATGTAAATATATTAAATATACTATTTATGTGTACAATAAAATAAAATAATGTATATATAAAAAATAAAATATATTTAGAAAAATGTAATTTTTATATCTATAAATAATAAAATAAAAATATACAATATTTCTAAAATGTTTATTTGTTTTTATTAAAGAAAATAATAAGTATTTATTAATTAATAATTTTTCATGTTAGAAAAATAAATATAAATGTGAAAACTTATAAAAATATTTTTGGTATTTTTTATGCTCAAAAATAATAAAATAAAATCAGAAATGAAAATAAAAATGGAAAAATACAAAAATATGAAGAAATGGGCCAGGGGGTGCAATCAGTAAAAGGGGGGTGCCAATAGTGAGCCAGAACCAAGCCCAGCCCACCAGACTTCATCTTCAACCTTTGTCTCAAAAATGCACGCGCCTGGCTTCAAACATGAACAACCTACATACGTGCTCTAATGCAAAAACCCATAATATCAAAGTTGTAGCATTTTTCAAGATGAATCCAACCATATAAGAAACTTAATCTAACTCTCAAAGAACAGAGAGAATTTCTCTGGCCCTAATTTCTAACCTAACTTTTTTAGGAAGTTCATGGATCAAATTCTCTTAACACACTTAATTTAAATGAAAACTGAGCATATGTACAGCTTCATGGCTATGAATACTACATTTTTTATTCACAAACCTATGCCTAATGATTCCTAAATGGAGAGATAGGAAGTTGATAAAAACCTGTTTCAGTTGAGATCGTGTCTGACAATGTGGAGCTTTTCAATGAGGCCTGAGGTGTTTGGGAGCTTGCTTGAACTTCCTCTGACCTTCCCTAATGCCTAGCTTGCCTTTAATGTGCTTGAACAAGCCTACAAAACTCAACCTGCACAAGCTGAAATCAAAAATGGCAAACCTTGTAAAGGGAATTACAATTAGTGTTTAAGGGTTGGGATAGCTTGGATAAGTTGTATGGAAGGTGTTTCAACAGGTTTGGGGCAAAACGCACGAGCAACTTGTGAGATAGAACTCAAGATGCAGAAGTTGCCCTGTTTTGCCAATGGAAGGTGATTTTGTTCTATGGGAGGTTGTTGTACCCCAAAATTTTCCCTCCCATATTCTTCAAAGTTTTGACAAGCATCATCTCAATTTGCTCAAGTCCACTCAAGGATTTCACAGTCAAACATCCTCCTAAGCCATTCAAAACTAGGGTTTTGGTTCTTGCAAGGAATTTGAGGTTTTCAAGGGCTCAGTCAAGTCACATGTACCCATATACATTGTCAAGCATCTACATGTCAAGTTTCAAGGCTCACAGCATCAAATGGCACAGTCAAAAGTCATGTTTGCTTCACAGTCAACTACAGGGGTAAAATGGTCATTTGACAGTCAAAAGTCAAAAATTTTGGTCAACATCTTATTTTGAAGCCACAATCATCATTTGATCAAGTCTTGATCATAATTCTACAAGAATGGTTCAAAAATCATCAAGATGCCAAAAGTTTCTATTTTTGGACAGCTGAAAAGTCAACTGTAAATTGACCAGGGCATAACTTTTTCATGGTTCATCAGAAAAATCCCATCCAATGCTCATTTTGAAGGGGATGACATTTCCTACAACTCATCTTCACATTCCAAGTCCAAGAAATGCTCTCACAAAAAGTTATCAATTTCTACATTATAGGTCATTTTCAAAAGTCAACAAAAAGGCACTTTAAGTCAAAGACCATAACTTGAGATTGGTAGATCAAAATGACATGGGACCAAAGGCATTGGTTATATGACTTTTCCAAAATGTCCAAGAACATGTTCATAGCTTCAAAATTGAGCAAGATATGCATTGGAGAAGTTGGGAAATTTTTGGGAATTTGCAAAAGTCAACTTTGCCTAAAACACTTCATTTTTGCTAATGGGCCTCAAATTCTTTCTTGAATCATTACCCAAGGCTTATGCACGACCCATTAAGATTAATTTGAATTATTTTCTTATTTTTATTAATTATTTGGATTTTTAATTGATTAATAATTCATTTAATTGATTTAATTGTAGGAAAATTCAAAAGATATGATTTTCAAATCTTTTGTGAAGCAAATATACTCAGGGCAAGCTGGCAATTTCGTTTCCCAATCAAAGAGGCAAAATCATCCAATTTTGGCAAGCTTTATCAATCAAAAATATGGAAAAGATTTGATTGGAAATCAAGGATGCAAAACATGAATACAATGGATTCTTGGACAAAAGATTTAACCTAATTCATTCCACTATATGTACTGAAGCTTAACCTAAAATCATTCACGTGCAAAATCTGCTGCAACCCCATAACCACATTCCAAAAATTCAAAGAAAAACCAAAAACTGTTTTCCATATTGCAGATCAATTCAAGACCTTAGAGTGATTCCAATACCTTGCTGGGACATCCAGGGACGATTTGCAATCAAGAACAAGCTCTAACACTCAAAGAATCATCTCACACAGTCGCACGGTTTACTATTCTTTTCCATTATCAAAAATCAAGTTTTATGCATCATTAACATGTTTTGACTATTGCTTTGCATTGCTAACATCATTCTGAAGCTTTTGATATAGTTTAATTTGATTATGGCGTCGTAAAACGAAAACTGCCATTGGAGAATGCTAGGGTTTCGAAGCTTTTAATTTGGGGCTTTACAGCATGAGAAAAATTGGACCACATAACGCCTATGGTTGAATTCGTCAAGGCCAGACGAATTCAACCCAACAATCGCGCCCTTTTTATATTCACTGTACGCCTAATCGTTATTCTTGGCAGTTTTGCTTTGTGGGGGTTAAAAACCCACGCTATCTTGTTCTTTGTTTTACAGGAAAAGGTAGAAGATGAAGGACGTGTCTCAACATGGTTGGTCTATTCAAATAAATGGCGCGCGCGTGTTTAATTTCAGCATATGTTATTGAATCATGTATTATTTTAATTGCTTATTATGTTAACAAAAGCATGCGTTTGGCTCAGTGGAGGAGGACGTGTCTGGTAATTACTGGGACCTGGGTTCGATTCCCAGGTCCCCCAAACATTGTTTCATATTTTTTCTAACATCTTCCCATGCAGCACTTGTCCAGGAGTTCACCATATGTCCTCACGCATCAGCTAGCCAAGTGGCCATGATCATCAATCCAAGGGCCAAAAAGTGATGAACACTATATTCTCCAGTCAAAGCGTGCATAGCCAATCAAAAAAGTCAACAAGGGCTTTGTGTTAATGGGCCTGAATTCCAGAACAACACCTCCACCTGGGCCTTCAAATCCCCCTGGTTTATTTTTTATTATTTATTTTCTTTCTCTTTTTTATTCTTTTAACTAATTATTATTATTATGTATTAACTAACAAATTAATTTTTATAATAAGTTCAGATAATGTAAAAATTGTAAATATTATTATTATTTATTAAATTCATTAATCATTATTTTTGTAAATAAAATACTAACCAATAAATTAGTTTAATATAGGTCAATTTTCATCTTTTTCTCAATAAATAAAAATCATGTAGAATTAGGGTTTGGCAATTTTCAATTATGTTTTATTAATTATCGTTATTCTTATTTATTAATTATTATCCTTGTAAATAAAAATGTAAATAAATTAATTAATTTAGTTAGGTTAACTTTGACATTTTTTTATTAATAATTAAAATAAATTTAGAACTAGGGTTTTCTTGACTTTTAATTTCCTTTTTCTTTTTATTTTCATTAAAATATTAAAAACACAAAAAAACATTTTTTCTTTTAATTAAATATTTGATTAGTAAATTAGGGTTAATTTTAATTAAATGCAAAGGACAAAAAAACTCATATTTTCTCAAAAGGGTCAAAAACCCTAGGACGTTCCAATTTAATTTCTTTCCGCATTATTACTTATTTTGATTATTTATGTATCTGCTCAATGGATGTAATAGTAATTAGGTTTACCGCTTTCTTTTACTTTCCGCATTTATTTCAAACGGGTTTTTGTTTTTGGCGATGTATAGACCCGCGCCTTGTAATAGCGTAGCTTTACCTTTCCGCACTTTAATTTTCCGCGCTCTTAACTGTTAATATGCATGAAAGACTGAATGACAATTAAAAACAACTCGTAGCTCACAAATGCATGATCAAAGATAAATATAAACTGAAAACAACACACAAAGCACATGCCACTCTTAGGGTACGCCTCACTCGTTGCCTCGAACGTGGTCGTCAAGTATAGGGTGTCTTAGAGGTTGCCCTCCTGTCTAAAGATCCAGTTGCCTCGAAACGGTTGCCTCGGATAAAAAAAGGATCTAGGACATTAGGGTTACTTCTAAGGTGTCCTACTATTGCTTCGGTGACCACATATGTCCCTAATATCGAATTGACCCGAATACCTCCAACGACGGTGCTACCTACCTCTCAATGGTGGGATAGCACTATCTTAAGGACTCTTACATTGCTTAATTCCTTAGAGTAGGTAGATTCTCATAGGTACTTGCTCTCTTCAAAAAACAAACAAAACATCTTTTCACACCGACACTTTCAAAAGTTTTCAAACAAATTTTTCATACACTCTTGAGGAGAGATACAAGAGTCACTTAGAAATTTTTCAAACGAAACTTTTTCAAAACCCACTCACATTTGAAAAGCAAACATTTTTTGAAAACATAAGAGCAAGTACCTAAGAGCCCATGGATAACCATGGATAGAAAGGGTGCTAACACCTTCCCTTTCTATAAATCTACCTCCCGAACCGAGAAACATTCTCGAAAAGGAATTTTGCTGTGCTTTTGTCCTTTCCATGTTGGAGAACATAAAAGACGGTGGCGACTCTTGCTTACCGCGACATACGCGATCCAGCTTTAAACAGTCAGTTCTATTTCCACCAATCACAGAACTGGCGACTCTGCTGGGGATATTGTAAAGTGAGGTGTACCTTAGGATAGATCATACTTATGTTTTCAATTGCCTGTTTTGATTGCTTTAATATTGTGGGCCTGTTTTGGGAGTTCTATAGATCCTAACCCGGATCTGGGGGATACCTTTTAGGTAGCAACAAACTGTGAGGGAACTGTGTGGGGTATACCGACACGGTTGAAGCAGTTGCTACGTTGATGTGGCACTTTGGTGAGTACCGGTAACCCTTGAGTCAAGTCAAGGAGAGTACGGGGCCGCCGCGTGGTGTCGTGAAGCATCAACTGACCTTAGGAACCTTACTTGACCATCCTGGCCTCTTTAGGGTAGTGAGATGACCGACTTTGGTGCAGTCCGAAGTTGGTAGATACTCGATACTACACTCATTGAGGGTTGTTTTCTTGGAATATTTTGATCGCCAGTCCAGTGGCTAAATCAAAACAATGAACATAGAAAACAACCCAATGATATTGAGCTCCTTAGAACCCGGTTACTTTTGATAGGACAGGTTTTTGAGCCCACCAACTCCAAGAGGGTAGGAGCCCAAACTTCATGTTGGCCTAAACTCTAAGGGCTATCTTGTGTGACTTGTGTGCCTTATCATGTTTTCCTTTTGTGAATACTCGTGGTGTGTTTTTATCATAACATCATAGCATCATACAACATCATATGTATCCACTAACCACTTCAGGGGTTCGAATCTTCATCTTTGTTCTTGTTTTGTAGGACATGGAAACTATCCGCAGAAAGACAATTCAGATCAACCTTGTAAGGGTCCCTCCTCAGCTTAAGGAGCTTACATCCAGGATTCCCGAGAACTCTTCCTTCAGTGAAAGGCATGGTAGACTCATCAGCTTGGTCAATACCAATATTGAAGAGGATATGGTGAAAGTGTTGTTCCAGTTCTTTGACCCTCTGCACCACTGTTTTACTTTCCCGGATTATCAATTGGTGCCTACCTTGGAAGAGTTTTCCCAGCTTCTGAAGATTCCCATCCTCAGTCAACTACCCTACAACGGTACGGAAAGGGAACCAAAACTTGAAGAGGTTGCTAAAGCATTACGTCTACAACCATCTGACATCAAGGGACATTGGGAAGTTAGAAGTGGTATCAAAGGTTTCCTGGCCAAGTTCCTGTTTGAGAAGGCCCAAGAATATTGGAATTCCCTTGACCTACAAGCCTTTGAAGAAGTTGTGGCACTCCTTGTCTATGGGTTGGTGTTGTTCCCGAATCCGGATCAGCTTATAGATATCAATGCCGTCAAGATCTTCATGTCCAAGAATCCCATACCTACGTTGCTTGGGGACATCCTTCACTCATGTTACACTCGAACCATGAGAAAAAGAGGTGTTCTCATGTGCTGCACTCCTCTCCTGGCAAGGTGGTTTATTTCTCACCTTCCACAATCAGTTTTGAAGAACGAGTGGGGTTTGAGATGGTCACAATGATTGATGACTCTTACACATGCTGATATACATTGGTGTTCTCGATCCAGAGAGAATGTCACTATCATTGATCGTTGCGGAGAGTTTCCTAATGTTCCTTTACTTGGAATTAGAGGGGGCATCACTTACAACCCATGTCTGGCTTTGAGATAGTTTGGATATGCTCGGAGGGATGGCCCTCATGATATGTTGATTCCTGACATAGTTTTTGACTTCGACAATGATGCACAAGGACTTCGCCAGAGATTTATCAGAGCTTGGAGGATGCCCAACAGGGTAGATAGCAAGACACTGGGGCACAAGAACTCCATCCCCCTTGAACCTTATCTCAAGTGGGTACGAGCCCGCTCCCAGAAGCTTGTGATGCCATATCCTCATGTTCTCCCCGTGATCAAAGAGCCAGTTTTGGAAGGAGAGGTGCCCTACACCATCCAACACCCTGACATGCCAACATCTTGGGAGGAAATGCAAAAGAGCTGGATCCAACTCAAGGAAGAGCGAAATTCTCTTGAAGCCAGTCTACATGCCAGTGAGAAGAAGGTCTTGGAGCTCACCCGACTACTGCACGAGGAAAAGACTCTCAACACTTACATTGCTCCAAAGAGGATGCGCAGTGTCTTTTGGGATTAATTATTTTGTAATATTTCGCCCATGAGGCCTTGATGTACTGAACAGATTATTTCCTAATACAATGTGTGTTCCTTTTTTGTCTACAACGAATTTGAACTTTCGAACCCTTGAATGCATTGCATAAATAGCATATCATGCATCATGTGCATAGCAGGTACTCTTTTTTACAGGTTGCTTAATCTTCTTCGCTGTTTATTTCAGCAGTCATCATGAATCCTGAATCATCCAACGAACAAGCTATCAAGGCCCTCCAGGCCCAGAACGCCCAGTTCCAAGAGCTGGTCATGAGCTTAGCCCAAGGTCAAGAGGAATTGAAGGCTCTGCTGTTGAAGAAGAAGAAGAAGAGAACTGTGTTGTTTAACACCGGACGGAGTTTTGGTAATACACTGCAAAATGAGGCTGATCAAGCTGCTTCCTCTGTAGGGAAAGACAGCCCCCAAGGGGGAAGGGTTCCTAGTCCTGTGGTCTCCAACAACGAGACAGATTTCAATGATGAACAATACCCTCCTGCTGAAGACAGGTACAAGCAACTAGAGGACCGTCTGAGTGCCATGGAGATTCAACAGGTGCCTGGTTTGGATTTTGGAGATCTAGGTCTTTCTTTTGGGGTGGTGATCCCACATAAGTTCAAGGCACCTTCTTTTGCGAAGTATGACGGGGCTTCCTGCCCTAAGCTACATCTCAGATCTTATGTGAGGAAGATCCAGCCTTACACGGCAGACAAGAACTTATGGATCCATTTCTTCCAGGATAGCCTTTCAGGGGCTCAACTCGAGTGGTTCTATCAGCTGGATGGAGCCAGTATTCGAAACTGGGAGGACTTGGCTACTGCATTTTACAAGTAGTATCAGTACAATGCCGACCTCGCTCCTACACGTACCCAACTCCAGGGTATGTCGCTAGGATCGGTAGAAGGTTTTAAAGAGTACGCGCAAAAGTGGAGAGACCTGGCTGGCAGGGTGCAGCCACCGTTGACTGACCGTGAGCTTGTGGACATATTCTTGGGGACCTTGTCTGGTCCGTTCTTCAACCACCTGATTGGTAATTCTTCTGTTGGGTTCACAGATTTGATCTTAACTAGAGAAAGGATCGAAGCTGGTATTAAGACGGGGAAGATACAGAAAGGTGCATCCTCAAGTTCTGAAAAGAAGCCTTTTAAGAAAGAATCTAGTGCTGTGTATGGTTCCAGGAAACATAATAAACCGGAACGCCGCCAAGCTGTCAATGCGGTGGTAATCTCAAAGCCCGCTGCCGCTCCTCGGCAATATAACCAACCAAGAGGTGAGAGACCCAGAAGGGAGTATACTCGACTTGGTATGACCTTGTCTCAGATCCTGCCGCAACTATTGTCAACCAATCTGGTAACCATCAAGGAAGCTCCGAAGGTAGTGAATACAACCTCTCCAAAATACAACCCCAATTCCCGCTGCGCTTATCACTCTGATAGCCTGGGGCATTCTACGGATGATTGTTGGGCTCTAAGGAATAAGGTTCAGGACCTTATTGATGCTAAGGAAATACAGTTCGAGGCGCCCGAGAGGCCCAATGTTGTGACTGCTCCCATGCCCCAGCATGGAGTGAGTGTTGTGGAAGAAGAACGGTATGTAGCCTCTGTGGAAGATATTGTTACTCCGTTGTTGACTGTCAAAAGGAACCTATTGCTAGATGGTTTATTTCCGGGATGTAGTAAAGGATGCCATCTATGTGCTGTTTCCCCTGCTGGTTGTCCTTTGTTGAAGTTAGGCGTCCAAAACCTAATGGATAACAAAGAGATCTTGTTCGAGAAAGTTGCCCCTGTCGAAGAAGTTTCTATCGTCACTATTTTTAATAATCCTCCTAAGGCTCCCTCAAAGAAGCCTGTCAAAATCATGTCTGTTGCACCTATCATCATTACTGTTCCGGGGCCCCTCCTCTATAAGTCCAACAAAGCTGTCCCGTGGCACTATGAGGCAGATGTTTATGTTCTTGGAGTAAAACAAGAGTTTGATACTAGTACCGGCGTCAGTAAAATCACCGGGCCTGCCAAGTTTACTCGTAGTGGTAGGCTGTTCTCACCAGATATTACGCCACCAGCCATTCAAAGACCTCTCGTCATTACACCTGCAAGTGTGCCTGTTTCCCTGCCTGATCAAGTTCCTATTTCTACCCCTGCTGCCGAGTCATCTGATGCTAGGGGCAAAGGGATTGTTACTGATGTGCCTGCCCGGACGGAGGCACCAAAGACAACCACTGTTGAAGCTTCCAAGCAAGAGATGGAAGAGATCCTCAAAATTATCAAGAAAAGTGATTTCAATGTAGTTGAGCAGCTGGGGCATACCCCCTCTAAGATCTCTATGCTATCACTTTTGTTGTGTTCAGAGGCCCATGCCAAGGCCTTGATTTCCTTCCTGAAGACGGCCCATGTGCCACAAGAAACGTCTGCTGATCAATTTACCGATTGTATGGCCAACTTGACTGCTGATAATGGATTGGGTTTCTCTGACGCTGATCTGACCGCCAAGGGAAAGAATCATATTGATGCCCTGCATGTCTCCATTGAATGCAGGGGCACTACTCCCGCCCATGTGCTGGTTGACACTGGTTCTTTCCTTAAACGTATTGCCCAAGAAAGCTCTAGACAGGCTGGATTGTGAGGGTTTAGAGCTCAAACCTAGTAACATTATTGTCCAGGCCTTTGACGGGTCGAAAAGGATGGTACATGGCGAAGTTAACATCCCAATCAGGGTTGGTTCTCAGGTCTTTGATTCAACGTTCTATGTGATGGACATTCGACCATCCTATTCTTGTTTGCTGGGTCGTCCATGGATCCATAAGGCTGGAGCTGTGACCTCCACATTACATCAGAAGCTTAAGTACCCGGTCAGAGGGAAGATTGTTACAGTGCAGGGGGAGGAAGAATATATGGTCAGCCAGATCAACTCGTTTCCGGTATATAGAGATGGATGGGGAGTTCATTGAGACCTCCTTTCAACACTTTGAAGAGGTGCCTCTGACATTGGCAGCGGTAGAGACTGTGACTGAAGATAATTCTCCTTTGAAGATGGCTTCCTTTAAGGATGCCCGGGCTGTGGTTGAGAAGGAGGCTCAGAGGGTTGTGCGTAAGGCAAGGATTGGAAGACCTCCTGTGTTCATCACCAACCCGGGAGTGAATGCTATTGAAGAAAATGCGGAGGAATCTGAATTTGACAGCTGGATCTACCCAACGACCGACGGTGGACTAAGCAACTGGACTGCTAAAGACTACATACCTATTACTTTTGTCACTCAGTAATGAACTCCTTTGTTTTAAATTTGTAACAAACAATAATTTGAAACTTTATGGCCCGGTGTCTTACCCGGGGCACCGTGGCTTCATTTATGAGGGCTTATTACTTGTCATTTCCATATATCATGAATAAAAGCATTGGACGTTTTTCATATTTCAAATCTTGTGCTCCCTTTCTTTCTTTATTATATTGCGAAACAGCTATATTTACACACACTCACTTATACAGGTTCCAATCCACTCTGGATCTCACTGGTAACGACTCTGCTACTGCCAGTTATGACTTCGAAAATCCGATCAACTTAGCCGAAGACGAAGGTGAAGATGATTGTGAAGTGCCTGGTGAGCTTGCAAGACTGTTACTCTAGGAAGAGAGGGCTATTCAGCCACATGAAGAGCCAGTGGAAACGGTAAATCTGGGTACTGAGACAGACATAAAAGAAGTCAAGATTGGTGCCAATCTGAAGCTCAGTGTGAAACAACGGTTGATTCAGATGTTGCATGATTATGTGGAAATCTTTGCCTGGTCCTACGAAGACATGCCTGGGTTGGATACTGACATTGTGGTTCATCACCTGCCTACTAAGAAAGAATGCCCTCCGGTTAAACAGAAGGTCCGCCGTATGCGTCCAGAGATGTCCGAGAAAATCAAAGCTGAGGTTATGAAACAATTCGATGCCGGGTTTCTAGCAGTGACTTCTTACCCTCAGTGGGTTGCCAACGTGGTTCCGGTGCCGAAGAAAGATGGTAAGGTCAGAATGTGTGTTGACTACAGGGATTTGAATAGGGCGAGCCCCAAGGATGATTTCCCTCTGCCTCACATCGACGTCCTGGTTGATAATAATGCTCAGCATAAGGTATTCTCCTTCATGGATGGATTCTCAGGTTATAATCAGATCAAGATGGTCCCCGAAGATATGGAAAAGACTACCTTTGTTACTCAGTGGGGCACCTTCTGCTACAAGGTCATGCCTTTTGGGTTGAAAAATGCTGGGGCAACCTACCAACGCGCCATGGTTGCTTTGTTTCATGACATGATCCACCATGAGATTGAAGTCTACATCGACGATATTATTGCGAGGTCCCAAACTGAGGAGGAACACCTTGACCATCTATAGAAGCTGTTTGACCGTTTGAAGTTGTACAAGCTGAGGTTGAACCCGAACAAGTGCACCTTCGGGGTAAGATCTGGAAAATTACTAGGTTTCGTCGTGAGTGACAAAGGTATTCAAGTGGACCCTGCCAAGGTGAAAGCCATACAAGAGATGCTAGTCCCAAAGACAGAGAAAGAAGTCAGAGGCTTTTTAGGACGTCTGAATTAGATTGCCCGATTTATCTCACATTTAACTGCTACCTGTGAACCAATCTTCAAGCTGCTGAAGAAAGATCAAGTAGTACGTTGGAATGGTGAATGTCAGGCCGCTTTCGAAAGAATCAAAGAGTATCTCCAAGAACCACCCATTCTTATGCCACCGGTTGAAGGGAGACCTCTAATACTATACTTGACAGTATTGGACAACTCAATGGGGTGTGTGCTGGGGCAGCATGACGAGTCTGGCCGAAAAGAGCATGCTATTTATTACCTTAGCAAAAAGTTTACCGACTGTGAGACCCGATACTCACTGCTCGAGAAAACTTGATGCGCTTTGGTATGGGCTGCTCGCCGGCTGAGTCAGTATATGTTGACTCACACTACTCTCTTGATTTCAAAAATGGATCCGATAAAGTACATCTTCGAAAAGCCTGCTCTGTCCGGAAGAATAGCAAGATGGCAAATGATCTTGACAGAATACGACATCCAGTACACGACTCAGAAAGCAATCAAGGGAAGTGTATTGGAAGACCATTTGGCACACCAGGCAGTGGATGACTATCAATCAATGAACTTCGAGTTTCCAGACGAGAACATCATGGTAGTGACTGATTGTGAAGTACCTGGACCGGATGAAGGACCTGAGGAAGGATCTCGATGGTCCATGCACTTTGACGGAGCCTCAAATGCTTTGGGTAACGGTATTGGCGTTGTGATCATATCCCCAAAAGGCACTCATACTCCACTTACTGCTCGGATATGTTTCAACTGCACCAACAACATGGCAGAGTATGAAGCATGTATCATGGGTCTTCAAGCTGCAATTGACTTAAGGATCAAGTTTCTGAGTGTCTTCAGAGATTCCGCTCTCGTGATCAATCAGATCAAAGGCGAGTGGGATACGAAACACCCAAATCTTATTCCTTACAAAGAGTGTGTGTTAACGTTGATCCCCCATTTCACGGAGATAACTTTTAAACACTTCCCAAGAGAGGAGAATCAGTTGGCGGACGCGTTAGCTACGATGTCTTCTATGTTTAAAGTCAAATGGGACAACGAGGCTCCCCGGATCATCATTCGGAAATTGGATGAACCTGCATATTGTTGTGATCTTGAGACTGAAGAGGTAACTGAAAAACCCTGGTATCATGAAGTGAAAAGGTACTTGGAAGATCAAGAATACGACGAGGGTGCATCCGTTAACGACAAGAAGTTCCTGAGAAGGTTCACTGCAAAATTCTTCCTCAGCAATGACATTCTATACAAGCGAAACCATGATTCGACCTTATTGCGTTGTGTGGATAAGACTGAAGCAGAAAGGATCATGGCAGAGCTACATGAGGGTACCTTCGGGACACATTCCAGTGGACATACCATGGAAAAGAAAATCCTTCGGGCAGGATATTTCTGGTCCACTATGGAAGCTGACTGTTACCAACACTCCCGGACGTGTCATAAGTGCCAGATCTATGCTGATAAGGTGCATGTTTCTCCATTTCCTCTGAATGTCTTGACAGCACCTTGGCCTTTTGCAATGTGGGGCATTGATATGATCGGTGAGATCAGACCTACGGCATCCAATGGGCATCGCTTCATCCTGGTAGCGATTGATTACTTCACGAAGTGGGTTGAAGCAGCCTCCTACGCTACGGTAACCAAGAACGTCGTAGCACGGTTCATTCGGCATAACCTGATATGTCGGTACGGCGTCCCGGAAAGGATCATTACGGACAATGGTACCAATCTTAACAACAAGATGATCATTGAGCTCTGCGAGCAATTCAAGATACAGCACCACAACTCTTCTCCCTACCGGCCGAAGATGAATGGGGCTGTCAAAGCAGCAAATAAGAATATTAAGAAGATTGTGCAGAAGATGACAGTGACGTACAAAGATTGGCATGAAATGTTGTCGTTTGCTCTTCACGGGTACCGTACCTCAGCACAGACGTCAACAGGGGCAACACCCTTTTCCTTGGTCTATGGCATGGAAGCAGTCTTGCCTATTGAAGTCCAGATACCCTCTCTCCGGATAATGAAAGATGTAGGTCTGAACGAAGATGACTGGATCCAGACTCGACTTGATCAATTAAACTTGGTCGACGAAAAGAGACTCACTGCTATTTGTCATGGTCAGACGTACCAAAAATGGATGATCAGGGCATTTAACAAGAAAGTCAGACCACAAGAGTATCAAGTCGGAGACCTGGTAATCAAGCGCATCATTCTTCCTCAAAGTGATCCCAGGGGAAAATGGACCCCTACGTACGAAGGGCCATTTGTGGTTAAACATGTCTTCTCAGGAGGAGCCATGATTCTAACCACCATGGATGGTGACGACCTTCCTCACCCCGCCAATGCTGACATAGTAAAAAGATACTACGCATGAATAAAAGACCCGCTAGGTTGACATACCTAGGCAAAAATAAGGGCTTCCCGGTGAACCAAAAGGGTTCGGGAAAAAATAAGGGATGAAATGAAAAAATCTGTACACCCGGCAAGTCGAAAACCTGAAAAGGCGGCTTGAGCAAAAATGGGTATCCCAGTGGACTGAAAACCCGAAAGGGTGGTCCAGGCAAAAGTTAGGGATAAAGCGTAATACTATGGCTCATTGGATCACCTTGCCTCCAGAATCTGGCATCAACTATCAGGTTCAGACGACATCGATCAGTCAGCTTCATCTTCAACTGAGCAGCAAAGTGATGAGACGCTCAAAGACATAAAGGCGATAGCAGAGTTGGAACCCCGTGGGATTATTCTTTTCACATAGCTGTTATGCTTTTCTTTTCACAAAATTGTATAAACTCTGTTGTTCGGCGGCGTTCTCTTACTAGGACGTTAGCCTCTTGTACATAAACGCCTATTTACAGGCAAAGTCCAAAAATCAATACAAATTCACTTTTCCATATAAATTGCCAAGTGTTTTTCTTTTTCTGTTTTGTTTTGCAAAGAACATCCAATGTTCATTTTTGATATATGTATTTGACACTAATTGCTAACTCATAAATACTTGCATACGAAACAAAGGATTAATTACAGGTGACATTAGAAACAGGGGCAATAATGAGTTGTCTAAGCGATCTAGTTGCTCTGTCCACCAAGATACCAAGGTAAGTTCAGTTGAAGAACAAGATCAAGATACCTTCACTCTCCGCAGAGTAAGACAAGACTCAACAATACTCCCCCGAGCAGAATTGGTCTCCCAATCAGCCCGAAAAGGCACAGTATCTCCAGCTGGTCAGCAACACTCTCTCCAAGCAGAGTTAAGCTACTGTCAGCCTTAAGGAAGTTGGATATCCCCAGAAAATCGTAATATTCCCCAGCGGAGTATACAGATATTCCTAACAAGCATCCCCGGCAGTCTTAATATAAGATTGTTCCCCGACGGAATACCAGACTTCCCCAGTACAGTCCAAAGAGTCCCCAGGAAAGTTGAATCATCCTCCCCAGTAGATTCTGGAAGCTTATCCCCAGTAGATTCTGGAAGCTTATACCCTACAGAGTACGAACGCATCTCCCCGACTATATTCAAAGGTTATTCTCCACCAGAGCTTATAACTGGGTTATCCTCATCTAATTACAACGGAAAGATCGTCCTCGGCAAAGTTTTTCTTACCCCCTAGCGGAGTTCATCAAATCTCCCAACATAACATATCAACGGTATCCCCAGCGGAGTTATCATCAAAAACCTCAGCGAAGTATCTCTTCCCCACAGAGTATTCCCCGCAGAGTAATCTCTCCATCAAGTTTATTCCCCAACGGAGTCATCTTCTCCTACCGGTTTATCCTTGCAATCGTCATCCCCAGCAAAAACGAAGAACTCTGCTCTTAAACATCGGCCCAGGATTTAACTTCCCGGCATCCGTCAAGGATTTATTTTCCTAGACGAAAATACATTCATAGACATTTCACATTTCATACATCCTGCTTACATACATGATATACGCATCATATCACACAATCTCATTTATTTTGAGGACATCATGACATCACGCATTTCATACATCATGACATTGCACACAACTGACGTTTTGCCTTTTCAGGAAAAAGGTCAATACAAAGATGATTACTATCAACTGTCGCAATTCCAGATTCGATTCCTGTATCTAGCCAGGGCATATCTGTGAGTGATTGATTGTAGATTAGACACCTGTATCTAGCCAGGGCACGTCTGCATGAGGAGTTTAGAGATTTGATTCCTGTATCCAGCCAGGGCATATCTGTAGACGAAGAATTCCAGATTCGATTCCTGTATCTAGCCAGGGCATATCTGTGAGTGACTTATTGTAGATTCGACACCTGTATCTAGCCAGGGCACGTCTGCATGAGGAGTTTAGAGATTCGATTCCTGTATCCAGCCAGGGCATATCTGTAGACGAAGAATTCCAGATTCGATTCCTGTATCTAGCCAAGGCATATCTGTGAGTAACTGATTATAGATTCGATACCTGTATCCAGCCAGGGCACGTCTGCATGAAGAGTTTAGAGATTTAATTCCTGTATCCAGCCAGGGCATATCTGTAGACGAAGAATTCCAGATTTGATTCCTGTATCTAGCAAGGGCATATCTGTGAGTAACTGATTGTAGATTTGATACCTGTATCCAGCCAGGGCACGTCTGCATGAAGAGTTTAGAGATTTGATTCCTGTATCCAGCCAGGGTATATCTGTAGACGAAGAATTCCATATTCGATTCCTGTATCTAGCCAGGGCATATCTGTGAGTAACTGATTGTAGATTCAATACCTGTATCCAGCCAGGGCACGTCTGCATGAAGAGTTTAGAGATTAGATTCCTGTATCCAGCCAGGGCACGTCTGTAAGCAACCTTTTGAAGTTCCAGATTCGATTCCTGTATCTAGCCAGGGCATATCTGTGAGCGATTGATTATAGATTCGACACCTGTATCTAGCCAGGGCATATCTACATGAAGAGTTTGAAGAATAACCCCTGTAACAGGCCAGGTAATTATCTTTCTTTCTCAAGTACGCAAGTTCTCGCTAAGGAATCTCTTACGCGATCGACACACATTTCCAAATGGCATCTATAAGCCCATTCCCGACAAGGTTATGTCACAGCTCTAGATGGCATCTATTAGCCCATCCTCCTATCCCCCACCTTTCCAAATGGAATCTATAATCCCATTCCCGACATCACGTTGCTGATACTACACTATGCGAGTGCAAATTTCTGAGCACTCTAGTGTTCAATCATCTTCCACCTTCGGATCACGAAAGGCACGCAAGCCAATCTACATCCTCAGGTCTAAGAAGATTGAACAGGGGCAACTGTTGTACCCCAAAATTTTCCCTCCCATATTCTTCAATGTTTTGACAAGCATCATCTCAATTTGCTCAAGTCCACTCAAGGATTGCACAGTCAAACATCCTCCTAAGCCATTCAAAACTAGGGTTTTGGTTCTCGCAAGGAATTTGAGGTTTTCAAGGGCTCAGGCAAGTCACATGTACCCATATACATTGTCAAGCATCTACATGTCAAGTTTCAAGGCTCACAACATCAAATGGCATAGTCAAAAGTCCTGTTTGCTTCACAGTCAACTGCAGGGGTAAAATGGTCATTTGACAATCAAAAGTCAAAATTTTTGGTCAACATCTTATTTTGAAGCCACAATCATCATTTTATCAAGTCTTGATCATGATTCTACAAGAATGGTTCAAAAATCATCAAGATGCCAAAAGTTTCTATTTTTGGACAGTTGAAAAGTCAACTGTAAATTGACCAGGGCATAACTTTTTCATGGTTCATCAGAAAAATCCCATCCAATGCTCATTTTGAAGGGGATTACATTTCCTACAACTCATCTTCACATTCCAAGTCCAATAAATGCTCTCACAAAAAGTTATAAATTTCTACATTATAGGTCATTTTCAAAAGTCAACAAAAAGGCACTTTAAGTCAAAGAACATAACTTGAGATTGGTAAAACAAAATGACATGGGACCAAAGGCATTGGTTAGAGGACTTCAAGAACTTTCCAAAATGTCCAAGAACATGTTCATAGCTTCAAAATTGAGCAAGATATGCATTGGAGAAGTTGGGAAATTTTTGGGAATTTGCAAAAAGTCAACTTTGCCTAAAACACTTCATTTTTGCTAATGGGCCTCAAATTCTTTCTTGAATAATTACCCAAGGCTTATGCACGACCCATTAAGATTAATTTGAATTATTTTCTTATTTTTATTAATTATTTGGATTTTTAATTGATTAATAATTCATTTAATTGATTTAATTGTAGGAAAATTCAAAAGATATGATTTTCAAATCATTTGTGAAGCAAATATACTCAGAGCAAGCTGGCAATTTCGTTTCCCAATCAAAGAGGCAAAATCATCCAATTTTGGCAAGCTTTATCAATCAAAAATATGGAAAAGATTTGATTGGAAATCAAGGATGCAAAACATGAATACAATGGATTCTTGGACAAAAGATTTAACCTAATTCATTCCACTATATGTACTGAAGCTTAACCTAAAATCATTCACGTGCAAAAGCTGCTGCAACCCCATAACTACATTCCAAAAATTCAAAGAAAAACCAAAAACTGTTTTCCATATTGCATATCAATTCAAGACCTTAGAGTGATTCCAATACCTTGCTGGGACATCCAGGGACGATTTGCAATCAAGAACAAGCTCTAACACTCAAAGAATCATCTCACACAGTCACACGATTTAATATTCTTTTCCATAATCAAAAATCAAGTTTTATGCATCATTAACATGTTTTGACTATTGCTTTGCATTGCAAACATCATTCTGAAGCTTTTGATATAGTTTAATTTGATTATGGCGCCCTAAAACGAAAACTGCCATTGGAGAATGCTAGGGTTTCGAAGCTTTTAATTTGGGGCTTTACAGCATGAGAAAAATTGGACCACATAACGCCTATGGTTGAATTCGTCAAGGCCAGACGAATTCAACCCAACAATCGCGCCCTTTTTATATTCACTGTACGCCTAATCGTTATTCTTGGCAGTTTTGCTTTGTGGGGGTTAAAAACCCCCGCTATCTTGTTCTTTGTTTTACAGGAAAAGGTAGAAGATGAAGGACGTGTCTCAACATGGTTGGTCTATTCAAATAAATGGCGCGCGCGTGTTTGATTTCAGCATATGTTATTGAATCATGTATTATTTTAATTGCTTATTATGTTAACAAAAGCATGTGTTTGGCTCAGTGGAGGAGGACGTGTCTGGTAATTACTGGGACCTGGGTTCGATTCCCAGGTCCCCCAAACCTTGTTTCATATTTTTCTAACATCTTCCCATGCAGCACTTGTCCAGGAGTTCACCATATATCCTCACGCATCAGCTAGCCAAGTGGCCATGATCATCAATCCAAGGGCCAAAAAGTGATGAACACTATATTCTCCAGTCAAAGCGTGCATAGCCAATCAAAAAAGTCAACAAGGGCTTTGTGTTAATGGGCCTGAATTCCAGAACAACACCTCCACCTGGGCCTTCAAACCCCCCTGGTTTATTTTTTATTATTTATTTTCTTTCTCTTTTTTATTCTTTTAACTAATTATTATTATTATGTATTAACTAACAAATTAATTTTTATAATAAATTCAGATAATGTAAAAATTGTAAATATTATTATTATTTATTAAATTCATTAATCATTATTTTTGTAAATAAAATACTAACCAATAAATTAGTTTAATATAGGTCAATTTTCATCTTTTTCTCAATAAATAAAAATCATGTAGAATTAGGGTTTGGCAATTTTCAATTATGTTTTATTAATTATCATTATTCTTATTTATTAATTATTATCCTTGTAAATAAAAATGTAAATAAATTAATTAATTTAGTTAGGTTAACTTTGACATTTTTTTATTAATAATTAAAATAAATTTAGAACTAGGGTTTTCTTGACTTTTAATTTCCTTTTTCTTTTTATTTTCATTAAAATATTAAAAACACAAAAAAAACATTTTTTCTTTTAATTAAATATTTGATTAGTAAATTAGGGTTAATTTTAATTAAATGCAAAGGACAAAAAAACTCATATTTTCTCAAAAGGGTCAAAAACCCTAGGATGTTCCAATTTAATTTCTTTCCGCATTATTACTTATTTTGATTATTTATGTATCTGGTCAATGGATGTAATAGTAATTAGGTTTACCGCTTTCTTTTACTTTCCGCATTTATTTCAAACGGGTTTTTGTTTTTGGCGATGTATAGACCCGCGCCTTGTAATAGCGTAGCTTTACCTTTCCGCACTTTAATTTTCCGCGCTCTTAACTGTTAATATGCATGAAAGACTGAATGACAATTAAAAACAACTCATAGCTCACAAATGCATGATCAAAGATAAATATGAACTGAAAATAACACACAAAGCACATGCCACTCTTAGGGTACGCCTCACTCGTTGCCTCGAACGTGGTCG
Organism: Vicia faba; assembly: GCA_948472305.1. Classification (NCBI taxonomy): domain Eukaryota; kingdom Viridiplantae; phylum Streptophyta; class Magnoliopsida; order Fabales; family Fabaceae; genus Vicia; species Vicia faba. The sequence continues at coordinate 1,042,542,009 of OX451737.1, forward strand.
TCAAGTATAGGGTGTCTTAGAGGTCGCCCTTCTGTCTAAATATCCAGTTGCCTCGAAACGGTTGCCTCGGATAAAAAAAAGGATCTAGGACATTAGGGTTACTTCTAAGGTGTCCTACTATTACTTCGGTGACCACACATGTTCCTAATAATCGAATTGACCCGAATACCTCCAACGACGGTGCTACCTACCTCTCAATGGTGGGATAGCACTATCTTAAGGACTCTTACACAGCTTAATTCCTTAGAGTAGGTAGATTCTCATAGGTACTTGCTCTCTTCAAAAAACAAACAAAACATCTTTTCACACCGAGACTTTCAAAAGTTTTCAAACAAATTTTTCATACACTCTTGAGGACAGATACAAGAGTCACTTAGAAATTTTTCAAACGAAACTTTCTCAAAACCCACTCACATTTGAAAAGCAAACATTTTTTGAAAACATAAGAGCAAGTACCTAAGAGCCCATGGATAACAATGGATAGAAAGGGTGCTAACACCTTCCCTTTCTATAAATCTACCTCCCGAACCGAGAAACATTCTCGAAAAGGAATTTTGTTGTGCTTTTGTCCTTTCCATGTTGGAGAACATAAAAGACGGTGGCGACTCTTGCTTACCGCGACATACGCGATCCAACTTTAAATAGTCAGTTCTATTTCCACCGATCATAGAGGTTTCAGGACTCAAAGTCTTGTGTTTTAGGTTCAATACAAGGTGTAAAAATTGTCTCAAAAGCTTGCAAGAGTTGGTTCTATCTGATGTTCCCGTTGTTTGTATTTTGACAAGTTTCTTGTATATGAAGCAAAAGTGGACAAGTGATGCAAGACATGCCTATACAAGGTATCTATCCTCTTGCACTCTATACTCTTGTCCCCTAAAGTTGGTGGATATTGTGTGCAGTACAAGATATGGTTCAATGCTCAAGGATGCCATTTGACATAAAGCAAGATTTTGACAAAAATGTTAATGTACCTTTTACCATTTTGGGATTAATCTAATGTATAATCCTCTAATGACCAAAACAAAGCCTTATACCAATGGATTTGCATTTAATTATTGAGTATGGAAGGGTTTTGAGACCTGTAATCAAGTACAAAGCAAGCTGATTAGAGTTTGTAACTTGTATCAATATGAACATGCCATGGATAAAAAGTGAGTTTTTGCCAACTTTAAGCCTTCGATTCTCCCTAACCACAAATGATTATGGAGAGTTCTTGGACATTTTGGAAATCTTGCAACATGCTCTACAATCCATATTTGAAATGTAATTTGAGTTTCCAAGTGGAACTACGTGAAAAATTGCCATAAAGATAGGTCCAAATTCTGCCTAAACTAGGGCAAAATTTCACTAAGTTAAAAGTTTCATGGACCCTTGTTCAAAAAATCATAACTTGAGATCCAAGCTTCTTTTCAGAAAAATTTGTAAATCAAAGTTGTAGAATTTGTGGAGGACTACAACTTTCATGTTGGGAGTTTTGTTTGAATCCAATTGCATCATGGTGAAAATGTTGGGCTAAGTTATGAAAATTTTCAAACTTAAACCCTAATTTGCAAAATTGGGTTTCTTGATGAACAAGTTTCATGTTTTGACACATCTTGATGAAAAATGACCCTTGGCACTTGATTTTGACCAAAAAGTCAAAGTTTGACTTTTCAACGTACAGTCAAATTTTGATCAGTTGACTGAAAAATTCATTTGTTAATCCAATACAATTGAGATCTTTTGAACCTTGTGAATAGGTCAAGATGATGCCATGGATCCCTTGAATCCATATTTGAGCACAATTTGCCATTGGCTAGGTGAAAAATCAGAAATTGCCCTTATACAGTCAAAACCCTAAAAATGACCATTTTGCCCTTTTGATGATCTGATCATATTTCTTGAGGAGTTGTGGTCCAAACTTGATCAAATGGTTTATATGAGCTTATAATGATGATGTGGATCAAAAATTGTGAGGTTTGACTGTAAATTGGCCACAGTTGACTTTTTTCCCAATATAGCTGATTTTTAGGTCAACTGTACAATTGACTGGGCAAAAATTTGATTCAAGGCTTGAAACTTGGTATGAGAAATCTTATAAGTCCAACATGAAGTATGAAAGTCACTTTGAGCATTGAAAGTCCAAAAATCCTGGTGCAAACTCAAACCCTAATTTCAGGTCAACAGTGCAAGGAGATGTCTTGAGCAATGCAAACCCTAGCTTGTCTGGAATTCAAAGAGTCTTGTGAGGGGAAATCTTGATAAAATGAGAGGGCAAATTTTGGGGTACAACAGGTGCTAACACCTTCCCTTTTATAATCTACCTCCGAACTCAATAAACAATCTCAAATGACTTTCCTGTTCTTTTCAGCCTTTCCATTTGGATAAAAGAAAAGTCAGTGATGACTCTTGCTAAACCGCAACATTTGCGATCAAAACGCAAAACGACCAAGTCAGTTCTCCCACTGTGTTACAGAACTGGCGACTCTGCTGGGGAGAATTCTTAAAAGTGGGGTTACCTTAGGGCTAGATCACATTTATTTTCCTTCATTGTTTAAATTGTATGCTTTACATTTTGGTTCTTTGTTTGGGTTTGAATCCTCTACCCGGATTTGGGATAACTTATAGGTAAGTAGAAATACGTTGTGGAAACTGTGCGGGGTATACCGACATGGTCTAAGTAATAACTATGTTAGTGTGACATATTTGTGGGTACCGGTAGCCCTTGAGTAGTCAAGGAGAATACGGGGCCGCTGAGTGATGTCATGAAGCACTAACTAACTTCTAGAACCTTTACTTGACCAACTTGGCCATTAGGACATAGTGAGATGACCGGCTTTGGTGCAGTCCGAAGTTGGTAGATACTCGATACTACACTCATTGAGGTTTGGTTTTGTGGGATATTTCGGACGCCATTAAAGAGGCTTGTGCTGAAACAATGCCCAAGGAAACAAACCAATGATATTGAGCTCCTTAGAACCCGATTGTTATTGCTAGGACAGGTTTGAGCCAACTAAACTTCAAGAGGGTACTTACTTATGAGACTCCATGCAAGCCTAAACCTAAGGACTTGTTTGTTTTGCTTGTATATATATACTTGTACATGACATCATAAACATCGTAACATCATACTCATACTCACTAACCATTTCAAGGATTTTGGGATTTATCTTTGTTCTATTTTGTAGGACGTGGATTCTATTCGCAGGAAAACCATTCAAGTCAATCTTGTAAGGATCCCTCCTCAACTTAAAGAGCTAAAATCAAGGGTTCCTGAAAATTATCCATTTACCGAAAGACATGGTCGTCTTCTAAACTTGGTTACCTCCAACACTGATGAGGACATGATGGAGGTGCTCTTCCAGCTCTTTGATCCTCTACACCATTGCTTCACATTTCTCGATTATCAACTTGTGCCAACATTAGAAGAATTCTCCCAACTCTTGAGGATTCCCATTCTCAATCAACTACCTTTCAACGGTACAGAAAGAGATCCAAAGTCAGAAGAGATTGCTCAAGTCCTACACTTGCAACCATCTGATGTTACAACTAATTGGTAAACAAGGAGTGGTGTCAAAGGTTTCTTAGCCAAGTTCTTGTTTGAGAAAACCCAAAACTATTGGAATTCCTTGTACTTGCAAGCTCTTGAGGAAATTGTGGCTCTCCTCATCTATGGGATGGTTTTGTTCCCAAATCCTGACCAACTCATAGATGTAAACACCGTCAAAATCTTCATGTCTCGTAACCCGGTGCCTACTTTACTAGGAGACATCCTACATTCTTTTCACACTCGCACTATGAGGAAAAGAGGTATCCTTATGTTTTGTACTCCTCTCTTGGCAAGATGGTTTATTTCTCATATTCCCCAATCTGTATTGAAGAACGAGCAAGATTCAAGGTGGTCACATAGGTTGATGACACTCAAACATTCAGACATTCATTGGTGTTCCCGATCTATAGAGAATGTTAATATTGTCGACCATTGTGGAGAATTCCCTAATGTCCACTTACTTGGAATTAGAGGAGGTATCACCTACAACCCCTTCTTAGCCTTAAGACAGTTTGGTTACGCCCGAAGGGATGGTCACCATGAGATGCTTATTCAAGGGTTAGTATTTGACTACGAGAGCGACTATCAAGGTCACCGCCAGAGGTTTATCCAAGCTTAGAGGATGTTGAACAAGGTAGATAGCAAGACGTTGGGGCATAATAATTCCATCCCTCTTGATCCTTACCTCAAATGGGTACGATCTCATGCTCAAAGTCTTATGATGCCTTACCCCTCCATTCTCTTGGTTATCATAGAGCTGTTGTGGAAGGATATGTTCCATACACTATCCTGAATCATGACATGCCCACCTCTCTTGAAGACTTGCAAAGGGATTGGATACAACTTAAGGGGGAGAGAGACACTTTCGAGGCCCAACTCTATGCCATCGAGAAGAAGGTTTTGGAACTCACCAAGCAACTTCACGAGGAGTGGAGTCTGAACGCCTACATTGCACCAAAGAGGATGCGTACAACTTTTTTATCTTAGAGTTTTTTGTATTTCTTTGTAAGCCCAAAGAGGCATGATGTACTCGAACTTTAATTTATTAATATAACGTGTGTTCCTTTTTGGTCTAAAGCAAATTTAAATCTCTAATTTCCTTGAAATCATTGCATATGCATCTCCATTCATCATAACATAAGCATTTTTCTTACAACAAATCTCCCCATCTTTCTACTGTTTATTTCAGTAAGATGGTTCCCAGGGCCAGCTAGATGGGCCCTAGACTTCGCAACGTCATCTGGTGAAAAGGATAATCAAGAAGGGAAAGGCAAGGAAGTGATTGCCTAGCTAGAATCTGAAGAGGAAGAAGAAGAGGACTACTCTGAAGAGTAGTATCCCCCGGCTGACGACAAATACAAACATCTGGAAGAGCGTCTAAGTGCAATGGAGATTCAGAAAGTTCCGAGGCTGGAATTTGAAGAGATGGGTTTGGTGTCTGGGATTGTTATTCCACCAAAGTTCAAGGCACTAGTGTTTTCTAAGTACGACGGGGTTTCATGTCCCAAGATGCACCTCCGATCTTATGTGAGGAAGATACAACCTCACACTGCTGACAGAGATTTGTGGGTCCACTTCTTTCAAGATAGTGTATCCGGGACACAGCTTGATTAGTTCTATCAACTGGAAAGGGCCAATATCCATAACTGGGAAGACCTTTCCGCCGCTTTCTATAAACAATATCAATACTACGCTCTGAAATGGAAGGACTTAGCAGGAATAGTCCAACCTCCCCTGTCTGAAAGGGAACTAGTGGACATGTTTCTAGGGACCATGTCTGGTCCATTTTTCAGTCATCTAATTGGAAGCTCCTCAACAGGCTTCACTGAATTAATCTTGACCAGGGAAAGAGTGGAATTTGGGATTAAGAGTGGAAAGATCCAAAAGGACACATCCTCTAGTGCTGTGAGAAAACCATTTAACAGGAAGAAAGAAGTTGGTGCTGTGTATCCTCAAAGGAATCAAGATAGAACTGAACCCCGTCCAATTGTAGGGGTTGTCATGATCCCTAAGCCTGCACCTACTCAACAAAGGAGAAATCAGCCTAGAACAGAAAGACCGGTAAGACAATTTACCTGGATTAATATGACACTATCTCAAGTCCTGCCATATTTGTTGAGATCTAATATGGTAACTTTGAACGAAGCCCTGAAGAATCCCAACACTGCATCTCCTCATTACCACCCTAATGCTCGCTGTGCTTACCGTTCAGAAAGTCCAAGCCATGATACCAACAACTATTGGGCTTTGAAAAACAAGGTACAAGACCTTCTTGAAGCAAAAGAAATTGAATTTGATGCTCCTGAGATCCCAAATGTTATCACCGCTCCTATGCCCAAGCATGGTCATGATGTTAACACTGTTGAATATGATATGTTTGTTATTGTTGTTGATGAAATTGTTACTCCTCTCCCAACTGTCAAGAAAAACCTGTTGAAAGTCGGTTTATTTCCGGACTGTGACGAAAGCTGCCACCTTTGTTTATCCTTACCAACTGGCTGTCATTTACTAAAAGCAGGTGTTCAACGCCTAATGGATGAAAAAGAGATTTTGTTTGAAAAGACTCATGTTCCAACCATTTCTTACAAAGATGTTTCAATAGTAACTATTTCCTCCAATCTTTCCAGGGTCTCCACCAAAAGACCCGTTAGGATTACATCTGTTCCTAAGGTGGCTCCACTGATAATTACTATGCCAGGGCCGATCCCGTACATCTCAGATAAAACTGTCGTGTGGAACTATGGGGGTGACATCTACTATCACGATGTCAAGCAGGATTGGCTGGCTGATGAAGACTCAATTCTTAAGAAGGATGACCCCGACATCAGTAAAATTGCGAGAACCAACAAGATAACCTGAAGTGGCAGAGTATTATCTCCCGAGATTGCTCCTTCGAAAACTGTTATCGGTCCTGTGATCATCCCTGCTTTTGTTCCCATTGACACTACTACTAAAGTTCCTATGGTTACTCCTACTGACACCCCTACCACCGAGTCGACCGAGACTCGGGGCAAAGGCATTCTGGTTGAGCCTGTCCGAATAAAGGTGCAATCAGTATCTATCCTAGAGGCCGCCCAAAAGGAGATGGAAGAAATTCTGAAAATTATAAAAATAAGCGACTACAATATAGTCGAACTGCTAGGGCAGAATCCTTCAAAGATTTCCATGCTGGCTTTATTGATGTGCTCCGAGGCTCATGCGAAGGCCTTGGTGAAATTCCTTAAAACTTCCCACGTACCACAAGAAACCTCTGCTGATCAGTTCTAAGACTGTGTGGACAGTTTGACCGCTGACAACGGTTTAGGTTTTTCCGATGCTGACCTGACACCTAGAGGGAGGAAACATAACGAGGCATTTCATGTCTCTTTCGAATGCAGGGGCACAACTTTGGCCCATGTCTTGGTTGATACTGGTTCATCTTTGAATGTGTTGCCTAAGAAGGCTCTCGATAGACTATATTGTGAAGGTTTGACCTTAAAACCCAGCAACATAGTGTTAAAGGCCTTCGACGGTTCACAGAGAATGGTGCATGGGGAGGTGGACAACCCCATTAAAGTTGGAACTCAAACCTTTGATTCAACTTTTTACGTGATGGACATTCTCCCTTCCTATTCTTGTTTACTGGGCCGACCATGGATTCACAACGCTGGTGTCGTCACTTCTACATTACATCAAATGCTGAAATACCCAACCAAGGGGAAATCATTACTGTCCATGGAGAAGAGGAATATATGGTCAGTCACTTGAACTCCTTCAGATACGTGAAATTGAATGGTGAATTCATTGAAACTCCGTTTCAACACTTCGAGGAAGTCCCACAAACTGTGGCAGCTACCAAGACTGTTTCCCAAGTCCCAAAGATTACAAGACCTCCGCTAAAGATGTCTTCTCTGAAAGATGCCAGGGCAGTGGTCGAAGAAAGTGGGTGTACTATTTGGGGCTAAATCCCAGATATCCCTTACAAATATGGCAAATTTGGTTTGGGTTTCACTTCAGGAGCCCAGAAAGTTGTTCGTCGTGCTCGTGCCAGGGGACCACCTTTGAAGATCAGTAACCATGGAGTCAACGCAGTAGAGGATGATGATGATGACAGTTGTGACCTAGAAGATTGGATTTTCCCAACCATCAATGGAGGACTCAACAACTGGGAAGCTAAATATTTTGTCCCAATTACTTTTATCCAACAGTAATTGTCTTTAAATTTTTGTCGGACTTGTAATAATTAAACAATTTAGACTTTTAAAACCTCGTGTCTTACCCGAGGCACAACGGTCAATTTGTAAGGGTTGTTACCTCATTTTCATATGTCATCAATGAATCATGGACATTTTTTGCATGCAAACTTTATGCTCTTTGTCTTTCTTTTTCTACATTTTTATTTTATTTCAAAGATGGTTATACTCTTACACACTCACATTCAAAATGCAGATCTACATCCATTCGGGATCCCATGGGTAACAATTCTGCTATGGCCTTTTGTGACTCTGAAAATCTAATCTACCAAGCCGAAGACGAAGGTGAGGAATATTGTGAAGTGCCAGGGGAACTTTCCAGGTTACTACAACAAGAAGAAAGGACCATACAGCCCCACGAAGAACCAGTGGACACAGTTAACCTAGGTACCGAAGAGGACAAGAAAGAAGTCAAGGTAGGAGACAATCTCGAACCCAGTGTCAAGAAGCGCTTAATTCAGCTACTACATAATTATGTTGAGGTATTTTCCTGGTCGTACGATAAAAGAAGACTGCCCTCCGGTAAAACAGAAAGTCTGTCGCATGCGGTCAGACATGTCAGAGAAGATCAAGGCCGAAGTTATGAAACAGTTCAACACCAGAATTTTAGATGTTACCTCCTATCCACAATGGGTCTCCAATGTTGTTCTAGTACCTAAAAAAGGATGGCAAAGTACGCATGTGTGTGGACTACTGAGATTTGAATAGGGCATGCCCTACGGATGATTTCCCACATCCATATTTTGGTTGGCAATACTGCACAACATAAAGTGTTCTTATTTATGGATGGTTTCTCAAGCTACAACCAGATCAAAATGGCACCTGAGGACATGGAGAAAACAACCTTCGTCACACAGTGGGGCACATTATGTTACAAGGTTATGCCATTCGGGTTGAAGAACGTTGGGGAAACCTATCAGCGTGCCATGGTAGCTCTATTTCACGACATGATTCATCGCGAAATAGAGGACTATGTGGATGAAATGATAGCCAGATCTCAAACTGAAGAGGAACATCTTGACCATTTACAGAAACTGTTTGAGAGGTTAAAAAAATACAAGCTGAGGTTGAACCCAAATAAATGCACATTTGGGGTAAGGTCCGGTAAACTCCTAGGCTTCATCGTCAGTGGTAAAGGTATCGAAGTGGACCCGGCCAAGGTGAAAGCAATACAAGAAATTCCTGCTCCTCGCACCGAGAAGGAAGTCAGAGGATTCTTAGGGCGGCTAAACTACATTTCCAGATTCATTTCTCACTTAACAGCTACTTGTGAACCAATCTTCAAATTACTGAAGAAAGATCAAGTAGTCAAATGGAATGATGAATGCGAAGTTGCCTTCGACAAGATCAAAGAGTACCTACAAGAGCCTCCTGTTTTGATGCCGCGAGTCGAGGGAATACCCTTGATCATGTATCTAACTGTATTGGAAAATTCAACGGGGTGTGTGTTGGGGCAGTATGATGAGTTTGGCCAAAAAGAGCATGCTATTTATTACTTGAGCAAAAGGTTTACCGACTGTGAAACAAGATATTCACTACTCGAGAAAACCTGCTACGCTCTGGCATGGGCTGCTCGCCGGCTAAGACAGTATATGTTGACCCATACTACCTTATTGATATCCAAGATGGATCCGATTAAATACATATTCGAGAAGCCTGCCCTCTCTGGGAAAATAGCAAGATGGAAGATGATTCTGACTGAATACGAAATTCAGTACACTACCCAAAAAGAAATAAAGGGCAGTGTACTAGCCGATCACCTTGCTCATCAAGCTGTGGATGACTACCAGTCCATGAAATTCGAATTCCCAGATGAAGACATCATGATGGTAAACAACTGTGAAGAACTCAGACCATATGACGGACCTGAACAAGGATCCCGATGGACCCTGGTATTTGATGAGGCATCCAACGCACTCGGCAATGGCATAGGTGCTGTAATTATATCCCTTGAAGGATTTCATACTCCCTTTATCGCAAGACTTTGCTTCAACTATACAAATAACATGGCAGAATACGAAGCGTGAATTTTTGGTCTCAAAGCTGCCATCGATTTGGGAATCAAGTTCTTAAGTGTGTTCGAAGATTCAGCCTTAGTCATCAGTCAGATCAAAGGAGAATGGGACACAAAGCACCCCAACCTCATCCCCTACAAAGAACATGTGTTGACATTAATCCCACATTTTGAGGAAATTACCTTTGAGCATTTTCTACGAGAGGAAAATCAACTGGCAGACGCGCTAGCCACAATTTCATCCATGTTTAAACTCAAGTGGGATAACGAGGCTCCCCAGATCACCATTGAACAGATGGAAGAACCAGCTTACTGTCACGAGATCGATACTGAAGAAGTAGTGGACCATCCTTGGTTCCATGAAGTTAAGAGGTATCTCGAGGCTCAAGAGTATCCGGAAGGAGCTTCAGTCAATGATACGAAGTTCTTAAAGAGATTCTCTGCTAAGTTCTTCATCAGTAATGGAATTCTCTACAAACGCAACCATGACTATATTTTGCTTCATTATGTAGACAAGGTTGAGGCAGAAAATATCATGGCTGATCTACATGTAGGAACTTTTGGCACCCATTCCAGTGGGCATACGATGGCTAAGAAGATCCTACGGGAAGGGTATTACTGGTCTACCATGGAAGCAGATTGCTATCAGCACTCTCAAACCTGTCCCAAGTGTCAGATCTATGCTGACAAAGTACATCTGCCTCAAGTTCCTTTAAACGTCCTGACTGCTCCCTGGCCATTCGCGATGTGGGGCATCAAAATAATTGGAGAAATCAAACCTACAAATTCTAATGGACACCGCTTTATCTTGGTGGACATTGACTATTTCACAAAGTGGGTTGAGGCAACTTCTTTCTCTTCTGTTACCAAGAATGTCGTGGCCCGTTTCATCAAATAGAATCTCATTTGTCGATACGGTATCCAAAAGAGAATCATCACATACAATGGTATGAATCTCAACAATTTTATGATCACTGCATTGTGCGTGCAATTCAAGATACAACACCACAATTATTCTCCTTACCGACCAAAGTTGAATGGTGTTGTCGAAGCCACAAATAAGAACATCAAGAATATCATACAAAAAATGACAGTAACCTATAAGGACTGGCATGAGATGCTACCATTCTCTCGCCACGGTTACCGTACCACGGAACACACATCAACAGGGGAAACTCCCTTTTCCTTGGTATACGACATGGAAGCTGTTTTACCAATTGAAGTCCAAATACCTTCTCTGAGAATCATAAATGATGCAGGGTTGAATGAAGACAATTGGATCCAAACTCGGCTTGACCAGTTGAATTTAATTGATGAAAAGAGGCTTACAATTGTCTGTCACGGCCAGATGTACCAAAAACTCATGATCAAAGCTTTTAACAAGAAAGTCAGGCGTCAGATATATCAGGTTTATGACTTGGTAATCAAGCATATCATATTACCACAAGGTGATCCCATGGGAAAATGGACTCATACATACGAAGGATCGTTTGTGATCAAAAGCATATTCTCTGGTGGAGCAATGATCTTAACCACTATGGATGGCGATGACCTCCCACACCCTGTGAATGCAGAAATAGTCAAAAGATACTACGCATAAGAGACCCGCTAGGTTGACACACCTAGGCAAAACAAGGGCATCCCGGTGAACCCCAAAGGTTCGGGAAAAAATTAGGGATAAAACAAAAAGATCTGTACACCCGACAAGCTGAAAACCTAAAAAGGCGGCTTGGGAAAAAAAGGGTATCCCGGTGGACTGAAAACCCGAAAGGGCAGTCTAGGAAAAAGTTAGGGAATTAAAGAGTATGACTATGTCCCATTGGATCACCTTACAGACAACCTTTAGCTTTGACTGACAAACTCAGCGATTCTGATCAATCCAATCAACTTCGGACAAGGCAGCAAGTGGACAAGACGCTCAGAGACACGAAGGCTATAGTAGAATGGGAACCCCATGGGATTATTTCACATAGCTATATTTTCTTTGTATAAAATTTTCATTTTTCTACGACGACGTTCTCTTACTAGAATGTTCGTCTCATTGTACAAAAATACTTATTCAAGTTAATACAAAGATATCCCTTTGAAAGTGCAAAAGTATCTGTTTTTCTCTTTTTCCGTGTTTTGTTTGCGAAAACGTCCAATGATTTATTTTTGAACATATGCATTTGAACGTAACTACTATTTACAAATGAACAAAAAAAGGAATAGAAAATAGAAAGGCAATCACTAATGGCTTTAAGAAATTGGATAATATCTTTAGACTATTCCATAAAATCCCCCACAGTGTGCAGCTTAATGATATCAAGCTCTCTCACATCCACGGAGGAACAAAACTTCCAGTTACCGCTCCTATCACTCCCCAGTAAAAGTCGCCCAATTTCTCAAGATTCCCCAGCAGGATTTCACAAGCAATACATGGCGTTTCCTTTACACAACAGAGTTTATTTCTCTAAAAAATGGAAGCTCATCAACTCATCAGCAACTTCAAAACATGAAGACTTACACCCTTTGTACCCAGCGGTACTCGAGGATTTATCTTCCCCAGCAACACTGCGACATAAGAGTTAATAATTCCATACATTGCATCTGTAACACCCCAAATTCTATCCGGTAGTTATAACAAAAATCAGGGTATTTAAAAGCTTCCAACACATTTATGATATTACATTTCAACATGTTACAACATATAAAAAGATACATAACACTTTAATTTCAGAGGATCATATAACAACTTGCATCGACTTTTAAAACAAAACCACTTATTTTATTAATGCAGCAGAATCATAATTACAACTTCAAGTAGCATCATATGTTTCGTTCAACTAAAACAACTTGAGAGACAACATATTATTTCATATAATTAAACTTAGGATTCAACAACTAAAACAATTTCAAGAAGTAAACAACTATTCGATCATTTCCCCCCGAGTGCTATGTATCAGAGCGACCAACCGACTTTGAACTAATAAGGCTAAGAAAATCTTCATTCTTGATTACCTGCACGTTACCAACGGAGGGCAACATTCAAACAGTAAGGGGTGAGATTCTTAAATTGTATAAGTGAGCGCATGATAAATCATATATTAGAATCAGGTCATGCAAAAATCACCACTTCACAACAACAATCACAGCAGGATATCATCAAAATGCAACAATTAATTCATCAACACAACAGCTAAATTATACAATTTAGAATGCGAATCAATGTTATGCAAATGCATGTGGTACCATTGGAGCAGAACTCCCAACTTAGAAAATGCCATTTTACCGAGGCATAAGGCAAAGCCTTCAACTTAGAACATGCCAATCCAGCCAACATAAGTGAGCATTCGCTCCAACTTAGAACATGCCAATCCAGACCAACTTTAATGCTATGCTATGCTATGCAACGAAATAAACAACCACTACTCGGAAACACAAAAACAACAACAACATAACAACGATCGACATAACAACAATTTGCACCGTTCAACATTGGCCAAAGGCCTACAAGACAACATATCAACGAAATCAACAACTTTTCATGACAACATCATCAAGAAAACAACATTGGCCATAAGCCTATATCACTGTTATTACCAATTAATAGAGGTAATTCAATATCACAAATATTCCCGCACTTCGCATCATCACAAAATTATCACAACATCATAACCACAACTATTCAACTTTGGCAACAAGCCTATATCACTGTTATTACCAATTAATAGAGGTAAATCTTCATCATAACAATTCCTGCATCTTCATAAAATATTCACAACATCATAGCATCAACGCACATCACAAAGGAAAGCACAAACATGATAGTTGTTTCCAAAACACTCCCATAACTCTCTATGTATTAGTCCTTCATTATTTAATTATTCTCCTAATATTCACTTCTAATTAACTAACTGACAATATATATTTTCTCCTGCTATTTGATTAATCCTCTAAAACAGTTACTGCAACTTTACTAATTATTTCCAACTCTGTCTTATTTCTACAGGCTGTTAAAATTATATTTACATTACTAAATTAAGATTATTGACATAAGGCTACTTCTGTTAATGTTCTTCTGCTATAACATACTACTGATAAGAATAGTTCAATTGGTTCCCTAACTGCTTTTGTATTAATAAATTCTATACTGATACCATATAAAAATTATATAACAAAACAAGTGTCTGCCTGCCTAAGAATCAGTGCCGAACGACACTCCGTTTCAACAACAACACACAGTGCCGGACGACACTCTCCTTTCTTCCTCAACATTTCCGACCGGAAGCCCCCCACCTAACGATCGACATCAAACCCCCATTCTATGATTCTCTGTTACTTCTTCAGTTTCCTTCGTATCCATATATTTTCAATGAAACAATCAATCAACAACACACAAGAATACGAAAGTTTCACCAATATTCATCATTAATTAATTTTCTAACATCAATTGCCATGAATAACCACAAATAATAATAAATTTACACCCTAAATTCCATATAAAATTTCTCATAAACCCCATTATAGGATAATAAACTCCACCCTTACCTTGGATTGGAGATCGCTCTATAATTCCGATTGCAACCCGCTGCTGCCATAGCTCCAAACCTTCATTCTTCTTCTCTTTTCTCTAAAACCCTTATTTTCTTTACATCCACTTCTTATTATCTCTTCTATTTGACAAAAACCTAATTCCTTCTTATTCAACTTTAACATATAATTTCTATTATTAATTCTATTGGGCCTAATATTCACACCACATATTTTACTACCAACAACACTTTAAATTAAGCCCATAAGAAATAATAATAGTATTATTACAATACTATTTTCTACCACTTAATCAACTGAATAATAATCCAATATAATAATATTGTTTCTAATATTATTTCTCTGATTAAACTGACTATTTCACTTAACATCTCAAATTAACATATTAATCTGACCACGCCTCTTAAAATAATACCGGCAGATCCTAACTTTGACCATTTCCAATAATTAAATCTTTAATTAATTTAATTAAATAATTAATTAAATTCGGGGCATTACAACTCTCCCCCACTTAGGATATTTTCGTCCTCGAAAATCTACTCGATACTACCACCCTTAACGCGAAGTTCACATCCAACTTTTTGATCCCCAAGTCGCGTTTGACAACACTTTAACCACTACTTGACCAACATAACAATAAATCAACACAATTCAAATCGATTACACACATGCCAATCATTCAACACTTCGTGACATAATCGTTACTAGCATCTCAACCACTCCACAATAATCTGACATACCAGCATTTTAAGTAGCAATAACTATAACACACTTATACTTGAATATACATCATCTCAATATCCATAATCCACCAAATCAAACATGTAGACCAAAACATATCGTTCCCATAGGCTCCTGATGTTTTAATCCTTCACTTCTAACGAGTCGTACACGCATAGCAATTGCGCCATATCACGCTTCATCCACGCAACTCTAATCATCCATCTTAAGTCATCGTCCTCATTAAAATTTTCCGTCGATTATATGGTTTACAAATTTCTATCTAATATCAAAATGTCTTTAACATCTGTCATAAAATTGTTGTTCACTTGATATTCTCAATCTTTCACTTTGCAGCGTTAGCTCGCATACAAACCCACTACTCTGAATTTGTTCATTATGTCTCAACTCTCACTCAACGACTCCTCTACTAATTTCACACAAACTGGTGAGCGATTATTCTCGTGATATAACATCCATACTTTTTCACACCATTAAGATAGCAAGACAAATCTATAACATCCAACATAATCTCGTCTACTATTAACAATGGATTGAGGGTGATCAGTTCCTCAATTTATCAATTAGTATTCGACAACCATAAGGGAGTATAAATCATCACAAACTATAATAGCGTTTCCTTAAAACTCGTATTCAAGTTTTCTAAAACACAACATGTCTAATCCTCATTCACCCACCATCCCACGGTGATCAATCATTCTCTAACTCGATATTTGTTGGCATATCAATACATTACAAATCCTTCCACTCTAGTTTGAGTCTTTATCTACATAAAGGATTCTAATCAACATCCTTAAACTCTTAATCCTCTTCCGAATTTAACAACATCAAAAATACATGTATCTCCACCTATCAAACTCATTCCAATCACACTCTCAACATTATCATCTTATCTAACAACATTTCATATATATTTACACCTCAAACAATTATGGTAGTAATCATCTAAGCTCAACAAGCTACTAACCTCTATAACAGACTTCGTCGTTCTCCAACTTAGAACTGCATCCACCTTGAATGGATCTACATACACTTTCACTTGGAAATAAAATTACTCAACAGAACTCTTCTTCCAAAACTATAACATAAATCCTGACAACTTAGCATAAATCTTCCTCCTTTCCGACACCGTAAATTCCACATAACTCCGCACTATCGTCTTTCATTCTAATTAATAACACCAAAGATTTTCAAATGATACCTTTGATTTCAGAAATTACTTTAAATAAATATTCCAATTACTCCTTTAATTCACCACACTCGGACGCTGACGTCCCGTACAACACTGAAGAACAAGTCTAGTCCCAAAGACAAGCTTAACAACAAACTGCACTTACTTCCAATATCATCACGTAATAAATTAATCTATTACAGCTACTAGAACCATTTTTAAAATGAAGCTCATTTTGTTAGCTTTCCAATGCTTCAAACGGAACTCAAATCGGATGTCCAGAACTCTAGTTATGAATTTTCGAAGTCCCACAATAATTCTGCAGTTTCCTGCGATTCGCTTACGGAAATTCCACTCCAAAACTCATTTGTCTTCAACTTAGACATATTCCAAACAACTCTTAACATATATTGTGCTCCCAAACTTCTTATAACTTGAGAGATGCATTCCTTCACCAAAGTTCAGATTCCAAAAACCAGGGCAACAATTCCTTTCGCAACGCTACTCACTTCTTCAAGTTTTAACTCAGACTCGCGATTTACAACTACTTATCAATGTCAACTACTTCCGACAATCACTTATGTGATTCCAACATAAAAGTTACAACAACTTTATTACTCCATCATTGTTCAAACATCGACATCTTACACTTGCTTCGTAAATCAACAAATATTACATCGCTCTTCATTCTTCGAGAAGTAAGCACCAACAATGTCTGATCAATTTCTCTCAAGGCACTCTAACTTGACTAACAAGAAGACCTTGAATCCAAGTCACCTTCAAATTCGGGAACAACAAGACTCCAACAATTCTTGCATTGTCGTCGTCGGTAGCACACCGAACCAACACCTTTCAATTGAACATATCCGAGAAGCAAAGCTTCTCCCCCATTTATCTTCAACCAACTCCTGCATATAACTCGATTAGAAAAACAACAAGCACCGACAGTATTTCACACACTAAGGAATAAATGACATTAGACAACTTGGTCGGACGGACCGACCTACTCTGACACCACTATTGTAACACCCCAAATTCTACCCGGTAGTTATAACGAAAATCAGGGTATTTAAAAGCTTCCAACACATTTTTGATATCACATTTCAACATGTTACAACACATAAACAGATACATAACACTTTAATTTTAGAGGAACATTTAACAACTTACATTAGCTTTTAAAACAAAACCACTTCTTTTATTAATAATGCAACAGAATCATAATTACAACTTCAAGTAGCATCATATGTTTTGTTCAACTAAAACAACTTGAGAGGCAACATATTATTTCATATAATTCAACTTAAAATTCAACAACTAAGACAATTTCAAGAAGTAAACAACTATTCGATCATTTCCCCCTGAGTGCTACGTATCAGAGCGACCAACCAACTTTGAACTAATAAGGCTAATCAAATCTTCATTCTTGGTTACCTGTATGTTACCAATGGAGCGCAACATTCAAACAGTAAGGGGTGGGATTCTTAAATTGTATAAGTGAGCGCATGATAAATAATATATTAGAATCAGTTCATGCAAAAATCACCACTTCACAACAACAATCGCAGCAGGATATCATCAAAATGCAACAATTAATTCATCAACATAATAACTCAATTATACAACTATGCGACTCAATGTTATGAAAATGAATGTGGTACCATTGGAGTAGAACTCCCAACTTAGAAAATGCCTGTTTACCGAGGCATAAGGCAAAACCTTCAACTTAGAACATGCCAATCCAGGCCAACATAAGTGAGTATTTGCTCCAACTTAGAACATGCCAATCCAGGCCATCTTTAATGTTATGCTATGTTATGCAACGATATAAGCAACCACAACTCGGCAACGCAAAAATGACAACAACATAACAACAGTCGACATAACAATAATTTGCACTGTTCAACATTGGCCAAAGGCCTACAAGATAACATATCAACGAAATCAACAACTTTTCATGACAACAATATCATCAAGAAAACAACATTAGCCATAAGCCTATATCACTGTTATTACTAATTAATAGAGGTAATTCAATATCAAAAATATTCATGCACTTCGCATCATCATAAAATTATCACAACATCATAACCATAACTATTCAACTTTGGCAACAAGCCTATATCACTGTTATTACCAATTAGTAGAGGTAAATCTTCGTCATAACAATTCCTGCATCTTCACAAAATATTCTCAACATCATAGCATCAACGCACATCACAAAGGAAAGCACAAACATGACAGTTATTTCCAAAACACTCCCATAACTCTCTATGTATTAGTCCTTCATTATTTATTTATTCTCCTAATATTCACTTCTAATTAACTAACTGACAATATATATTTTCTTCTGCTATTTGATTAATCCTCTAAAACAGTTACTGCAACTTTACTAATTATTTCCAACTCTGTCTTATTTCTACAGGCTGTTAAAATTATATTGACATTACTAAATTAAGATTACTGACATAAGGCTACTTCTGTTAATGTTCTTCTGCTATAACATACTACTGGTAAGAATAGTTCAATTTATTCCCTACCTGCTTTTGTATTAATAAATTCTATACTGATACCAAATAAAAATAATATAACAAAACAAGTGCTTGCCTGCCTAAGAATCAGTGCCGAACGACACTCCCTTTCAACAACAACACCCAGTGTCGGACGACACTCTCCTTTCTTCCTCAACATTGCCGACCGGAATCCCCCCACCTAACAAGTACTGATACAAGACGGAAGGAGAAGGTTGTTGAGCCTGATGCAATTGAAGTACCCTCCAAAGACGTAGCTGATGAAGAACCCTCTGCCCGTGAGATGGAAGAGATCTTGAAGATGATAAAAAGAAGCGACTTAAAGATTGTAGAACAGTTGGGGCAAACCCATTCTATTGTACCCCAAAATTTGCCCTCTCATTTATCAATATTTCCCCTCACAAGACTCTTTGTACTCAAGACCAAATTAGGGTTTTGCTCTGCTCAAGACATCTCCTTGCACTGATGACCTAAATTAGGGTTTGAGTTTGCACAGGGATTTTTGGACTTTCAATGCTCAAAGTGAATTTCATACTTCATGTTGGAATTATAAGATTGCCTCTACCAAGTTTCAAGCTTTGAATCAAATTTTTGCCCAGTCAATTGGACAGTTGACCTAGAAATCAGCTATATTGGGGAAAAAGTCAACTGTGGCCAATTTACAGTCAAACCTCATAATTTTTTATCCATATCAACATTATAGACTCACATGAACCATTTGATCAAGTTTGGACCACAACTCCTCAAGAAATTTGATCAGATCATCAAAAGGGCAAAATGGTCATTTTTAGGGTTTTGACTGTATAAGGGCAATTTCTGATTTTTAACCTAGCCAATGGCAAATTGGGTTCAACTATGGATTCAAGGACTCAATGGCATCATCTTTACCTAATCATAAGGTTCAAAAGATCTCAAATGCATTGGATTGACAGATGAATTTTTCAGTCAATTGATCAAAATTTGACTGTACACTGAAAAGTCAAACTTTGACTTTTTTGTCAAAATCAAGTGTCAAGGGTCACTTTTCATCAAAATGAGTCAAAACATGAAACTTGTTCATCAAGAAACCTAATTTTGCAAATTAGGGTTTAAGATTGAAAATTTTCATAACTTAGGATTTTTCTAAGTTATGAAATTTGTTTATTTTTCCCAACTTTGCCCAACATATTCACCATGATTCAATTGGATTAAAACAAAACTTCCAACATGAAAGTTGTAGTCCTCCATAAAATCTACAACTTTGATTCACAAAGTTTTCCCAAAAGAAGCTTGTATCTCAAGTTATGATTTTTGGAACAAGGGTCCATGAAACTTTTAACTTAGTGAAATTTTGCCCTAATTTAGGCCGGATTTTGACCTATCTTCATGACTATTTTTCACATAGTTCCACTTGGAATATCAAAATTATTTTCAAATATGGATTGTATAGAATTTTACAAGCTTTCTAAAATGTATAAGAACTCTCCAAAATCATTTATGGTTAGGGAGAATCGAATGTTTGAATTTGGAAAAAACTCACTTTGATCCATGGCATTTTCATGTTGACACAAGTTGCAAAATCTATCCAAACTTGCTTTGTACTTGATTACAGGTCTCTAAACCCTTCCACATTTAAAAACTTAATGCAAACTCATTAGTTTAAGGTAGTATTCTGATCAATAGAGGTTTACACATTGAATTAATCTTAAAATGGCAAAAAGGTAGCATTTCCATTTTCATAAAGGAAACTGTATGTCAACTTGCTTCCCTTGAGCCTTGGACCTCTCTCTTTTCAGAAAACAAGTTCCATAAACTTAGGCAAAGGTACAACAAACTTGTGCATGCTTGGAGATAGCCTGTACAGGCCTATCTTGTATCACTTCACACTTTTCTTTAAAAACAAGTCAACTTGCCAAAATCACATAACTTGAGTATCTGTTATAACCAAGCTTGGTGACCATTCCAAACAAGTTTTGCACATTGCCTTGAGTCAGAAACACGAGCCATCCATCCCTAAAACACTCTTGAACATCAAAACACATTCCTCTCGCAAAACAGGGCAGTTTCTGCACTTTGAGTTCCAAAACAAAAACCAGTCGTGCGTTTTGCCCCAAACCTCTTCCAACACACTCCATACAACCTATCTGAACTATCCCAACCATTGGCCATTGACTGTAACTCCACTTGCAAGCTTCACCATTTCTGATTTCAGCTTGTGCAGGTTGACTTCTACAGGCTTATTCAAGCAATCTCAAAGCAAACAAAGCATTGGGGAAGGTCAGAGGAAGTTCAAGCAAGCTCAAAAACATCTCAGGCCCCATTGAAAACTTCCACATTATCATACACGAGTTCAACTGAAACAGGTATTTTCCAACTTTCTATCTCTCTATTTATGAATCATTAGGCTTAGGTTTGTGAATAAAAAATGTAGTACTCATAGCCCTTAAACTGTACATATGCATAGATTTCATTTAAGTTAAGTGTGCTGAGAGAATTTGATTGATGAACTTCCTGAAAAAGTTAGGTTAGAAATTAGGGCCAGAGAAATTCTCTCTGGTCTTTGAGAGTTAGATTAAGTTCTTTATATGGTTGGAATCGTGTTGAAAAATGCTTTAACTTTCATGTTGTGAGTTTTTGCTTTAGAGCACGTATACAGGAGTTGGACATTTGTACACAGGCGCGCGTTTTTTCTGATTCAAAGGTTGAAGATGAAGTGGAAATGGGCTGGGCTGGCTTGTTTCTATTTTTGACACCCCCTGCCTTAGAGACTACACCCCTGGCCCAGTTGTTTTATATTTTCATATTATTTTCATTTCTTTTTATTTCTGACTTTATTTTATTTTTTCCAAATATAAAAAATTACTAAAAATATTTTCCTTAAATTTTCACAATTTTTATTTTTTATTTTATTTTATTTTGACACAATATTTAGTCTATTAGGTTTACTATATTTATTTTCACAAATAAAAACATGTAAATAACATATAAAAATATTTTATTTTTATTTTTAGTATTTATATACTTAAATAATATTTTCTCATATATTATTATTTCCTAAACAATTGTATATATTTTTTATTTATTTGTACATAAATAAATAATATAATTAATGAATATATTTTCTTAAAACAAAATTTAGGGTTTTTACCCTTAATAAAGATTATTTTCTTATTTTCTTATTTTTTAACACATTAAATATTATATTTTTACATACATAAAAATAAACAAAAATATTTTTTGCATATTTATAATATATTGCATATTTATTTAATTGTCTATTTAAATTTTGTTTATTTATCTTTTGAGCAAAGAAATTCAATTTGGTTGTAAAAATCTAGGGTTTTAATTTCTTGCAAAATAATCCCCTATCCAAAATTGTATCCTCCTCCCCATATCAATGTTGTAATAGTCATAGATTTATTTTACGCATTTATGCTTTCAAATATGCCATGATAGAGATTAGGGTTTGTATGCAATATCCATAATCAAAACAAATAGTTAATACCTAATACAAGACATAAATGCATAAAAATGACAAGACAATGCACACATGCACCCCTAGGGTTTCACCTACTTGTTGCCTTTAAAATGGCCATGGTATGCATGTTGAGTATCTTGGCAAAATAAAAGAAAAACAAAAGATCATAGTCCCTCGATGACGCTATCTTGGTTGCCTATACAAAAAATGATCTAGTCCCTCAGAAAATTGCTAAAGATACTTAGCACTATTGCTATCCTGGTCAATACGATGACCCGCGCCTGTCCCGTTTAACATCCAAATACAAGGTTATTTACCAAATGCAATGGTAAAACAACAATGTAAAAGGGTTAAAAATGTGTAGGAAATACTCTTGAGTAGATAGGGTAGACAACTCTTAGTTACTTGATCAAAACTTACAAAAACATCCTTGCTATTTTCAAACACAACACAATTTTAAAACATTTCAAAAAAACAAACTTTCAAACTTTCAAACATTCAAACATTGAAACATCTTTTCAAAAGACAATACACATTTGTATACATTCAAACAAGAATCATTACAAAGGTTGCCACAACGATGGCCTCTTTTCAAAACATCTTCAAAACCACACACAAA
This sequence comes from Vicia faba, assembly GCA_948472305.1. NCBI lineage: Eukaryota > Viridiplantae > Streptophyta > Magnoliopsida > Fabales > Fabaceae > Vicia > Vicia faba. The sequence continues at coordinate 1,042,564,836 of OX451737.1, forward strand.
AGCACCATTTCAAACAATTGAAAAGCAAAAGCAACTGATCTAAACAAGTAACTAAGAGCCCATGGATAACCTTGGATGAAAAGGGTGCTTGCACCTTCCTTTTTCATAATCTACCCCCCGAACCCAAGAAAACATCTCAAAGGTCTTTCCTGTGCTTTTTGACCTTTCCTTTGGATAAAATAAAAAGTCGGTGGCGACTCTTGCTAAACCGAAACATTTTCGAACACAAACGCAAAACCTCAAGTCAGTTCTCCCACCGCATCACAGAACTGGCGACTCTGTTGGGGATAATCTAAAAGTGGGGTTACCTTAGGGTTTAGATCACCTTTACATGCTTACCTTGTTTGCTTTGATTGCTTTACACTTGGCTCTATTATTTGGGTTTGAAATCCTCTACCCGGTGTTGTACCCTAAAATTTTCCCTCTCATTTTATCAAAATTTCTCATCACAAGGCTCTTTGAACTCAAGACCAAATTAGGGTTTTTGCACTGCTCAAGACATCTTGTTGCACTGTTGACCTAAATTATGGTTTGAGTTTGCATATGGATTTTTGGACTTCCAATGCTCAATATGACTTTCATGCTTCATGTTGGACTTACAAGATTTTCCATACCAAGTCTTAAGCCTTGAATCAAATTTTTTGCCCAGTCAATTGGACAGTTAACCTAGAAATCAGCTGTATTGGGGAAAAAAGTCAATTGTGGCCAATTTACAGTCAAACCTCACAAATTTTTGATCCACATCAACATTATAGACTCATATGATCCATTTGATCAAGTTTGGACCACAACTCCTCAAGAAATTTGATCAGATCATCAAAAGGGCAAAATGGTCATTTTTAGGGTTTTAACTGTATAAGGGCAATCTCTGATTTTTCACCTAGCCAATGGAAAATTGGGTTCAAGCATGGACTCAAAGGATCAATGGCATCATCTTGACCTATTCACAAGGTTCAAAAGATCTCAAATGCATTAGATTGACAGATGAATTTTCCAGTCAACTGATCAAAATTTGACTGTACATTGAAGAGTCAAACTTTGACTTTTTGGTCAAAATCAAGTGCCAAGGGTCATTTTTCATCAAGATGTGTCAAAACATGAAACTTGTTCATCAAGAAACCCAATTTTGCAAATTAGGGTTTAAAGTGGAAATTTTTCATAACTTAGAATTTTTCTAAGTTATGAAATTTCCTTAATTTTTCCCAACTTTGCCCAACATTTTCACCATGATGGAATTGGATTCAAACAAAACTTCCAACAAGAAAGTTGTATTCCTCCACAAATTATACAACTTTGATTACCAAAGTTTTCTCAAAAGAAGCTTGGATCTCAAGTTATGATTTTTGGAACAAGGGTCCATGAAACTTTTAACTTAGTGAAAATTTGCCCTAGTTTAGGTAGGATTTTTACCTATCTTCTTGGCAATTTTTCACCTAGTTCCACTTGGAATATTAAAATTCATTTCAAATATGGGTTGTATATAATGTTACAAGCTTTCCAAAAAGTCCCAGAACTCTCCAAAATCATTTGTGGTTAGGGAGAATCGAAGGCTTGAAGTTGGCAAAAACCCACTTTTTATCCATGGCATGTTCATATTGATACAAGTTACAAACTTTAATCAGCCTTGCTTGCACTAGATTACATGTCTCAAAACCCTTCCATACTCAATAATTAAATGCAAATCCATTGGTTTTGGTCATTAGAAGATTGCAAACAAGATTAATCCTTAAATAGAAAAAGGCAACTTTGCCATTTTTGTCAAAAATTGCTTTATGTCAAACCACATCCCTTGAGCATTGAACCATATCTTGTGCAGCAAATCAAATACACAAACTTGAGGGGACAAGAGCATAAGATGAAGGCTGATAGATAGCTTGTACAGGCTTGTCTGGCATCATGGTTTTGCTTTTTTCTTCATATACAAGAAACATGTCAAAATTCTGATAACTTGAACATCAGATAGAACCAACTCTGGAAAGCTTTTGAGACAATTTTTACACCCTGTATTGAACCTAAAACACGAGCCTTTGAGACCTGAAACCTCCCATAGCACAAAATCACCTTCCATTGGAAAAACAGGGCAGCTTCTGCATCTTGAGTTCTATCTCACAAGTTGCTCGTGCATTTTGCCCCAAACCTGTTCAAACACCATCCATACAACCTAGGCATTGTGCAAGTTGAGTTCTGTAGGCTTGTTCAAGCACATTCAAGGCAAGCTAGGCATTGGGGAAGGCCAGAGGAATTTCAAGCAAGCTCCCAAACACCTCAGGCCTCATTGAAAAGCTCCACATTGTCAGACACGATCTCAACTGAAACAGGTTTTTATCAACTTCCTATCTCTTTATTTAGGAATCATTAGGCTTAGGTTTGTGAATAAAAAATGTAGTATTCATAGTCATGAAGTTGTACATATGCTCAGTTTTCATTTAAATTAAGCGTGTTAAGAGAATTTGATCCATGAACTTCCTGAAAAAATTAGGTTAGGATTTAGGGCCAGAGAAATTCTCTCTAGTCTTTGAGAGTTAGAATGAGTTCTTTACATGGTTGGATTCGTCTTGAAAAATGCTACAACTTTGATGTTTTGAGTTTTTGCATTAGAGCATGTATGCAGGATCTAGCATTTTGTACAGGCCGCGCGCAATTTTGAGACAAAGGTTGAAGATGAAGTCTGGTGGGCTGGGCTTGGTCATGGCTTTGTTTTTGGCACCCACCTCATTACTGACTGCACCCCCTGGTCCATTTCTTCATATTTTTATATTTTTTGTATTTATTTTCATTTCTGATTTTATTTTATTATTTTCCAAACATAAAAAATACCAAAATATTTTTATAAATTTTCACATTTATTTTTGTATTTTATTTTATTTTTTCTAGCATAAAAATAATTTAATGAGTATATACCTCTATTTTTATTTTAATGAAAACTTGAAAATAATACATTAAATATTATACTTTTATTTTTTTTATTATTATTTATACTTAAATAATACTTTTTTTCTAAATATATTTTATTACATACATTATTTTATTTTATTATATATAAATAGTATATTTAATATATTTACATTCTTAAAAGAAAATTAGGGTTTTACCCTTAATAAAAAATATATATAATCTTTTATTTCTTGGTTATATATACACTAAATATTTTTTACATACATAAAAAATAAACATAAACATTTTTGCATATTCATAATATTTTGTATATTTATTTAATTTGTTTATTTAAATATTATTCATTTTTTATTTATGCCATTTATTCAATTTGGATGTAATAGTAAAATTAGGGTTTTAATTTCTTGCCAAATAATCCCCATTCAAAAATTGTATCCCCCTCCCCATAATCATGTTGTAATAGTGGTAGATTTACTTTTACGCATTTATGCTTTCAATTATGCCATGATTAGAGATTAGGGTTTGTAAGCAAAAATCCAAAAAAATCAAACAAATAGCTTGACTAATACAAAGACAAAAATGCATGAAAATGATAACACAATGCACACATGCACTCCTAGGGTTTCATCCACTTGTTGCCTTGAAAATGGCCATGTTACGCATGTTGAGTATCTTGGCAAAACAAAAAGATCATAGTCCCTCGATGACACTATCTTGGTTGCCTATACGAAATGATCTAGTCCCTCAAAAAAATTGCTAAAGATACTTGACACAATTGCTATCATGGTCAATACGATTACCCGCGTCTGTCCCGTTTAACATCCTAATACAAGGTTTCTTACCAAATGCAATGGTAAAACAACACTGTCAAAAGGGTTAAAAATGTGTAGAAAATACCTTTGAGTAAAATAGGGTAGACAACTCTTAGTTACTTGATCAAAACATGTAAAACATCCTTGCTATTTTCAAACACACCTCACAACACAATTTCAAAACATTTCCCAAAATAAACTTTCAAACATTGAAAAATCTTTTCAAAAGATAATACACCTTTGTATATATTCAAACAAGAATCATTATAAAGGTTTCCACAATGATGGCCTCTTTTTAAAACATTTTTAAAAACCACACACAAAGCACCATTTCAAACAATTGAAAAGCAAAAGCAACTGATCTAAACAAGTAACTAAGAGCCCATGGATAACCATGGATGAAAAGGGTGCTTGCACCTTCCCTTTTCATAATCTACTCCCTGAACTAAAGAAAACATCTCTAAAGGTCTTTCTTGTGCTTTTTGACCTTTCCTTTGAATAAAATAAAAGTCGGTGGCGACCCTTTCTAAACCAAAACATTTGCGAACACAAACGCAAAACCTCAAGTAAGTTCTCCCACCGTATCACAGAACTGGAGACTCTGCTGAGGAATATCTAAAAGTGGAGTAACCTTAGGGTTTAGATCACCTTTACATGCTTACTTTGTTTGTTTTGATTGCTTTACATTTGGTTCTATTGTTTGGGTTTGAAATCCTCTACCCGGATTTGGGAAACATTCATAGGTAAATAGAAATGCGTTGTGGAAACTGTGTGGGGTATACCAACATGGTTGAAGTAATAGCTATATTAATGCAACATATTTGTGGGTACCGGTAGCCTTTGAGTCAATCAAATAGAATACGGGGCCACTGAGTGATGTCATGAAGCACTAATGAACTCTTAGAACCTTACTTGACCATCTTGGCCTTATTAGGGGTAGTGAGATGACCGGCTTTGGTGCAGTCCAAAGTTGGTAGATACTCGATACTACACTCATTGAGGGTTGTTTTCTTGGAATATTTCGGTCTCCAGTTAAGTGGATAAACTGAAACAATGAACACAGAAAATAATCCAGTGATATTGAGCTCCTTAGAACCCGGTTACTCTTTATAGGACAGGTTGAGCCAACTAACTTCAAGAGGGTACTTACCTATGAAACCCTCATGCAAGCCTGAAACTAGGATCTTGTGTGATTTGCTTGTACATATACTTGTGCATACATCATGAACATCATAAAGCATCATATGCATCCACTAACCATTTCAAGGGTTTGGATCTTCATCTTTGTTCCTGTTTTGTAGGTTATGGAATCACTCCGCAGAAAAACTATTCAGGTCAACCTTGTGAGAATCCCTCCTCAACTCAAGGAGCTTACTTCCAAGATTACAGAGAATTCTCTCTTCAGTGAAAGACATGGAAGACTTCTCAACTTGGTCAACTCCAACATTGAAGAAGACATGGTTAAAGTTCTCTTCCAGTTCTTTGACCCCCTACACCATTGCTTCACATTCCCTTATTACCAACTAGTACCTACTTTGGAGGAGTTTTCTCAACTCCTGAGGATTCCTATTCTCCATCAACTACTCTGCAATGGTATGAAAAGAGAACCAAAGCCTGAAGATGTTGCTCAAGCCTTACACTTGCAACTATCTGATATCAAAGGTCATTGGGAAACCAGAAGTGGTGTCAAGGGTTTCTTGGCAAAGTTTTTGTTTGAGAAGGCACAAGACTGCTGGAATTCTCTAGATCTGCAAGCTTTTGAGGAGATTGTAGCACTTCTTATCTATGGGTTGGTCTTGTTCCCAAACCCTGACCAACTTATAGATGTAAATGCTGTCAAGATTTTCATATCTCTGAGTCCTGTGCCTACATTGCTTGGGGACATCCTCCACTCATTTTACACACGAACAATGAGGAAAAGAGGTGTTCTCATGTGTTGTACTCCTCTTCTAGCAAGGTGGTTTATTTCTCACCTTCCCCAGTCAGTCTTGAAAAATGAACAAGGCTTGAGGTGGTCGCAACGATTGATGACTCTTACGTATTCTGATGTTCATTGGTGTTCTCGATCCAGAGAAAATGTCATCATTATTGATCGTTATGGGGAATTCCATAATGTCCCACTACTTGGCATTAGGGGAGGCATCCCCTACAACCCCTGTTTAGCTCTGAGACAATTTGGGTATGCCAGAAGGGATGGCCCTCACGACATGCTGATTCCAGACTTGGTTTTTGACTTTGACAACGACGCTCAAGGACTTCGACAAAGGTTTATCCGAGCTTGGAGGATGCCCAACAAAGTGGACAGTAAGACACTGGGACACAAGAATTCCATCCCCTTGAGCCTTATCTCAAGTGGGTACGAACCCGCGCCCAGAGTCTTATGATGCCTTACCCCTACATTTTTCCTATGATCAAAGAGCATGTTATAGAAGGAGAGATACCATACACCCTCCTACATCCTGACATGCCAACATCATTGGAAGATTTGCAAAAGAGTTGGATACATCTCAAGGAAGAACGAAATACTTTTGAAGCCAACTTCTACGCCAGTGAGAAGAAGGTTTTGGAACTTACTCGTCGACTCCATAAAGAGCAGACTCTCAACACTTACATCGCACCAAAGAGGATGCGCAACGTCTTTTTACATTAAGAATTTTGTAATATTTTGCCCATGGGGAATTTATGTACTAACAAATTTCTTCTTATTAATATGACGTGTGTTCTTTTTGTTTGCAACAACTTTGAATTTCTGAATCCTTGAATGCATTACATGAATACATATCATTCATCATATGCATAAACAGGTCTTCACACCAGGTTTCCTTATCTTTCTGCTGTTTATTTCAGCAAGATGGATATAGAGCATACGGTCAAAGATATGCAAGCACAAAATTCGCAATTCCAACCACTCCTCATGACCTTGGAAAAGGGTCAAGAAGACCTTAAAGCACTGTTAGATAAGGAGAAGGAAAAAGAAAATAAGAAAAAGAAAAGAGTTGATATGGCCACTATGGGAAGAAGATTTGAGAACCAAGCTAGGAGAGTCCTGGATTTCCCCTCGACGTCTGATGAAGGGGTTGGAAAAGGAAAAGGAGTTGCGGTACCCTCTGAGTCTGAGGCTGAAGAGGAAGAAGAAGAAGAGGATGAAGATTACTCTGAGCAGCAGTACCCTCCGGCGAACGATAAGCATAAAAATCTAGAAGATCGGTTGGCAGCCATGGAGGTACAAAGAGTACCTGGGTTAGATTTCAAAGAACTAGGGTTGGTTGCTGGGATTGTCATTCCCCCAAAGTTCAAGGTGCCTACATTTTCTAAATACGACGGTTTGTGCGAAGATGCATTTGCAGTCCTACGTCAGAAAAATCCAACCTCACTCTTCTGATAACAATCCGTGGGTCCACTTTTTTCAACATAGTTTGTCGGGTACGCAATTGGACTGGTTCTATCTACTTGAGAGATCTGATGTTCATAACTGGGAGGATCTGGCTGCTGCCTTCTATCGGCAATATCGATACAACGCAGATTTAGCACCTACTCGTACTCAACTATAGAGTATGGGTATGGTCTCTAATGAGGGCTTTAAGGAGTATGCCCAGAAGTGGAGGGACTTAGCTGGAAGGGTGCAGCCACCGTTGTTTGAAAGAGAGTTGTTTGATATGTTTTTAGGGACGCTATCTGGTCCATTCTTTAATCACCTGATAGGTAGTTCATTGGCAGGGTTCACCGAATTAATTCTGACTGGTGAGCGAGTTGAAGCTGGCATCAAGAGTGGTAAGATTCAAAAAGATACATCTTCTTCTACCACTGTCAAAAAACCTTTTCCATCCAAGAAGGAGGTGTCAGCTGTTTACTCTCAGAAAGGTCGAGGAAGAGTAGAGCGTCGATCAATGGTGGGGGCTGTGATTATCCAAGAGACAGCAGCTGATCAACCTAGAAATGATCAACCAAGAGCCAACTAACAAAGAGGAGGAAGGCCTTCTAGGAAGTTCACCAAAATAAACATGACGCCTGCCCAGGTCCTCCCACATCTCTTAAAGTTGAACCTTACAACCTTGAGAGATCCGCCAGAAGATCCAAATACCTCTTCTCCCTACTATCATTCAAATGCAAAGTGTGCCTATCATTCAGACAGTGTGGGGCATGACACCAACAACTGTTGGGCCCTTAAAAACAAGATCCAAGATTTGATAGATGCCAAGGAGGTAGAGTTTGACGCACCTGAAAAACCTAATGTGATATCCGCTCCAATGCCAAAACATGGTCATAATGTCCATGCCATTGTGGAAGATCTTCATGTTACTGCTGTTGATGACTTAATGACTCTGTTGCCAATGATCAAGATGAATCTGTTGAAAGCCGGGATTTTTCCAGCCTATGAAAAAGATTGTTACCTATGTTCGACTTTGCAATCCGATTGTCCTCTGTTGAAGTCAGGCATCCAACGCCTGATGGATACTCAAGAAATCCTCTTTCAGAAAACTCATGTTACTCTTGTTATTCCAATCAATGATGTTTCTATAATCACCATTTCTGACAATCTTTCCAAGGTCTCCAAAAGACCTGTTAAGATTACACCCGATCCAAGTATTGTACCGCTGAAGATTACTATGTCGGGACCTATCCCATACAAGTCCAATAAGACAATACCGTGGAATTATGGAGGAGATATCTTCTATCACGGTGTGAAACAGATCGAATCAGTTAAAGAAAATTCCGATGAAGAAACTCCTGACATAGGAAATATTGCGGGGACAAGTAAGATCACTCGTAGCGGAAGAATCTTCTCTCCGGAGATTGCTCCTTCACGGGCAGTCTTCGTACCCTCAAGTGCTCCTGTTCCTGTCAAGATATCTGTGTGAAGTCCAGTTATTGAAGAAATTGATACTCCCGAAGCTATACCCTCTACTGTTGTTGCTGATAAAGGTAAGGGGATCCAAGAAGCACCCGTCAAGACGAGGGCTCAGACTTTGGTTATCCCCGAGTCCACCCAAAAGGAAATGGAGGAGATTTTAAATATAATTAAGAAAAGCGACTATGATGTCGTAGAGCAGCTGGGGCAAACCCCTTCAAAAATCTCCATGCTGGCCTTATTGCTCTGCTCTGAGGCTCATGCCAAAGCCTTGATGAAATTCCTGAAGACGGCACACGTGCCTCAAGAAACTTCTGCGGATCAGTTTCAAGAGTGCGTGGCTAGCCTTACAGCCGACAATGGTCTTGGCTTCTCTGACGCCAATCTAACATCTAAGGGAAGAAAGCATAATGATGCGCTGCATATCTCGGTAGAGTGCAGAGGGACCACACTTGCTCACGTTCTGGTTGATACCGGTTCATCTTTAAATGTCCTACCAAAGAAAGCATTGGACAGGTTAGACTGTGAAGGTTTGACCTTAAAGCCCAGTAATATCATTGTTAGAGCCTTTGACGGTTCTAAGAGGATGGTTCACGGAGAAGTGGACATCCCAATTAAGGTGGGAACAAAAATTTTCAACTCTACATTTTATGTGATGGACATCCGTCCTTCATATTCATGCTTGTTGGGAAGGCCATGGATCCACAATGCTGGGGCAGTCACTTCTTCTCTACACCAAATGCTCAAATACCCAGTCCAGGGTAAGATCATAATAGTTCATGGTGAGGAGGAGTATATGATAAGCCACCTTAACTCTTTCCGCTACGTGGAGTTAGATGGTGAATTCATAGAAACACCTTTCCAACACTTTGAAGAGGTTTCTCCTAAAGTTGTGGTAGCCAAGACAAGGACTTCTGTGCCCGTCCTTACCAAACCTCTGTCCTGGATGTCATCCCTTAAAGATGCAGAGGCTGTAGTCAAGGAAGGAGGAAGCACAGTATGGGGTCAACTGCCAGATTTTCCTTACAAGACAGATAAGTTCGGTTTGGGTTTCATTGCTACTAGTCAAAAAGCTGTGCGTCGCTCCTGGGCTGGAGAACCGCCACTGAAAATCACTCATCATGGAGTTCATGCTTTAGAAGATGATGAAGAAGGAAGCAATTTTGAGGACTGGATCTTTCCAACCATTGAAGGACGACTGAACAACTAGGAGGCAAAAGACTTCATTCCCATTACTTTCATCAATCAGTAATTTATCTTTTGAACATTTTCTGTTTGGTCTGTAATAATTATTAAACAATTCGTACACTCTTTTCGCCTTATGCCTTACCCGGGGCATATATGTCCATTTGTAAGGGTTTTGATTCTTCATTTTCATATGCCATTTTTAATGAATCATGGACGTTTTCATCTATAAACTTTTGTGTGTTAATTTTCTTTCTTTTTACATTTTATTCTGTTTAAAGGTGGCTATCCCTTACACACACCCACACTCCCAAAATGCAGGTACCCATCCACCCCGGATTCCATGGGTAACAATTCTGCTATGGCCTTCAGTGACTCTGAAGATCTGGTCAATCATGCTGAATACGAAGGTGATGAAGACTGTGAAGTGCCTGGAGAGTTTGCTAGACTTTTTCAACAAGAAGAAAGGGCTATTCTGCCCCATGAAGAGTTGTTAGAGACTATCAATTTGGGAACAGAGGAGGACAGAAAAGAGGTTAAAGTGGGTGCCAACCTAGAGCCAAGTGTCAAAGAGCGCTTAGTTCAGCTGTTGAATGAATATGTTGAGATCTTCGCCTGGTCCTATGAAGACATGCCGGGACTGGATACAAATATTGTAGTTCACCGTCTCCCTACAAGAGAAGACTGTCCACTAATCAAGCAGAAAGTCTGCCGAATGAGGCCCGACATGTCCGAAAAGATCAAATCTGAAGTGATGAAGCAGTTCAATGCTGGCTTTCTTGTTGTTACTTCCTATCCACAATGGTTTGCTAACATTGTGCCCGTGCCTAAGAAGGATGGAAAAGTCAGAATATGCGTGGACTACAGAGACTTGAACAGGGCTAGCCCTAAAGATGAATTTTCATTGCCACACATTGACATCTTGGTTGACAACACAACTCAACACAAGGTATTCTCTTTCATGGATGGATTTTTAGGGTACAACCAGATCAAAATGGCCCCCAAAGACATGGAGAAGACTACTTTTGTTACGCAGTAGGGTACCTTCTACTATAAAGTGATGCCATTCGGACTGAAGAATGCCGGGGCAACCTATCAGCGAGCCATGGTAGCTTTGTTTCATGACATGATACATCATGAGATCAAAGTCTACGTAGACGACATGAAAGCCCTTTCACAAACAGAAGAAGAACACCTCGATCATCTGCAAAACCTGTTTGTCAGATTAAAAGAGTACAAACTCAGGCTGAATCCTAGCAAGTGCGCTTTCAGAGTCAGGTCCGGTAAACTTTTAGGATTCATCATCAGTAACAAAGGCATCGAGGTTGATCCTGCCAAAGTCAAAGTTATACAAGAAATGCCTTCCCCTCGCACTGAGAAGGAGGTCAGAGGTTTCTTGGGACGCCTAAACTACATTGCAAGGTTCATCTCTCACCTAACATCTACCTGTGAACCAATATTCAAGCTATTGAAGAAAGATCAGGTGGTTGAATGGAATGATGACTGTCAAGTTTCTTTCGATAAAATCAAAGAGTATTTGCTGGAACCTCCTATCTTGATGCCACCCGTCAAAGGAAGACCTTTAATCATGTATCTGACTGTTTTGGATAATTCAATGGGGTGCGTATTGGGCCAACATGACGAGTCTGGCCGAAAAGAGCATGCCATTTATTACCTTAGCAAAAAGTTTATCGACTGTGAGACTCGCTACTCACTGCTCGAGAAAACTTGTTGCGCTTTGGTATGGGCTGCTCGCCGGCTAAGGCAGTATATGTTGACACATACCACTTTACTGATTTCTAAAATGGATCCGATCAAGTACATCTTCAAGAAGTCTTCTCTATCCGGAAGAATCGCTAGATGGCAGATGATCCTCACTGAATATGATATACAGTACACAACCCAAAAAGCTATAAAGGGGAGTGTGTTAGCCGATCATCTAGCTCATCAAGCTGTAGAAAATTACCAATCCATGAGGTTCGACTTTCCCGATGAGGATATCATGACTTTGAGCAACATTGAAGAAAACAGACCGTATGACGGACCTGAACAAGGATCCCGATGGACTCTGTACTTTGATGGCACCTCCAACGCACTTGGGAACGATATCGGCACGATACTTATCTCTCCGGAAGGTTGCCATACACCTTTCACTGCTAGACTTTGCTTCAGTTGCACCAACAACATGGCCGAGTATGAAGCTTGTATCTTTGGTCTCAAGGCTGCTATTGACTTGGGAATCAAATCTTTGGTTGTATTTGGAGACTCAACTTTGGTTACCAGTCAAATCAAAGGAGAGTGGGATACTAAACATCCAAATCTCATCCCTTACAAAGAACATGTCCTGACATTGTTACCACATTTCGAACAGATTACCTTCGAGCACTTCCTGCGATAAGAGAATCAACTAGCAGATGCGCTAGCTACAATGTCCTCCATGTTTAAACTTAACTGGGATAATGAGGCACCTCAAATCACCATCGAACGAATGGAAGAACCTGCACATTATCACGAGATTAATACCGAAGAGGTGGTGGACCGACCTTGGTTTCATGACGTCAAAAGGTATCTCGAAGAACAAGAATACCCTGAGGGAGCTTCAGTCAACGACAAAAAGTTCTTAAGGAGGTTCGCGGCCAAGTTCTTTCTGAGCAATGGTATCCTATACAAGCGCAATCTTGATTGTGTCCTACTCTGTTGTGTAGACAAGGCTGAAGCTGAACAAATCATGGTTGAACTATATAATGGCACCTTTGGCACCCACTCAAGTGGTCATACGATGGCGAAGAAGATTCTACGGGCCGGCTACTACTGGTCTACCATGGAAGCTAATTGTCATCAACATTCCCGTACTTGTCACAAATGCCAAATCTATGCTGATAAAGTACATATTCCTCTGGTTCCTCTTAATGTCCTAACAGCTCCTTGGCCATTCGCGATGTGGGGAATCGACATGATTGGAGAGATCAATCCTACATCATCCAATGGACACCGTTTCATCCTGGTGGCCATTGATTACTTTACCAAGTGGGTCGAAGCAGCTTCCTTCGCCTCCGTTACAAAGAATGTGGTTGCACGCTTCATCAAGCAGAACCTCATATGCCGGTATGGTATCCCCGACAGGATCATCACTGACAACGGTACAAATTTGAACAACACTATGATCACCGCTCTGTGCGAGCAGTTCAAGATTCAACATCACAATTCATCTCCCTATCGGCCCAAGATGAATGGTGTTGTCGAAGCTGCAAACAAAAATATCAAGAAAATCATTCAAAAGATGACAGTCTCCTACAAGGACTGGCATGAGATGTTGCCGTTTGCTCTGCACGGGTACCGTACTAGACACACACTTCAACTGGAGCAACCACCTTTTCGTTGGTATACGACATGGAAGTTGTTTTACCTTTTGAGGTTCAGATTCCCTCCTTGAGAATCATGAAGGATGCTGGTTTGAATGAAGACGATTGGATTCATACCCGGCTTGATCAACTTAACTTGATTGACGAGAAGCGACTTACTGCTGTTTGCCATGGTCATGCGTATCAAAAACGTATGATCAAGGCCTTCAACAAGAAAGTCAAGAGGCAAGTATATCAAGTCGGGGACCTTGTAGTCAAGCGAATCATCTTGCCGCAAAGTGATCCCAGGGGAAAATGGACTCCTACTTACGAAGGACCATTCCTGATCAAAAGCATCTTTTCTGGTGAGGCAATGATCTTGACCACCATGGACGGCGATGACCTACCGTACCCTACAAACGCAGACATAGTCAAAAGATACTACGCATAAAATGACCCGACAATTTGAAAACCCGAAAGGGCGACTAGGGCAAAATTGGGCATCCTGGTGAACCGAAAACCCGAAAGGGTGGTTCAGGAAAAAATTAGGGATAAATAAAAAAAATCTGTACACCCGGCAAGTTGAAAACCCGAAAGGGCGACTGGGGAAAAAAAAGGGTTTCCCGGTGGATCGAAAACCTGAGAGGGCGATCCAGGCAAAAATTAGGGAATTAAAGCGTATGACTATGTCTCGTCGGATCACTTTAAGGACAACCTCTTCACGGACAAGCTCCAAGCTTCTGATCAATCCAATCATCTGCGGACGAAGCAACGAATGGACAAGATACTCAGAGTTACGAAGGCTATAGAAGAATAGGAACCCCATGGAATTGTTACACATAGCCATCTTGCTTTGTATAAAAATTTTCTCAATTTTATGACAACATTCTCTTACTAGGATGTCTGTCTCCTTTGTACAAAATACTTACACAAAGTTAATACAAAAATACTTTAAAGTGCAGAAAATTGTTTGCATTGTCTTTCTTTTTACACTTGTGTTTTATTTGAAAACGTCCAATGATTTATTAAAATGAGCATATGCATTTGAATTTAATCACTACTTACAAATAAAACGAAATGAGAAAGGATAATTGTTGATATGTTGAAAGTATAGGAAAACATCTTTAGGATATTCCAGAAGAAATCCCCTACAGTATGTCATTTAGATCCTCAACAGAGCTAAAGCCTTGAAATACATACCCCCAGCGGAGTTAGTTTCAAAATCCCCATCAGATTTGAGTTTCCAAACTCCCAATCCCCAGCGGAGCCGGAAAACTTTGAACTGCAAACCCTCAGTGAAGATGAAGCTTTCTTCCCCAACAGAGTCCAAAACTTCAATCTTTAAACCCCAGTGGAGATCATCCAGTTTCCTCCATTGTCCCTGAAGAGTCACTTTAAAACCATGTAATTCCCTAGAGAGTTATTCTTCCCCAGTGAAGTCGGAACGATCAAATCTGCACGTCATTGAGATCCCCGGCGGAAGCCATTCAGTTTCCCCTAATACCCCCATTAGAACAGAGATTCTCAAGGTCCCCCTTAGACTGGTATACAACCCAAACTCCTAATCTCCCCAGCAGTATAGATTCTCCCCACAGAGGTTGTCAAAGATTTCGAATCTCCAACAACGGTCATAGATTTATTCTCCCCGATAGTGGTCGAAGATTTCATTATCTCCAGCTATCCAGGATTTATTTTCCTCAGCAAAACAGTTAATCGGCTTACATGTGCATACATTACATTCATATATCATAGACATTTGATAAAACACATCTTATTGCATCATACATTGCATGCAACATAACTTTGTGTTTTAGCTAACGTTCTACCCTTTTCAGGATGAAATTGATAGTTACCTAAAACAGGTATTAAAAGCTCAGAAAACGGCTTAGAGATGCTCCAGACACGGATGCTCTCTTATTTGCTTATTCAAATCAAAAGGCAGATTCCTGTTCCAGTTATGAAGCCTAGGTTCAACCAGATAATACCTTGATTATACTGAAGCCCGTAGATCGGCCGGAAAATAGTTGAATCCTTTGCAAATCCTTCTGAAGCCTGGATGTTGACCAGATAGGAAGTAAAGACTGCGAAGCCTGGATGTTGACCAGATAGCAATACAAGACTGTGAAGCCTGGACGTTGACCAGATAGAAGTAAAGTATACTGTGAAACTTGGACGTTGACCAAATAACAGTTTACTTGGCCAATTACTTTGAAGCCCGGATTCAACCGGATATTAGTAGGCCCCAAATCAAAAGGGAAAACCGGATGCGACCGGATAACCATTTGATTTCCTTCTGAAGACTGGACGTTGACTAGATCGGAAGTAAAGTATTGTGAAGCCTAGATGTTGACCAGATAGCAATACAAGACTGTGAAGCCTGGATGTTGACCAGATAACAGTAAGGTACAACGTGAAGCTTGGATGTTGACCAAATAACAGTTTACTCGGCCAATTACTTTGAAGCCCGGATCCAACTGGATATTAGTAGGCCTTAAAATCAAAGGAAAACCGGAGGCGACCGGATAACCACTTGATTTCCTTCTGAAGCCTGGATGTTGACCAGATAGGAAGCACAAGACTGTAAAGCCTGGATGTTGACCAGATAACAGTTCACTGTCACCTCTCTAACCAAAAGATGACTCCCCAGTAGAATAACAGACGACTGAAGTTCTATTTCTACCACAATAGAGACTAGCATTCCCCGACATAGTACTCCTCAACAACAGGTGTATGGTCCCTCACAAAGGAATTTCTTATGTGATCATTTTTTCTTGGATGGCATCTTTAAGCCCATCTCCGACAAGATTCTGTCACGGCTCCAAATGGCATCTTTAAGCCCATTCCCTCAGCCATACTCTGACGAGCACAAATTTACGGGCACTCTAGTGTCCAATCCTCTTTTACCTTCGAGTCACGAAAGGAAAACTCGCCAATCTAACTCTTCAGGTTCAAGAAGATTGAACAGGGGCAGCTGTTGTACCCCAAAA
Source organism: Vicia faba (assembly GCA_948472305.1). NCBI lineage: Eukaryota > Viridiplantae > Streptophyta > Magnoliopsida > Fabales > Fabaceae > Vicia > Vicia faba. The sequence goes on from OX451737.1 coordinate 1,042,580,905, forward strand.
GTTGCCCTCTCATTTTATCAAAATTTCATATCACAAGGCTCTTTGAACTCAAGACCAGATTAGGGTTTTTGCACTGCTCAAGACATCTTCTTGCAATGTGACATAAATTAGGGTTTGAGTTTTCACATGGATTTTTGGAATTCCAATGCTTAATATGACTTTCATGCTTCATGTTGGACTTACAAGATTTTCCATAGCAAGTCTCAAGCCTTGAATCAAATTTTTGCCCAGTCAATTGGACAGTTGACCTAGAAATCAGCTGTATTGGGGAAATAAGTCTATTGTGGCCAATTTACAGTCAAACCTCACAAATTTTTGATCCACATCAACATTATAGACTCATATGAACCATTTGATCAAGTTTGGACCACAACTCCTCAAGAAATTTGATCATATCATCAAAACGGCAAAATGGTAATTTTTAGGGTTTTGACTGTATAAGGGCAATCTCTGATTTTTCACCTAGCCAATGGAAAATTGGGTTCAAGCATGGACTCAAAGGCTAAATGGAATCATCTTGACCTATTCACAAGGTTCAAAAGATCTCAAATGCATTAGATTGACAGATGAATTTTCCAGTCAACTGATCAAAATTTGACTGTACACTGAAGAGTCAAACTTTGACTTTTTGGTCAAAATCAAGAGCCAAGGGTCATTTTTCATCAAGATGTGTCAAAACATGAAACTTGTTCATTAAGAAACCCAATTTTGCAAATTAGGGTTTAAAGTTGAAAATTTTCATAACTTAGAGAATTTTTCTAAGTTATGAAATTTCCTTAATTTTCCCAACTTTGTCCAACATTTTCACCATGATGCAATTGGATTCAAACAAAACTTCCAACATGAAAGTTGTAGTCCTACACAAATTATACAACTTTGATACACAAAGTTTTCCCAAAAGAAGCTTGGATCTCAAGTTATGATTTTTGGAACAAGGGTCCATGAAACTTTTAACTTAGTGAAATTTTGCCCTAGTTTAGGCAGGATTTAGACCTATCTTCTTGGAAATGTTTCACCTAGTTACAGTTGGAATATCAAAATGCATTTCAAAGATGGGTTGTAGATAATGTTACAAGCTTTCCAAAAAGTCCCCGAACTCTCCAAAATCATTTGTGGTTAGGGAGAATCGAAGGCTTGAAGTTGGCAAAAACTCACTTTTTATCCATGGCATGTTCATATTGATACAAGTTAAAAACTTTAATCAGCGTTGCTTGCACTAGATTACAGGTCTCAAAACCCTTCCATACTCAATAATTAAATGCAAATCCATTGGTCTAAGGCTTTTTTTTGGTCATTAGAAGATTGCACACAAGATTAATCCTTAAATAGAAAAAGGCAACTTTGCCATTTTTGTCAAAAATTGCTTTATGTCAAACCACATCCCTTGAGCATTGAACCATATCTTGTGCAGCAAATAAAATCCAAAAACTTGAGGGGCCAAGAGCATAAGATGCAGGCTAATAGATAGCCTGTACAGGCTTGTCTAGCATTATGGTTTTGCTTTTTGCTTCATATACAAGAAACATGTCAAAATTCAGATAACTTGAACATCAGATAGAACCAACTCTTGCAAGCTTTTGAGACAATTTTTACACCCTGTATTGAACCTAAAACACGAGCCTTTGAGTCTTGAAACCTCCCATATCACAAAGTCACCTTCCATTGGCAAAACATGGCAGCTTCTGCATCTTGAGTTCTATCTCACAAGTTGCTCGTGCGTTTTTCCCCAAACCTATTCAAAAACCTTCCATACAACCTGTCCAAGCTATCCCAACCCTTAAACACTAATTGTAACTCCCTTTACAAGGTTTGCCATTTTTGATTTCAGCTTGTGCAGGTTGAGTTCTGTAGGCTTGTTCAAGCACATTCAAGGCAAGTTAGGCATGGGGGAAGGTCAGAGGAAGTTCAAACAAGCTCCCAAACACCTCAGGCCTCATTAAAAAGCTCCACATTGTCAGACACAATCTCAACTGAAACAGGTTTTTATCAACTTCCTATCTCTCTATTTAGGAATCATTAGGCTTAGGTTTGTGAATAAAAAATGTAGTATTCATAGCCATGAAGTTGTACATATGCTCAGTTTTCATTTAAATTAAGCGTGTTAAGAGAATTTGATCCATGAACTTCCAGAAAAAATTAGGTTAGGATTTAGGGCCAGAGAAATTCTCTCTGGTCTTTGAGAGTTAGAATGAGTTCTTTACATGGTTGGATTCGTCTTGAAAAATGCTACAACTTTAATGTTTTGAGTTTTTGCATTAGAGCACGTATGCAGGATCTAGCATTTTGTACAGGGCGCGCGCAATTTTGAGACAAAGGTTGAAGATGAAGTCTGGTGGGCTGGGCTTGGTCCTGACTTTGTTTTTGGCACCCCCCTCATTACTGACTGCACCCGCTGGCCCATTTCTTCATATTTTTTTCTTTTTTGTATTTATTTTCATTTCTGATTTTATTTTATTATTTTCCAAACATAAAATATACCAAAATATTTTTATAAATTTTCACATTTATTTTTGTATTTTATTTTATTTTTTCTAGCATAAAAATAATTTAATGAGTATATACCTCTATTTTTATTTTAATGAAAACTTGAAAATAATACATTAAATATTATACTTTTATTTTTTTATTATTATTTATACTTAAATAATACTTTTTTCTAAATATATTTTATTAAATACATTATTTTATTTTATTATATATAAATAGTATATTTAATATATTTACATTCTTAAAAGAAAATTAGGGTTTTACCCTTAATAAAAAATATATATAATCTTTTATTTCTTGGTTATACATACACTAAATATTTTTTACATACATAAAAAATAAACATAAACATTTTTGCATATTCATAATATTTTGTATATTTATTTAATTTGTTTATTTAAATATTATTCATTTATTATTTATGCCATTTATTCAATTTGGATGTAATAGTAAAATTAGGGTTTTAATTTCTTGCCAAATAATCCCCATTCAAAAATTGTATCCCCCTCCCCATAATCATGTTGTAATAGTGGTAGATTTACTTTTACGCATTTATGCTTTCAATTATACCATGATTAGAGATTAGGGTTTGTATGCAAAAATCCAAAAAAATAAAACAAATAGCTTGACTAATACAAAGACCAAAATGCATGAAAATGATAACACAATATACACATGCACCCCTAGGGTTTCATCCACTTGTTGCCTTGAAAATGGCCATGTTACGCATGTTGAGTATCTTGGCAAAACAAAAACAAAACAAAAAGATCATAGTCCCTCGATGACGCTATCTTGGTTGCCTATACAAAATGATCTAGTCCCTCAAAAAAAATTGATAAAGATACTTTACACAATTGCTATCATGGTCAATACGATGACCCGCACATGTCCCGTTTAACATCCTAATACAAGGTTGTTTACCAAATGCAATGGTAAAACAACACTGTCAAAAGGGTTAAAAATGTGTAGGAAATACCTTTGGGTAAAATAGGGTAGACAACTCTTAGTTACTTGATCAAAACTTGTAAAACATCCTTGTTATTTTCAAACAGACCTCACAACACAATTTCAAAACATTTCCCAAAACAAACTTTCAAACATTGAAAAATATTTTCAAAAGACAATACACCTTTGTATATATTCAAACAAGAATCATTAAAAAGGTTGCCACAACGATGGCCTCTTTTTAAAACATTTTAAAAAACCGCACACAAAGCACCATTTCAAATAATTGAAAAGCAAAAGCAAGTGATCTAAACAAGTAACTAAGAGCCCATGGATAACCATGGATGAAAAGGGTGCTTGCACCTTCCCTTTTCATAATCTACTCCCCGAACTCAAGAAAACATCTCTAAAGGTCTTTCCTGTGCTTTTTGACCTTTCCTTTGGATAAAATAAAAGTCGATGGTAACTCTTGCTAAACCGAAACATTTGCGAACACAAACGCAAAACCTCAAGTCAGTTCTCCCACCGTATCACACCCAAATTTGGGAAACATTCATAGGTAAATAGCAATACGTTGTGGAAACTATGTGGGGTATACCGACATGGTTGAAGCAATAGCTATATTAGTGCGACATATTTGTGGGTACCGGTAGCCTTTGAGTCAATCAAAGAGAATACGGGGCCGCTGAGTGATGTCATGAAGCACTAATGAACTTTTAGAACCTTTACTTGACCATCTTGGCCTTTCTAGGGGTAGTGAGATGACCGGATTTGGTGCAGTCCGAAGTTGGTAGATACTCGATACTACACTCATTGAGGGTTATTTTCTTGGAATATTCCGGTCTCCAGTTAAGTGGCTAAACTGAAACAATGAACACAGAAAATAATCCTGTGATATTGAGCTCCTTAGAACCCAGTTACTATTTATAGGTCAGGTTGAGCCAACTAACCTCAAGAGGGTACTTACCTATGAAACCCCATGCAAGCCTGAAACTAGGAACTTGTGTGACTTGCTTGTACATATACTTGTGCATACATCATGAACATCATAAAGCATCATACGCATCCACTAATCATTTCAAGGGTTTGGATCTTCATCTTTGTTCTTGTTTTGTAGGTAATGGAATCTCTTCGCAGGAAAACGATTCAAGTCAACCTTGTGAGAATCCCTCCTCAACTTAAGGAGCTTGCTTCCAAGATTCTAGAGAATTCTCCCTTCAGTGAAAGATATGGTAGACTTCTCAACTTGGTCAAATCCAAAATTGAAGAAGACATGGTGAAAGTTCTCTTCCAGTTCTTTGACCCCCTACACCATTGCTTCACATTTCCTGATTACCAACTAGTGCCTACTTTGGAGGAATTTTCTCAACTCCTGAGGATTCCTATTCTCCATCAACTACCCTACAACGGTACGGAAAGAGAACTAAAGCCTAAAGATGTTGCTTAAGCCCTACACTTGCAACCATCTGATATCAAAGGTCATTGAGAAACTAGAAGTGGTGTCAAGGGTTTCTTGGAAAAGTTTCTGTTTGAGAAGGCATAAGACTGCTGGAATTCTTTAGATCTGCAAGCTTTTAAGGAGATTGTAGCACTTCTCATCTATGGGTTGGTCTTGTTCCCAAACCCTAATCAGCTTATAGATGTGAATGCTGTCAAGATTTTCATATCTCGGAATCCTGTGCCTACATTGCTTGGGGATATCCTCCACTCATTTCAAACACGAACAATGAGGAAAAGAGGTGTTCTCATGTGATGTACTCCTCTCCTAGAAAGGTGGTTTATTTCTCACCTTCCCCAATCAGTCTTGAAGAATGAGAAAGGCTTGAGGTGGTCACAACGATTGATGACTCTTACACATTCTAATGTTCATTGGTGTTCTCGGTCCAGAGAAAATGTCATCATCATCGATTGTTGTGGGGAATTCCATAATGTCTCACTACTTGGCATTAGGGGAGGCATTACCTACAACCCCTGCTTGGCTCTGAGACAATTTGGGTAAGCCCGAAGGGATGGCCCTCATGACATGCTGATTCCAGACTTGGTTTTTAACTTCGACAATGACGCTCAAGGACTTCGACAAAGGTTTATCCGAGCTTAGAGGATGCCTAACAAAGTGGACAGTAAGACACTACGGCACAAGAATTCCATCCCCCTTGAGCCTTACCTCAAGTGGGTACGAACCCGCGCCCAGAGTCTTATGATGCCTTACCCCTACATTCTGCCCATGATCAAAGAGCCTATTATGGAAGGAGAGGTTCCATACACCCTCCTACATCCTGACATGCCAACATCATTGGAAGATTTACAAAAGAGTTGGATACAGCTCAAGGAAGAACGGAACACTTTTGAAGCCAGCTTTTACACCAGTGAGAAGAAGGTTTTGGAACTTACTCGTCGACTCCACGAAGAGCAGACTCTCAATGCCTACATAGCACCTAAGAGGATGCGCAATGTTTTTTTACATTAGAATTTTGTATTATTTTGCCCATGGGGCACTTATGTACTAACAAATTCTATCTTATTAATATGACGTGCGTTCTTTTTTTGTTTGCAACAAATTTGAATTTATGAATCCTTGAAAGCATTACATGAATACATACCATTCATCATATGCATAAGCAGGTCTTTACACCAGGTTTCCTTATCTCTCTGCTGTTTATTTCAGCAAGATGGATATAAAGCAGACGGTCAAAGACCTACAGGCGCAGAATTCACAGTTCCAATAGCTACTCATGACCTTGGCAAAGGGTCAGGAGGAGCTCAAAGGTCTACTGGAAAAAGAAAAGGAGAAAAAGAAAAAGAAAAGAGTTGGTGTGGCCACTATGGGAAGAAGATTTGAGAACCAAGCTAGAAGGGTCTTGGATTTCCCCTCGACATCTGATGAAGGGGTTGGCAAAGGAAAGGGAGCTGCCGGGCCTTCCGAGTCTGAGGCTAAAGAAGAAGAGGAGGATGAAGATTACTCTGAGCAGCAGTACCCTCCTACGGACAACAAGTATAAGAATCTGGAAGAGCGTCTGGCAGCCATGGAGGTACAAAGAGTGTCTGGGCTGGATTTCAAAGAATTAGGTTTGGTTGCTGGAATTATGATTCCCCTTAAATTCAAGGTGCCTACATTTTCTAAATATGATGGTTTGTCTTGTTCGAAGATGCATCTTCGGTCTTACATCAGAAAGATCCAACCTCATTCTTCTGATAAGGATCTGTGGGTCCACTTTTTTCAAGATAGTTTGTCAGGTACGCAATTGGATTGGTTCTACAAGCTTGAGAGATCTGACGTGCACAACTGGGAGGATTTGGCTGCTTCTTTCTACAGACAATATCAATATAATGCAGACTTATCACCTACTCATACTCAATTACAGAGTATGGGTATGGTCTCTAATGAAGGCTTTAAGGAGTATGCCCTGAAGTGGAGGGACTTGGCTGGAAGGGTGCCGCCACCATTGTCTGAGAGAGAGCTTGTGGATATGTTTTTAGGGACCCTATCAGGACCATTCTTTAATCACTTGATCGGGAGCTCATCTGCAGGATTCACCGAGTTAATTCTGACTGGTGAAAGAGTCGAAGCTGGCATTAAGAGCGGTAAAATTCAAAAGGATGCGTCTGCTTCCGCTGCTATCAAGAAGACCTTTCCAGCCAAGAAGGAAGTCTCAGTTGTTTACTCCCAGAGAAGTCAAGGAAGAGTCGAGCGTCGGCCAGCGGTGGGGGATGTGATGATTCAGAATTCCACAGTCGATCAACCTCGAAGAAGTCAACCCAGAACCAACCAGGCAAGGGTGGAAAGGCCTGCACGACAATTCACCTGGATCAATATGACACCTGCTCAGGTTCTCCCTCATCTGTTGAAGTTAAACCTTACAAACTTGAAAGAGGCGCCAAAGAATCCAAATACCTCTTCTCCCTACTACCATTCAAATGCAAAGTGTGCCTATCATTCGGACAGTGTGGGGCACGACACCAACAATTGTTGGGCCCTCAAAAATAAGATCCAAGATTTAATAGATTCCAAGGAGGTGGAGTTTGACACCCCTGAAAAACCTAATGTGATATCCGCTCCAATGCCAAAACATGGTCACAATGTCCATGTTATTATAGAAGATCTTTATGTTACTATTGTTGATGACATAATAACTCCATTGCCAATGATCAAGATGAATCTGTTGAAGGCCGGGATTTTCCCGGGCTATGAAAAAGATTTCTACCTTTGTTTGTCCTTATAATCCGACTGTCCGCTGTTGAAGTTAGGCATCTAACGCCTAATGGATAATCAAGAAATCCTCTTTAAGAAAACTCATGTTACTCCTGTTACTCCAACCAACGATGTTTCTATAATCACCATTTCCGACAATCTTTCCAAGGTCTCCAAAAGACCTGTTAAGATTACACCCGATCCAAAGTTTGTACCTCTGAAGATAACAATGTCGGGGCTTATCCCATACAAGTCTAACAAGACAATACCGTGGAATTATGGAGGAGAGATCTTCTACCACGGTGTTAAGCAGATCGAATCAGTGGAAGAAGATTTCGATGAAGAGACTCCTGACATAGGAAATATTGCAGGGACAAGTAAGATCACCCGCAACGGAAGAATCTTCTCTCCGGAGATTGCTCCTCCAAGGGAAATCTTCGGACCCTCAATTGCTCCTAAAGTTATTCTTGTGCCAGTCAACACATATGTACAAACTCCAGTGATTGAAGAAATTATAACTCCCGAAGCTATACCCTCTGCTGTTACTGCTGATAAAGGTAAGGGGGTCCAAGAAGCGCCCGTCAGGATGAGGGCTCAGCCTTTGGTCATCCCCGAGACCACTCAAAAGGATATGGAGGAGATTTTAAAAATAATTAAGAAAAGCGACTATGATGTCGTAGAACAACTGGGGCAAACCCCTTCAAAAATCTTTATGCTAGCCCTATTGCTCTGTTCCGAAGCTCATGCCAAAGCCTTGATCAAATTCCTGAAGACGGCCCATGTGCCTCAAGAAACCTCCGCGGACCAGTTCCAGGAGTGTGTAGCCAGCCTAACCACCGACAATGGTCTTCGCTTCTCCGATGCCAATCTAAAATCTAAGGGGAAAAAGCATAACAATGCGCTGCATGTCTCAGTGGAATACAGAGGGACTACTCTTGCTCACGTTCTGGTTGATACCGGGTCGTCTTTAAATGTATTTCCTAAGAAAGCATTGGACAAATTGGACTGTGAAGGTTTGACCTTAAAGCCCAGCAATATCATTGTAAGAGCCTTTGATGGTTCTAAGTGGATGGTCTACGGGGAGGTGGACATCCCAATTAAAGTGGGTACTGAAACTTTCCACTCCACATTTTATGTCATGGATATCCGACCCTCCTACTCTTGCTTGTTAGGAAGACCCTGGATTCATCATGTTGGGGCCGTTACATCCACTCAGCATCAAAAGCTTAAGTACCCTGTCAAGGGGAAATTGTGACAGTTCGTGGCGAGGAGGAGTATATGATAAGCCATCTGAATTTATTCTGCTATGTTAAATTAGATGGTGAATTCGTCGAGACCCCCTTTCAGCACTTTGAAGAAGTTTCTCCTGAAGTTGCGGTAGCCAAGACAATGACTTATGTGCCCATCATTACCAAACCTGTGTCCCGGAAGTCATCCCTTAAAGATGCGAAGGTTGTGATCGAGGAGGGAGGAAGCACAGTATGAGGTCAACTGCCGGATTTTCCTTACAAGACAGATAAGTTCGGCTTGGGTTTCAATGTTGCTAGTCAGAAGGTTGTGCGTCGCTCCCGGGCTTGAGGACCACCATTGAAGATCACTCCTCATGGAGTTCATGCCTTAGAGGATGATGAAGAAGAGATCCATTTTGAAGTATGGATCTTTCCAACTATTGAAGGAGGATTGAACAACTGGGAAGCGAAAGACTTTGTTCCCATTACTTTCATCAATCAGTAATTTATCTTTTGAACATTTTCTGTTGGTCTGTAATAATTTTTATACAATTCGTACACTTTTTGCCTTATGCCTTACCCGAGGCATATAGGTCCATTTGTAAGGGCTTGATTTTTCATCTTCATATGCCATTTTTAATGAATCATGGACGTTTTCATATATAAACTTTTGTGTTCATTGTCTTTCTTTTTACATTTTATTTGTTTAAAGGTGGCTATCCCTTACACACACCCACACTTACAAAATGCAGGTACCCATCCACTACGGATTCCATGGGTAACAATTCTGCTATGGCCTTCAGTGACTCTGAAGATCTGGTCAATCATGCCGAATACGAAGGTGATGAAGACTGTGAAGTGCATGGAGAGTTGTCTAGACTTTTGCTACAGGAAGAAATGGCTATTCTACCTCACGAGGAATTGTTAGAGACTATCAACTTGGGAACAGAGGAAGACATAAAAGAGGTTAAAGTGGGTGCCAACCTAGAGCCAAGTGTCAAAGAGCGTTTAGTGCAGCTTTTGAATGAATATGTTGAGATCTTCGCCTGGTCCTACGAATACATGTCAGGACTTGATACAGATATTGTGGTTCACCGTCTCCCTACAAGAGAAGACCGTCCACCAATTAAACAGAAAGTCTGCCGAATGAGGCCCGACATGTCTGAAAAGATCAAAGCTAAGGTGATGAAGCAGTTCAATGCTGGCTTTCTTGCTGTGACTTCCTATCCATAATGGGTTGCTAACATTGTGCCTGTGCCTAAGAAAGATGGCAAGGTCAGAATGTGTGTGGATTACAAAGACTTAAACAGGGCTAGCCCTAAAGATGACTTTCCACTACCACACATTGACATCTTGGTTAACAATACAGCTCAGCATAAGGTATTCTCTTTCATGGATGGATTTTCAGGGTACAACCAGATCAAAATGACCCCTGAAGACATGGAGAAGACTACTTTTGTTACGCAGTGGGGTACCTTCTGCTATAAAGTAATGCCATTCGGACTGAAGAATGCCGGGGAAACCTATCAGCGCGCCATGGTGGCTTTGTTTCATGATATGATACATCATGAGATTGAAGTCTACGTAGACGACATGATAGCCCATTCACAAACTTAAGAAGAACACCTTGACCATCTGGAAAAGCTGTTTGTCAGATTGAAAGAGTACAAGCTCAGACTGAATCCTAACAAGTGCACTTTCGGAGTTAGGTCCAGTAAACTTTTGGGATTCATCGTCAGTAACAAAGGCATCGAGGTTGATCCTGCCAAAGTCAAAGATATATAGGAAATGCCTGCCCCTCGCACCGAGAAGGAGGTCAGAGGTTTCTTGGGACGCCTAAACTACATTACAAGGTTCATTTCTCACCTAACATCTACCTGTGAACCAATCTTCAAACTATTGAAGAAAGATCAGGTGGTTAAATGGAATGATGACTGCCAAGTTGCTTTCGATAAAATCAAGGAGTATTTGTTGGAACCTCTTATCTTGATGCCACCCGTTGAAGGAAGGCCGCTAATCATGTATCTGACTGTCCTGGAGAATTCAATAGGGTGCGTACTGGGCCAACATGACGAGTCTGGCCGAAAAGAGCATGCCATTTATTACCTTAGCAAAAAGTTTACCGACTGTGAGACTCGCTACTCACTGCTCGAGAAAACTTGATGCACTTTGGTATGGGCTGCTCGCCGTTTAAGGCAGTATATGTTGACACATACCACTTTGTTGATCTCTAAGATGGATCCGATCAAGTACATCTTCGAGAAGCCTGCTCTATCCAGAAGAATCGCTAGATGGCAGATGATCCTCACCGAATACGATATACAGTACACAACCCAAAAAGCCATAAATGGGAGTGTGCTAGCTGACCATCTAGCTCATCAAGCTGTCGAAGATTACAAATCCATGAGGTTCGACTTTCCCGACGAGGATATCATGACTTTGAGCAACATTGAAGAAAACAGACCGTATGACGGGCCTGAACAAGGATCCCGATGGACTCTGTACTTTGATGGTGCCTCCAACGCACTTGGAAACGGTATCGGCGTGATACTTATCTCTCCAGAAGGTTGCCATACACCTTTCACCGCCAGACTCTACTTTAGTTGCACCAACAACATGGCCGAGTATGAAGCTTGTATCTTTGGTCTCAAGGCCGCTATTGACTTGGGAATCAAATCTTTGATTGTATTTGGGGACTCAGCTTTGGTTATCAGTCAAATCAAAGGAGAGTGGGATACTAAACATCTGAACCTCATCCCTTACAAAGAACATGTCTTGACATTGCTACCTCACTTCGAGAAGATTTCCTTCGAGCATTTCCCGCGAGAAGAGAATCAGCTAGCGGATGCTCTAGCTACAATGTCATCCATGTTTAAACTTAACTAGGATAATGAGGCTCCCCAAATCACCATTGAACGAATGGACGAACCTGCACATTGTCATGAGATTAATACCGAAGAAGTAGTGGACCGACTGTGGTTTCATGATGTCAAAAGGTATCTCGAAGCACAAGAATACCCTGAAGGAGCTTCAGTCAATGACAAAAAGTTCTTAAGGAGATTCTCTGCCAAGTTCTTTCTGAGCAATGGTATCCTATACAAGTGCAATCATGATTGCATTCTACTCCGTTGTGTGGACAAGGTTGAAGTTGAGAAAATCATGGTTGAACTACATAATGGCACCTTTGGCACCCACTCAAGCGGTCATACGATGGCTAAAAAGATTCTACGGGTAGGCTACTACTGGTCTACCATGGAAGCTGACTGTCATCAACATTCCCGTACTTGCCATAAATGCCAAATCTCTGCTGACAAGGTACATATTCCTCCAGTTCCTCTCAATGTCTTAACATCTCCTTGGCCATTCGCGATGTGGGGAATCGATATGATTGGAGAGATCAAGCCTACAACATCCAATGAACACTGTTTCATCCTGGTGGCCATTGATTACTTTACCAAGTGGGTCGAAGCAGCTTCCTTTGCCTCCGTTACAAAGAATGTGGTTGCCCGCTTCATCAAGCAGAACCTCATATGCCGGTATGGTATCCCTGACAGGATCATCACTAACAATGGTACAAATTTGAACAATACTATGATCACCGCTCCCAATCGTCTTCACTCAAACTAAGATCATTCAAAAGATGACAGTCACCTACAAGTATTGGCATGAGATGTTACAATTTTCTCTGCATGGATACCGTACCACGACGCGTACTTCAACTGGGGCAACACACTATTCTTTGGTGTACAGCATGGAAGTTGTTTTACCTATCGAGGTTCAGATTCCCTCCTTGAGAATCATGAAAGATCCTGGTTTGAGTGAAGACGATTGGATTCAGACCCGGCTTGATCAACTTAACCTGATTGACGAAAAGCGACTTTCTATTGTTTGCCATGGTCAGGCGCATCAGAAACGTATGATCAATGCCTTCAACAAGAAAGTCAAGAGACAGGTATATCAAGTCGGGGACCTTGTAATCAAGCGGACCATCTTGCCACAAAGTGATCCCAGGGGCAAATGGACTCCTACTTACGAAGGACCATTTATGATCAAAAACATCTTTTCTGGTGGGGCAATGATCCTGACCACCATGGACGGCAACGACCTGCCGCACCCTGCGAACGCAGACATAGTCAAAAGAAACTACGCATAAACGACCCGACAAGTTGAAAACCCGAAAGGGCGACTTGGGAAAAAATGGGCATCCCGATGAATCGAAAACCCGAAAGGGCGGTTCAGGCAAAAATTAAGGATAAATATAAAAAATATGTACACCCGACAAGTTGAAAACCCAAAACGGCGACTTGGGAAATAAAGGGTTTCCCGGTGGACTGAAAACCCGAAAGGGCAGTCCAGGCAAAAGTTAGGGAATTAAAGCGTATGACTATGTCTCGTCGGATCACTTTAAGGACAATATCTTCAACAGACAAGCTCCGGGCTTCTGATCAATCTAATCATCGTTGAACGAAGCAACGAATGGACAAGATACTCAGAGTTACGAAGGCTATAGCAGAATGGGAACCCCATGGAATTGTTACACATAACCATCTTTCTTTGTATAAATTTTTCTCAATTTTATGACAACATTCTCTTACTAGGATGTTTGTCCCCTTTGTACAAAATACTTACACAAAGTTAATACGAAGATACTTCAAAGTACAGAAAATTGTTTGCCTTTTCTTTCTTTTTACGCTTGTGTTTTATTTGAAAATGTCCAATGAGTTATTAAATGAGCCTATGCATTTGAATATAATCACTGCTTACGAGTAAAACGAAATGAGAAAGAATAATTACTGACAGATTGAAAGTATGGTAAAACGTCTTTAGGCTATTCCAGGAGAAATCCTCAGCAGAGCTAAAGCCTTGAAATACATATCCCTAGCGGATTTAAGTTTCAAAATCCCCATCAGATTTGAGTTTTCAAAACCCCCAATCCTCAACGAAGTCCAAAACTTCGACCCTCAAACCCCGGAGGAAGACTATCTAGTTTCCTCCAATTCCCCAGAGAGTTGTCTTAAAATCAGAAGATTCCCCTGCAAGTTATCTTAGAGCCTGACAACTAACCAGACGACAGCTTCGGGTAATTCCTCAGTAGATTAGCATACAACCCAAGCCCTTGAGAACTCTTCAACAGAATAAACATTCTCCCCACCAGAGTTATTTCCCAGCGGATCGAAGATTCTCATTCTCTTTTCTCCAGTTGAAGCCTCCCAGGTTTCAATTCCCCAGTAGAGATCGTCAGAGTTTTCCTTATTCCCCAGCCATAGTCATCAAAATTCTCTGGATTCCTCAAGCAGGTTTCCCAAGCAGACTTGAACGATCCATATATCCCCAGGAAAGTCATGAAGGATTCTCACATTTCCACAGAAGTTGTCAAAGTTCTTGTTAATCCCCACAAGTTGCCAAGGATTTTCTATCCCCAACAGTGGTCCAAGGATTTCTCATCCTCAGCAATCAAATATTTTGAATCTCCAACAGTGGTCCAAGGATTTCTCATCCTCAGCAATCAAAGATTTTGAATCTCCAACAGCGGTCAAGGATTTATTTTCCCCGACAGCAGTCAAAGATTTCATTATCTCCAGCTATCGAGGATTTATTTTCCTAAGCAAGACAGCTAATCAGCTTACATGTGTATCCATTACATTCATATATCATAAACATTGATAGAACACATTTTATTGCATCATACATGTCATGCAACATAACTTTGTGTTTCATCTAACATTTCACCCTTTTCAGGATTAGATTAAAAGCTATCGTTAATAACTATTCAAAGATTTCAGATACAGTACGGATACACTCCAAGACATGGAAGTCATTCTGCTACTCATTCGGATCTCTTATTCAGATATAGTACGGATACACTCCAAGACATGGAAGTCATTCTGCTACTCATTCGGATCTCTTATTCAGATACAGTATAGATACACCCCAGACACTGAGGTCATTCTATTACTCATTCAGACTTCACCAATCAGATACAGACTAGATACGCTCCAGACCCGGAAGCCATTCTATTTCTCATTCAGATTCAACTATCAACCTCAGGTTCAGATACACTCTAGACACGGAAGTCATTCTGTCACTTGTCCAGATCCCAGTTACAGTACGGATACACTCCAGACATGGAAGTCATTCTGCTACTCATACAGGTCTCAACTTCAGATACAGTCCAAATACGCTCCAGACACGGAAGCGATTATGTCACTCATTCAGAAGTTATCCTCAGCCCAGAGATGCTCCATACACGGATATTTTTCTGTCGCCCATTCAGAATTCAGATACAACGCAGATACACTCCAGACACGGCAGTATTTCTGATTTTCATTCAAGAATCAAATACAGTTAAAGCTCGGATACACTCCAGACACGGACGCCATTCCTGTGCTCATACAAATCCAATCTCTAGATACAACTCAGATACGTTCCAGATATGGATACCATTCTGGTGTTCATTCTCCTGATTTTACACAAATAGTCTTGGATGCCATCTTTAAGCCCATCTCCAGCAAGATTCTACCATCTCCAAATGGCATCTTTAAGCCCATTCCCTCATCTACACTTTGATGAGTACAAATTTACGGGCACTCTAGTGTCTAATCATCTTTTACCTTCGAGTCACGAAAGGCAAACTCGTTAATCTAACTCTTCAGGTTCAAGAAGATTGAACAGGGGAAGCTGTTGTACCCCAAAATTTTCCCTCTCATTTTATCAAGATTTCCCCTCACAAGACTCTTTGAACTCAAGACCAAATTAGGGTTTTGCTCTGCTCAAGACATCTTCTTGCACTGATGACCTAAATTAGGGTTTGAGTTTGCACAGGGATTTTTGGACTTTCAATGCTCAAAGTGACTTTCATACTTCATGTTGGACTTATAAGATTGCCTCTACCAAGTTTCAAGCTTTGAATCAAATTTTTGCCCAGTCAATTGGACAGTTGACCTAGAAATCAAGTATATTAGGGAAAAAGTCAACTGTGGCCAATTTAAATTCAAACCTCATAATTTTTTATCCACATCAACATTATAGACTCATATGAACCATTTGATCAAGTTTGGACCACAACTCCTCAAGAAATTTGACCAGATCATCAAAACGGCAAAATGGTCATTTTTAGGGTTTTGACTGTATAAGGGCAATATCTGATTTTTAACCTAGCCAATGGAAAATTGGGTTCAAGTATGGATTCAAGGACTCAATGGCATCATCTTGACCTAATCACAAGGTTCAAAAGATCTCAAATGCATTGGATTGACAAATGAATTTTTCAGTCAACTGATCAAAATTTGACTGTACACTGAAAAGTCAAACTTTGACTTTTTGGTCAAAATCAAGTGCCAAGGGTCACTTTTCATCAAAATGAGCCAAAACATGAAACTTCTTCATCAAGAAACTTAATTTTGCAAATTAGGGTTTAAGATTGAAAAATTTCATAACTTAGGATTTTTCTAAGTTATGAAATTTTCTTATTTTTTCCCAATTTTGCCCAACATTTTCACCGTGATGCAATTGGATTCAAACAAAACTTCCAACATGAAAGTTGTAGTCCTCCACAAAATATACAACTTTGACTCACAATGTTTTCCCAAAAGAAGCTTGTATCTCAAATTATGATTTTTGGAACAAGGGTCCATGAAACTTTTAACTTAGTGAAATTTTGCCCTAATTTAGGCAGGATTTTGACCTATCTTCATGACCACTTTTCACATAGTTCCACTTGGAATATCAAAATGCATTTCAAATATGTATTTTATAGCATGTTACAAGATTTCCAAAATGTCTAAGAACTCTCCAAAATCATTTATGGTTAGGGAGAATCGAAAGTTTGAATTTGGCAAAAACTCACTTTGATCCATGGCATTTTCATGTTGACACAAGTTGCAAAATCTGTCCAAACTTGCTCTGTACTTGATTACAGGTCTCTAAACCCTTTCACACTGAAAAATTGAATGCAAAATCATTAGTTTAATGCATTATTATGATCAATAGAGGTTTACACATTGAATTAATCTTTAAATGGAAAAAAGGTAGCATTTCCATTTTCATAAAGGCAACTTTATGTCAACTTGCTTCCCTTGAGCCTTGGACCTATCTCTTTGCATCAAACAAGTTCCATAAACTTAGGAAAAGGTACAACAAACTGGTGCATGCTTGGAGATAGCCTGTATAGACCTATCTTGTATCACTTCACACTTTTCTTTCAAAACAAGTCAACTTGCCAAAATCACATAACTTGAGTATCTATTATAACCAAGCTTGGTGACCATTCCAAACAAGTTTTGCACATTTCCTTGATTCATAAACACGAGCCATCCATCCCTAAAACACTCTTGAACATCAAAATACATTCCTCTTGTAAAACAGGGCAGTTTCTGCACTTTGAGTTCCAAAACAAAAACCACTTGTGCGTTTTGCCCCAAACCTCTTCCAACACACTCCATACAACCTATCAGAACTATCCCAACCATTGGCCATTGATTGTAACTCCATTTGCAAGCTTCACCATTTCTGATTTCAGCTTGTGCAGGTTGACTTCTATAGGCTTATTCAAGCAAGCTCAAAGCAAACAAAGCATTGGGGAAGGTCAGAGGAAGTTCAAGCAAGCTCAAAAACATCTCAGGCCCCATTGAAAACCTCCACATTGTCATACACGAGTTCAACTAAAACAGGTATTTTGCAACTTTCTATCTCTCTATTTAGGAATCATTAGGCTTAGGTTTGTGAAAAAATGTAGTACTCATAGCCCTTAAACTGTACATATGCATAGATTTCATTTAAGTTAAGTGTGCTGAGAGAATTTGATTGATGAACTTCCTGATAAAGTTAGGTTAGAAATTAGGGCCAGAGAAATTCTCTTTGGTCTTTGAGAGTTAGATTAAGTTCTTTATATGGTTGGAATCGTGTTGAAAAATGCTATAACTTCCATGTTGTGAGTTTTTGCTTTAGAGCACGTATACAGGAGTTGTACATTTGTACACAGGCGCGCGTTTTTTCTGATTCAAAGGTTGAAGATGAAGTGAAAATGGGTTGGGCTGGCTTGTTTCTATTTTTGACACCCCCTGCCTTGCTGACTGCACCCCCTGGCCCATTTGTTTTATATTCTCATATTATTTTCATTTCTTTTTATTTCTGACTTTATTTTATTTTTTCCAAATATAAAAAATTACTAAAATATTTTCCTTAAATTTTCACATTTTTTATTTTTTATTTTATTTTATTTTGACATAATATTTAGTCTATTAGGTTTACTGTATTTATTTTCACAAATAAAAACTTGTAAATAACATATAAAAATATTATATTTTTATTTTTATTTTTAGTATTTATATACTTAAATAATATTTTCTCATATATTATTATTTCCTAAACAATTGTATATATTTTTTATTTATTTGTACATAAATAAATAATATAATTAATGAATATATTTTCTTAAAACAAAATTTAGGGTTTTTACCCTTAATAAAGATAATTTTTTTATTTTCTTATTTTTTAACACATTAAATATTATATTTTTACATACATAAAAATAAACAAAAATATTTTTTGCATATTTATAATATATTGCATATTTATTTAATTGTCTATTTAAATTTTGTTTATTTATCTTTTGAGCAAAGAAATTCAATTTGGTTGTAATAATCTAGGGTTTTAATTTCTTGCAAAATAATCCCCTATCCAAAATGGTATCCCCCTCCCCATATCAATGTTGTAATAGTCGTAGATTTATTTTACGCATTTATGCTTTCAAATATGTCATGACAGATATTAGGGTTTGTATGCAATATCCAAAATCAAAACAAATAGTTAAGACCTAATACAAGACATAAATGCATAAAAATGACAACACAATGCACACATGCACCCTTAGGGTTTCACCCACTTGTTGCCTTTAAAATGGCCATGGTATGCATGTTGAGTATCTTGGCAAAACAAAATCAAAACAAAATATCATAGTCCCTCGATGACGATATCTTGGTTTCCTATACAAAAAATGATCTAGTCCCTCAGAAAATTGCTAAAGATACTTATCACTATTGCTATCATGGTCAATACGATGACTCGCGCCTGTCCCGTTTAACATCCAAATACTAGGTTGTTTACTAAATACAATGGTAAAACAACAATGTAAAAGGGTTAAAAATTTGTAGGAAAGACTCTTGAGTAGATAGGGTAGACAACTCTTAGTTACTTGATCAAAACTTGCAAAAACATCCTTTCTATTTTCAAACACAACACAATTTCAAAACATTTCAAAAAAACAAACTTTCAAACTTTCAAACATTGAAACATCTTTTCAAAATACAATACACCTTTGTATACATTCAAACAAAAATCATTACAAAGGTTGCGACAACGATGGCCTCTTTTCAAAACATCTTCATAACCACACACAAAAGCACCATTTCAAACAATTGAAAAGCAAAAGCAAGTGATCTAAACAAGTAACTTAGAGCCCATGGATAACCATGGATGAAAAGGGTGCTTGCACCTTACATTTTCATAATCTCCCCCCCCCCCCCCCGGAACCCAAGAAAACATCTCAAAGGTCTTTCCTGTGCTTTTTGACCTTTCCTTTGGATAAAATAAAAAGTCGGTGGCGACTCTTGCTAAACCGAAACATTTGCGAACATAAACGCAAAACCTCAAGTCAGTTCTCCCACCGCATCACACCTGCTAATATTTCAATGTTGTCATTGCTGCTTTGTTCCGATGCCCATGCTCGGACATTAATCAAATACTTGAGAAAAGCTCATGTCCCCCATGAGACAACAACGGACCAATTTGAGAATTGCGTGGCTAGCCTGACAGCTGAGAATGACTTGGGATTTTCAGATGTTGACTTAACACCTCCTGGGAAGAATCACAATAAAGCTTTACATGTTTTTGTCGAGTGCAAAGGGACTACCTTAGCACATGTTCTAGTCAACACTGGTTCTTCTCTGAATGTATTACCCAAGGGGGCGTTAGACCGTCTAGACTGTGAAGGTTTAGTCTTGAAGCCAAGTGATATCATTGTAAGGGCATTTGACGGATCAAAGAGGAGTGTTCATGGGGAGGTAGATCTTCCAATCAAAGTGGGCTCCCAAATATTCAACTCCACCTTATACATTATGGATATTCGTCCTTCCTATTCTTGTCTGTTAGGTCGCCCGTGGATCCATAAAGCTGAGGCAGTAACCTCAACCCTCCATCAGAAACTCAAATATCCAGTCAAGGGAAGAATAGTCATTGTCTGTGGAGAAGAAGAGTTTATGGCAAGCCACCTTAACTCGTTCAAATACGTAGATATGGATGGAGAATTCATTGAAACCCCATGTCAAGCCTTTGAAGTCATGCCACTGATGATTACTGCTACCAAATGTTCTTCTGATGAGTCTAAAGTTGTTAAGGCCACTCCAAATATGGTTTTAATCAAGGATGCCCGTGAGGCAATTGAAGAAGGAAATTGTGATACTTGGGGGAAACACCTCGACATCCCATTTAAAATGGAAAAGTTTGGTTTGGGCTTCACTGGAAAATCTCATAAGGAAGTGAGGCGTGCTCGTGCTTGAAATCCACCTCTCCGGATTGGAATCCATGAAATCAACACCATGGGTGATTCTGATGAAGGAGCTGCGTTTGAAGATTGGGTGTATCCAACTACAACGGAGCTGAAAGAATTGGCATACAAAGGACTTTGTGCCCATCTCCTTCATTGAGGAGTAATCTACTTGTTATTGCTTTTCTTTAAATAACATGTTGTTTTTAATATTTTAAAAATGACTTTTCAACCAATTGCCTGGACTGGGGCACTTTGTTCCATTTAACAAGGGTTTTATTTCTGTTCATCTAATCATATGATCATTCAGTACATTGGACTCTTTTGCATTCAAATATTTGTGTTCATTGTCTTTATTTCGAATACATTTAAAAAAAATAGCCATGTATCTTACATGCACACACACACACACACTCTTGCAGGTCCACGTCCACTATGAATCCTATTGCCAATGACTCTACTATTGCCGACTGTGATACGGTGGGAGAATTGACTTGAGGTTTTGCGTTTTATCGCAAATGTCGCGGTTAGTAAGAGTCGCCACCGAATTTTCTTTTATCCAAAAGGAAAGGTAAAAAAGCACAGGAAAGACCTTTGAGATGTTTTCTTGGGTTCGGGAGGTAGATTATGAAAAGGGAAGGTGCTAGCACCCTTTTCATCCAAGGTTTTCCATGGGCTCTTAGTTACTTGTTTAGATCACTTGCTTTGCTTTGTTTGAAATGGTGTCTGGTGTGATTTTGAAAGTATTTTGTAAAAGAGGCCATTGTTTAGGCAATCTTTGTAATGATTCTCATTCGTAAGAATGTATACAAAGATGTTTGTCTTTTGAAAATGTTTTCAATGTTTTGTAAAATGTTTTGAAATGTGTGTGTGTTTGTTTTTGAAAATAGCAAGGATTGTTTTGAAATTGAGCAAGTAACTTAGAAGCTATCTACCTACTCAAACGTCTTTCTTATGCATTTTTATTCCTTTGACATTGTTGACTTACCATTGATTTGGTAAGCAACCCTATCTTTGGATGTAAACGGGACGGGTGTGGGTCATCGTATAACCATGATAGCAATGTTGCCAAGTACCTTAGAATTTTTAAGGGACCAAGATCATTTTGTTTAGGCAACTTTGAATAGCGTCATCGAGGGGCTATGATCTTATATTTGTTTTGTTTTGCCAAGATACTTCGCGTGCGTAACATGGCCATTTTGTTTTAGGAAACCAAGTGGGAGAAACCCTAAGGGTGCTTGTGTGCAAAGTGTGTCATTTTCATGCTTTTGTCTTGTATTTAGGGTTTTCTATTTTTCTTTGTTTTTTGTTCTTGTCATGCAAACCCTAATTACTAGTCATAGTATATAAAGCGATAAATTTCGTAAAATAAACTAAGCTATTACAACAATTATTATGGGAGGGAGGATACAAGTTTGAATGGGGATTTTCCACAAATATAAACCTAAATATATTATTACAACCAAATCGAATATTGCGCGAATTAAATAAATATAAGACAAATATTTAACATGCAATGCAATGTTTATGTTAAAAAATGTTTTGTGTTTTGTTTTTGTATGAGAAAAATAATTAATTTAAACCCTAAAAAAATGGAAAAAATAATATTATTTTTGGAAGGGGTTAAACCCTAGTTTTTATTGTAAAAGAAAATAAGGCTTCATGTTATTATTTTGTACATTTTTTGTATAAGAGAAAAATAAATAATATTGTGTTTAAATATTAAAAATTAAATATATGTAAAAATTGGTATTTATGAGTATAAAATGTATAATAAAAAATATATGGTATATTTAATTATTTACATAGTATTTAAGAAAATAAGTCCTATTCTAATCAAATAAATTAATTTTCATGTAAAAAAAATTAATAAAATAAAATTGTAAAAATAAAGAAATTATTTTTAGGATTTTTTATTATTCAGAAAAAATAATCAAAAGCAATAAATATAAAAATATGAAAAAATATGAAAAATATAAAAATCAGCCAGGGGGTGCAGTAGCAAGTCAGTGGGGTGTGATTAGCAAAAACAAAAAGCCCAAGGCGCCAAAAAGCCCAAAACTTCATCCATGTCCTCCGTTCAAGCTTCCTGTGCGCGTTCGTGTTCAAACCTGCAACTTGCTTATGCTTGCATAAAAACAAAAAATCATAACATGAAAAATGTGGCATTTGAGCCCACGATTCCAACCATATAAATTTTGTAATCTAACTCTTAAAGATCAAAGAGAATTCTTGAATCCCTAATTCGTGACCTAACTTTTTCAGAGTTTTCAATCTTCAAATTCTCTCAGCACAAGTAATATAAATGAAAAGTAATGATATGTACAGTTTAGTTATGATAAGGACTACATTTTTTCTTCACAAATCGTGGCTTGAAGTTGCCTGTATAAGGAGATAGAGTTTAAGAAAATACCTCCTTCAGCTAGATTCGAGTAGGGCAATGTAGGGACTTTAATGGAGGCCTGATGGCTGTTTGAGCTTCCTTGAACTTCCCTCAAGCCATTCCAATGTTTATCTTGCTTTGAGGATGGCTGGAACTCTCTAACCAAGTCCAACTGCAAGCTTCCAAAGTGAAAATGGAAAATGCTGAAACATGGGTTACAGAACCATGGTGATGGCTTTGATTGATTAGTTATTAAGTGTGTGAGATGTTTCAAATGTTTAAACATAAAACGCACGAGCCAAATGAGAGTTGGCTGTGCTTTTGCAGAAATTCTGTGTTTGGACAGTTTTCAGTGTTTTTTCAGTTTGACTAAGTTCTGGATGCAAGCCAAACGTTCTATGCCTTGTAACAAGTTTGTATATTTGTATATAAGTGATCCAAAGTCATCCCTTACTAGATGTGCAAGCTTTGGATCTTTTTGCAACTTTTCTTGCATTTGAAGTAAAGTGAAGTGACTATACTTGCCATGCTTGTACTTGCTTGCTTGAGGGCTAAAATGAGCTTGTACCAATTGCTTGAGAGCTGTGTAAATTTCTTGTATCAAGGGGATAGGTTCAATGCTCAAGATTGACAAAGTTGCAAAAGTTCCTCTTTATGAAAATGGCAATGTGAACTTTTTGCCCAAAATGCAAATGCATCTTGTGTAAAGCTTCAAAAGCAAAGATAAAGGCTTTAGCTTCTAAGTATGCATTTAATTATGGAGTGTATAGCAAGCTTAGGACCTGTAAAGCAAGATATAACCATCATAGATTGGATTTGCAACTTGATGCTATGTGAAAATGGCTTGATCAAAAGTGAGAAAATGCCAACTTCCCTTCTCCGATTCTCCCTACTCAAAAATGATCTTGGAGAGTTCTTGGACATTTTGGAAATCTTGCAATGTGATCTATAATCCATATTTGAAATTAAATTTGAGATACCTCTTGTAACTAGATGAAAAATATCCATGAAGTTGGGTCCAAAACCTGCCTAAATTAGGCAAAATTTCACTAAGTTATTTAGTTCATGGGCCTATATTCACAAATTCATAACTTGAGATCCAAGCATCTTTAGGGGAAAGTTTGTGAAGAAAAGTTGTAGATTTCATGGAGGACTAGAACTTTCATGTTGGAAGTTTTCTTTGAATCAAAATTCATCATGGTGAAAAAGTGGTGCAAAGTTGAGAAAAAATAAGAAAACTTTTATACTTAGAAAAATTCTAAGTTATGAAAATTTTCAAGTTAAAACCCTAATTTGAAAATTTAGTTTTCTTGGTCAACAAGTTTCACATTTTGACATATCTTGATGAATTATGACCCTTGGCACTTGATTTTGACCAAAAAGTCAAAGTTTGACTTTTCAGTGTACAATTGACTTTTGATCAGTTGACTGCAAAATTCATCTGTCAATCTAATGAACTTGAGATCTTTTGAACCATGTAATTAGGTCAACATGATGCCACTGGACCCTTGAAATCATGCTTGAACTCAATTTGTCATTGGCTAGGTTAAAAATCAGAAATTGCCCTTTCTTAGTCAAAACCCTAATTTTGACCATTTTGCCCTTTTGATGATTTGATCAAATTTCTTGAGAAGTTGTGATCCAAACTTGATCAAATGGTACATATGAGTCTAAAATGTTGATGTGGATCAAAAATTATGAAGTTTGACTGTAAATTGGCCCTGGTTGACTTTTTCCCCAATATAGTTGATTTTTAGGTCAATTGTCCAATTGACTAGCCAAAAATGTGGTTCAAGGCTTAAAACTTAACTTGAGCAATCTTAGGGGTCCAAGATGAAGTATGAAAGTCACATGAAGCATTGATGGTCCAAAAATCCTTGTGCAAACTCAAACCCTAATTTTGGGTTATCAGTGCAAGATGAGATGTCTTGAGCTGACCAAACCCTAATCTTGTCTTGAGTCAAAGAAGTTTTGTGAGAAAAATCTTGATAAATGAGAGGGAAAATTTTGGGGTACAACACCGACTATGACTTTGAATGTCCTATCAACCAAGCTGAAGACGAAGGCGAGGAAGATTGTGACATACCGGGAGAACTAGCCAGACTTCTATTACAAGAGGAAAAATCTATTCAATCGCATGAAGAGTCAGTTGAAGTTATCAACTTGGGTACTGAGTCAGATAAGAAGGAAATCAGGATCGATGCTAATTTGGAAAGCAGTGTCAAGAACAGGTTGGTTCAGATGTTGCATGATTATGTGGAAGTATTTTCTTGGTCTTATGAAGATATTCCTGGGTTGAATACCGACATCATAGTTCATCGTCTACCAACAAGAGAAGATTGCCCTCCTGTTAAACAAAAGGTCCATCGCATGAGGCCTGATATGTCTAAAAAGATCAAAGCTGAGGTGATGAAACAATTTGATGCAGGATTCTTAGTTGTGACATCATATCCCCAATGGGTTTCAAATGTGGTATCGGTGCTAAAAAAGGACGGAAAAGTTTGCATGTGCGTAGACTATAGGGATCTGAATAGGGCAAGCCCCAAGGATGACTTCCCTCTACCACACATTGATGTCTTAGTTGATAATAGTGCTCAGCATAAAGTCTTCTCTTTCATGGATGAATTCTCAGGATATAATCAAATAAGAATGGCTCCCGAAGACATGGAGAAGACTACTTTCATTACGCAATGGGGCACCTTCTGCTACAAGGTCATGCCGTTCGGATTAAAGAATGCAGGGGCAACATATCAAAGGGCTATGGTAGCTTTATTTCATGACATGATTCATCATGATATAGAGGTATATGTGGAAGATATGATTGCCAGATAACAAACCGAAGAAGGAACATCTCGATCATATGTACAAATTATTCGAGAGGCTGAAGAAATACAAGCTGAGGTTAAACCCTAACAAGTGCACGTTTGGAGTACAATCTAGAAAGCTTCTAGGTTTTGTTGTCAGTAATAAAGGCATTGAAGTTGATCTTGCCAAGGTAAAGGCCATCCAAGAAATGCCAGTCCCTCATTCTGAAAAAGAAGTCAGAGGATTCTTGGGTCGTCTCAATTACATTGCTCGCTTCATATCACACTTGACTGCTACTTGTGAGCCAATCTTCAAACTCTTGAAGAGAGATCAGATACTCAGATGGAATGATGAGTACCAGGTTTCCTTTAACAAAATCAAAGAATACCTACAAGAACCTCCTATTCTCATTCCTCTAGTTGAAGGAAGATCCTTAATCATGTACTTGACAGTATTAGAGAACTCTATGGGGTGTGTTTTGGGCCAACATAACGAGTCTGGCTGAAAAGAGCAAGCTATTTATTACCTGAGCAAAAAGTTTACCGACTATGAAACCAGATACTCACTGCTCGAGAAAACTTGTTACGCTTTGGCATGGGCTGATCGCCAGCTAAGACAGTATATGTTGTCTCATACCACTCTGTTGATTTATAAAATGGACCCAATCAAGTACATTTTCGAGAAACCTGCCCTTTCCGGACGGATAGCCAGATGGAAAATGATCCTGAATGAGTTTAATACTCAATACACTATGCAAAAGGCCATCGAAGGAAGCGTACTAGCTGATCATTTGGCCCATCAAGTTGTGGATGATTATCAGTCAATGAAC
Source organism: Vicia faba (assembly GCA_948472305.1). Taxonomy (NCBI): domain Eukaryota; kingdom Viridiplantae; phylum Streptophyta; class Magnoliopsida; order Fabales; family Fabaceae; genus Vicia; species Vicia faba. The sequence goes on from OX451737.1 coordinate 1,042,607,314, forward strand.
TTCGACTTCCCTGATGAGAACATCATGCTGGTAACCAATTGCGTAAAACCTGGACCGTTTGACGGACCTGAACAAGGATCCCGATGGACTATAGTTTCGATGGGGCTTCCAACGCCTTAGGTAACGGAGTTGGTGTTGTAATCATCTCTCCTGAAGGTTGCCACACTCCATTCACTGACAGATTATGCTTCGATTGCACAAACAATATGGCCGAGTATGAAGCATGCATCTTAGGTCTGAAAGATGCTAATGACTTTAGGGTCAAACATTTGAATGTGTTCGGGGATTTCGCCCTAGTGATCAGCCAAGTAAAAGGAGATTGGGACACTAAACACCCTAATCTTATCCCTTACAAGGAACTTGTGTTATCCCTTATTCCCTACTTCAAAGAGATCACCTTTGAGCACTTCCCTAGGGAGGAAAACCAGTTGGCTGACGCTTTGGCAACCATGTCTTCAATGTTCAAGGTCAGATGGGACAACGAAGCCCCTATGATTACAATTGAAAGACTCGACGAACCTGCATATTGCTATGAGCTTGACACTGATGCGGAAAAGCCTTGGTACCATGAGGTGAAGAGATATCTTGAAGCACAAGATTATCCCAAGGGAGCATCCATCAATGACAAAAAATTCTTACGAAGATTTGCAGCCAAATTCTTCCTAAGTAACGGGATATTGTATAAGAGCAACCATGATTCAACTCTACTCCGATGTGTGGACAAGAATGCGGTAGAGGAAATCATGGAAGACATGCATGATGGTCTCTTCGGTATTCACTCAAGTGTACATACGATGGCTAAGAAAATCTTAAGAACCGGTTACTATTGGTCAACGATGAAGACTGATTTCCATCAACATCCAAGAACTTGTCACAAATTCCAAATTTATGCTGACAAAGTCCATGTGCGTCTTATCCCTTTGAATGTCATAACTGCTTTGTGGCCATTTCCAATGTGGTGCATTGATGTGATTGGAGAGATCAAGCCCACCGCTTCCAACGGGCATCGCTTCATTCTCGTTTCTATCGACTATTTTATCAAATGGGTCGAAGTCACCTCGTTTGCCTTAGTCACCAAGAATGTGGTAGCCAGATTCATCAGACACAACCTTATCTGCCGTTATGGTATCCCCGAAAGGATCATCACCGACAATGGGAATAACCTCAACAATGCTATGATCACTGAGCTTTGTACTCAGTTTAAGATCAAGCATCACAATTCTTCTCCGTATAGACCGAAAATGAATGGCGTAGTCGAAGAGGACAACAAAAGTATCAACAAGATTGTGCAGAAAATGGTAGTAACCTATAAGGATTGGCATGAGATGTTTCCATTTGCTCTACATGGCTACCTGTGATACGGTGGCAGAACCAGACTGTTTTATGAAAATGCTGGTTTGCATTTTGCGTTTGTGTTTGCAAAATGTCGCGGTAAGCAAGAGTCGCCACCGACTTTTATTTTATCCAACTGGAAAGGAAAAAATCACAGAAAAATTCCTTTTTCGAGATTTTGAGTACTGGGGGTAGATTATAGAAAGGGAAGGTATTAGCACCCTTTCTATCCGTAGTTTTCTACGGGCTCTTAGGTACTTGCTCATCATTTTAAAAATTGCTTCGTGTTTGTGTGTTTTGAAAAGTTTTTGTTTTACTTCGTTTTAATCCTTGTATCAGTCCTCAAGAGTGTTACGAAGTCGTTTTGAATACTTTGTTTTAAAAAAAGTGTAAGTGTGAAAGTTTGATTTTGAGCAAGTACCTAACAGTATCTACCTACTCGAAAAAAGAATGTTTTTGTTCCTGTTTCCTTTAGACAGCGTTATCCTACTATTAAGGAGTAGGTAGTATCGTCGTTGGAGTTGTAAGGGTCAATTCGAAAGGGACATACAATCACTAAAGTAATGTTAGGATGTCCTAGTAATAACCCTAATGTCCTAAGATCTTATTTGAGGTAACATTTCCGAGGCAACCTTTCCGAGGTAACATTTCCGAGGCAATATTTCTGAACGGGACATTTGATCTTCGTTTAGACAGAAGGGCGACCACTAAAATACCCTATACTTAATGATCGTTTATCGAAGGCAACCGAAGTGAGAATATACCCTAGGAGTGTGCATGTGTGACTGATTTGATTTCAGTTATTATCTTTGCACATTTAGGATTTGCTAACCATTTTAAAATTAACATACAGTCTTGTCATGCAATCCTATTATCATACACCTAACACTTAATATTTTGCGATAATTAAAATGCGAGAAATAAAAGCTACGCTATTACAAGGCTTCGGGGAGGGGGATTAATTACATAGCCAAAAACCCGTAAAAATGATAAATAAATAAAATTCTATTTAAACTATTACATACCATGAGCAGTTACATTAATATCATAAAAATAAATAAACGCGGTAAATCGAGAACGAGAAAAAACTAGGGTTTTGACCCCGTCTAAACCTATTTGAAAGAAAAATCATATTTTTGTGTTTTTGATTATTTTGAGAAAATAAGGTTTTGATTGAATAAATACAAACCTAATTACTAATTAATTTAAATTAAGAAAAATAATTAATTTGACCTATTTTTGTATTTTTATTTAATTTGAGAAAAGAAATAAAAATTAAATCAAACAAACCCTAATTTTCTAATTTATTTTAAATTATTTACAAAAAGGTTAGAATTACCCTAAATTTAAATTTAACTAATTATTAAATTAAATTATATAAAAAAATAAAACCTAAATCTAAATTTGTGAAATTGATTTTATGATTTTGCAAAAAAAGAATTTAATTTTGTGTTTAGAAAATAAATAAATAAAGAAATTAAATAGAATGAAAAATATAAAAGAAAAAAGAAATGGGCATGGTTGTGCTAGCAAATAGGGGGTGTCAATTGCATTTTTTGAGACCAAAACTCTTTGGCCCATGTTGACTTTTCAGATCCCATGTTGCAAGCTTGACTAGGCCTGTGGTACACCTCCATGTGATAGGCGTTGGATTTGGCATGCTGGAGATCTGGTTGGCTAGACATTGAGGGCGTATAGTGGTCTCCTTGTATGCATGTGTACCTGATGATGTAAAAGAAAATAATATTGACAAATATGGGGACTTGGGGATCGAACCCATGCCCTTTGACAATTTCCCTTGTATACTGACCATCTGAGCTAGCGCACTTTGTTGTATATGGAATAAAAAACAATTATTATATTGGGAAAACAAAATGATATATGACAAATGCGCGAATTTTTGAATGGGTGAATCACAGGGTGCCACACTACCCTTCTTCTTCCTCCAACCGTTGCTAAAAGTCCAGAACTTTTACCTACGGACAAAGGGCGTAGGTATAACCCTTGTCCATTCCAAAACTTCATCCCTGCATGATAAATCAATACCAGTGGTACTAATCAACTCGTTGCAACCTCACGAGTATCATGGTACCACTCTCCATGGCTAATTGTTCCTGCAAGCAAAACCCCTAAAAACGAAACCTAAACCCTAATCATAGCAACTTTCTGTATGGTTAACAAAAATGCAATTAAGTGTTACCATTAGCTTGCAAATGTTTCAAGGAGTCAGAATATATAAACAAGCCATGCTAAGAGTGCTAGGATTATGATATGCGATTTCAAAAAAGCATGGAGGTCGTGGGATACTTATAGTGCGTATCTGGGCACGAAAATGCTTGCTAATGATTGGGATAGAGTCCTTGGATGCCCAGCAAGTGAATGGTATGCTTGGAATGGCTTGAAGAAGCCTAGAATTGAGAAATCAGATTGCAACTTTCCTTTGAAATTTTGAGATTTGTTCTTCTCTTTTCACGCCTCCAATTCTCTTGTTTTTGATCTGCACTTGACCTATATGTACCCTAGAATTAATTAGGTTACAAACTTGCTTCAAATCTTTCTCAATTAAGATGATTGAATCATGATTTGATTCTTATGTAAATCTTTCCAAATTAAGCCAAATCCAATATTTTTTTATCCAAATGAAGCTTGCACGATTTGATTCTCTTCCCAGCTGTATAAGAGACCTAAACATGCATAAAATCTCAAGCTTTGATTAATTTTGATATTTTCATGATTTTATTTTGATTTTATTTAATTTAATTGAAATAAAAAATCAAAATAAATGATAAAAATAAAATAAAGACAAGTGGGAAGGATCATGGGTCGTGGATCATGTTACAAACTCAATACAAGCACAAAAAGTTGGGCCCATTTGACAAAATTAGCAATTTGAGACACATTTGACTTTTGGTAATTTTGCAAAAAGGGTCAACTTCACCAATGCATAACTCCTTCAATTTTGACCCTAGAGATGTGTTTTTGGACCTTTTAGAAAGATTAAGATGTCCTCTAAGCAACCCTTTTAGTCTCATCTCAATTGAGTCTTCCATGTTCATGTATGAAGCTTTGACAAAAAATGTGTTTTTGTTGACTTTCCAAAATGACTTATAATGTCCAAGTTTATATCTTCTTGTGAGTGCATATTTTGAACTTGGGAGATGAAGATGAATTGTAGGGAATTACATCCTCTTCAAAATGAGATTTGGATGGGTCATTTTTGATAAAGTATGAGAAAGTTATGCTTGGTCAAAGTTAAGTTGACTTTTCCTACAAAACCCTAATTTAGCAATTTTTGGGTTTTGATGAATTTTGAGCAATCCTTGAGGAATCATGATCAACCCTTGATAAAATGATGAATAATACTTCAAAATGAGGATGTTGACCAAAAATATTGAAGTTTGACTGTATGTAGGACACAGTTGACTTTTGCCCTAGCACAGTCGATTTTCAGTCCTTTGAGCAATTGACTGAGCAAACTTTCTCTGTAGTGCTTGAAACTTGACATGGATGAACTTGTGAACATATTAAAACAATGGTGAGAATTTGGTATCCTTTGGACTCACACATCTTGATGCAAATTGAAACCCTAATTTGGGGTTGACTGCCTTAGTAGAAGGTTTGTCTGGTCACCCTTTGGACTTCCTTGAATAATTTGAGGACCTCACTTGAAATTTATTGAGAAATATGGGAGGGAAAATTTTGGGGTACAATAGTTTCCCCTATTCAATCTTCTTAAACCTGAGGATGTAGATTGGCTTGTCTGCCTTTCGTGATCCGAAGGTGGAAGATTATTGAACACTAGAGTGCGCAGAAATTTGCACTTGCATGGAGTGGTACTCGTCTTGCAATGTCGGGAATGGGCTTATAGATGCCATTTGTAGGCTGATGTCGGGAGATGGGATTATAGATTCCATCAGAAGAAGTGTCGATCGCACAAAAGATTCCTTTGCGAGAGCCGGTATACCTGTTGTTGAGGAGGACTACGCTGGGGAGTGTTAGTCTTTGTCTTTGTAAAAGTAAAATTTTAGGAGTTTCAGTCGTTCGTTATTCTACTTTGGAACCACCTCTTGGTCGAAGAGGTGCAAATGAACTGCTATCTGGTCGTGCTTCAGGCTTCACAGTGATTTGCTAAGGAAAAATAAGACCGACTTCTATCTGGTCGGGATCCAGGCTTCACAACGAATTACTGGGGGGATGAGATTAAACTTGATATCTGGTCGTAATCCAGGCTTCGCAATTTCTCACTTCTTATCTGGTCGTACTCCAGGCTTCAGAAGGAATTAAGTTGTTATCCGGTCGCATCCGGGCTTCAACTTGAGTTTAAGGCATACTAATATCCGGTCAATTCCGGGCTTCTTAGTAATTGTCCAGGTAAACTGCTATTTGGTTGAAATCCAAGCTTCGCGGTGTATTATACTATTATCTGGTTGATTCCAGGCTTCAGTCCTTTGCCTCTATCTGGTCGTAATCCAGGCTTCACGGTGTCCGATACCATTATCTGGTCGAGTCCAGGCTTCATGGTATTTGGAGAAATCAAGATATTATCCGGGCTTCATAACTTGCATTAAAGATATACCACTATCTGGTCGATTCCAGGCTTCATAGTATTCTTTGCTGCTATCTGGTCGTGATCCAGGCTTTACAGCATCTTATACCATTATCTGGTCGATTCCAGGCTTTATGGTATCTTGCTGAGGGTTAAGTTGTTATCCGGTCGATTTCCAGGCTTCACGGCTTGTGTTCATGACATACCACTATCTGGTCGCTTCCAGGCTTCATGGTGTCTTATACTGCTATCTGGTCGATTTCCAGGCTTCACGGTAACTTGTTGGGGATTCAACTATTTTCCGGTTGATTTCTGAGCTTCATAGCTTGAATTCGAGATATATCACTATCTGGTCGATTCCAGGATTCGTAGTATTTTTGGGACTGTTATCCGGTCGTTCTCTGGGCTTCACAGTATGATGGAGAAATCAAGATATTATCTGGTCGGATCCGGGCTTCATAGCTTGAACTGGAACAGAAATCTTAGCACCGATTTGACTGAACCAGAGACAACTTATGAGAATTTGATTGTATCTTTCCCTGAAAGGTAAAGAGTTAGTCATATGTAATGTCATGATGTATGACATGTATCGAGTAATGATGCTCTCAAAATAAATGAGATTGTGTTGTATGATGCGTATGCGCATGCCATGATGTATGGATATGCAAACGTTCTCGTGATGTTTTCTAGCTAGGGAAAATAAATCCCGGATTGCTGCTGGAGAATACAAGGAGTTGAGTTCCTCGTTCTCACTGGGGGTAACGACCGAAGATGATTTGAGAATAAACTGGCGATAGAATGACTCTGTGGGGAAGAGAGATGCTTTGCTAGAAGATTTGCTTATTTGGAGAAATGTCCTCAGCTGGGGATGAATTACCGTTGCCGGGGATTGAATTTCTGTCTGCGGAAGAAATAAACTCCACTGGGGATAATCTTCTATTGTTGGTGATAGGTAAACTCTACTTGGGGAGAATTAACACCACCGTCTTCGGATACTTCCTTCTCTGCGGGGAATGTATGTGCCTTTAGTCATTTCCTCAAGCTGGTTATATCCCTGTACCTGGTGGGTAGAGCAACTGTAAGGTTTGGACACCTCTTGTTTTCCCCTGTTCTTGGAATTACGAGTAATTGTCTTTTGTTTCGCATGTAAATATTTATGAGCAGCAATTATTTTCAAATGCATAGATCGAAAATGAATCATTGGACGTTCTTGCAAAACAAAACAGAAAAACAAAAACAATTTTGAAACTTATTGTAAAATGAATTGTATTGATTTTGAAGTTGGCCTGTAATAGGCGTTTTGTACAAGAGGCTGACGTCCTAGTAAGGGAACGCCGCTGAAAGAACATAATTTATACGATTTGTGTAAAAGAAAGAAAAACATTTATGTGAACAATCCCATTGGATTCCAACTCTGCTATTGCCTTTATATCTTCGAGCATCTCATCACTTTGCTACTTGGTTGAAGGTAGATCATATTGAATGGCTCCGTCCGAGCTTGATAGTCGATACTGAAGTCTGGTTGCAAGATAATCCAATGAGACATAGTGTTACACTTTGATCCCTAATTTTTTCCTGGACCGCCCTTTTGAGTTTTCAGTCCACCGGGATACCCTTTTTTGCCCAAGCTGCCTTTTCAGGTTTTCGACTTGCCGGGTGTATGATTTTTCATTTTCATCCCTTACTTTTGCCCGAACCCGTTTGGTTCGCCGGGAAACCCTTATTTTTGCCTAGGCCAGTCGACCTAGCGGGTCTTTGATTATGCTTAGTATTTTTTCACTATGTCTGCATTGACGGGGTGAGGAAGGTCGTCACCATCCATGGTGGTTAGAATCGTAGCTCCTCCTGAGAAAATGTTATTAACCATAAATGGCCCTTCGTATGTAGGGGTCCATTTGCCCCTGGGATCACCTTGCGGCAATATGATGCGTTTGATCACTAGATCCCCGACTTGATATTCTTGTCGTCTAACTTTCTTGTTAAATGCCTTGATCATTCGCTTTTGATACGTCTGACCATGACAAATAGCAGCAAGTCTTTTTTCATCGATTAAGTTAAGTTGATCAAGCCGGGTCTGGATCCAGTCGTCCTCGCTCAAACCTACATCCTTCATAATCCGGAGAGAAGGTATCTGGACCTCAATGGGTAAGACCGCTTCCATACCAAACACCAAAGAGTAAGGTGTTTCCCCTGTCTAAGTCCGCGCTGAGGTACAGTACCCATGAAGAGCGAATGGTAACATCTCGTGCCAGTCCTTGTATGTCACAGTCATCTTCTACACAATCTTCTTGATGTTCTTATTAGTTGCTTCAACAACCTCATTCATCTTCGGCCGGTAAGGAGAAGAGTTGTGATGCTGTATTTTGAACTGTTTGCAGAGCTCGGTGATCATTGTTTTGTTGAGATTTGTACCATTGTCCATAATGATCCTCTCTGGTACACCATATCGACAGATCAGATTGTGTCGGATGAATCGCGCCACGACGTTCTTGGTTACTGTAGCAAAGGAAGATGCCTTAACCCACTCCGTAAAGTAATCAATCGCTACCAGAATGAAACGATGCCCATTGGATGCAGTGGGTCTGATGTCACCAATCATATCGATGCCCCATATTGCAAAAGGCCAAGGAGTTGTCAAAACATCCAGAGGAACCAGAGGTACATGCACCTTATCAGCATAGACTTGGCACTTATGACAGGTCCGAGAGTGCTGATAACAATCGGCTTCCATAGTGGACCAATAATATCCTGCCCGTAGGATTTTCTTTGCCATGGTATGTCCACTGGAATGAGTTCCGAAGGTACCTTCATGCAACTCTTCCATGATCCTTTCTGCCTCGCTTTTGTCCACACATCGTAGTAAGGTTGAATCATGGTTACGCTTATAAAGGATCCCATTACTGATGAAGAACTTCTCCGCGAATCTTCTCAGAAACTTCTTATCATTAACAGATGCACCCTCGGGGTACTCTTGAGCCTCTAGATACCTCTTTACCTCGTGGAACCAGGGTTTATTTGTTACCTCTTCAGTCTCAATGTCACAGCAATGTGCGGGTTCGTCCAACCTCTCAATGGTAATCTGGGGAGCTTCATCGTCCCACCTGACCTTGAACATAAAAGACATGGTAGCTAGCGCGTCCACTAACTGATTCTCCTCTCTCGGGAAGTGTTCAAAGGTTATCTTCTCGAAGTGTGGGAGCAACGTCAATACATACTCTTTGTAAGGAATAAGATTTGGGTGCTTCATATCCCACTCGCCTTTGATCTGACTGATCACCAGAGCAGAATCTCCAAATATAATTAAGAACTTAATCCTTAGGTAAATAGCAGCTGGAAGGCCCAGGATACACGCTTCATACTCCGCCATATTATTGGTGCAGTGAAAACATAATCGGGCGGTGAACGGAGTATGACAGCCCTCAGGAGATATAATCATAGCGCCAATGCCATTCCCCATGCGTTTGAGGCTCCGTCAAAATACATAGACCATCGGGATCCCTCCTCGGGTCCTTCATCCGGTCTAGGTTCTTCATAGTCGGTCACCAACATGATGTTCTCATCCAGGAACTCGAAATTCATGGATTGGTAGTCGTCTGCAGCCTGATATGCCAAATGATTCGTCAATACACTCCCCTTGATTGCTTTTTGGGTTATATATTGGATGTCGTACTCAGTTAAGATCATCTTCCATCTTGCTATTCTTCTGGGCAAGGCAGGCTTTTCGAAGATATAATTGATTGGATATATCTTTGATATCAACAAAGTGGTGTGAGTCAGCATATACTGTCTCAGCTGGCGAGCAGCCCATGCTAAAGCGCAGCAAGTTTTCTCGAGCAACGAGTATCGGATCTCGCAGTCGGTAAACTTTTTGCTAAGGTAGTAAATAGCATGCTCTTTTCGATCAGACTCGTCATGCTGCCCCAGCACACACCCCGTTGAATTATCTAGTACTGTGAAGTATAAGATCATAAGTCTTCCTTCAACTGGAGGCATCAGGATTGCTGGCTCTTAGAGGTATTCCTTGATCCTTTCGAAAGTGGTCTGACATTCATCATTCCATCTTACCACTTGATCTTTCTTCAGCAGCTTGAAGATTGGTTCACAAGTAGCAGTCAGATGTGAAATGAATCGGGCGATGTAGGTCAGACGTCCCAAAAAACCTCTGACTTCCTTTTCTGTACGGGGAACCGACATCTCCTGTATGGCCTTTACCTTGGCAGGGTCCACCTGAATACCTTTATCACTGACGATGAAACCCAACAGCTTACCAGACCTTACCCCGAAGGTGCACTTGTTCGGGTTCAACCTCAGCTTATACATCTTCAACCTGTCAAACAGTTTCTGGATGTGGTCAAGGTGTTCTTTCTCAGTTTGGGACCTTGCAATCATGTCATCAACATAAACCTCAATCTCATGGTGAATCATGTCGTGGAACAAAGCGACTGTGGCGCGCTGATAAGTTGCCCCAGCATTCTTCAACCCGAACGGCATGACCTTGTAGTAAAAGGTGCCCCACTGTGTAACGAAGGTTGTCTACTCCATGTCCTCGGGAGCCATCTTAATCTGATTGTAACCAGAAAAACCATCCATAAAGGAGAAGACTTTATGCTGCGTGGTGTTGTCGACCAGAACATTGATATGAGGAAGTGGGAAATCATCCTTGGGGCTTGCCCTATTCAGATCTCTATATTCCACACTCATATGTACCTTACTATCCTTCTTAGGCACCGGAACAACAACGGCGACCCACTGCGGGTAAGAGGTGACAGCTAGAAACCCGGCGTCAAACTGTTTCATGACTTCAGCTTTAATTTTCTCAGACATCTCAGGGCGCATACAGCGAACCTTCTGCTTTACCGGAGGACAGTCTTCTTTAGTTGGAAAGCGGTGAACCACAATGTCGGTGTCCAAACCAGGCATGTCTTCATAGGACCAGGCAAAGATCTCAACATAGTCGCGTAGCATCTGTATCAACCGTTGCTTGACACTAGGCTCCAGATTTACACCTATCTTGACCTCTTTCCTGTCTTCCTCTGTACCCAAATTCCCCGATTCAACTGGATCTTCATGAGGCTGTATGGCCCTCTCTTCCTACAGTAACAGCCTAGCAAGTTCCCCAGGCACCTCACAATCATCCTCACCTTCGTCCTCAGCTTGGTTGATCGGATTTTGGAAGTCATAACTGGCAGTAGCATAGTCGTTATCAATGGGATCCAGAGTGGATATGGATCTGCATTATGATATGTGAGTGTGTGTAAGACAATAGCTGTTTTGATAAAGTGCAAGATAGAAAAGAAAAACAAGGAGCGTAAAATTTGTAATGCAAGAAAACGTCCAATGCTTTATTGATGATATATGAAAATGGCAAATAATAAGCCTTCACAAACAAAGCCAAGGTACCTCGGGCAAGGCACTGGTCCGTAAAGTTTCAAACTGTTTATTACAAACTTTAAAACAAAAGTCAATTACTGTGAAATAAAGGAAACAGGTACGAAGTCTTTCGTCGTCCAGTTGTTCAATCCTCCATTGGTCGTAGGGTAGATCCAACTGTCAATGTCTGAATCTTCTTCATTTCCTTCAATCGCATTAACTCCCAGATTACTGATATGCAGAGGAGGTCTTCCAATCCGCGCACGCCTAACAACCTTTTGAGCCTCTGCAGTAAAGCCCAAACCAAACTTGTCAGTCTTGTGTGTGAAATCAGGGAGCTGACCCCAATTTGCACACCCACCTTTTTCAATTACATCCCTGGAATCCTTGAGGGAAGTCATCTTCATCGGAGATTTGTCAACAGCAACTTCAGTCGATGCCAAAGTCTGGGGAACCTCTTCAAAGTTCTGACAAGGGGTTTCGATGAACTCCCCATCCATCTCCATATAGGGAAAGGAATTAAGATGGCTCACCATATACTCCTCTTCACCTTGCACCGTGATGATCTTCCCCTTTACCGGATATTTCAACATTTGATGGAGCGTGGAAGTCACTGCCCCAGCCTTATGATTCCACGGGCAACCCAGCAAGCAAGAATATGATGGTCGGATATCCATCACATAGAAAGTAGATGCAAAAGTCTGAGAGCCAACTTTAACAGGGACGTCCACCTCCCCATGCACCATCCTTTTTGACCTGTCGAGCACCCTAACCACAATATTGCTCGGCTTTAGAATCAAACCTTCACAGTCTATACGGTCTAATGCTTTCTTTGGCAAAACATTTAATGAGGACCCGGTATCCACCAGTACATGGGCCATAGTAGTGCCCTTACACTCAACCGAGACATGCAGAGCATCATTATGATTTCTTCCTTTAGCAGTCAGATCTGCGTCTGAGAAACCCAACCCATTGTCGGCAGTCAAACTAGCTACACAGTCTTTGAATTCATCGGTAGAAGTTTCCTGCGGCACATGCGCAGTTTTGAGGAAAGAAATTAAAGCCTTTGCATGGGCTTCAGAGCATAATAACAAAGACAATATGGAGATTTTAGACGGGGTCTTCCCCAGCTGCTCGACTACGTTGTAGTCACTCTTCTTGATAATCTTCAAAATTTCCTTTATCTCCTGCTTAGAGGTTTCTACAATGATCTTCTTAGGTGCCTCCGTCTGGGCAGGATCACCTATGATTTCTTTGCCCCAAGTCTTATATGGCTCAGCGATAGGGATGACAGCTAGAATAGGAACTGGGATAGTAGCTGATGTACTAGCAGATGGAATGACAACAGATTTATGAACAGTCGGAGGGGAAATCTCGGGAGAAAAGAGTCTTCCACTTCTGGTGACCTTGCTAGCTCCGACAATATTGCTGATATCAGCTTCCTCACTTTTCAAATCTTGCTTAACTCCATGGTAATACACATCTTCACCATAGTGACAAGGGACAGCCTTATCCGAAGTGTATGGGCTAGGACCAGGGACAGTAATTATTAATGGAGAAATTCTTGGGACGGATGTAATCCTAACAGGTTTTCTCGAGGAAACCTTGGAAGGATTGGCGGAAATGGTTATGATGTCAACATCTTGAATTGGAACCAATGGAATCATAGTCTTTTCGAATGGGATCTCTTTGTTATCCATCAGGCGCTGAACACCTAATTTTAATAAGTGGCAACCAGCAGGCAGAATTGAACACAAGCGGCAACCTTCGCCACAGCCCGAAAATAAACCGGCGAACAATATATTCTTCTTAACTGTCATCAAAGGAGTATAAATTTCTTCCACGGAGGTCACAAATAAATCATTGTCCACAGCGTTCACTCCATGACCATGTTTGGGCATGGGAGCAGTTATGACATTGGGCTTCTCCGGAGCGTCAAACTCAATCTCTTTGGCTTTGATCAAGTCTTGCACCTTATTCTTCAAAGCCCAATATTTTTTTATATCATGACCTGGGCTATCGGAGTGATAGGCGCAGCGGGCGTTCGGGTTATATAACGGAGATGTGGTGTTGGGATTCTTTGGGGCTTCCCTCAGAGTTACCAGGTTGGTCTTCAATAATTGTGGTAGAATTTGAGACAAGGTCATATTGAGCCGAGTGTACTGTCTCTGCGGTCTCTCCATTCTTTGTTGATTCTTGCATTGTGGGGCAACTGTGGGTCTTGATATCACTACCGCATTTACCGCTTGACAGTGTTCAGGTCTACTTTGGCTCCTCGAGCCGTAGACTGCACTAGCTTCTTTCTTACCGGTGAAAGGCTTCTTTTCTGCACTTGATGAAGTACCTTTCTGTATCTTACCACTTCGGATACCAGCTTCTACTCTCTCTCCCGTCAAAATTAACTCAGTAAACCCAGATGACGAACTACCGATCAGATGATTGAAAAATGGACCTGATAGCGTCCCCAGAAACATGTCAACCAACTCTGTATCAGACAAATGGGGTTGGACTCTTCCAGCCAAATCTCTCCGCTTTTGAGCATAGTCCTTAAAACCTTCACTTGCACCCATAGACAGACCCTGAAGCTGAGTACGAGTGGGAGCAAGGTCGGCGTTATACTGATACTGCTTGTAAAAAGCAGCAGCAAGGTCCTCCCAGTTTCGGACATTGGCTCCTTCCAACTGATAAAACCATTCAAGCTGAGTCCCTGACAGACTATCTTGAAAGAAATGTACCCACAAATTTCTATCAGCAGTGTGGGGAATTTTTCCGGACATACGAGCGGAGATGGAGTTTAGGACAGGACACTCCATCGTACTTAGCAAAAACCAGAGCTTTGAACTTATGAGGAATCACCACTCCTGATACCAATCCTAGCTCTTCGAAATCCAGACCAAGGATCCTCTGAATCTCCATAGCACTCAGATGGTCTTCTAGTTGTTTGTACCTATCCTCAGTAGAAGGATATTGCTCTTCATCATAATCAGTGTCATTATCAGAAATGGAAGGACTGGGGCCCTTTTCTTCTTCTTGATTCTCCCCTTCCTTGGATGAAAGGGACAGATCGGCTTGCTGTTTCAGCCTATCCCCAAACCTTTTACCCATACTCAGAAGAACGACCTTCTTCTTCTTCTTCTTCTTCTCTTTCTCTTTCTCTTTCAGAATGAGAGCTTTCAAATCTTCTTGCCCTTTATCCAAGCTCAAGAACATCTCTTGGAATTGGGCATTTTGTGCCTGAAGATCTTTGATAGCTTGATCAGAAGACATAACTGCTGAAATAAACAGCGAAGAAGATGAGAAACCTGTAATGGTACCTGTAATGGCGTGCATCATAATGGGATGCGTATGTAATGATTTCAAAGACTTTGGGAGATTTAAATTTGCAAAACAAAAATAACATGAACTTTATTAGATTAACTTGTAAAAATGTTCAACAATGCCTTAAAGGCGTTACAAGGAAAATAAACGGAAAACAAATCTAAACTAGAAAAAGCAAAATCAGAAATCCCATGGACGCTTCCCCTTGGTGCTGACGTAGTCATTGATCATTCTTTCATTCTCGAGTTGCCTGGAGAGCTTCAAGATCTTCCTTTCTTGCTCATGGTACTTTTCCCGGTGGGTATCTCTCTCCTCCTTCCACTGAATCCAGGATCTCTTCAATGCCCTAAGATCATTGGGCATGTAGGGATAAAGGACTATATAAGGAATGCCCTCCTGATTGGTGGGCCCCACAATCATTGGAAACACGGATTCATAAGGCATCCCAAGCTTCTGAGCACGAGCTCGGACCCATTGGAGATATGGGTGCATAGAGAGAGAAGTCTTTGGTCCCAGCTCTTGGGGGTCAGACCTGTTCACCATGCCCCAGGCTCGTATAAACCTCCGGCGGTGCTCGTCGATGTCTTCCTTGTAGTCGAATGCAATATCCGTAAGAAGTAGCTCATGAGGACCATCTCTCCGAGCACGACCAAACTATCGTAAAGCTAGGCAAGGATTGTAGGTTATACCCCCTCTGATTCTAAGCAAAGGGACATTAGGGTATCCCCCACATCGATCAATGACAGCAGTGCTTTCCATAGCCTTGAAACTCCAAAGAATGTCTGTATGGGCAAGTGACATTATCCTGTAGGACCATCCCAAACCTTCCTCATTTTTCAACACAGATTTGGGGAGGTGCGAAATAAACCACCTCGCCAGCAGCGACATGCAACACATGAGGGTCCCTCTTCTTTGCATAGTACGAGTGTAGAGGGCATGCAAGATATCACCCAATAGAGTAGGCACAGGATTGCGAGACAGGAAGATCTTAACCGCATTCACATCTATAAAGGAATCTGGATTCTGGAAGAGAACCAAACCGTAGATAAGGAGAGCCAAGATGTCTTCCAAAGCCATAAAATCCAAGTTATCTCAGAATAAATGAGCATGATCCATCAGAAACTTGGATAAGAAACCTTCAACCCCACTTCGTGTCTCCCAATTAGATACTACATCAGCCCGTTTCAAATGTAGAGCTGAAGCAATGTCTTCTGGTCTAGGAGTCTCTTCCAAACCTGTGAAGGGCATCTGCTCAAGGATGGATATGCCCAACAAGTGAGAAAAATCTTCCAAAGTGGGAACTAGCTGATAATCTGGGAAAGTGAAGCAATGATGCACAAGATCGAAGAATTGGAAAAGCACACTCATCATCTGCTCATCAAACTTTGAGGTAACCAAGCGAAGAAGCTGACCATGTCTTTTAATGAACGAAGAAGTGTCGAAAACTTTTGAGGCTAACTCTTTAAGTTGAACAGGTATTTGCACAAAGTTAACTCAGATGGTGTTTCTGCGCACGGAAGCCATAATCTGCAAAACAAGACAAAGATAAATCCCCTCGGTCTTTGAAATGGTTAGTATAATGAAGTATGCATGCTATGTTATGATGCATGATGTCATGGTAAAACAAACAACAGGTATAACAGATAACAGACATGGCAAAGGCAAACAAGTCACACTAGAGCCCTTAAGTTCAAGGCTTGCATGAGGTCTAGGTACTACCCTCTTAAAGTTTAGTTGGTTTCAACCTGTCCTAGCAATAGTAACCAGGTTCTAGAGGTTCTCAATATCACTGACCATCCTTCATCGGTCATGGTTTCAGCTCGTGCAATCTTTTCTTGCAGCCAGAACTATCTCGAGAGTATGGTCTCAATGAGTGTAGCATCGAGTATCAACCAGTTCTCAGCTTTACACCGAGGTCGGCTATCTCACTACTTTCTAATGGCCAAGTTGGTCAATTATGGGTTCTAAGGTCAGTTGATGCTTAATGACACACATAGCAGCCCCATATTCTCCTCGTTTCTCCACAAGGGTTACCGGTACCAACCAATGTGCCACATCAACATAGCTACTGCTTCAACCGTATTGGTCTACGCCATACAGTTCCCTCACAGTTTATTGATACTTACCTAAAAGGTGTCCCCAGATCCGGGTTAGGATCTATAGTAACTACCAAACAAAAATCCTTAAAAGTAAAGCAACCAAAACAAACAAGAGAAGCAATTTATGATGAACTAATCCTAAGGTATACCCCATTTATTACTCCCCAGCAGAGTCGCCAGTTTTATGATATGGTGGCAGAACCAGACTGTTTTATGAAAATGCTGGTTTGCATTTTGCGTTTGTGTTTGCAAAATGTCGCGGTAAGCAAGAGTCGCCACCGACTTTTATTTTATCAATTTGGAAAGGAAAAAATCACAGAAAAATTCCTTTTTCGAGATTTTGAGTACGGGGGGTAGATTATAGAAAGGGAAGGTATTAGCACCCTTTCTATCCGTAGTTTTCTACGGGCTCTTAGGTACTTGCTCATCATTTTAAAAATTGCTTTCGTGTTTGTGTGTTTTGAAAAGTTTTTGTTTTACTTCGTTTTAATCCTTGTATCAGTCCTCAAGAGTGTTACGAAGTCGTTTTGAATACTTTGTTTTAAAAAAAAGTGTAAGTGTGAAAGTTTGATTTTGAGCAAGTACCTAACAGTATCTAGCTACTCGAAAAAATAATGTTTCTGTTCTTGTTTCCTTTAGACAGCGCTATCCTACTATTAAGGAGTAGGTAGTACCTTCGTTGGAGTTGTAAGGGTCAATTCGAAAGGGACATACAATCACTAAAGTAATGTTAGGATGTCCTAGTAATAACCCAAATGTCCTAAGATCTTATTCGAGGTAACATTTCTGAGGCAACCTTTCCGAGGTAACATTTCCGAGGCAATATTTATGAACGGGACATTTGATCTTTGTTTAGACAGAAGGGAGACCACTAAAATACCCTATACTTAATGATCGTTTATCGAAGGCAACCGAAGTGAGAATATACCCTAGGAGTGTGCATGTGTGAGTGATTTGATTTCAGTTATTATCTTTGCACATTTAGGATTTGCTAACCATTTTAAAATTAACATACAGTCTTGTCATGCAATCCTATTATCATACACCTAACACTTAATATTTTGCGAGAATTAAAATGCGAGAAATAAAAGTTACGCTATTACAAGGCTTCGGGGAGGGGGATTAATTACATAGCCAAAAACCCGTAAAAATGATAAATAAATAAAATTCTATTTAAACTATTACATACCATGAGCAGTTACATTAATATCATAAAAATAAATAAACGCGGTAAATCGAGAACGAGAAAAAACTAGGGTTTTGACCCCGTCTAAACCTATTTGAAAGAAAAATCATATTTTTGTGTTTTTGATTATTTTGAGAAAATAAGGTTTTGATTGAATAAATACAAACCTAATTACTAATTAATTTAAATTAAGAAAAATAATTAATTTGACCTATTTTTGTATTTTTATTTAATTTGAGAAAAGAAATAAAAATTAAATCAAACAAACCCTAATTTTCTAATTTATTTTAAATTATTTACAAAAAGGTTAGAATTACCCTAAATTTTAATTTAACTAATTATTAAATTAAATTTGATAAAAAATAAAACCTAAATCTAAATTTGTGAAATTGATTTTATGATTTTGGAAAAAAAGAATTTAATTTTGTGTTTAGAAAATAAATAAATAAAGAAATTAAATAGAATGAAAAATATAAAAGAAAAAAGAAATGGGTCTGGTTGTGCTAGCAAACAGGGGGGTGTCAATTGCATTTTCTGAACCCCAAACTCCTTGTCCCACGTTGACTTTCCAGATCCCATGTTGCAAGCTTGATTAGGCCTATGGTAGACCTCCATGTGATAGGCGTTGGATTTGGCATGCTGGAGATCTGGTTGGCTGGACATTGAGGGCGTATAGTGGTCTCCTTGCATGCATGTGTACCTGACGATGTAAAAGAAAATAATATTGACAAATATGGGGGTCTGGGGATCGAACTCAGGCCCTTTGACAATTTCCCTTGTACACTGACCATCTGAGCTAGCGCGCTTTGTTGTATATGGAATAACAAACAATTATTATATTGGGAAACAAAATGATATATGAAAAACGCGCGAATTTTTGAATGGGCGAATCACAGGGTGCCACGCTACCCTTCTTCTTCCTCCCACTGTTGCTAAAAGTCCAGAACTTTTACCTACGGACAAAAGGTGTAGGTATAACCCTTGTCCATTCCAAAACTTCATCCCTGCATGATAAATCAATACCAGTGGTACCAATCAACTCGTTGCAACCTCACGAGCATCATGGTACCACTCTCCATGGCTAATTGTTCCTGCAAGCAAAACCCCTAAAAACGAAACCTAAACCCTAATCATGGAAACTTTCTGTATGGTTAACAAAAATGCAATTAAGTGTTACCATTAGCTTGCAAATGTTTCAAGGATTCAGAATATATAAACAAATCATGCTAAGAGTGCCAGGATTATGATATGCGATTTTAAAAAAGCATGGAGGTCGTGGGATACTTACAGTGCGTATATGGGCACGAAAATGCTTGCTAATGATTGGGATAGAGTCCTTGGATGCCCAGCAAACGAATGGTATGCTTGGAATGGCTTGAAGAAGCCTGGAATTGAGAAATCAGATAGCAACTTTCCTTTGAAATTTTGAGATTTGTTCTTCTCTTTTCACGCCTCCAATTCTCTTGTTTTTTATCTGCACTTGTCCTATATGTACCCTAGAATGAATTAGGTTACAAGCTTGCTTCAAATCATTCTCAATTAAGATGATTGAATCATGATTTGATTCTTATGTAAATATTTCCAAATCAAGCCAAATCCAATCTTTTTGTATCCAAATGAATCTTGCACGATTTGATTCTCTTCCCAGCTGTATAAGAGACCTAAACATGCACAAAATCTCAAGCTTTGATTAGTTTTGATATTTTCATGATTTTATTTAATTTAATTGAAAAAAAATCAAAATAAATGATACAAATAAAATAAAGACAAGTTGGAAGGATCATGGGTCGTGTATCATGTTACAAACTCAATGCAAGCACAAAAAGTTGGGCCCATTTGACAAAAATTGCAATTTGAGACACATTTGACTTTTGACAATTTTGCAAAAAGGGTCAACTTCAGCAATGCATAACTCCTTCAATTTTGACCCTAGAGATGTGTTTTTGGACCTTTTAGAAAGCTTAATATGTCCTCTAAGCAACCCTTTTGGCCTAATCTCAATTGAGTCTTCCATGTTCCTGTATGAAGCTTTGACAAAAAAGGTGTTTTTGTTGACTTTCCAAAATGACCTATAATGTCCAAATTTATATCTTCTTGTGAGTGCATATTTTGAACTTGGGAGCTGAAGATGAATTTTATGGAATTACATCCTCTTCAAAATGAGATTTGGATGGGTCATTTTTGATAAAGTATGAGAAAGTTATGCTTGGTCAAAGTTGAGTTGACTTTTCCTACAAAACCCTAGTTTAGCAACTTTTGGGTTTTGATGAATTGTGAGCAATCCTTGAGGAATCATGATCAACCCTTGATCAAATGATGAATAATACTTCAAAATGAGGATTTTGACCAAAAATCTTGAAGTTTGATTGTATGTAGGACACAGTTGACTTTTGCCCTAGCACAGTCAATTTTCAGGCCTTTGAGCAATTGATTGAGCAAACTTTCTCTGTAGTGCTTGAAACTTGACATGGATGATCTTGTGAACATATTAGAACAATGGTAAGAATTTGGGATCCTTTGGACTCACACATCTTGATGCAAATTGAAATCCTAATTTGGGGTTGACTACCTTAGGAGAAGGTTTGTATGGTCACCCTTTGGACTTCCTTGAGTAATTTGAGGACCTCACTTGAAATGTATTGAGAAATATGGGAGGGAAAATTTTGGGGTACAACACTACCGTACTTCGTCTAGAACATCAACTAGGGCAACTCCTTTTTCTCTAGTCTATGGCATGGAAGTTGTTTTGCCAGTGTAAGTTCAGATTCCCTTGCTGAGGATTATGAATGAGGTAGGCCTAGGCGAAGACGAGTGGATTCAAACGATATTGGATCAGCTGAACTTGATTGACGAAAAACTGTTAGCTGATGTTTTCTATGGTCAGACGTACCAAAAACGGATGATCAAGGTTTTCAATAAAAAGATCAAGCCTTGAGTATATCAAGTTGGTGACTTGGTGATAAAATGCATCATTCTACCACAAGGCGACCCCAAAGGCAAATGGAATCCCACCTATGAAGGGACATTTGTTGTCAAGATAGTTTTCTATGGCGGTGCCATGATGCTGACTACCATGGATGGTGAAGATTTCCCACATCCTATAAACGCGGACATAGTTAAAAAATACTACGCATAAGAGACCCGTTAGGTTGACACACCTAGGAAAAATAAGGGCATCACGGAAAACCAAAAGGTTTGGGCAAAAATTAGGGATATATGCAAAAGATTGTACACCTGGCAAGTTGAAAACCCGAAAGGGCGACTTGGGCAAAAAAGGGTATCCTGGTGGGTTGAAAACCCGAAAGGGCGGTCCAGGCAAAAATTAAGGATTGAAAGCGTATGACTATGTCCCGTAGAATCACCACAGTCAATTTTATCACTAAGGTCCAAGTTCAAACGGTCCAAGATCAATCCAATCAACTTTTATCAACGGCAAGGGACATTCGAAGACATTGGGGCAATAGTAGAGTTGGAAGGCAATGAGATCATTTCACATGGCTATTTGTTTTTGTTTTCAATTTTATTTTCCTTCCTACGATTTCATCTTACTAGGATCTCCGCCTCTCTGTACAAAAACGCCTATTCATGGGAAAAATAATACAGATATACTTTGAAGTGCAAAATTTCTGTCTTTGTTTTGAATGCAAATTTGTCCAATGACTAAAATTGAATGAACATATGCACATGAACATAATTAAAACTGTTTGGCACATATGACCTAAGCAGTAACAGGCACCTCTTTAATAAATAGGGAATACCCTCACAGAGTTATTCCATTAACATCCTCCTCAACAAAGTTACTCACAATGTCTCTTTGCATAGGATAATCCCCAACCAGAGTCTCAATCTCTCGGCAGCTCTCTCTCCAGCTAATTCGATTTTTACAAGTTGAAGCCTCGTGGATCTCTTCCTAAAAGAAACTCACTTCACCAACAAGGTTTATTTCCCGAACAGGTTTTATTTCCCCAACAACAATCGAGGAACCATAAAATTCCCCAGCCGAGTACATCCTCCCCAACCGATTTTGTACTCCCCCGGCATAGTATATCTTCCCCAGTTGAGCCTGTTATTCCCAGCTGAGTATATCCTCCCCACTTGAGTGTATCCTCACCAAGATGAGTTCGTCCTACCCAACTGAGTCTACACTCTCCAGTTTGAATTTTCCTTTCAAATTATTGCAAATCATAGGGCCATAACCCCTGATCCCCAATAGAGCCATCAACAAAGCCTTTACTATTTCCAAAAATATAATATGAAGCCTGGACCCGATAAGATATTAGCACAATTTTCAAGTTATTACTGAAGCCTGGATCCGACCAGATAATAGTTTGACTTCTTCAATTGCTGAAGCCTGGGCCCGACCAGATAGCAGTTTAATTCCTACAAAATCATTTGCAAAACTCATATTCTCCAGTAGAGTTTTCCACTATCCCTAGTAAATTACTGAAACCTGGACCCGACCAGATAACAGTTTAAGTATCTGAAACCTGGACCCAACCAGATAACAGTTGATCTCAATTTCAAGATACTATGAAACCTGGACCCGACCAGATAATAGTCTAACTCTTCAAAGATATAGAAGAACATGGACTGAACCCGTCCAAGGTTTAACTTCTTTTCCCCAAAAGAGTTTGCCTCTGCCCCAACAAATTACTGTGAAGCCTGGATCCGACCAGATATCTATTTTCAATTTCATATTTTCAAGCAAGTTGTTATGAAGCCTAGATTCAACCAGATAGCAATCACCCTCAGAGATTCATTGTGAAACCTAGAAACCGACCAAATAACAACTAAATCCTCAAACAATTTATTATGAAACCTGGACCCAACCAGATAGAAATTGACGTCATCAACCTCAAAAATCTGCAAAGCCTGGACCCGACCAGATGACATTTTTTAAATAGTTTATTATGAAACCTGGAGCCCGACCAGATAACAATTAACTATGATCCCCAGAGAGACATTGTGAAGCCTGGACTCGACCATATAATAATACAACTGTCCAAAAACCATGAAACTTGGACCCGACAAGATAGGAGTTACCACTTCAAGTTACTGCGAAGCCTGGATCCGACCAGATAACAGTTCACTTCCGTATCCCCAGCAAATTATTGTGAAGCCTGGATCCAACCAGATAACTATTCAATTTCAAGAAATTTTCTACAAAGCCTGGAATCCGACCAGATAACAGTTAATTTGTCTCTTCCCCCAGTAAGTTACCGTAAAGCCTGGATCTGACCAGATAGAAGTTGACCACTTCATCCTCAGCAAATTGTGAAGCCTGGATCCGACCAGATAACATCTGACATTCAAGAGATATTCCCCAACGAAAGCATCCTTTCAACAAAGTTTGAAGATATGCATATTCTTCATCTCCAATGGCAACCAGGGATTCACCCCCCCCCCCCCGGAATTTCCTCAGCGACAGTCAGGGATTTATTTTCCTGGAGAAAAGCATACATCTCACATTCATACATCATAGCATGTACATACCATATGCATTTAACATAATACCACATCTGGTGAACATCATGCAGGCATCTGCATTTTACTAACTCTTTTTCTCATAGGTAAAATATCAAGTTTTAGTATAAATCAACAAGAGATTTGTGATGATACTTCTTCCAGTATTTATCAACATCCCTCCAAATGGCATCTATAAGCCCATTCATAATTCATCTTCGAGTGAAAAATTTTGGGCACTCTAGTGTTCAATAATCGTTCACCTTCAAGTCACGAATGGCAGACTCGCCAATCTAACTCTTCAGGTTTAAGAAGATTGAACATGGGCAGCTGTTGTACCCCAAAATTTTCCCTCTCATTTCTCAAGGATTCTCTCACAAGATCTTCAATGGTTCAAGTTTGCAACACTGATACATCAAATTAGGGTTTGAGTTTGCACAAGGACAATTGGACTTTTAATGCCTCAAATTACTTTCATGGATCATTATGGACCTTCAAGATTCCTCATGTCAAGTTTCAAGCCTTGGATCAAAAAATTGTTCAGTCAATTGATCAGATGACCTAAAAACAGCAGTACTGAGGAAAAAGTCAACTATACCCTAAAAAGTAAAACTTTGACTTTTTAGTCAACATTACATTCCAAAGATCAAAATTCATCAAGACATTCAAAAATATCAAGCTTGATCATCAAGAAGTCAAGAAAGTCAAAAGTCAACTTGAAAAGTCAAGATTTCCAAGACTTAGAAATTTTCTAAGTGTTTTTATACATGATAATTTCATCACTTCATGCCATTCTTTCACCAAGATGCAAGACGTTTCAAGGAAAACTTTCAACATGAAAGTTGTAGATCCCGATGAGATCTACAAATTTGCTTTGCTGACCAAATCCTAGAAGTGCTTGGATTTTGAGTTATAAATTCATGAAGTCATGACATTTTCATTTAACACTTAGAGAAATTTTCAACAAATTTTGTTCAGTTTTTTATCCCAACTTCCTGGCCAGTTTTCATCAAGTTCCAGTTTGCTTTAACAAAAGTGGTCAACATGAAAGTTATAGAGGATGTTTCAAGCTTTCCAAAACATCCAAGAGCATGAATTTATCATACTTGAGCTAGGATATTCAAGGGCTTTAAGTTAGGCATCCATCCTTGAATTGCAAGTCATTCTATTGAAGAACACATAACAAAACCCTTATGCTTTGCTGCATAATCTTGTTGCAGGTTTCTTTGCTTGCAAATATCATCATAATTTAATGCTTACACCCACTCTTGAGCTATTACCGAAGTGTTTAAACCATTGTCCAAAAGATCTTTCCATTTATGGCATAAAGGCATCATTGTTATTCTTGAAAAGCAAGCTTTTGGTACAAAGTTTGTCTTAAGCCCATACCTTGCTTGTTGCTGATTATACTCCACCATAAATCATGGAAGTAGCTCCTCTATACCAGCAACTTTGGTACTTCATGTTAGGACTATGGAGTACTTGACATAGTTTGATCTTTGAAATCCAACCAAACCATAACATGTTGTCTTGCAAACCTAATCAACTCATATGCACAAACCCCTTGCCTATAAATAGAAGAAACATTTGCAAGATTAAGAGGTTAGAAAAAAATAGAGAAAAAAGCCAGAAGTTTTTGTTGTAAACTAGCCATCAAGATCCCATACTCTCTAAAAAGTCATAACTGTCAAAGAAAAACTTTCACTCTTGAGTTTTAAAGTCCAAATATTTGGAACTCTCACACCTTGAAACTCTGTCCAAACATCTAAGCACCTCACATACATCACCTAGGAATTGTTCAAACTCAAGAACAAGCTTCTACAACACCTCTGTTTTCTTTTCCAAGTTCAAGAACAGTCAAGACAACAACTCAAGCTCAGAGTATAAGATCCAGCTCCAAGGTAAGTTTTTTGACTTTAGTTCTTCATTTCAAGCATCATTAGTAATTCTTTTTTTGAAGACAAATTGTAGTAACCTTTATCCTTGAAGCTAACCTTTTGTTTATCTTTCATTCTTTTCATTATGTGTTAAGAACTAACCCATATATGCAGCGAAACAATGTTGAAATATAAAAAATGACAGTATGAGTTGACACATAGCCTTATGAGTCGATACATGATGTTTTATAGGCTCAAAACAGAAGCAAAAAGAGTGTATGAGTCGATATAAAGCATGTATGAGTCGACACATGCAGTGTATGAGTCGACACATACCATTATGTATCGAATCATACTGAGTTGATTTGGCAATACAAGGGCAAGGAAAGTTATGTGTTGATGCATGTAAGCTTGTGTCGATACATAATAGTTCAAAATGCATTTTTTTCCTTCTTTTTACACTGTTTTTACATTTCCTTCATTGTTATTTGATATGGTTGTAATATTTAAGTTCCTATTTCATTCCCATTTGTAAATTGTACCCCCATCCCCTAAACGATGTAATAACGTAGGACTTTATTTTCCGCAATTTAACGCTTTCAAATACAAATGCTAGTAATTAGGGTTTTGTATGGAAAGATTAAAACCAATCAATAGAAAACCCTAAGCAAAGACAAAAATAATGCATGTAAATCAATACACTTGCACACAAGCACACCTAGGGTAAATCCACTTGGTTTCCTTATAAAAATGACCATATTACGCATGTGAAGTATCTTAGCAAAGACGAGTAAAATACAAGATCATAGCCCCTCGATGATGCTATCCATGTTGCCTTTCAAAATGATCTTAGTCCCTAAATAAAATGCTAAGATATCTTGCAACGTTGCTAATCATGGCTATACGGTGACCCATGCTCGTCCCTTTTACATCCAAAGATAGGGTTACTTACCAAATCAATGGTAAGATAATAATGTCAAAGGAAAGAGGAAATAAACATGAAAGACATTTGAGTAGGTAGATTGTTCCTAGTTGCTTGCTCAATTTCAAAACCAAAACATCCTTTCTATTTTCAAAACCAAAACATCTTTGCTATTTTCAAAACCAAGACATCCTTGCTATTTTCAAAACAAACACTAACACTTTCCAAAACATCTTTCAAACTTGAAAACATTTTCAAAGGATCAACACTTTGTATACATTCTTACGAACGAGAATTATTACAAAGTTTTCCTAAACGACGGCACCTTTTCAAAATACTTTCAAAAACCACACAAAGCATATTTTCAAACAAAAGCAAGTGATCTAGAAAGTAACTAAGAGCCCATGGAAAACCATGGATGAAAAGGGTGCTAATACCTTCCATTTTCATAATCTACCTCCCGAACTCAAGAAACAATCTCAAAGGTCTTTCCTGTGCTTTTTCACCTTTCCTTTTGGATAAAAGAAAAGTCGGTGGTGACTCTTGCTAACCGCAACATTTGCGATGAAACGCAAAACAACCAAGTCAGTTATCCCACTGTATTTCACATCTGTTTTTCAAAACAGTACTCCTAGACCAGAACTTCTAGATATTCTCATCCAACAACATCGTCACCTCACTTACCAACAATCAGAACTTTTAACCTTCTAGTAACACTAGAACTTCTAGGTTCCCAGTGGCATCAGAACTTCTAGACTCCCTCAACAACCAAAACTTCTAGGCTCCCTCAGCAATTAGAATTTCTCGGCTTTCCTTTGTTCTTAGCAACCCCAGAACTTTAAAGCTTCCGGGTCCAGAACTTCTGGCCTTCCCCATTTTCTACTAACATTTTCTTTCTGATTTGCAGCACACCAGAGTCAGAACTTCTGCTCCTTATTTCTATCCTTTCAGCAATGCGCTGCCTCTGATTCTTTTTTTCTTTTATATTTTTTATCATCACTTTTATTTTCATTAATCAAAAACACCAAAAAATACTTTATATTCATACACTTCGCTTTATTTCTTTTAAAACAAAAAAGACTAAAAATATTTTTCTTAAGCAAATTTATTTCTTCTCTTAATAAAAACAAAACAAATCTATTTTACATTTCAATTCTTGTACATTATTTCAATATGGTTGTTATAGATAATTAAGACTTTAATTTCTTGCAACCCCCATTTGTAAATTTGTACACCCCATCCCCCTAATGATTGTAATAGCATAGAATATTTACTTTCCACAATTTATCACTTTCATATAAATGCTAGTAAAGTAGGATTTGTATGGGAAGATAAAAAATAAATCTTAGAGAACACTAATCCAAGATAAACCAAACATGAAATACAAACACTTGCACACATGCATCTCTAGGTTTAACTCCACTTGTTTCCTTATGAAAATGGTCATGTTATACACGTGAGATGTCTTAGCAAAAATAATCAAAATACAAGATCATAGTCCCTCGACGATGCTTCAAATGTTGCCTTTCAAATGATCTTAGTCCCTCAAAAAATGCTAAGATATCTCACAATATTGCTATCGTGTCTATACGATAACCCACGCTCTTCCCTTTACATCCAAAGATAAAGCTTCTTACCAATCAATGGTAAGATAACAACATCTAAAGGAGGAGGAAAAGAACAAAGACTTTTGAGTAGGTAGAAACATTCTTAGTTGCTTGTTCATCTTCAAAACAGACATCTTTTCAAATGCACCAACACTTTCTATGAAATATTTTCAAAAGTCCAACACTTTGTATACATTCTCATAGAGACGAGAATTATTACAAAGTTTTCCTAAATGAAGGCGCTTTTCAAAAATACTTTCAAAATCCACCACAAAGCACACTTTCAAACTAAAGCAATGATCTAGCAAGCAACTAAGAGCCCATAGATAACTATGGAGGGAAAGGGTGATAACACCTTCCCTTTTCATAATCTACCCCCCAAACTCAAAAAAAATAATCTCAAAGGCCTATCCTATTCTTTTCACCCTTTCCTTTATTGGATAAAAGAAAAGTTGGTGGCGACTCTTACTATCTGCAAAAATTGCGATAAAACACAAAACATCCCAAGTCAGTTCTCCTACTGTATTACACATTCCTAATTCCTCATGGGAAGGCAAGTGGAAAGGGTTAGCAATCAACCACCGCCAGTTTTTGTCTTTGTCGTTCCTATGCTCACTTTTTGCAAGTTTCGAGCTTCGAACATGTTCCCAAGATCATGTGTATTGAGTCGTCAAATGGAAAAGGGTTTCACAATTAAACCCCCACACTTTGTCAGGAGTTCGCATTGGCCAATGCTGACACTCCGTGATCATTCATATTTCCTTTTGTCGCCTACCTTGATCTTTTATATCTTGGTTAGGTGTTCAGTCACTTTGGACATGACATTTTTGTTTTACATCCTATTCTTTCTTGTTTGTCTCGGGTGATACACTCCACTTGGCTAAAGCATTTTTCTTCTTTTCTTTACCATTTTATGTGTGTTCTCTTTCGAGCTTGTTTATTCATTTGCTTTCTATACCATGTTCCCTTAGGATGTGCTTGTTCCTCTTGGATGCAAGTTAGACCTTAGGTTATAACCCATGTATGCTAACATTAGGTAGACGTTTCTCTTTTGTTAATCCAAACCTTAGGACTACCATTCTATGATAACATTATGATTATAAATAGGCTAGTATCCCGTAGACTCATTTTCTTCCTCCTTCGCATTTGCATTTAAAACTAAAAACTTTATTTTTCTTAGAAAATCATAAAACACTATAATAACACTTAAACCCTTTTTCAATGTAACAAAACACAAACCAATCAAACATGGCATCTTGCCTTGGGGCTGTAACTCAAAACCATTTTGAAGTAAGGGCATGTTAATTTACTTTTGTACCAATGCGTGAGTCTCTAAAGGCCGAGCTGTGGCAGTAGGCAGAATTAATATTGTTCATAAAAAATACAAAACAAACCAAACATGTGAGATGAACTACGGTAACTCTGATTCCTCAAAAAGGATACGTAGGCATTGAGGTAGGGCCCAAGCGAGCACAACTTTATTTTCCCTACTTTTATTTTTCTTTTCTTTTACATGCATTCTTCCTCAGTAATAAACAATAAGCATAGATCAAACACACCCATAAGATAGATAACAATAGTGGATACCATAAAGTACTACGGGCTTGTGGGATGCTAATACCTTCCCCTCGCGTAACATACTTCCTTACCCGATCTCTCGGTTGCAAGACTGTGACTTCTCCCTTCTCAAGTTTTCTCGATGTTTACCTTTCCCTTCATGTGGGACAAAATATGTTCGATGGCGACTTCATTGTCTGATGATTTTCAGCTGATTGTTTCAACCTTCACCATCTATTTTTATATACAACATTTATTGCCAAAATACACAAATTTTCAAAGAAGTTCCTGCGAAGTACCTTAGATGTTTAGAGTGTTAATAACTTTCTTTTGCATAAACAACCCCCATACTTAGATTCTCTCCCCCTCTTTTTTGGGTTATTCACTCTTTTCCCATTCCTCTAGAAATAATAAAGCACGGTGGCGATTTTTATTTGATTTGTGCGAGTCAAGTCAATCTAATAACTTAGTCTCAACATTTCTATTGCTACATTTACACCATTATATACCGTTGATTTTAGTTATCTTTTCTTTTTCTTTATGAGTGTTTTACTTTATTTTTCCATATTTTATGCGTTGGTTGTGTGCTTTACTGTTTGTAGGCTCAGAGGAATAAATCGGGACAAATTGGTGCAAAAAAAGTGCAAAATTTGGAGTTTCAGAGGAACCAAAAATCCTTGTTACAGGAGGCCTGATACGGCCATCTGTGTCACCTGACACGGGCCGTGTCAGGATGAGAGTCTGGCCAAAAACTTAGAGGTGGAAAGTTAAGGGGCTGACATAGCCACCCATGTCACCTGACATGAGTCGTGTCAGCAAGTCTGGGAGTTGAAAATAAATGGGGAAGAAGCAGAGGGCCAACACGGCCACCTGTGTCAGCTGACACGGGCCATGTTGGCTCAGACGTTGATTTTGCTTATTTTACGAGTTTTCACTAAGTGTTGACCCGTAGGGGTGTTTTGGGTATTTTAGATCGAGACCAATTTATTTTCATTATTTAGAAGAGTTTTCACGAAAGAAAGGGGAATTTTTTTAGGGAGCAATGAATTACACGAGAAAATATTGGAGAAGACAAGGGTTTTGGTGTAAGGAGATATTCATGAGCGAAAGTGATTGAAGATCAAATTTCTCCCCAATACTTCTACAATTTATATTTTGTTTTTTTTTTAATACTATGAGTAGATAACCCCCCCTTCCAATGCTAGGGGGTGTCCCTGATTTGACTTTGTAATGATTTTGAATTCCTAAGTTTAGTCATATATTTATTTTTCATATTCAATTTGATTGTACAAGGATTTTAATGCTTTCTTTATCGAACCAATAAGGATTCAATTACGGTTAACAATCAGTCGGACCGTGGTTGTTAAGGTTTTTTTGTATGATTATACTATAGTAGATATCACCTAGGACTAGGGATACCCTATAGTTACCGATTAAATATTGAAAAAACAAAGGCTTGATTTCATCATAATTCTCTAAGGACTTAGAATTTAGGATGAATGCCAAAAGGTTTTCCCACTAAGGACTTAGGGAAAAATAAACTAAAGATATGGTTATTGAGTATTTTGAACTTGTAGCAGAAATAAGGACTCAAGGTTGTTACATGTAAAATCATACATTTTACCCTAGCATGTTCCTCATATCTGTCAAAAAGCCAATTTATTATTCTGCTTATTTTTACTTGTTTTTAAGTGATAATTTCCAAACAAAACCCTAGTTTAAGTTTTTGTTTAATTGAACCACGAATTGAACTCGATACTTATATGCAGTCCTTGAGATTGACATATGGGGAATTTCTCTATTATTACTACAAGAGGCAAAATAATACACTTGCTATTTTTCCGATCAAGTTTTTGGCGCCGTTGTCAGGGACTACCAAAATATAGAGTTTAATTTAAGTTCAATTAGAATTTTGTTGCTATGCGACTAAAATTTTATTTCTTTTTATTTTTATATTTTTGTTATTACTTATTTTTGTATAATATTTGTATGCGAGGAAAGTCCTCAGCTGAATTTCCTTTTGACGTAGAAATTGAAAGAACTTTTCACGTAAGGCATAAACAAGCACGATTAGCCAGACTAGCCTCTAACGAATAACATTCAGTTCATACCGAGTTAGAGGAAGAATCAGAATAGGAAATACCAATGGGAGAAAATCCACCAGCACCTGAGAGGCTCCTTGGTGATTATGGTGGGATAAATGTGTCAGTTGGTCGATTGAAAATTGTAAACCAACCGGTGAATGTTCCAAATTTCCAACTGCACCGAGCACCATTACTCAACTCGAAAGGAGGTTCTTGTCTAGAAGGGACAAAGAAGACGCTAACAAGCACTTGCAAAGGTTTCTGACCATGAGCACCACCTTGAAGATTGATGGGCATATTGATGAGGCAAAGAAGTTGATAATGTTTCCGTTCACTTTAGTGGATTGGGCTGAAGAATAGTTTTGTTCCCTTTCGGTTGGTAGTATTACTTCTTGGGAAGAGATGGAAAAAGATTTCTTAAATGAGTTCTTTCCAACGTCGGTGTTCATGAGAAAAAGATATGAAATCCTAAACTTCAAGAAGAAAGAGGGTGTGTCACTAGGAGATGCTTATAAAAGATTCAAAAGACTCCTAATGGCTTTTCCTACTCACAATCTAGATCAGATTGAGCAGATGCATATGTTTGTTAATGGTCCGAGAATCAAGACAAAGCAGTTAATTGACATAGCTGTTGGTGAATCTTCTAATTTTTTAACATCCATTGGTATTAAGAAGATAATGGAAGCAATATCTACAAAAGAGCATTTGGATTTGTATGACAGGGTTGCAAGAAAACCACAGAGAGTGATTGATTTGAAGTTGGAAGCCAAAAAAAAATTTGAATTGAAGAGACAGTTAATGCAGAAATGGAGAAAAAGCTGAAGGCAATGAACATAGGTATTAAGCAGGTAGCTCAGGTTCAACAGGCACAAAATGTTGTTTGTGAAATTTGTAGTGGACCATCTAGATTACCGTTAAGAGATGTTGTCTTTGCATCCATCTACTCTAAATGTAGGCCTCAGCTGACTACCAAGGCTAATACTGCTCTGATAGAAGTATGTCTGATGATCGGAGATAACATCTCATCAGAATCAATCTCCTTTTGTTGTAAGTACCATTTTTCTACAAGACGAGCCTTGAATGTTTCCCCTTCTTTTTTTTTGTTACTGCAGGTGTTCTCTTAAACACCCACTTACAACCCAATACCCTTTTTCCCTTTTGAAGTTGAACAAGCTCCTATGTATGATTTTTCTTTAAGGACCCTATCTCATCCACCATTAAACCCATCCACATATCCTCTTCTGGCTAACTAAAGTCTCTCGAAAATTAGAAGGGTCTCTAGAACTAGTAATAAGTGCACACGCTGCCAAGTCTTTATACACAAATATTTCTAGGGGCTTGGTTGAACACTCTCTATCACGTACAAGAATATAATCTTGTACTCCACCTTGAATTTCAAGTCCATGGTAAATTTTAATATCAAAGTCCGGTTCATCCTATTCGGGCACTATATGCATATTATTCACTAGTGGCAGATCAACATCCACCTGAATCACTTATTTGCTGGAAGTTTCTTGTGTTGATGTTGATGCATATGTTGCAACTGTCTGCTTTAACATGAACTGATCATAAAACAACATCTTTTTCAATTAGCATTTTATTTTTAATAAGATCTCGTCATCTGAACTCCTTCACACCTTTTGTGTAACCGACGTTTGATCAATACTGGATATATGCATATAAGCAGGACACACAAAAATCCTTAATGAAGCTCTATCAAAAATACTGGAAGGTTATAGAAAATATGATTACCTATCCCCATCTTCTCTATAACCTTCCCCTCTAATGAAGCTCGTCGTGACCTGTTGATAAGATAGCATGTCATGTTAATTGCCTCTGCCCATATACCTTTTGATAGTTCAAAATATAACAAGAGACATCTTGCCCTTTCAGTTAGATACTTATGAATTCTCTCTGCCATACCATTTTGTTGTGGTGTCTTGCAAACTGAGAAATCATTTGAATTTTGTGTTCTTTACAAAATCTTTTAAATTTTAAATCAGTGTATTATGTCCCATTATTTAACTGTAAATACTTGATTTTTCTGCATGTTTGATTTTGTACCTCTACCTTCAACAACTTAAGCTTAGTGAAGATTTCATATTTATGCTTTAAGAAATACACTCAAACATTGTGAGAGACATCATTTGTGAAAGTCACAAAATACTTGGAACCATTCATAGAAACCTCATTGATAGGGTTTCACACGTTAGAATGCACATAATCTAAATTTATCTCAATTTTGTGTTTTCCGGTCTTGAACCCAACACGAATTGTTTTCCAAGTATACAATACTTGCACAATTCCAACTTGCAAATACGAACATCTTTCAATAGATTTCTCGTATAAATTTCCATCATCCCATCTCATTGAGATAACTCAAACGCATATGATATAGTTTAGTTGCATCATTTTCAGACTCAACTGATGCAACATGACCTACAACAATGTTTCTAAATAATTTGTAGATATTGCATGCCCTTCTCCTTGCTCTCATCATAGTCAATTCACCATTTCTAAGCTTCATAATATCCCAATGTCCAACAGACACGTGGGAGAAACCATTTTCATGTAGGGAACATAGGGAAACCTACTTCTTCCTCAATTATGGAATATTTAACTTCGTTCAATGTTCGCATGCCACCAGTCTATGAAAATTATAATTTATCTCATTATAGAAATAGAACATGTTTTATCATCACCTAGACAAACTAATCCAAAATTACATAACGTGAATGTAATAAACTGTTCTTGGTGTGGCGTCATGTGATAAGAATAATTAGAGTCAAGAATCCACGCATTTGTGCACTTGTTGGATGAAACACACGCTACACCTGTTTCACTTCCAGAATCATCTATTTGAACCACATCTATAGAACTGGATGACCGTTGCTTTCTGTTTGGATGATAACTCTTCTAATGTCCAATCTATTTGCAACTATAACACTCATCTGTTTTACAATTTCTGGATTTAGACATCTTCTTTCCAAAACCTCCACTACCCTTGTTTTGCCCATAATTTTGACCCTCTTTCTCATACAAATTGTCACCTTGAGTTCCTTCCTCTACGCTTTGTCTCCTTTAAGAATGAGAAAAAGTATTAGTAATCACATTAAGACTGATAATGTCTTTTTCGTGGATAAGAGTAGTCATAAAGTGATCATAAGAACTTGATAACGATTAGAGCAAGATAATTGTCATATCTTCGTCATTAATCTCTAATACAAGCTACACTAGATCAATAATTATGTTGTTAAAGACCTTGACACGATGTTGCAAATCATATCCTTCTTACATCTTCAAACTATATAATTGATGTATCGTGAATAATTTGTTCATCAGTGTCTTTAATATATATTGGCTCTCCAATTTGTGTCAAATCTTCTCTGGAGTTGTCAGGTCTAGAATATGATATATCACATCTATAAAAAGGAGAAAAATCGCAATAAAAATCTGTGGCAAATTCGATAGGTAAATTCGTCAGTTTTTCCTAACAAATTCCGTAGAAAATAGAAAATTACGAAAACATAAATAAATTTGAAAGGTGTGTCCATTAAATTGGCGATGTGCTTAAATTTTGTTTTTTAAATATATGATGTTTTAAGATTTATAGTGAAAAGTATGGTAATTTGATATTAAAATTGAAAAAATAAGTGATATACTTATGAATCAGGTCATGATAAAACATACCCTCTTTTTAGCATTTAAATCCCAATATACCCTCTTTTTAGCATTTAAATCTCAATATACCCTCTCACACATTCATATATCTCAATATACTCTCTTTTCAAACAAAACACGTTTTTGCCACAACTCATCCGCCAATACAATGGGCGGAGGAGTGTATTTGCCTAGGGCTCCGCATCTGCATTGGGCGGATGCTTATAAAAAAAGAGAGGCTCCGCCCATTAGATGGGCGGATGTGTCCAAAACGTTTTTTTTTTAATTCTGTAAATTAAATTCATATGATATACATTATAATTAAATAATATACATTTAAATTAAATTCATATAATTAAATAATATACATTATAAATTTAATTCATATAATTAAATAATATACATTATAAATTTAATTCATATAATTAAATAATATACATCATAAATTAAATTCATATAATTAAATAATATACATCATAAATTAAATTCATATAATTAAATAATATACATTTAAATTAAATTCATATAATTAAATAATATACATTTTAAATTTAATTCATATAATTAAATAATATACATTTTAAATTTAATTCATATAATTAAATAATATAAATCATAAATTTAATTCATATAATTAAATAATATACATCATAAATTAAATTCATATAATTAAATAATATACATTTTAAATTAAATTCATATAATTAAATAATATACATTATAAATTAAATTAATATAATTAAATAATATACATTATAAATTTAATTCATATAATTAAATAATATACATTATAAATTTAATTCATATAATTAAATAATATACATCATAAATTAAATTCATATAATTAAATAATATACATCATAAATTAAATTCATATGATTAAATAATATACATTTTAAATTAAATTCATATAATTAAATAATATACATTTTAAATTAAATTCATATAATTAAATAATATACATTTTAAATTTAATTCATATAATTAAATAATATACATTATAAATTTAATTCATATAATTAAATAATATACATCATAAATTAAATTCATATAATTAAATAATATACATCATAAATTAAATTCATATAATTAAATAATATACATTATAAATTTAATTCATATAATTAAATAATATACATTATAAATTTAATTCATTTAATTAAATAATATACATTATAAATTTAATTCATATAATTAAATAATATACATTATAAATTAAATTCATATAATTAAATAATATACATTATAAATTTAATTCATATAATTAAATAATATACATCATAAATTAAATTCATATAATTAAATAATATACATCATAAATTAAATTCATATAATTAAATAATATACATTATAAATTAAATTAATATGATTAAATAATACACATTATAAATTAAATTCATATAATTAAATAATATACATCATAAATTAAATTTATATAATTAAATAATATACATTATAAATTAAATGAAATACACTTTAATTAAACAAAATATACTATAAATAAACAAAAATTTAACTAAAGGACATAAATTAATTTTTTGCATTTTAACATATATAATCTCCCCATCACATCTACTGTCGATTTTGACCGGGTCGTGTCAATCGTTGGTGAGTTCCACAAGTAGGTGCTCGTCTAGTACGTTGGCCTGTTCTGCGATTTCCTTCTTCATTTTGTGGTTGAGTTGAAGTTGAAGGTCCCGCGTCACAGCCGCCCATTAAAAATTCCTCAATCATGTCCTCATTGGTAAAGTCTGTCTCAGCTGCACTGCCATAAATTAATCTGGTTCCCTCCCAATTCCAATTTGGTATGGGATTAGAAGACGTTGGGCTATTTATTGAGGGTTGGTAACAATCTTGGGAGGTAAATTGTTGTGGTCGGGGAATAGGCATTTGTTGTTGGGGTGTTTGATAGTTGGGATTTTGTAGGGTTTGTTGGGTGCCCCATTGGGTGGGGTTAGAGGAAGGATATTGTTGGTGGGTGCCTCATTGGGTGGGGTTAGAGGAAGGATATTGTTGGTGGGTGCCCCAATGGGTGGTGTTAGATGAAGGGTTTTGTTGTTGGGTGCCCCATTGGGTTGGGTTAGAAGAAGGGTTTTGTTGATGGTATTGTTGGCTTGGGGTAAATGGTGGTTGTGTTGGGAAGAATGGTTGTTGCGTAAAAGATGGTTGTGTTGGGAAGAGAGGTTCTTGGTTGCTCATGAATGGTTGTTGGGTGTAAGTGCTTGATGATGGTTGGGTGTGTTGGACGTTTGAAGATGTTGGGAAATTACGAGGGTCATACAAAAAGTTGTTTGGTGACAGATACAAATTTGTAACAGACTTATACCATTCCATGTATTCCTTACTTGGCTTACATTCTTCTGACATGACATCTCCTTGTAAGACTTTATTTTCGCGGTTATGCCATTGACGACGCTCCTGCTTGTAACAATCTTTCCAATTGCTATATGCCCATTGATCGTTCACCACA
The DNA here is from genome assembly GCA_948472305.1 of Vicia faba. Taxonomy (NCBI): domain Eukaryota; kingdom Viridiplantae; phylum Streptophyta; class Magnoliopsida; order Fabales; family Fabaceae; genus Vicia; species Vicia faba. The sequence goes on from OX451737.1 coordinate 1,042,644,805, forward strand.
CTTTTGTGATACTCCTCCATGCACTGTGGAGCATCCGGTATGCCTTGCTTAATGCCAAATTGAAGTTTTACCCGATCAGAATGGTGCATTTCAACAGTAGTAAAACATATGATAAATGTTTTTGCACTCCACACGTGACTATCGGTCGGATCGGTATCATCAAGTCCCAGATAGGGCCTCCATGTAAACTGTTAAAAAAATCAGTTATTAGTTTAACGAACCATATAAAATATGTAATACTTAAAATATGGTTAAGAATATTACATCAGATTCTTCGAAATGATCGATGAAAGTCCGATAGCCAGGTGCACAATGATGAGGAGTCTTTTCGTAATCCATCCCATAGGCAGACCATCTAAAAAAATGTAATAGTTAAATATTGTTCACATAATATATAAGTTTAAGACAAAGGAGTAGTTACAACTTACTTGGTTGCGTACGGAAAATGAAAAGGATTACGATTCCTAGGCGCTAGATTCGGAATCCTGGACCAGCCCCAAGCTTGTATTAGTGTTGAACAACCATCAAAATTATGAACATCTTTTTTGGCGCATCTACAGAGGTTTCTGTATAGATGCGATAAAACTGTTGATCCCCAACTGTATCTACCTATTTTATTAAAGTCAGCTAGCAATGGTAAATACATTAGATGTATTGTGTTACCATTTGTGTCAGGAAATAATAAACAAGCGAATAACAATAAAATATAAATTCTAGTTTTTTTATGAATTTGTTCTAGGGGGAATCTTGGTTCAATTCAAATGCATCATATATTTCCCGGAGCCAAGTAATTTTGACGAATTGTCCCTTTCTAGCTCTTTCGGGCAATTCTTCACCCAAGAGTTCTTGAGTTATGGAGTAGTCAACATTTGTTCTCCCATTCACTGCCAAACCGTTTACACGTAAACCCATCAACATGTGGACATCTTCAAGGGTGACTGTGGATTCACCGGTAGGAAGATGGAATGTGTGTGTCTCCGGGCGCCATCTTTCACATAAAGCAAGAATAAATTTCCTATCCACCCCATATGACGTTATGTTGAGTACGTGCCCAAAGCCCGCTTGCATCAAATATGGACGGATCATTTCGTGTACGCGCACATATGAGTGTGTACGAGGCTTAAATTTTTTCTCATTCTAAAAAAAAATAGTTAATATTAGAATATGGTTAATGTCAGAAGTATATGCTTAAAATTTTAAAAAATTTATACGTAAATATATTCAAGACTTACATATTGGAGGATGTTTGACAATGTTCCTCGGTGCTCCTCTCCATAAGTTAACAGAGACATTATAGTAAATTGAGGTGTAGTGTAAAATTATGATGAGAAATAATAGATAAAGATTGAGTGTGATGTAAATTTTGAAAAAATGAGTAGTATTTATAGAGAAATAATGTAGGGTTTTTATTCAAAACATTTAATGGAAAACAAAAAATTGGTTGGGTATTTACTCAGCATGCATGCTGCGTACGTAGACTGGTGCTGCATGCACAGTTTTGCAGGGTCCTCCTACTCAATGGGCGGAAGCCTTCTAATTTTCTGACACACCGCATATGCAATGGGCGGACATGTTTCTTTTTGTCTGCCATCTGGACTTTGAATGGGCGGACATGTTTCTTTTTGTCTGCCATCTGGACTTTGAATGGGCGGAAGCGTGCATTTATGCCTGCCAAGGGCGCAGAAGCAATGGGCGGAGCCTGTATGAACTTCAATGCGTCCGCCTACTCATTGGGGGGAACCCTTTAACAATTAAATGACACCGCTTCTACATTGGGCGGATGATTTATTACAACATAAATTCAATTCTTCCTGCGTTTATTTATTACACCATATCTACTAAACACAAAATCTATTTCATTTAAATACACCTCTACCTCCTACTTTTTTTCATCAAGCCAACCCATCAAAAAACCAAATTTCTCCTACAATTCAGATTTTATTCACTAAGAAATCAACATGTCTCAAATACCTCAATACATAGTAGATGCTCATTACAATGGAGACATCCTTATCTCCGATGAAATGGGCATTATATTCGAAAATACCGATATATGCCGGTTCAAATTAAGTAGAAATGCGAAATTTGAATATTTGAGGGAGAGGATACAAACAAGGATGCAATCTGGAGTTGTCTCACAAATTATATATCGAAATGCTGTTAATTTCGGTGTTAACCAGGTGAAATATGTTCCACTGAAAATCCGAGATGATGATGATGTGGAAATGATGTTTTACAACCATGAATTATCTGGGTTACATGCGATAGATTTATACATAAAATTTCAAACTTCTCAACAATCTCAAATCTCACAAGTGGCCAATCCCAATGATGCTGAGCCCGTGTCCATAATTCCCGAGGAAGTCGTTGTCGAAGATGACGAAGAAGAGGAGACTGAGTCACAAGCTGATGATTTGTTCACTACTTTATTTGAAGACGGTGGACGTGACGAGGCGGATGCAATCAACGAAACTGAACAACATATTCCACTTGAGAATGTCTATTGTCCACCCGCCCACATGACAACTCTGGATACAGCTGGAGACGAATCATCCTTTCAATGGCCCAAAAATCCTCGTCTTCCGCTGGAGGATGACATAGCTGTTGGGAACCAGTTCAAAAACAAATCTGACTGTGTCTTTGCGATATCCAGGTACCATATGAAACATGTCGTTGATTTCAGTGTTACGTGTTCTGACATAAAGAGATATAAAATTTGTTGTAAGCGAAGTGGTTGCAACTTTCGTCTAGTGGCATCCTATAGGAAAAGGAGCGACCTATGGGAGATAGGAATCATGGAGCCCCCACATAATTGTTCAACGACCATCTTTAATCAGGATCATCGACAACTAAGCTCTCGACTGATGAGTGAACGATTAATGCCTCTTGTTGAAAAGGATCCCTCCATCAAGGTGAGTGTATGTATTAACGAAATTGTTTCTTTTTTCAACTACACTCCATCTTACAAGAAGGCATGGATTGCTAGAAACAAAGCAATCGAACAAGTGTTTGGTAATTGGGAAAAGTCATACAATGAACTTCCAAATTACTTGTTGGCCCTTAAGAAGTTTGTTCCAGGCACTGTAGTAGAAATGCAAACACTACCGGTATATACAGATGACAGGACTTATTGCTGGGAAACAAATCTTCCACCGACTATTTTGGGCTTTCCAACCATGCACACGTTGCTTTGCATATTGCAAGCCTTTACTACTGTAGTTTTTTAGGTATTGGCTTACATTTTTGGTAAAACCCAAGTGTATGTGTGAATGTCATGACTGATGTCATAACATTCTAGTTTAGTTTGTACTGATTCATTAGGTACCTTTGCAGAAAAATATTGTCATTCAGGTACTGATGTTTATAAGTGTGTATCTGAGCATTTTGCAAAATGATCACATTTTCCTAAATCAGTAGACAGGTTTCTCAGATGTCATAACAGATGTTAAGACATCCTGTTCTGAACTAACAGGTATGCAGGTTGGTTAATTCTGAGTTTTTTCAGGAAAATAACTCAGTCTTTCCGGAACAGAATCCTGCGTTTTCTTTGGGCTAACCTAGCTCAACCCTAACCTGGTTAATAGAGTCCTGTGACCTAGTCTTAAGGTCAAACGGAATTAACCCTAGGTTTTTGTGGAAACCCTAACTGAAGTTGCAGCTGCTATATATTCAACAGAGCTGCTGTTTTGCAAGGATCCCTTTTTGGTCAGAAGATCATTTGTAAACTGTATAGGTTTAATTATTGTACTCCAAGCAATTATCATTGTGATAAGTGACTTGGAATAGGTTTTTAATTGTAAGGGTTGTGTAGCACTCAAAGCTTTGAAGCAAGAGTGTTTGAATGTTTCTTGACTAAAGCTGTGAAGCAGTGTCAAGTTAGTTTTGTGTATCACTCAAAGCTGTGAAGCAAGAGTGGTTGTGTTGCTTGATTAAAAAGTTGTGAAGCTTAATCAAGTGTATGTTTTTGAAGAGTGTCTTCATCAATTCATTAGTCAAATTGTTTTATGTATCACTGTTGTGATTGAGGGGGAGTGAGTAGGAACTCAGGTTTAAGTTGTACTTAGATTGAAATTGCATTGGGTAGGTCTTAAGTGAAGGAGATAAACTGGTTGGTTTATTCCTGAATTAACATCTCTTATAGTGGATTTCCTCCCTGGCTTGGTAGCCCCCAGAGTAGGTGTTGTTGCACACTGAACTGGGTAAACAATTGACTGTGTTCTTTACTGTTTTTGTATTTACTGTCTTATAGAAAGTCAGATACGGTGTCATAACATTAAACGTGACATTGAGTATCTGCAGCCAGAATTTTCAATTGATATCAGAGCAGGCACCCTGCCTGTATTACTGGGTGAGATCTAGGGATATCACTTTCTGGCACTATGGACAAAGAAGGAGTTTTTGGAAATAGACCACCCATTCTGGATGGAACTAATTATGACTACTGGAAACCTCATATGATTGCCTTCTTAAAATCTCTGGACAAAAAGGCTTGGAGAGCTGCTGACAAAGGATGGATCCACCCCACCATAACTGAGAAAGATGGGACAATCAGTCTGAAGCCTGAGGAAGATTGGAGTAAAGAAGAAGATGAGTTAGCCCTGGGAAATTCCAAAGCTTTAAATGCCTTGTTCAATGGAATTGATAGAAACATTTTCAGACTAGTACATCAATATGAACTGGCCAAGGAAGTTTGGGACACTCTCAAAACTACTCATGAGGGCACTTCCAAAGTAAAAATGTCAAGGCTTCAGATGTTGACTACCAAGTTTGAGAATCTAAAAATGATGGAAGATGAAACCATTCATGAGTTTCACATGAACATTTTGGAAATTGCCAACACCTCAGGAGCACTGGGAGAAAAGATGTCAGAAGAAAAACTGGTGAGGAAGATTCTCAGATCCTTGCCTAAAAGATTTGCAATGAAGGTAACTGCCATAGAGGAAGCCCAGGACATCAGCAAGTTGAAATTGGATGAACTTATTGGGTCTCTTCAGACTTTTCAGATGGGGATCACTGATAATGGTGACAAGAAGAACAAGAGCATAGCACTTGTGTCCAACACTGATGTTGAAGAAAATATTTCAGAAGCTATAGCCATGCTTGGAAGACAGTTCAACAAACTCATCAAAAGAATAGATCCAAAGTCAAGGTCTAATGTTCATAACATTCCCTCTGACATTGACAGTTCCAGCAGAAGACCGAGGTCAGAAGAGAAGGGAAATCAAGGCAGAGGAATTCAATGCCATGGTTGTGAAGGATATGGGCATATTCGAGCTGAATGTCCTACCTTTCTTAAGAAACAAAAGAAAGGAATGACAGTTACTTGGTCTGACTGTGATTCAGAAAGTAATTCTGAAGAAGAATCTGCCAAAGTAGTTACTGCTTTAACTGGTGTTTGTACCTCTGAAAGTGACATCAGTGATGAAGAGGTGACTTCTGAAGAACTGGCTGATACTTACAAGAAATTGTGTATCAGAAGTACTGAAGTTTGTGTGCAGAATGAGAAACAATCAAAACTCATCATAAAGCTGGAGGCTGAAAAAAGGGCAAACCTTGAAACTATAAGTCATCTAGAAGGAGAAGTTCAATTGCTGAACTCACAACTGAATCAAATGACTAAATCTGTCAAGATGCTGACAAATGGAACAGACAAATTGGAAGAGATCCTTCAGGTTGGACAAAATGTGGGAAATAAATCTGGACTAGGATTTATGGAAGCAAAGAAATCTGGTACTGATAAGCAAATGTCAAAACAGATGTCTCAACACAACTCTCAACATCAGGAACAGAGACATATGAAGAAAAGGTACCAAAGATGGAGATGTCATCATTGTGGGAGATATGGCCACATAAAGCCCTTCTGCTTCAGATTGTATGGATACCCTAATCAGAACTCAGGTGTCAAACCTAAGTCTAAAAAGGTACCACATGCTCCTAAATGGAAGAAAAAGGCTACTGCCCTGATAGCCCACACTTCCCTGAGGGTCTCTGCAAAGAAAGACTGGTACTTTGACAGTGGATGTTCCAGACACATGACTGGAATCAAGAACCTCCTCAATAATGTTAAGCCTCACACCACCAGTTTTGTGACCTTTGGAGATGGTGCTAAAGGTGAAATCAAAGGAGTTGGTTATTTGGACTGCCCTGGAGTTCCTAGTCTGAATGAAGTACTGCTGGTAAAAGGGCTGACTGCTAATCTCATTAGTATCAGTCAATTGTGTGATCTAGGATTCAAGGTCAATTTCTCAAAATCTGAATGTCTTGTAATCAATGACAAACAAGAGATAGTAATGAAAGGAGTCAGATCCAAAGACAACTGTTACTTGTGGGAGCCTGAGAACACTAATTTCTCATCTGTGTTTTCCATTGCAAAAGAAGAAAAAGAGGTGAAACTGTGGCACCAAAAACTTGGCCATCTTCATCTAAGAGGTATGAAGAGGATTATCTCCCTGGAGGCAGTCAGAGGGATTCCAAGACTGCAAATTGATGAAGAAAGAGTTTGTGGTGAATGTCAGGTTGGTAAGCAGACTAGGATGTCACATCCAAAGTCAAGACATCTGACCACCTCTAAGGTTCTAGAACTTCTTCATATGGATCTGATGGGACCAATGCAAGTAGAGAGTCTTGGTGGAAAAAGATATGCCTATGTGGTTGTGGATGATTTTTCCAGATTCACCTGGATTAATTTCATTAGGGAAAAATCTGATGTATTTGAAGTTTTTAAAGAATTGTGCAAAAGAATTCAAATAGAAAAGGAAGGGTGTATTGTCAGAATCAGAAGTGATCATGGCAAGGAATTTGAAAATAGCAAGTTTGATGATTTCTGTTCTTCAGAAGGAATTAGTCATGAGTTTTCTTCTCCTATAACACCTCAGCAAAATGGAGTTGTGGAAAGAAAAAACAGGACCATACAGGAATCTGCCAGAGCAATGTTACATGCCAAAAGACTTCCTATGTATTTTTGGGCTGAAGCTATGAATACAGCCTGCTATGTTCATAACAGGGTCACCTTGAGAAAGGGAACCTCATCCACCATATATGAACTCTGGAAAGGAAGAAAACCAACTGTGAAGTACTTCCATGTGTTTGGCAGCAAATGCTATATTCTGGCTGATCGTGAACAAAGAAGAAAACTGGACCCTAAAAGTGATGAAGGCATATTTCTAGGATACTCCTCAAACAGCAGAGCTTATAGAGTATTCAACTCCAGAACCAAAGCCATGATGGAATCAATAAATGTTATAATTGATGATTATCATGAAGAAATAGATGTTCCTTGTACTGTTGAGACATTCTTTGAGACTTCAACCCAACAGAATGATCTACCCAACTCCACCACAACAGAATCTGAATCAAAGGAAGCTAGCAAGATCCCTTCCATCAGAATTCAGAAGGATCATCCAAAAGAGCTCATCATAGGAGATCCCAAAAGTGGAGTCATCACAAGATCTAGAGAAATCATCTCAAACTCTTGTTTTGTGTCCAAAATGGAACCAAGAAATGTCAAGGAAGCTTTAACTGATGAATACTGGATTGGTGCAATGCAAGATGAACTGAACCAATTCAAGCAACATGAAGTTTGGGAACTGGTTCCTAGACCTGAAGGAACTAACATCATTGGGACAAAATGGATCTTCAAGAACAAGTCAGATGCTGAAGGAGTTGTCACCAGAAATAAGGCAAGACTTGTTGCTCAAGGATACACCCAGGTTGAAGGGGTTGATTTTGATGAAACCTTTGCACCTGTAGCCAGGCTGGAATCAATCAGACTCCTATTATCAATTGCTTGTCTTCTGAAGTTCAAATTATTTCAGATGGATGTGAAAAGTGCCTTTCTAAATGGGTACTTAAATGAGGAAGCTTATGTGGAATAACCTAAAGGCTTTGTGGATCCAACCCACCCTGATCATGTCTACAAATTGAGAAAAGCTCTATATGGCCTGAAACAAGCTCCTAGAGCATGGTATGACAGGTTAACAAAGTTTCTCTCAGACAAAGGCTACAGAAAAGGAGGCTTGGACAAAACTCTCTTTGTCAAAATTGAAGGAGGGAAGTTGATGGTTGCCCAAATATATGTTGATGACATAGTGTTTGGAGGAATGTCAGAACATATGGTTAAACACTTTGCTGACCAGATGCAGGCTGAATTCGAAATGAGTCTCATGGGAGAACTAACTTATTTTCTTGGACTGCAAGTCTCACAGATGGAGGACTCAATCTTCTTATCTCAAAGCAAGTATGCTAAGAACATTGTAAAGAAGTTTGGTATGGAGAATGCAAGTCACAAAAGGACTCCTGCTCCTACTCATCTAAAGCTTTCCAAAGATTCAAGTGGGGTTAAGGTGGATCAAAGTCTGTACAGAAGCATGATAGGAAGCTTGTTGTACTTAACTGCCAGCAGACCTGATATTGCCTTTGCAGTTGGAGTTTGTGAAAGATACCAAGCTGATCCCAAAGTCAGTCATATCAACCAAGTGAAGAGAATTTTGAAGTATGTAAGTGGAACTTACAACTATGGGTTGATGTATTCTCATGGCTGTGAACCAGCTCTGACTGGCTACTGTGATGCTGATTGGGCTGGTAGTGCTGATGATAGAAAAAGCACCTCTGGAGGATGTTTCTTCTTGGGAAATAATCTGGTTTCCTGGTTCAGCAAGAAACAGAACTGTGTGTCTCTTTCTACTGCTGAAGCTGAATACATTGCAGCTGGTAGTAGCTGCTCTCAAATGATCTGGATGAAACAGATGCTCACTGAGTATAATGTCACACAAGATGTTATGACATTGTACTGTGACAATCTGAGTACAATCAACATTTCCAAGAATCCCATTCAGCATAGTAGGACCAAACATATTGACATACGACATCACTTTATCAGAGATCTTGTAGAAGAGAAGACAATCAAATTGGAACATGTTGCCACTGAGCTACAGCTGGCTGACATTTTTACCAAGGCTCTGGATGTAAATCAATTTGAAAACTTGAGGGGTAAGTTGGGTATTTTCCAACATGAGGAATTGTAGCAATTAATTTTGCTTAAAACAAGGATTAAAGGAGTTATGCTTGTTCTGATTGGGTTAAAATTATATTTTCCCATTTCCTTCAATTCTTTTAAGAAGTTTAATAGACACTCCTTTTCTTCCTTCCCCTCTCGTCTCCTCATCAAAACCCAGTCTCTCAATCAGAATTTTCTCTTCAGTTGCTGTTGGTCCTCTAAGACTGTCAAAATGTCTCAAACACCATCATCATCCAATACGACTATTTCAACCTCTTCCTCTGATCAAGATTCTAGGACAATCTCTTCCTGTCTGGACTCTGAAGTCCTGGAGATCTCTTCTCGTAGAAAAGTGGGAACTAACCCCACCAAGGTCAAAGAGTTGAGAACAAGACATGCAGGAAAATCCCAAGCTTCTGCCTCTGGTAATCCATCTCATCCTTCTTCTTCAGTTCCCCCTGAAATTGCAAATAGGGAAGGGTCAGCCTATGTTAATCAAGCAATAGAAAAAATTGTTTCAAGAATTCTGAACGAGAACCACTCAGTTCCTGGCATTTCTGTTCCTTTGAATCAAGAAAGTTCAAATGCTGAAACAAATCCAGATGTCTCTAAGGATGTTGAGACATCAGACAAAGAGAAGAATGCTGATATTGCTCACAAGAAAAGGAAGAAGCCCGAATCCTCTGAGTCTGATGACAGTACTTGAAGGTTGGTTGCTGTTTGGTGGTGTTGCTGGTTGGTGCTGATATCTGGTGGAGTTTGGAAGTGTGTTCAGTTTTTTTTCTGCTGCTGCTCTTATTATTATTTTGGATAACTGTATAATCTTTATGAACATGTATCTTTGGACCATTTGTGGCTAAAGAGGGGGAGAATATTTTGGTACTTACTTAATTAGTACTTACTCAATTAGACCTTCTATTTTTCTGCAGTCATTTCTTTCTGCTGCTATCTATCTCTGATTGCTTAGGGTCTTTAGCCAAAAATCTGGCAAAGGGGGAGTTTGTAGTTGTTTAGGTATTGGCTTGCATTTTTGGTAAAACCCAAGTGTATGTGTGAATGTCATGACTGATTTCATAACATTCTAGTTTAGTTTGTACTGATTCATTAGGTACCTTTGCAGAAAAATATTGTCATTCAAGTACTGATGTTTATAAGTGTGTATCTGAGCATTTTGCAAAATGATCACATTTTCCTAAATCAGTAGACAGGTTTCTCAGATGTCATAACAGATGTTAAGACATCCTGTTCTGAACTAACAGGTATGCAGGTTGGTTAATTCTGAGTTTTTTCAGGAAAATAACTCAGTCTTTCCAGAACAGAATCCTGCGTTTTCTTTGGGCTAACCTAGCTCAACCCTAACCTGGTTAATAGAGTCCTGTGACCTAGTCTTAAGGTCAAACGGAATTAACCCTAGGTTTTTGTGGAAACCCTAACTGAAGTTGCAGCTGCTATATATTCAACAGAGCTGCTGTTTTGCAAGGATCCCTTTTTGGTCAGAAGATCATTTGTAAACTGTATAGGTTTAATTATTGTACTCCAAGCAATTATCATTGTGATAAGTGACTTGGAATAGGTTTTTAATTGTAAGGGTTGTGTAGCACTCAAAGCTTTGAAGCAAGAGTGTTTGAATGTTTCTTGACTAAAGCTGTGAAGCAGTGTCAAGTTAGTTTTGTGTATCACTCAAAGCTGTGAAGCAAGAGTGGTTGTGTTGCTTGATTAAAAAGCTGTGAAGCTTAATCAAGTGTATGTTTTTGAAGAGTGTCTTCATCAATTCATTAGTCAAATTGTTTTATGTATCACTGCTGTGATTGAGGGGGAGTGAGTAGGAACTCAGGTTTAAGTTGTACTTAGATTGAAATTGCATTGGGTAGGTCTTAAGTGAAGGAGATAAACTGGTTGGTTTATTCCTGAATTAACATCTCTTATAGTGGATTTCCTCCCTGGCTTGGTAGCCCCCAGAGTAGGTGTTGTTGCACACTGAACTGGGTAAACAATTGACCGTGTTCTTTACTGTTTTTGTATTTACTGTCTTATAGAAAGTCAGATACGGTGTCATAACATTAAACGTGACATTGAGTATCTGCAGCCAGAATTTTCAACTACAGATTGATGGTACCTGGTTATATGGAAGGTACAAAGGTACACTACTAATGGCTGTAGCACAAGAAGGAAACAGCAATATTTTCCCAGTTGCCTTTGCCTTAGTGGAAGGTGAGACGGCGGATGGTTGGGGTTTCTTTCTAAAAAACTTGAGAATGCATGTAGCTCCTCAACCTGGCTTGTGTTTGATTTCTGACCGACATGCATCTATCGAAAGCGCTTATAACAATCCTGAAAATGGTTGGAATAACACTACATCTGTCCATGTGTATTGTATCAGGCATATTGCGCAAAATTTTATGAAGGATATCAAGGACCGTATCCTCCGGAAAAAAATAATCAACATGGGTAAGTACTTTTTATGCAAACATTACATGCTCGTTAATAGTATACCATTATATTAACCAATATTTTTTTTAACATGTAGGGTATGCGCTGAACCAACCAACATTTAAATATTATCGTAATGAAGTTGGGATGGCTAATGGTGATGCTTTGAGGTGGATAGACAGAATTCCCATTGAAAAATGGACGAGGGCATTTGATGAGGGTCGTCGTTGGGGGCACATGACAACAAACCTTATCGAGTCACTAAATTCCGTATTTAAAGGCACTCGTAATCTCCCCATCACATTGTTAGTAAGTGCAACATACTATAGGATGGGAACACTCTTTGCTGAAAGGGGTGCAAAGTGGAGTGCAGTTTTGAATTCTGGACAAACATTTACAGAACGGTGCGTGAAGGTGATGAAAGAAGAGACGTCTAAATCCGCCACACATCAAGTAAGCATTTTTGACTATAATAATAACACTTTCAGTGTGAAGGAGACAATTAACCACGGTGAGGGGAAGCCATTGGGGCGTTACAAGGTCAACCTAATGGAAGGATGGTGTGACTGCGGAAAGTTTCAAGCATACCGTGTTCCTTGTTCACATGTTATCGCTGCATGTTCTGTGGTACGCCAAGACGCATTTCTTCTGTTGTCTGACGTTTACAAGGTTGCGAACTTATTTGGGGTTTACAGCACGAGCTTTCCAGTTCTACCATACGATGAGTATTGGCCCACTTATGAGGGAGATCAAATTTGCCATAATCCAGTTATGCGGAGGAACAAGAAAGGTCATCCCGTGAGCACCCATATTACAACAGAAATGGACGCATATGATAAGTTGGAGAGAAAATGCACATTGTGTCGTCTTCCAGGTCACAACCAATGTCTTTTTGTTGAAGCATCATCATAAGAACACATGCGTCGTTGTGAACAAGTCTCCAAGAACGAGTGGGTCTATTTAAGCCAGGCACCGTAACTAACCTCTCTATTTTCCGAATCTTTTCACCTTGGGCAATTTCTTCCCCTAACCATCCCTCCAAGTGCCTATGCAGATGCTCAAATGTCTGCGTGTTCAACAATTTGATCTTCATCGGAGGCTTTACTGGAGAAAAAATAAGTTCTGCGTCTCTTTTCATATATGGAAACATTGAAAACTCCCCGGATGTTGAAGACATTTTTAAGATACAACTAAAGAAAAATAATTTAAGTGTAGCTTGGATCATTCAACATCAACGATATTTATAGGTCACAACAAAAATTTTAAATTAATAAAATAATAAAACCCTCCGCCCATTAACGTGGCGGAGCCGTAAATAAATAATAAAATTACGAAAGCTTCCGCCCATCGCACTGGCGGAACCGTACTGAAATAATAAAATAATAAAATGAATAAAACCATCCGTCCATTGCAGGGGCGGAGCCACACTGCAATAATAAAATAACATGACCCTTTCTATGATTAATATTTTAACATTGATTTCTTACTTAATAATAATTTAATTTATTTTTAAAATTATATTAAAATAAATTTTATTTGTATAGTAATATTTTAATATTTTAATAATTTCATTAAAATGACTTAAAATTTGAATTTTTCAATTTCTTTTTATACAAATATATTGATTTCTTACTTAATAATAATTTTAATTTATTTTTAAAATTACATTAAAATAAATTTTATTTGTATATTAATATTTTAATATTTTAATAATTTAATTAAAATGACTTAAATTTGAATTTTTCAATTTCATTTTATACAAATATATTGATTTCTTACTTAATAATAATTTTAATTTATTTTTAAAATTACATTAAAATAAATTTTTTTTGTATATTAAAATTTTAATATTTTAATAATTTTATTAAAATGACTTAAAATTGAATATATCAAATTCATTTTATACAAATATATTATTTTTTTATTTAACAGCAATTTTAATATATTTTTAAAATTATTTTTAAAAAAAAAACGTTGATCACACAGCTCCGTCAATGCAATGGGCGGAAGCTGTGTATTTTTAAGACCATCCGCCCATCCATTGGACGGAGCCTCTTAATTCCAATTTTTTTTTTTGAAAACATGGTATATTGGGAATAATGGTTGAAATGTGTGGTATATTGAGATATAGTTGTTAAAAGGGGTGTATGTTGATAAAAAATTCCTTTTCGAGAGCTCAATGCCGTTGACCAAACAAACATAAAAAGAGAGCTCATTAATGCAGTGCCGTATGTCACATCACAACATAGGCCATGGCATAAAATTGTGAATGATTGATAGATGTGCATTCAATTACAGAGGTTTTCACTAAAATATATTATTTTTCTTAAGTTATTATGTTTTCAAAAAAAACTAATTCTCCTTCCTAAAGAGCCATCTATTACTTTGACGGTTATGTGTTATTTTATTAAAAAGAATTTATCACTTACAGATTTTTCTTTCTGCTAATAATTTTTTATGAAATTACTTTGGATTTTTAAAATATGATTTTTTAAAATCCACAGCTAAATTCATTGGAAATTTTGTAGAAAGGATGATGATTTGTAGAAAAATTCACGTCAGATTTTTCTAACAAAATTTACAGAAAATAGAAAATTATGAATAAATAAATAAATTTGAAAGGTCCATCTATTTAATTGGCGGGTGTATTTAAATTTTTTTTTTTTAATATAACGGGATTTTAGAACTTATAGTGAAAATATGGTAATTTGGTATTAAAGTTGGAAAAAAGTTAAATATTTGTGAAAAAATCTCAAAAGTAAACACTAAAGTATCGTTAAGTTTAAATCTTACAAACAACAACAACATCTTAATGCTGTATTTAGAAATTTCAATGATAAAATCATGAACAACAATAAAAAAAACATTGATAGAGGTTGAGGAAATGAAAGATTGATGTGAATGGCCTTATTAGCTAGGTAGTATGAAAAAACCATTCTAACTAGGAAATGATTCTCAACATTTTCGATTATTGTATTGTTGAATCCCAGCTAGAAAACGACCTCTCCTCTCTTGCACACTTAATTTGTCTGCCATCCATAACGTGGTAGACTGCAAATAAAGCAAACAAATGTATTTTGAGTAAATAATCAAGCTTTTATTAGGGCAACTAATCAAGTTCAAGTTGGATAATTAATGATCTCTTTGAAATCATAAAATGTTAATCAAGTTTTGGAAGGAATAGTAAGAACTGTATGGAGGGAGACCGAAGGTGGGTGTGCCTAACTCTTGATTCATTGGATTGGATTCTCATCCGAACGTTACCTCGGATGCAAACAAAGCAACCACAATGTGGTCCCCAATAAACTGTTTTAGATCGACAACATTGTTTTTTAGCAGCTGTAGTTAAATATGTTGGACAGTGACCGCTAACAGTGTTTCTTTAAATACTTACGTTCCACGGTTTGTTTGGATTTTTCTCCTACCTAATTGTCGGCGCAGCAAAAATAAAAGTATAAATGTAATGGGAGGGAAAAGAAAACTAGCGATCACGGATCATGAGCGTCGAGTTATTAAGAGATTAACTATGATACTACAAGGTTACTCTACTTTCTAGTGTTTATGAATTAAACTAGTAATTCAGATAAGTGACGCGTATTAAATTAAATTAAATTAAATGCGTTTTAATTTGAAGATTAGAAATAATTATTAAAATGAATTATTGTTGTTGTATGCAGAAGATAGAAGATTATAATATTTATATGAAAATCTAAAATAAAAATAAAATAAAAGAAATTGTTATTAAAAATTGAAAGTGAATAACTAAATGATAATAATTATAATATGAATAAATGAAAAAAGTGTTTAAAATGATATTAAAAGAAATAAAATGAAATGTTGTAATAAGTAAATAAAAAAGAAACAGTTATAAAAAAGAATGGTGTTAATAAAAAAAAAGTAGTTGGATCAAAAGGTTTAATAAAAAGAATGATGGGTCGTATCACTTTAATGGATCTGGGTTTAGTAATAGGTAGAATTTAGTGGTCCAAGTTTAAAGAGGCATATATTGGTGGGATAGGAAACGTTGCAGAAAATGTACTAAGTTATCTTTTCAAGAACAATAATCGTCAGTTGAGGATCCATCTAAAAATGGCATCTAATGGTGGTGTAAGGCGTCGTCCAAGATAAGATTCATGAAATTTGTGTTTTGCATGTTATTTTCGTTCATTTTTAATGATAAAACTCTGTCATCGATTATGATTTTGGGATGTTATTTGTCAGAGGGTTGAAAGTATCCCCTGATATGCAATGGAGAATACTTTGTAGAGTAAGTATGTTATCGGCGGAATTGTAAAAGATCCGAATCGAAGCATAATGGGAGAAAAAAGGAAATTTGGTGGATCCATGGGTTTGAAACAGTCAGGACGCGGTTGTTAGGACAGACCGTAAGGGAAAAAGAAAGATAGTGAGTGGTTGTGAAGATGCAAATGGTTGTACCCAGGAAGGCATTTTGGGGTGATAACGTGAAATTAAATTGTATATTCGACTCGACTCACATGATATATTTTATCATTTTTATTTATTTATGTCATATTATGTCGGTATTTCTATTGCATTTCAGTTATATGCTAACAAAGAGCCTCCATGTGAAGAAAGAAATAAACTGGGAGAAACAGAGAAGAAATGAGAAAAAGAACAAGAAAAACAGCTTTCGGGGCCTGTGGCCCTCGCCATGCATGACTGGGAGCTGTGGCCCTCGCCATGCTTTGTGTGGCCCTCGCCACACCTTTTTTTTTGTAGGCCACATATTTTTTTTCGTGATTTTTCTTCACGTTATTGACCCACTCAACCCATGATTTTCTCAATTTTTCTCACCATGATCTCCATTATCTCCACTACTCCTCACACGAATTTGGAAGTAACTCCCACATTTCTCACTATTTAAGGGACCTAGCATTCATTGTTTGGGGCGTCCAAGTTTGTGCGCGGAAGCACTGTTCACAGTTTTAGGCATAAATCACTTTGTAAAAGTGGTAGTTTCTCACATTGAGGAACTACCACACCATTAGTTTTAGGCCTACGATCTATGTACTCTTGGATCGTAATCTTGTTGACATTATTTTAAAGCTTTATTTAAGTTTCAAGATTTATTTCGTTCGTAGTTTTATTCAAGTTTATTTCGTCCGCTTTACTTCTAGGTTTATTTATTTGCAGTTATTTTAGTTTCTTGTTCTTATAATATTGTTTTATCATTACAAATCTAACTATGCATATGTTCATGGTTATAATTATAATTGCATGTTTGTTTCTTTAAGTATGTTCGACTAAATTGTTTCGAGTCCGGTATGTGATGACCGTTGTTTCTGACAGGACTCGATAACAATGTTGACTTAATATTTATATGAAAATTCTATTTTTGGTTCTTGTTTTTAAACTTAATTTAAATAGCCTTGTCACGAGAGTGGGAGGTTACTTAACATGATTTTGTCACGAGAGTGAGAAATTAACTAAGATTCGAGATGACACTGCCAGAGCATGGGAATCGAACCAGATAGTAAAAAAGGGACATCGATCTTAAAGAGGGCGAGAGCGTTTTAAGTATCGATTAGGACTTGTTCAATTTTCAAAGCACGTTCCTTAATTAAAATGGGTGAGCGAGAGAAAAATCTCATGGTTAAGGAATGTGGCTTTATTCAAAACCGGGAGAGTGTGAGGTTCAGTCTTTAAATTGATATTTTCTACTAAACACATTTTTAACATCAATATAAGCCAACGAGTTACAAAGTCTCCGAGGTACGCGGAATACACATTCCGGTCTCTCTTTTCTTCTATATTTCCTTAATATTATTTTATTTTCAGTCTTAGTTCTTAGTTTTCCCTAAATCAATTATTCATTAGTCTTAGCTTTACAAAGTGATGATAGATTACAATAGGTTGATATTGGTCTCTATGGGTTCAAAAATAATTTATATTACTTTAATATTTTCGTGCAATTGCAAAAGCATCAAGTTTTTGACGCTGTTTCCGGTGATTAACAGTCAATATTGTTGTTTTCGTTGTTGTACCGTATAGATTAAGGCACTCTAAACTTAATTACTATGTATCACCCAAATATTTTCTACAAGTCCCATTCTCATTATTTTAGGGAATCACGAGAATCCTATAAATCCGACCTCGAAATATTGATGGAGGATTTCAATGCGTCACTAACTCACTCTCACTCAAATTACCTCTACAACTACCAATCCCAACATTTTTAGGAGTCGCAAGAATCCAATAAATCCAATACCAAAACATTACTGGAGGATTACAATTCGACACTAACTTATCCTCAACCAAATTTCCTCTACAATCACCACGCCCAATATTTTGAGGAGTCACAAAAATCCCAAAATTCCACTCTCGATACATTAATGGAGGATCTCACTGCGATACTAACTCACTCTAGGCTAGAATCTATGATGACAGAGCGCTTTTTGGAGTCATAAAATACAACGCTAACTCACTTTAAAGAACCACAATAATCCTATAATTTTAACTTCGAAACATCAATGGAGGATTTCGATGAGACGCTAACTCACTCTAGGCTAGAATATATGATAGAGCACTACATAGAGACACAAATTGTCCAAAATGAAGAGTTTAGGAAACAAAGTCTCCATAATAATGAAACCCTTAGGTAGTTGTACAATGTGGTTGAGTCCCTCACGACTCACAACATGGCATTGGAGACTCAAATCTCCCTGCTTGCACAAAATCCTCTAGGACCTTTCCTTGAGCAGCATGTGGATGTTGTAACAACCAGTAGTGAAAAATAAATCGAAAATCCTAAGGAGAGTGAAAATGAGGTTAAAGAAAGTAATAATGAGGTTGAGAAGAGTTCTGATGAGAAAAGAGTGGAGATTGAGAAAAATAGACCGACGCCATCTGAAAGGGGGGTTGTCGAAGAGGTAGAGAAGGAAAAATTTATTGTTGTTCCTTCTCCCTATACCCCCACCAATTCATTTCCCGCAAAGGTTTATGGACACTTAGGTAGACTCCAAATCCAAAACGTATGGAGAGGCATTGAAAAATATCCACACCAATGCACCCTTGCTTGTAGTCTTTCATAAAAAGAGAAAGTTAGAGGACCGTGCAACTAGGGAAATCAATAGTTTTAAGAGGGGAAGGTTAGCCTTTTAGGTGGTGGATGAAATAACTAAGCCTAAACTTAAAAATTGATTCTCAAGATAGATCCAGAACCACCACCGCAAGTTCAAAAGAATGAACCATCCCACAGAAGAAAGAAAAGAAACGGTGAGGGATAATTTGAGATGGCTTGATAAGTGTCCATGGAAACCAGAGTCGATTAAAAATTAGATTGAGGAGTCATTCTAGAGAGAATCACCATGAGTGAAAATGACCAAGGAGTAGTCAAGACATTCTGAGGTACTGGAGGCACGTGTACTTTGTTAGTGTAGACCTGGCATTTGTGACAAGTTCTTAAGTGATGATGGCAATCAGTTTCCATGGTCGACCAATAATATCCCGCTCTCAGAATCTTCTTATCAATAGTATGTCCACTGGAATAAGTACCTAAGACTCCATCATGCACATCTTCCATAATTTTCTCAACTTCCTTCTTGTCCATACAACGAAGCAGAGTCGAGTCATGGTCGCGCTTGTATAAAATTCCATTGCTCAGGAAGAACTTAGCAGAGAACATCGGTAGGAATTTCTTGTCATTGATAGATGTTCCCTCAGGGTACTCTTGAGCCTTGAGGTATCTCTTCACTTTATGAAACCAAGGCTTCTTTTCTACTCCGTCAGTGTCAACTTCGTAACAGTGTGCTGGTTCGTCCCGTCTCTCAATGGTAATTAGAGGAGCTTCATTATCCAATTTGAATTTGAACATAGATGACATGGTAGCTAATGCGTCTTCCAACTGATTCTCTTCTTATGTGATATGTTCAAAAGTGATTTCCTCAAAGTATGGAATTAAGGTCAACACATGCTCTCGGTAAGGAATGAGATTTGGATGCTTTTATCCCATTCTCCCTTAATCTAACTGATTACCAGGGACGAGTCCTCGTGTACATTCAAGAACTTGATCCTCAGATCAATAGCAGCTTTGATACATATGTGCACGCTTCGTATTCAGCCATGTTGTTGGTACAGTCAAAGCATAATCTGACGGTGAAGTGCGTATGGCAACCCTTGGGAGGGATAATTAAAACACCAATTATGTTAGCGTTAGAAGCTCCATTAAAAACCATAGCCCATCGAAATCCTGGATCAAGTCCTTCATACGGCCCAGGTTCTTCATAATATGTAACTAGCATAATGTTCTCGTCCGAGAACTCGAAGTTCATAGATTGATAGTCGTCTACAACTTGATGAGTCAAATGATCTGTCAGTACACTTCCTTTGATTTCCTTCTGAGTGGTGTACTGAATGTCGTATCTGTTAAGACCATTTGCCATCGGTATATTCTTCCGGAGAGAGCGGGTTTCTCAAATATGTATTTTATGGGATCCATTTTAGAGATAAACAAAGTAGTATGAGTCAACTTATACTGTCTTAATCGGTGAGCAGCCCATGCCAGAATGCGTAAAGTTTTCTCAAGCAGTGAGTATCTTGTTTCACAGTCGATAAATTTTTTGATAAGGTAGTATATTGCATGCTCTTTTTGACCAGACTCGTCATATTGGCCCAGTACACACTCCATTGAGTTCTCTAACACTATTAAGTACATGATCAGAGGTCTTCCTTCAACTGGTGGCATCAGAATCAAAGTTTCTTAGAGGTACTCCTTGATTTTGCCAAAGGCTATTTGGCAGTCGTCGTTCCACTTCACTACCTGATCGTTCTTCAGCAACTTGAATATTGGCCCACAAGTAGCGGTCAAATGGGAAATAAACCTGGCAATATAGTTTAGTCATCCCAAAAAACCTCTGACTTCCTTCTCAGTACGGGGAGTTGGCATTTCTTGAATGGCTTTGACCTTGGCGGGATCAACTTTAATACCTTTACCACTAATAATGAAACCTAGGATTTTACCGAATCTCACCCCGAAAGTGCACTTGTTCGGATTTAGCCTTAACTTGTACTTTTTCAATCTCTCAAGCAGCTTGTGTAGATGGTCAAGATGTTCTTCTTCAGTCTGAGATTTGGCTATCATGTCGTCGATGTAAACCTCTATCTCGTGATGAATCATGTCATGGAACAGAGCTACCGTAACACATTGGTATGTTGCGTCGGTGTTCTTCAAACCGAAAGGCATAACCATGTAACAAAAAGTTCCCCACTATGTGAAGAAAGTAGTCTTCTCCATGTCTTCAAGTTCCATCTTGATCTGATTATAACCCGAGAAACCGTCCGTGAAGGAGAATACCTTGTGTTGAGCGGTGTTGTCGACCAGAACATTGATATGTGGAAGTGGGAAGTTATCCTTAGGGCTCGCCCTGTTCAGATCCCTGTAGTCTACACACATACGTACATTTCCATATTTCTTTGATACCGGGGCCATATTTGAAACCCACTGAGGATATGATGTAACTGCTAAGAAACCTACGTTGAATTTCTTCATAACCTCGACCTTGATCTTTTAGAACATCTCGGGCTGCATAGGACGAAGTTTCTGCTTTATTGGAGAACAACCCTCTTTCGTAGGCAGACGGTGAACCACAATATCGGTATCAAGTCCTGGAATTTGTTCGTTTGACCAAGCAAAGATCTTCACATAGTCATGCAACATATGGATTAACCTGTTCTTGACACTGTCTTATAGGCTGGCACATATCTTGACTTCTTTCTTGTCCTCTTCCGTACCCAAGTTCAGAACCTTGACTGGCGCTTCATGTGGTTGTATAGCCTTTTCCTCTTGCACTAACAATCTGGCAAGTTCTCTGGGTATTTCAAAATCTTCCTCACCTTCGTCCTCGACTTGGTAGATCGGATTCTCGAAAGCATAAGTGGCAATAGAATAATTGTTATCAACGGGATCCAAAGCGGATGTGGATCTGCAATTTATTATATAGGTGTGTGTAAGAACACATATCTATTTGAAAGTGATAAAAATAAAAGAAAGACAAATAGCATAAAATTTGAATGCAAAATATCCAATGCTTTATTAAATGAAAATATGTTTATGAAATGACAACCCTTAACAAATGGACCACTATTCTCCGAGTAAGGCACCAGGCTTAAAGTCATTGTTTAAAAATTGCATAACCAAATTTTTTGAAAATAATAAACAGAAAATAACAATTACTCCTAACTAAAGGAGATTGAGATAAGATCTTCAGTCTTCCAGTTGCTAAGCCCGTTGCCGATGGTAGGAAAGATCCAACTCTCAAGGTCGTAGTCACTATCAGCATCTTCTATCGCGTTGACTCCATTATTACTGACACAGAATGGTGGTCTTCCAACACGAGCGCAACGAACAACCCTTTGAGCCTCAGCAGTGAAACCCAAACCAAATTTTTCATATTTGTATGGAATGTCTGGAAGCTAACCCTAAGTAGTGCAACCACCTTCTTCTACAACAACTCTGGCATCCTTCAAAGAAGCCATTCTGGGCGGAACCCTGGTAACCTTGGGAATAGAAGAAATTTCTTCGGTAGAAGTAGGAGAGATAACTTCAAAAGTATGGCAGGGAGTTTTGATGAATTCTCCGTCCATCTCAACATACCTGGATGAATTCAAGTGACTCACCATATACTTTTCTTCACCACAAACAGTAACAACTTTTCCTTTCACGGGATATTTCAGCTTTTGGTGTAAGGTCGAAGTAACAGCGTCTTCCGCATGAATCCAGGGGCACCCTAGTAAACAAGAATAAGCCAGTCGGTTATCCATCACATATAAGGTAGAATCAAAAACCTGCGATCCGACTTTAATTGGGAGATCCACCTCTCTGTGTACCATCCTCTTTGATCCATAAAGGCTCGGATTATAATATCACTGGGTTTCAGCACAACCCCTTCACAATACAGTCTGTAAAGAGCACCCTTTGGTAGAACATTTAACGAGGAACCTGTGTTAACCAATACATGAGCTAGAGTAGTGCCCTTGTATTCAATAGAGACATACGGGGCCTTGTTGTGTTATTTTCCTTTAGGGGTCAAATCGACATCAGAAAAGCCTAGCCCATTATTAGTAGTTAGGCTAGCTACATAACTTCCAAATTGACTGGCAGAAATTTCTTCTGGCACATGAGAATATTTTAAGAACTTTACTAAAGCTTGAGCATGGGCCTCAGAACACAGTAAAAGGGATAACATGGATATCTTGGAGGGAGTCTGTCCCAACTGTTCGACAATCTTGTAATCACTTTTACGAATAATATTTAATACCTCCTCTAACTCTTTCTTCGAAGTATCATCGGTTGTAACTTCTTTAGATGCCTCCGTCTGGGCAGGCTCATTCATTTGTTCTTTGCCCCGAGTCTCAGTAATTAACTCGGTCGCAGTAACTCGTACCAGTGTAGCAACAGTCTTTGGAGAGATTTCTGGAGAGAAAACCCTTCCACTTCTAGTAACCTTACTGGTCCCAGCAATATTGTCTTGGGATCAACAGCTTCAGTATCTTTATTCTCAACGGTCAACGGCTCTTGCTTGACGCCATGGTAGTAGACGTCGGCTCCATAGTTCCAAGGGACAACCTTGTCTGAGGAATACGAAATTGGTCCGAGTGAAGTGATTATCAGGGGAGCAACTTTGGGTTTGGCAGTGATCCTTATAGGACCCTTGGAAGTGATCCTGATAGGGCTGCCAAATATTATAGATACCTCTTCCAGCTCCAAGTCTTGCAACAAATTCTCAATAGACTGAATATTCTCAACCAGAATTAGGTGATTGTCCATTAGGCGCTGAATACCTTCTTTCAGCAACTTGCATCCATTTGGTTGGGTTGTGCAGCAGTAACATCTATCAACATAACCCTGAAATAAACCGACCTGCAACAAATTCTTCTTGATAATCGGGAGGGGAGTAGCCAATTCACTTACAATAGAAACATAAAGGACATCATCAATAGCACTTATACCTTTGTTGTGCTTCGGCGTAGGTGCAGTAATTACATTGGGGGTCTCGGGAGGATCAAACTCAATTTCTTTGTTATTGATCGTGTCTTGAATTTTGTTCTTTAAAGCTCAGCAGCTATTGGTGTCGCGTCCGAGGCTATTGGAATGGTAAGCACATTTCATATTAGGATTATAATGAGGGGTGAGGTATTGGGATCCTGAGGAGGATCCCTCAGTGTAATCATCTCTGCTTTCAGTAAGTGTTGTAATGCTTGAGACAATGGCATGTTGATCTTTATAAACTGTCTTCTAGGTGCGTCTGACCCATGCTAATTGTTCTACTGTTGTTGCACATGCGCATGATTATAAATTAGCACTGCTCCCAAAGATTGGTTGCGATCACTTCTAGTACGACCCTTTTGGCCATAAACATCATTTATTTCCTTCTTACCGTTGAAAGTCTTCTTCACAGTACTTGAAGAGGAGGCCCCTTGAATCTTTCCACTCCAAATACCACTCTCGACACATTCTCCTGCTAGTATCAACTCAGTAAAACCAGATGAAGAGCTTCTTATTAGATGATTAAAGAAAAGTCCTGTTAAAGTTCCCATGAACATGTCAACTAGCTCCCTATCAAACAAATGAGGTTTAACCCTTCCAGCTAAACCTCTCGACTTCTGAGCATACTCTTTAAACCCTTCATGAGAGCCCATAGCCATACTTTGTAGTTGAACGCGAGTTGGTGCAAGGTTAACATTGTATTGATACTACTTGTGAAAAGCAGCATCCAGGTCTTCCCGAGTATGTATATTGGTTCCTTCCAGCTGATAGAACCATTCCAGTTGTGTCCCAGATAAACTCTCTTGAAATAAGTGAACCAATAACTTTTTGTCAACAGTATGGGGTTGGATCTTCCGGACGTAAGACCTCAGATGCAGTTTAGGACAAGAAACACCATCATATTTGGCAAAAGTAGGGACCTTAATTTCCAGCCCAAACACTTTCTTAATTTCCATGGAGTTCAGACGATCTTCCAGTTGTTTGTATCTATCATCAGCGGAGGGATATTGCTCATCAGAATAGTCATCTTCATAATCTTGGCCATCCCCAAGGTTACTTCTTCTCTCAGCCTTCACACTCTTATCTTCTTCACTCTAATTGTCATCTTCATAAGAGGGAATATAATAGCTTAGAGCTTGTTTTGGAGGACCTTTAAACCTTCTTCCCATGTTGAGGATACCAGCCGATTTCCTAGTCTTGTTCTTCTTGGCGATGAGCGCCATCAGTTCTTGCTACCCCCTGGCTAAGGTCAGGAGCCTCTCTTAGAATTGGGAGTTTTGAGCTTGAAGGTCTTTTACAGTTTGTTCGAGAGCCATCTTTTACTGAAATAAATATCAAGAAGATGAGAAAGCATGTCTTGGGAAATACCTGTTATGTAATGACATGCATGATATGTGGATGAATGTTTTCAAGGATCTCGCAGGATAAACAAAAAATAAAGTGTTAGAAGTTGAGTCTGACTGCGACTTTGATTGAAGAACTTTCTGTCTTTGGACATCCTTTTATGAGAATCAAGCTCACCATGTTGACTGGATCCTAGCCCTTGACTCAAGTGACGTACTTTGATCTTTGGTGGAATTAGAGGAAAATAAATCCCCTTGCACCTTTCTAGCACTCTGGTTCATGAAAAACCTGCATCTCAGGCCCTTGAGATCCTTGAAATGATCAGTGAAAATTATATGGTATGATGTCATGATGTCATGTTCGAACACATAACAAACACAAACAAATCACACAGTAGCCTTAGGTTTAAGGCTTGCATGGGGTTCATAGGTAAGTACCATCTTGAAGTTCAGTTGGCTCAACCTGTTATAAGAACAGTAACAGGGTTCTAGGAGTCTCATATCATCGATCTTTCTTGCATGCATTATTTGAGCAGTGCAACTGACGTTCCACCGAAATATCATGAGAGTCGAATCTCCATGAGTGTAGTATCAAGTATCAACCAAATTTGGACTGCACTAAAGCCAGCCATCTCACTACTTTCTAATGGCTAAGTTGGGTCAATTAAGGTTCTAAAGTTTAATTAGTTCTTATGACACCACGCGACAGCCTAGTATTTTCCTTGACTGACTCAAGGGACACCAGTAAAAATGAAATTGTAACACTAACGTAGCCATCACTTCAACCATATCGATCTACGTCGTACAATTTCCATGATCTATAGCTACTTACCTAAGGGTATCCCTAGATCTGGGTGTAGGATCTTTGTAACAATTAAAACCCGAGCAACCCTCAAATGTAAAGCAAATAATTCAAACAAAGTAGACAAAGTTATATAAATCTAAGGCAACCCCTCTTTTTATATATCCCCAGTAGAGTCGCCAGTTCTGTAATACGGTGGGAGAACTGACTTGGTTTGAGTTTTATCGCAAATGTTGTGGATAGCTAGAGTCTCAATCGACTTTTCTTTTATCCAAAAAGGAAAGGGTGAAAATAACAGGAAATACCTTTTTCGATTTTGAGTTTGGGGGGTAGGTTATGAAAAGGGAAGGTGTTAGCACCCTTTTGATTCATAGTTATCTACAGACTCTTAATCACTAGCTCACTTTTGAAAATTGGTTTGTGTGTGTGATGCTTAAAAAATATTTTGAAGTTTGCCAATGTAAGGAGAACTTTGTAATGATTCTTATATCAGTCCTCAAGAATGCGTACAAAGTGTTTTGAAAATATTTTGAAAGTGTTTATGAGAAATGTTTTTGTTGTTAAAAGCATTGTGAGCAAGTGATTAATAGCATTCTACCTGCTCAAGGTATTTCTTGCACATTCCTTCTCCTTTAGATAGTGTTATCCTACCATTAATTAGTAGGAAGCCCTATCGTTGGATGTGAAGCGATAGGAGTGGGTCATCATACAGTCATCGAAGGCAACGAGTAGAGACGCTTTAGTAATTTTTATTAAGGGACTAGATCATTTACCGAAGGCAACGTCGAAAAGGTGATGGACTATGATATTTGTTTTCGAGGGACTTTGCTAAAGCGTTCCCACTTTCAAGGGCCATGACCGTTTTATAATCCGAAGGAAACAAGGGAGGTTACCCTAGAGGTGCGAGTGTGTGAAGTATATTGTGTTTCAGTTATTTAATCTTGAAATTAGGGTTTGCTATCGTTTGTTTTTAGTCTTTTCATACAAGCCCTAATTACTAAGAAGTAAACATAAAAATAATGAAAAACAGTAAAGTGCGGAAAATAAATGCGGAAATATAAACCCTAGACTATTACAATGCTTTGGGGTAGTTACATAATAGAAATGAATAAAGTAAACACTAATTACTATTACAAACCGGGAAACGGTTACTTAATAATTAAGAGAAAATAAATGCAAGAAATAAACTTCGCAAAATGTAAAAATAGGAAAAAGGAAAGCGAGAGCGTTTTTGGTGATTTTGATGAAAAGGTTTTTTTGATGATTAATTAAATAACCTAAAAGTTTAATTAATTTTAATTAAAAAAAATTTATTAATCAAATTAAAAAACCATAAAAACCTAATTGGGTTACGGTTTTAAAAAAGGTTTTGAAAAGTAATTAGGATTGTTTACAAAAAATTTATGATTTATGAATTTTAGGGTTTTTAAGTGAAATTAAAGGAAAAGGACAGAAAAGAGTAAGAAGAATAAAAAATCACAGAATTGCCAGGGGTGGGTGTTGAACCCACTCCCTTAGCATTCCAGTCCAACCGGTCCACCATTGCACCAAGCGCGCGCTTGTGTTAAGGAATGAGAATCAACGCGTTTTGTAATCTATAAGACATGATAAATTATGATAAAAAAACTCAAAATGCCAAAAGCAGGGATCGAACCCGTGCCCTGGGGCAGTAATGACTTAGGGCGCACGTTTTAACCATTGGGGTGGTGATACATCAAATTTTATCAATGAAACAAATTAAATAAATATTAAACAAAACGAATGAACCGGAGAGGTGTCGGAGCCCTAGCTTCGATCGTCTTCTCCGATGAGTATATTTCTTGTTCCTTCAAAACAACAAACATTAGGAGTCCAAAGGTACCCTACCCCCATTAATTCAGCCCTGTGAATTCAATGGAATGGTTAGTTTGGGCTGAATCGTGATGGTTTAGGAGATACATCAAAAATCGAATGGATCACTGTGGTTATGACAACTCGTGATCTTGGTGGCATGAAGGTCATGCGATTGACTTTTCTAGCACTAACACACCTTAGAAACACATTGATATAATTAGTTTACAATGAAACATGAAGGAAATAAAGATATGAATTTTGCAAAAAATATGAAACAAAGATGTATGCGTGCGGGTTCTAGGGGCTTTGGATCACTGGGTTTGATTCGTGCTTACACTGTATGGTTGTTGGAAGTGAATGAAGAGGTTAGAAAGCCTTGGAAACGGCTGTAAGCTAGGGATTCAAGTTGCCCTAGTTTGAATGATTTTGAGATTTTTTGGAATTTGTTTCTTGCATAAGGTTTCTTGTGGCTCTTGTCTGAATGCATGGAATATATATCATTGAATTAGGTCAAACCAAGAGTGGGATTGGACCTTGTCTAAAAGCTTTTGCTTTATTTCACTTATTTTGAATTTTAAATAAATAAAAATAAAAAATAAATAAAATAAAAACCCAAGGGGTGTGTGAATAAGAGATGAGGTTCAAATTGGAGTGTATAGCACGCATGGACCTTGAAACAATGGCCCATTAGCCTAAAATTCCAAGTTTGATCGCTTTTGGTTCATGCATTTGCTCAAAATTTCCCAACTTTCACTAGCCATAACTCTCTCAATTTTTATCATTTGAAGGTGATCTCGTACTTTTTGGAAATATTAAGATGTTATCTACAATCTCTATGTTGATAATTTTTGCATTTGATGAATTTATCTTGATGTAAGCTATCTTGACAAAAAGTGTCTTATTTGTTGACTTTTGAAATGACCTATAATGTTTTGGCCCATATATCTCAAACGAAGCTTTTTTGGACTTGAGCTTAGAGAAACAAATATGTATGGAATTGAATTTCCTTCAGAATGAGCTTTGTTTAAGGAAAATCTGATAAAGCATGTGAAAGTTATGATTGGTCAAAGTTCAGTTGACCTTAAGAAAACCTTAATTTGGCAACTTTTGACTTTTTATTATTTGGGAGTTTTCTTGATGAATCATGATCAAAACTTGATCAAATTATGAATATAACTTCAAAACCTTGATGTTGACCAAAAATATTGAGGTTTGACTGTATTTTGACAACAATTGACTTTTTGTTCAATACAGTTGATTTTTTGTCATCTGAGTCATTGACTTAGCAAATTTGTGATGCAAGGCATGAAACTTGGCATGATAATTTTTGGAGACATATAAGAGACCATTAAAACCACTTGAGTAATTAGAAACCCAAACCTCCTTGGGAAAAGTGAAACCCTAGTTGTAGCTCAATTTCATAGGAGGAGAATTTGTCTGATCAATTCTTGAGCAAATGAAAACCCTAGGAGAATGAGGAGATAAATTGAAAAATGAGAGGATAAATTTTGGGGTACAACAATTGGAATAAATGATAGTAACACAAAAAAAGTACATTAGGAATAAGACATAATAAGTACAAAAGTGGTAACCACATAAACATTTAGTGGGTACTTTTAATAGTGGTGGTCCCAGTAAGCAATGAAAAATTCTAGTTGTGCAATTGTTGTATCCAAAAAACTGGGTTGTCTTATATGCATGTAATCCTATGTTGCATGTGAAGAACACCACAATTCCATAATGAAGAAAGAATGGTGAGTTTTCTTCTTTTTGTAGCATCTGTAGCATTGGTGTTTCTGGTTTTCCCATTGGTAGAAATCATAGTATCTAAAAATAATGGTTTGAAACATGTTTGGGTATTAACAAAATGTATTGCAAAACATGGTTGTGGGTAATAAGAGATTAAGATAGTGTGAATTTATATGTTACCGAATATGAAAACAACAAACATATTTAATGAAGTTGAAAACCATGTATTGTTAGAAAGGAATTAACACGAATGTGTGTAGTTGAATTTTTTTACATTATAAGTGTATGGGTTCAGTTCATATTTTGTGTAGTATTGAGCACTAATGCTTGACCTTGAAAAAGTTAAAAGTTGAGGGGATGAAATAGTTTGCGCCTGATTTCAAAATTGAATGGGACCCAATTTGAAAAGTTGCAAACATATGCTGCAACAAAAGTAGGGTAGTCGCGCAACAGTCTGCATAAACTGCATAATAGACATACTTTAATCAGCAGCCAACTATGATAGAAGTTCAAAAGTTTAGCAAATTCAGTAGGGCAATGAGGATTAATTAGTGAAAGTGACCTTCCAGGAAGTAGAAAATATCAGTAAAGCCAATATTATATAAGTGAAGGACATTGTTTGCAAAGATCAAAAGGTATCCAAAGAAAATTTAATATTATATGTGGTGTGGTCACATCAAGGTTAATATATTTTTGCAAAGTCAAAAGTATAAAATAATTTTATAATGTTAATTAGGTAAAATTAATCATTGAAGCTAATATAATATAATGGTTATAAGATGAAAATAGGATGTTATAATTAGAAGCCATAATTGTAATAAATTTAAATGAGAATGGATTTATGTTTGAAATGATTTATTTGACATGAGATGCTGCAAATATGCAAATTTATAAAGTGAACCCGATGTAGTGTAATGATAAGGATTAAAACATCCATAATGAAAACATGGCCATTCAATATTCAAGTAGTGTAACAATGTTAAAACTTTAAACGAACAGAGTTGAGAGATAACTAAATGGTGGCAGTTGTTGTAAAATTACAATATGACATAGCAACTTAGATAGATTTAGCCAAAGATGGCTATATTAGAGTTAGAAAGTTGGTGGCAGCCATTACAAAGCGATGAATACAGAAATGGTACAAACACCATTACGTAATTTGAAGTGTTGATTGTTATTAAGGCCAATTCTAAATTAAGTTACAAAACATTATACATATAAATGTCGGAGGCAAACAAAAAATATGTCATTTTTATTTCATATTACTTCTCTAATTTGATGAGTTTTTTTCACTTTGGTGGAGGATTGTTCACCATCACATACGCCAGTAGCTTGGGAAATCTCATTAGAAATAGGAGTGGAAACCCTTTGGGAAGAAGAGGTTGGTGTCATGGGTTTAGAGGAAACCTTGGAAGTCATTTCGTGATCCTGAAAAATGAATGCAAAACTGAAGTTAAACATAAATTGTAGTGTATAAATCTCATGAACAATATACAACCGCGATGTTAGAAATAAAAGGATATATTTGTGACCTAAATAACATCCCACTCCTCAATTGCCAATTCCTCATCAACACTTTCTATCTAAAGAGTATAAAACTGAAAAGTTAGAGAATAAAACAATAATGGTGAAAAAAGGGTAGTTATAAGTGAGAAAAAAAACATGTGAAGGTTTGGTTGTCGAAACAGGTTGAGATGTAGTATTCTTAACACCGTTTGAGTTATGTTAAACAAAAATTTAAAAGTTACAAAAATATAAGTATAATTAGACGAAAACAATACCAAATCTTGTCCCAATAAGATGAGCATCTGTTTGACAACAGTTTCATCGCGAAAGATAGAGACAATTGTTCCATTATCCCTAGATGGTTGCCATTTGACTTTAAAAGCTACTTTTGTCCCAACAATATAATCAAGCTTCAACAGATATTCAAGAGGATCAGCGATTCCAACCTAATTAAAATGTTCACAGAAAATAGTAAAAATGTAGATTGAATTAATATGGTTGTCATGATTAAGCTGTTTCGAAACATATATGAGCAGCAGTAACTTCCAACAACTGTGTACACTCCCGATCCCATAAAACAAAAGTAGCACGACATCCATCATTTACAACCTCAATAAAATTTTTATACCTATGGAAGTTAATGTAAAAGTCGAATTATAAATTTGTGTGGAAAGAAAGTAATTCTCACATATTGATAAAGAAAAATTACTTGTAAATTTCAGTTTTAGTTTTGTGATCAACACTACAAATATAAGGGGGTTTATATCCTTTAGCATGCCTTGGACAATCATGGCAGGCTTGGTAATACCAACCTCTCGGAGCAGATATTATTTTTCTAATTTCATCGACAATGACACACTGAGTAGCCTGCAATGCAATATTACATGAAACAAATGACTGTTATGGGTTGATTAAGAGACACATATTTGAGTAGAATAGTTAGATTAGGTCTTACAGATTTAAATTGGACAATTTCACTAAGAGGAATTAGTACGACCTTATATATAAATTTGTCATATGGGCTTAGCTGACTACTACTAAAAGCCTGAGTTCCTTGTGAAAGTGTGGTAATGTTTTGACTTTTTGTATCATACAAAGAATGTGTTTGAAAGCTATGTAAATGTTTTGAAATATATTTGAAAATGATTGTTATACGGTGGGAGAAATGACTTTACTGGTTTTGCATTTTTATCATAAATGTTGCGGTTAGCAAGAGTCGCCACCGACTTTTCTTTTATCCAACAAAGGAAAGGGTGAAAAGAACAAGAAAGACCTTTTTAAATATTTTGAGTTCAGGGGGTAGGTCATGGAAAGGGAAGGTATTAGCACCCTTTCCATCCTTAGTTATCTATCTGCTCTTAGTTGCTAACTCACTTTTGGAAATGCTTTTTGGTGTAAGTGTATTCGAAAATATTTTTTGAAAAGACGCCTTAGTGCGGCAAACTTTGTAATGACTCTCGTATCATTGAGAATGCATACAAAGTGTTTTTTACCTTTGAAAATATTTAGAAAATAGAGTGTATGTGTGAAAAATTGTTTTATTTGGTGAGCAAGCAACTACAAGCTGTCTACCTACTCGAATGGTCTTTGTTCTTTTCCTATGTTCCTTTAGATAGTGTTATCCTACCATTAGTTGATAGGCTGCCCTATCATTGGATGTTTTGAGGGACATGCAAGAGTCATCGTACAGTCATGAATGCAACTTATAGGAAACTTTAACAATCTTATCGTAAGGGACCGAGGGAAACATCGAAGGATCATCAAGGGACTACGATTTTTTTTGTATCGGAGGGACTTTGCTAAAGTGTCCCCACGTTTGAGGGACATGACTGTTTGTTTTTCTGAAGGCAACAAGTGGAGGTACCTTAGAGGTGAAAGTGTGAGAGTGTGTTGTGTTTCAGTTATTTATCTTAAAGATTTATGTTTTCCATCGTTTGTTTTTAGATCTTGTCATGCAAGCCGATTAGAATACATCTAACAGTTAAATATATTCAAGTAAAATAAAGATGCGGGAATTTAAACTACGCTATTACATCACTTCGGGATGGAGGGAATTACAAACCAAAATGGGAAAAAATGTAAAAGGTCCTAGTTTAATCTATTACATCCCTTTGTACAGTTACATAATTTATAATAATGCGAATAAAGTAAATAAACGCGCGGAGAAGAAAAACCCTAAAAAGTTCTAAATGGTAAAAAAGAATTTTTTTTGTATTTTTTGTTTAGAAAAAATAATTAAATAAACCCTAATTCTAATTAATAAAAAAAAAGGTGATTAAATAATTAATAAAAATTAATTTAATTAATAAAAACCTAAGTCTAATATTTTTTGTAATTTTTTGATTTTATGATTTTTAATAAAAAAAGAATTAATTGAAAGAAAAGAAAAAAATAGTAAATGAAATAAAAAAAAAAAGAAAGCAAATGAGCTGGGCTTGCAGAAGGAATTGAGGGGGGTATGAGGAAGTAATATTTGTAGGCCCAGAACAGCGCTGCAAAAAAGAGTTAATGGGTGCAAAATTGAAGTCTGCTAGGCCCAAATAAAACTGAGCCCAGGAGATGTGTTCAATCCAGTGGGAGACGCTTCTGGGAGTGCAATATGGTCACCATGGCTTTGGAACATTGGATTGGTGACTTGGTGAATCTAACGGTCCAGATAAGAGCCACAACATGTACCTTTTAACCCTTATACGCATGTGATCTGAAATGAATTTGTTAGAAAAAACAAAATGCAAAACCTGGGGATCAAACCCAGGCTCATAGGCTTCACACATGCACGCTTCACCACCATACCAAGCTATTTATTCGTTGTTACCAATATAAAGGAAAATATATATTTTAAAATTTGTTCATTTCTGTTTCAAACAAAACGCGTGCATGAAGATTTTGAATAGGCCAATAGTGGGATGCCACGCCTGTCACCGGAGTCAGCCACCGGAGTCAACCTTTCGGTTGTCTTCCCCGGTTGGCTCGAATATCAACCCTACAAAATAACAACAATCAAAGATCAAGAACAACCCCACCCCCCTTAAAAATTGCCCTGAGTTTGAATTCGATGTTATTTTAAGCTAAAGGTTCATGGATTATGCGCTTCGAAACAAAGTGGTCGATCTGAGTTGAAAATGGCATTTCGTGATTTAAGCACCAAAGCTCACATGCTTTACGTCTAACTTGTTCTATACATTGCTATGAACATGTTTGCATGCATTAGATTGATTAACAATGCATATTTATCAAGATTGGATTTAAAGAAATATACCAAACTGGTGCTTTCGAGTTGAGGTGTTCTGGGCGTGAAAGGGATCAATTATGGATGTGGTTCAACTCCTGGGCACCTCAAGAGTGTGATTGGTCACTTGTTTGGATTGTAACCTCCTGGAAATCGAGATGTGAATTTTACAACTTGGAGAAAATTTTGAGGATTATGGAGAGTGTTCTTGCAGCTATTTATATGTGTCTTTTTAGGCTTGCATTATTTGCTTTATATATAGGAGTAGGAGGTTGGATCAATATAGTAAGGAATCAAGCCATTAACCATGATTTTAAAACCAAAATCAATATTTGAAAACTAGCCATATTTGTAGCATTCTTGCCAACTCGGATATTCAATGAGCCTGGACAATTTGCTGGTGGGCTAGCATGAATTATTGGGCCCAAAACTGATCAGACCAAGCCCTTATGCCTTAGCCCATGTTTTCTTGTGCTTTTATTCAATTTATTTGATTTTAAATTAAATAAAATCAAAATAAAATATAAAAAAATCACAGCCATGCATAAATGGACTTAGAGGTCCTCTAATATTTGGTAAACATGTTTGAACACCAAAAATTAGGCTCACTGGTTCAAAATTGCAATTTTGCTCAATTTGCACTTTATGAATTTCTTCAAAATTCCCCAACTTGTGAAACTCATAACTTGCTCAATTTTCATCTTTTGAAGATGATCTTGGACTTTTTAGAAAGCTTAATATGTCCTACACAATATATATGTTGATCATTTTTGCTTTTGAAGACACTATCTTGATGTAAGTTGCCTTGACAAAAAGTGTCTTTTGTTGACTTTTGAAAATGACCTATAAGGTATGAGCTCATATCTTCCAAATGAAGGATTTTTTTGGACTTGAGAATAAAAGAAAAGTTGTAGAGAATTGAATTTTCTTCAAAATAGGATTTGGTTTGGGAAAAGTTGATGAAGCATGTGAAAGTTATGCCTAGTCAAAGTTCAATTGACTTCTCCTAAGGAAACCCTAATTTGATCATTCTTGACTTTTGATGATTTGAGGACTTTCCTTGGGGAATCATGATCAATCCTTGATAAAATTATGGATATCACTTAAAAATGTTGATGTTGACCAAATATCTTGAAGTTTGACTGTATGTTGACCATAAATGACTTTTTGATCAATATAGTTGATTTTCAATCATCTAAGCCATTGACTGAGCAAACTTGTGATGTAAGTCTTGAAACTTGGAATGAACCATATTGAGGACCTATGGAGTACCATGAAATCCACTTGATACCTTTTCAACTCAAACTTCTATGATGAACTCAAAACCCTAGTTGTGGGCTTGTTGCTTAGGAGGTGCATCTTGACTAGTCAACCCTTAAGTGTCTTGGGTATTTGAGAAGCCTTGAAAGAATGTCTTGTGAAAAATGAGAGGGAAAATTTTGGAGTACAACAATGATATTGTTAATTAATGCAAAAAAGATAAAAGGAAGCATGTGCAATATTGTGACATTGAATGTGTTAGAAACACATAATGGATATTTATCTGTAAAATTGTGAAATTAAAAAAGATTAAGCCGAAGAAACAAAAATGTGAATAAATGGTAAAAGTTACAAAAGATTTTGGTTATTTGACCTTCCTCTTTGACCTTTGCATACTACATAGCAATAACAGTTGGTTTTGACCAAAAATCACCTTCCTTCCTTTGTTTGTTGTAATCATGGAACGGCATGGCATAAGTTTCCCACATAGTACAATCGATAATGTTGTTACTGCATAATTAATAGGAAATGTTACATTAAGCATTTAGTCCAACCAATCAATAGTTAACATAAAAGTGAAGTTAGCATACCTTAAATCTTTCAATAGCAAGTTGATCTTCTATTTTTTGTTCCCATTATCAGTTAGGGTGTAACCAATGTCTGTCACCATTCCGATCACATCTAAATAAACCAGAAAAGATAAAATAATTTAACTCTTGCACATTACATAAGTATACATGGAACCAATGTTTACCAATATTATATAAAGTTATACATACTTAAGATCACATCCCTTTTCCATTTTACAGTTATAATATCAATAAATGGAGTGAAACTGAGTGATTTTGGTGGTATCTTATGTCTGTTTTCATCACTAACACTTGTACCACCATTGAAAGTCAACATATATTTGTGTTCGGATGACTTGAACAAAAGGTCATTCAAAGATTCTTGAAAGTTGGTTATGGTATAAGTCTTATCCATAAATAAGATAGAGTCACATGCTTGCTTCAATGGAGACGAAACTTTGCAGTGAATATCAGAACCCTGGAAATAAAATACACGTCTGCCAGCTACATTAACATATTTCATAAAAGTGATCAGTAGTAATGAAAATTATTTAACATTCAAAATATGTATATTAGAACAGTAACATGTATAATATAAAATAAAAATACTTTCTATAATATCATACATGCATCTTTAAAGCAAAGATCCATCATAATACCGACAATCGGTTGTAAAACCAAACATAAGTCCTATACTTAAAAGTAGAACAAACCAGGCTACCCATACATAAAATAAATGGAAAATTGTTCATGTAAACCCTAAAAACCAGAATACACTTGCATAAAAAAA
The DNA here is from genome assembly GCA_948472305.1 of Vicia faba. Lineage (NCBI taxonomy): Eukaryota > Viridiplantae > Streptophyta > Magnoliopsida > Fabales > Fabaceae > Vicia > Vicia faba. The sequence goes on from OX451737.1 coordinate 1,042,681,315, forward strand.
ATTAAACCCAAGTCATGCTTAATTCTTTATCAATCAGAATCATTTCAAAGTGTTCCTTATTCCTTGAAACAACACTCCATTTGTGATGAAGATGAACAACTATTTTCCAAAGCTCTTTGATTTGATTGATGTCTTTGACATTTTCATAAGGTCTTGCCATTTTGAAGCTGGACCACACCGCAGCTGAGTTGAAAGAGTCTGGAGACCGTCAGAAAATGAAGACTTCACGGTGGAAGATGATGGAACGTGAAGGTTTTTTTGAAGAAAGAGTAATGTGAAGAGAAATTAGGGTTGAGAAGAGAGAGAATAGTCATTATCGTGTGAGAAGGATGAGAGAAGAAAAAATTTGTTTGTTCTGAAAAAGTTAGTGTTGGGGAAGAGTGTACATTATTCACCGAAATAATGTTATTTGATATGGTAAGAGTACATATATTTTAACCATTTAGTTGTACTTGAAGGAACAATATCCAACCAGTTTCAAATATATACATAATTCATAGTACTTATGTTTGATATAGAACCAAAAGTAAAAATTGGTTGGAAAAAGTTATATTTAGACACAAAATGCCCCTCAATTGATGAGGTGGAGGGAAAAGAAGAAAGATTATAAAAGTGTTTTCCAGAACATCTAATTTTCTTATATTATAGATATATTTAATAAAGAATTTAATTTATATACATTCATTTTAATTTATCAATTAATCTTAATCTCTTTATTATTAACAATATTTGACATTTACATTTAAATTTTACGAATAAATGATTGTGATGGGGTAACATAATAAATGATTGCTCTGGAGGTTTTAACTGGACTAATGAAAAAGGCGGTGGAGATAGAGATTTTAGAGGTTTTAAATTCAACAAAAAGGATGAAGTTAACTTATCACATTTCGCAGATGACATAACCATGATATCAGATGGTAGTAGCCACCATTTATGGAGTTTGAAAGACATTTTAAAGGGCTTTGAAATGATGTCTGGTGTGAGAGTAAATTTCCATAAAAGCAATATTTATGGGATACATGTGTGAGATTGGCTCATGGATGCTGCTTCTAATTTTCTATCGTGTAATATTGATGGCATGCCGTTTAAATTATTTGGTGTCAAAGTTGGGGACAACCCAAGAAGATTATCAATGTGGATATATTTGATTAAGTATTTGAAAAGCGGGTTGGCAACTTTTAAAGGGAGACATATCTCTATTGTGCGGGTGCATTGTGTTAATTAATTCAGTTTTGAACGCTATCCCCATATATTCGCTCTCTTTCTAAAAAGCACCCTCAAGAGTGTTGTTTGAGATACGTCATATCCAAAGCAATTTTTTATGACGTGGTTGTGAAAATAAGAGAACAATTCATTGGGTGATGTTGCACCCCAAAATTTACCCTCTTGTTTTTAGAATTTTAAAAGGATTATGTTTCATCATATACATTCATGCATTGAGATATGATCAAGGTATTTTGGTTCCTAAGTTCTTTTGCAAGCTATGAAAGGTGGTTATGTTATCAATCAGTGCAAAGAAGGGTCGTATGCCATCAATCTTTAATTAAATAAAGCTACAAGGGTTTCTCATACCTCAATACATCTCAATTGTCTCATTGATTCATCAGAAGTTTGAAATTTGCAAGAGTATTGAAGTGAATCATTGTTCTTCTAATCATCTCTTGAGATTAGGGTTTTGGCCAAATGAAGTGTTTAATGTTTGGGGGGGGGGGGGGGGCAAATTTATGAAGCAATGTCTTCTCCTCATCACATAAGACATATTTTTTCAAGAAGTTCTTCATCATGTTCCATGGAACTAGGGTTTTAAGATTTGATCATCACCTCCTAACACAAAGGGCTTAAACTTGGGTTTTAGATTTAATTAGGATTTCTCTGAGCTTTTGACTCAAACTTTCTTCCATGCTTCTCTACATACCCATGAGCACCTATGATTGAATAATTGAGCATCAATTTTGATTAGAAGAGATTCAATTGATCAATTAGGGGTAAAACCATCATTTAAGGATAAGTTAACAAAAGTCAATTGTTGACTAAATGCGCTTTTGGTCAACACTCTGTCCAAAACCCATATTTTCATGTTATATGATCAATGATGGAAGAAAATCAAGAGAATTTATGAATTCAGATGTAACTTGTCAAAGAAGTTACCTTGATAACTTAGAAAATTTCTAAGTTTTTAAAGTGTTATAGGCTGAATTTGGAAATACCACAATTTTCTCATCCTTGATTCAATATGTGCAAACTTTATTTCCATGGAAAGAAGATAAAAAGTTCTTCAACTTTGTCCTTATGAGCCCAAGTCCAAAAAGTGAAAGGAGAAAAAGTTATATGGCTTAGAATATTCTTGACACTTAGAATAATTTCCAAGTTATGTGCATAAAATCTGAATTCTTCATGACCAGTTTTGAGGAGCCAAATGGATTTAATTCAAGAAATCATCAACATCAAAATTAAATTTTGAATCCTCCTCTCCAATTTTGATTCAAAGATTGCAGCAAATGGTGCACCATAGAAAGAGATCTAGTGATTAGGTTTTGAAGCTTCAAGTTGTCAAATTGCTAGCATGAGAAGCCCATGCGCGTGTGTCAGGCCTGGACTTTCATCAAACAGCTTTTAGGAACATGTTCATAGCCATTTTTCTTATTAAATCACAACATCATTTTGAAAAATGATCAATATAAGAAATGAAATTTGAAGCCTCCTCTTCAAATTTCAGTCAAACATTGTTGTGTTTAGTGCATTGTGGAGAGAGATGTCATGTTTTGGATTTGAAGGCTCAAGATGCTAAATTCTAGCTAGTAAGACAAGGCTCGTGCACGCAAGAGGCCTAGCTTTTCCTGGCCAGCCCAAACATCATCATTTTCATGCCAACTTTTAAGGTCTTTGCAAGCGTCATTTCAAAAACTTGTCAACACCAATTCTAATCCTCATGACCTCAGCTTTACAATGATCCCAAGTTTGTGGAAAACACACGAGAGATAAGAGAGATATGGAGTTTTGGCTATGGATGACTTCATGGCCATCCAAGGCAAGAAGCCAGGATTGGATTTTTGTGCATTTGTGATAATTATTTGCATGGTATTTATCATGCACTTCATGCACATGCCTCATGATTTATTTACATCATTTTCTTTAATATTGATTAAATCAAAACAACTTTTATGTCAAAAATTATTTTAATTAATTAAAAGCCTAAAACTAATATTTAATGATTTTTTTGTGTGATTTTATATGTTAATTAAATTAATGATAGAAAACAAATCAAGTGAAAAATAAATAAATGAAAAGGGTTACAAAAGAAAATAGTCAAAAAAGTTAAAAATGAATGGGGTGGGTGATGAACCCATGCCCTTTGGGTCACAGTTAGGGGCCTCATCCACCAAGCCAAGCTATTGTTTGTGATTCAAACCTGTTCTACATAACAACAAGAACTCATTTGGAAAGTTAATAAACATTCAAGCTTCATGATATGCATGCTCATGATTTCCCTCCATCTTGCCCAAAAAGGAAAATTTCCCTCCACTATTTCTCTCACCAATGTGCTCACCTTCCAGTTCATACACCTCGCGTACACTTCATTCTTTTCACTCTCTATTTTCCCTCAAAACGCAAGAAACATCTCATCTTTGTAACACTGAACGCACGCTTCCCTCACTTTTTCTCAAACTTTCAGTTTTTCCCATAAAGCCCTCCAACGGATCTTTATGCTCAAAGAAACTGTTTCCCTCACCTTGAAACTCCTATTTAAACACTTTCCATTCATTCATTTCACACACACAAGAGCTCCATCCTCTCTCAAATCAACTTTCTATATTTCTCACTTTTGAAGCAAATTCCTTTAAATCTCTCATTTTTATTGCTTTGGATCTCAATCCTTGGTGATTTCTAATCATTTGAAGTTGAAGAAATAAGATCAACTGGGTTTCTTTCTCTTGAAATCAGAGGCTTAGTGAATTTATTTTTCACTTTGAGGTAAGCTTATTTTAACTTCAAATTTTCATTCCAGCTTGAATTAATGCTTTGAATCATGTTCATGATGTGTTAGCTGGCCAAATAATATGTTTGATGTATTGATTTTGTGGATTTTGAGCTTGAATCATGATTTACAAGCTTCTTGATATTTTGTAAAATTGCATTATCAGTAACTTTTGTGTACATATTTCTCTCTGATCTTGCATTGTTTGAGAAATCCATGAGCATTATGTTAATCCTTGTTATTTTGTGAACAACTTTGAGGTTTAGATCATGTTATTTGGTTAATTATCGAGAGAGAAATTTGGGTCTGAAATATGGTTGATGGATCTGTTTTTGAACTTGTTATAATTTCATGCATACAATGATTTCCGTGCTCATTTTCTTCATGATCCTTGCTTCATTTTTTAAAATTCTTGTTGCTATCATGTTCTACACACTTTGATCTTGAGTTTGGGTTTTGATTTCATCTCATTTCAATGAGAGTCAAGAGAGTTATCTCACCTGGAAAATTGTATGAAGAAACTGATTTTTGAATTAGGGTTTGGTTAGAGGTTAAGGGTGATGACGTGTTTTGCTGTGATTGAACATGATATAAAAACTTTTGCAGAGCGTTTTGATCAAATCAGGTGTAATAGATCTGTTTCATATTTGAATTTTATTTCATTTTAATTGTTTTATGAAAATTATTTTTAATAGTTTCACCTATTCAAAAATTATAAAAAAAAATATTTTAGACTTTATTTTCAGTTTACTTTTGGATTTTAAATTTTATTTTATCATTTTATCATTTTATCATTTTTGGATGATTAATTAATTCATAGAGATTAATTTTGTGTTTTAATCACTTATTTAGATTTTTGATTTTATTTTCCAATTTCCAAGAATTTAAAAAATCACAAAAAACAGTTTCTGGTTTCTTTAGGATGTTAGGTCAATCTTGATATTTTTATATCATTTTTATCACTTATTTTCATTTGATTTTAAAATTTGTGTAGCTTGATTGTCATTTTTCTAAATCCACTTGCTTATGTTACAAGTTTGATTTAAATCTCTAATTTTATCAACTTGTAAAAGTCAAAACTAATTTGATTAGGGTCCTTGGATGAGTTAAGATCTTGAAAATAATTTTTTTGAATTCTAAACTTTGATCTTATATTTTTCTGAAATTATTTTTTAAAAACATGTCTAGTTTAAGCACATTGCTAACTAGTCTTGATGTTTGCATTTCAAAAAGTTACTTCTTCTTCAATACAAGGATCATAACCTTTTCTTATGACTTTTATAAGTCCTTAGGGAGTTAGATTTAATTTTGTTTGAATTTACAAGTCCTCTTTCTATTTTTAGCATAATTGTTTATTGAATGTGTCCATTGTGACTTGCTTGAACTTCTTGCCTTTAATTTGCTATTTTGTGATAAATTTTGGGGATGATTTTTTTGCTCATGATGATCCTTGGATACTCAGGATCTCATTATCTTGGAACAATCTAATTGATACCTTTTATCTATTTGATGATCACTTTGTATTGAACTCTTAAATTGTGCAAGTTTTGAACCCTAGTTTGTGACTCTGGATAAATTCTTTGAGCCAATCCTTTCCATGATTGTGATTCATTGATATTTAGAGACATGATAAACTCAAGGATATCCTTATAAAGGCTTGAGAGGAATTTTATCTCCTTTGATCATTTTCTCATTCCATTTTGAGATTTCTCTTTTCTTATGTTTCTTTGTGGATTATGTGAGATATAACGAATGCACTTGTGCAATCTTTAAGGAACCAAGTTCCTTATTCATTCTAATAGTATGTTTAGGGTCTTGAGTTCATGTTTATAAACCATTCAAGTGCTCTAACACTTTGCCTTTGTTTAGAGATTATTTGCTCATCATTTGTGATCATAGTTTAGGAGGATGTTCTTGTACACTTCCATTCAAATTCTAATGATCCAAAATGGTTGAAGTCCCTTTACTTATACTTCTAACATCATGACTTATGACCTATAATTCAATGATCATTTGATTATTTAATTGACATTTCATTGTCAACTCATCATGATGACAGTTAGGAGCCACATATCTTTGTTTTAACCTAGTTTGTTTGTGATGATGTTTTGAATTCTCTAAAGGACCAATGTCCAACATATATGTGTTTAAGTATTGATATTAACCTCTCTTATCATCTCATTTATCATGCTTCTTTTATCCTTTGTTAATTAATTATTTACTAACTTACATGGTGATACAAAAGAATCTATATTCTCTTTTCTACTTGTGTTTTGAGCATCATTGTCTAGTGATTGTCTCATGAGCTTTTGTGCCAAGTCCCATGAATGTATCTTAATGTTATATACTTTCCATAATATCTAAGAACATTGAATTTGATTTATTTAGATCATATTTCATTTATGAATCAAGTGACTATACTTTGATCATATATCATGTGTTGTACCCCAAAATTTTCCCTCTCATTTTATCAAGATTCTCCTCACAAGACTTCTTGGACTCAAGACCAGATTAGGGTTTGCTCAGCTCAAGACCTCATCTAGCACTGATGACCAGAAATTAGGGTTTGAGTTTGCACATGTATTTTTGGACTTCCAATGCCTCATGTGACTTTCATGCTTCATGTTGGACCTCTAAGATTGCTCATACCAAGTTTCGAGCCTTGAATCACTTTTTTGCCCAGTCAATTGGACAGTTGACCTAAAAATCAGTTGTATTGGGGAAAATTCAACTGTGGCCAATTTATAGTCAAACCTCATAATTTTTTATCCACATCAACATTATAAACTCATATGAATCATTTGATCAAGTTTGGACCATAACTCCTCAAGAAATTTGATCAGATCATCAATAGGGCAAAATGGTCAAAATTAGGGTTTTGATTGTAGAAGGGCAATTTCTGATTTTTTACATAGCAAATGACCAATTTGGTTTAAGCATGATTTCAAGGACTCAATGGAATCATCTTGACCTAATCACAAGGTTCAAAATATCTAAAAAGCATTGGATTGACAGATGAATTTTTCAGTCAACTGATCAATAATCAACTGTACACTGAAAAGTCAAACTTTGACTTTTTGGTTAAAATCAAGTGCCAAGGGTCATATTTCATCAAGATGTGTCAAATCATGACACTTTTTCACCAAGAAACTTAAATTTGGAAATTAGGGTTTAAGTTTAAAAATTTTCATAACTTAGAATTTTTCTAAGTTATGAAAATTTCTTATTTTTTCCCAAACTTTCCCAACTTTTTCACTATGATGCAATTGGATTCTAAGAAAACTTCCAACATGAAAGTTGTATTCCTACACAAAATATACAACTTTGATTCACAAAGTTTTTCCAAAAGATGCTTGGATATCAAGTTATGATTTTGTGAATAAGGGTCCATAAACTTTTTAACTTAGTGAAAATTTGCCCTAGTTTAGGCAGATTTTGACCTAACTTCATGGCAATTTTTCACCTAGTTCCAATAGGAATCTTAAAATTTATTTCAAATATGGATTGTATAGCATGTTACAAGCTTTCCAAAATGTCCAAGAGCTATCCAAGATCATTTATGGTTATGGAGAATCGAAGAAATGAAAATGGTAAATTATCACTTTTGTTCAAGACATTTTTCATAATGGTTCAAGTTGCAAATCTGTCCTAAGCATGCTTGTACTTGGTTTTACAGGTTCTAATCCCTTATACACTCTAAAATTGAATTCAAACACATTGGACAATGGCTTTATTCTGAGCTATGGAGCTTTGTACAAAGAATTATTCCAAAAATGGCATAAAGGTTACAATGCTACTTTGATAAAGCATGCCTTTTGCAATTTTGTTTATCTTGAGCCATGGACCTAATCTCTTTTGGAAAACAAAGTCCACAAATATCAGGCAAAGTTCACCAGCTATGTGCATCTAAGTAACTAGCAAGTACAAGCTTTTGGGCATTGTCATTTCACCTTTCTTCGAAAACAAGCAATTTGGCAAAAGTCCACACAACTGGTCCATCTGATAAAACCAAGCCTTTATCTCATTTCAAACAACCTCAGAACTTTGTTGCAAGCCTAAACACGATTGTCCAACCTCTCAAACACCCTTAAACACAGAAATCACCATTTTCTGCCCAAACAGGACATCATTTGCAGAACCACTTCCAAAACAATATTGGCTCGTGCGTTTTGCTTTGAATCACTTCAAACACATTCCATACATCACACCTAAGTTGTTCATGCCTTTGTCAAGCAACTGTAACCCCTGTTCGAGCTTCACCATTTTCATTTTCTGAGTTTGCAGGTTGACTTCTATAGGAGGTTTCAAGCAACTTCAAGGCCAACTGAGTATTGGGATAGCTTGAGGGAACTTCAAGCAAGCTCACAAGAACTTCAGGCCTCACTCAAAGTGCCCATATTGCCATATCCAAACTCAACTGAACAAGGATTTGAACTGAACCAGGGCGCGCGCGCAAAGACGAAGGTCAGGGACGAAGTGAGCTTGGGCTTGGGCCTTCTGTTTCACTTTTCACACCCCCCTGTTTTTATTTGCACCCCCCTTTGTATTTTTTGATATTTTTCATATTTTCTTGATATTTTTATATTTTTGACTTTTATTATTTTTTCTGAACATTATAAAATCAAAAAAATATTTTCTTAATTTTTGCATTTTTATTTTAGTATTTTTTTGGCATAAAAAATAGTTTATTAATAATAATATACTTTAGTTTCTTAAATAAAACTTGTAAATAATATAAAAATATTATATATTTTTATTTTTATTATTTATACACTTAAAATAATATTTTCATACATATTTCAATTTTTTAATATTTTGTATATATTATTATTACTCTTTCTTGTACATAAATGAAATAAATAAAATAATATAGAATATATTTTCTTTTAAAAAAAATTAGGGTTTTCACCCTTTCAAAAATAATCATTTTATTTTCTTATTTTTAAGACATAAATAAATTTATTTTCTCATACATAAAATTAATACAAAAACATTTCTTGCATATTTGCATTTAATTGCATATTTAAATAATTGTTTATTTATTTATTTGTACAATAAATTCAATTTGGTTGTAATAGTTTTAGGGTTTTATTTTGAGCAATATCCCCCTATTCAAAATTTGTATCCCCCTCCCCATAATATTGTTGTAATAGTCTAGATTTACCTTACGCATTTATTGCTTTCATATGCCATGATAGTAAATTAGGGTTTTGTATGCAAAGACCAAAAATCAAACAAATAGCATAACCTAATACAAGACAAAAATGCATGAAAAATGACAACACCTTGCACACAAGCACCTCTAGGGTTTCATCCACTTTGTTGCCTTAAAATGACCCTGGTATGCATGCTAGGTATCTTGGCAAAACAAAATCAATCAAAACAAAAAGATCATAGTCCCTCGATGACGCTATCAAAATGTTGCCTAAAAACAAATGATCTTAGTCCCTAAAACTTGCTAAGATACTTGGCACCATTGCTATCATGATCATACGATGACCCACGCCCGTCCCGTTTAACATCTAAAGATAAGGTTGTTTACCAAATGCAATGTTAAAACAACAATGTCAAAGGAATAAAAATGTGTAAGAAAGACTTTTTAGTAGGTAGACAATTCCTAGTTACTTGATCTCTTGCAAAACATCCTTGCTATTTCCAAAAACACACAACACATTTCAAAACAATTTCCAAACAACTTTCAAACATTGAAACATTTTTCAAAAGACAAACATCTTTGTATACATTCTTACAAACAAGAATCATTACAAAGATTGCCTAAACAAAGGCCTCTTTTCAAAATACTTTTAAAACCACACAAAGCACCATTTGAAACAATTGAAAAAGCAAAGCAAATGATCTAAAACAAGTAACTAAGAGCCCATGGAAAACCATGGATGAAAAGGGTTCTAGCACCTTCCCTTTTCATAATCTACCCCCTGAACCCAAAAACAATCTCAAAGGTCTTTCCTGTAATTTTTTACCTTTCCTTTTGGATAAAATAAAAGTCGATGGCGACTCTTGCTAAACCGAAACATTTGCGAACACAAACGCAAAACCTCAAGTCAGTTCTCCCACCGCATCACATCGTGACACTTGAGTATGTTATCTTATTAACATTTTTTAGTCCTTAAGTTCATGATTGATATATTGTGAGGGTCTCATTATTACCATATGACATATAAGATGTCATTTCATTCTTACTTGATCTTTATTAACCTTATTTTATTTAAGACAAGTATATCCATCCTTAGATGATGTTGTTCATCAACTAGGTAACTTTTCTTGTGTAAGAAGTTTCATCTTCTCACTTGGTTACTCTTGAGTTTCATATTGAGTTAACTTAATATATAAGTCACACTTTGCATAATTCTTCAATTATGCTCTCTTCTTTTGATATTTAATTTTTCTATATATGCATTCCTTTAGCCATGCTTGTCTTGTTTGAATGTTTGATCTAAGAAATCATTTTCTACTGACTTGTATGCGTTGACTCCTTATAAACATGTTCCCTCTTCATCTATCCCTTTCTTGTGTTTCACCCATCTTTAGGGACATGGTAGGGTTTGATTTTGACCTAGTCTTGCCTTAACTTTTGATATGCTTAAGTTGTGATACCTTAGGGGTGTTATAGGTATTTAATATATGTTATCTATAAGTGTTTTCTTCTGAATTCACTATTACTTAACATGTCTTGCCATGTTCACATGATCAAACCCTTGTTCTCACCTCACGTCACAACTTTGATTGAAACTAGTTTACGTATTTTGGTGTTTGTACCATGTTTTCAATGACTATTTTAACTCCTTCTTGATCATGAGGTTTATTATAAGTGTATAAAATGTCTATTTTTTCCCTTCTTATTAACTTTACCTCTTCTTTTTCTATATGGTTTTCTTGTTAGCAATGCATGGGGACTTATGTCTACTTAGGGTTGTTTGTGATACTTTCTTTGTTTGATTGTGTTGTGAATCTTTCTTAAGTGTGTCTATTTTATTATGAGGAGTCCTTGATGTGTTTGATTCTTACTTTTAAACTTCTCCATATATCTCACTTCATTTCACATTCTTATACCATGTTTGGTTAGACACTTGACACATGAATGCTCCTATGCTAGTATGCTTGCCTTTATTTACTTTTCTTGTGATATTTAAATCTCTAACTTTTGTGCATGACCCTTAGGGAATTATTTTGACATGTCTAAGTGTTATCTTTTATGTCACATTTCTGCCCCTTTTTGGTTTGCCACTTAGTTGTTGCCCAAGTCTTATCTTGTTACTTGTTTGAGTTTTATCTCTTTTCATCATGTGAACTTGTCTTGATTAGGTGATGTTTATCAACATGTAAACCCTCAATGATTATTTTTGAGGACTTAAACCATGTTTATACTTAGATGTCTACCTCTTGTATCATCCTTTCTTGCATGTTTTGCCATGTGTTGAAGTTTTGTCTTTTATATGCACACTTGCACCTCCACTTGCCTAGTTAGGTAATAGTTATTTCTTTTTTACCGTTGTTGTCATGCTTAGGATAGTCTAAGGTGTTTAACATGCTTGGACCAAAACTAACACCCTACATTGATGTGCTTTTATTCCAAGCTCTTTTGTGATTGCTTATCATTTCTCTCTTATCCCCCCTTCTTCACTTCTTCAAGTATGTCTGTGAGATTTTCATCCCTTTTGTGTTTTACCACATGGACTTGTATGTTCAATGATGTTTTATCATCCTTATATTTTATTTGAGACTTGATGTTTTGTCATCTTAATGCATGTATTCTTGATGTTTTATCATCTTTATGTGATGTTTTACCATCTCTTCTCTTATGTGTTTTATCACATTGTTTTATGGGCTTGATGTTTTATTATCTTTATGTGATGTTTTATCATCTCTTTTCTTATGTGTTTTATCATATTGTTTTGTGTGCTTGATGTTTTATCATATCTTAATTAATGTATTATCATCTATGTGTGATGTTTTATCATCTCCCCTCTTTATCTTGATGTTTTATCATTCCTTCTATACTTGTTTCTTCTTCCTCTTCTTCTCTTTTATGAGATTGACATGTTCCCCATAGGATCTTTAGTTCATTATTCTCCAAGTTTGAACTAAATAAACCTTAGGTTTGTTATCCATGCATGACAACATTAGGAAGATCTCCCTCTTATCCCAACTTTAGGTCCACAAGCATGACAACTTATAGGATTGAGATCCTCTTTTGTTAGTATTTTTTAATTTGCATTCATGTTAAAACTAAAACTCTTTTTATTTGGCAAATTTCTAACATACTCTAAAAATGCAAAATCCTTTTTCAAGGTAAAAAATATCAACCAGTGCAAACCTTTTTGTATTCGGACTTTTTCTTTTAAAATCTTTTCAAAAAGGACATTCTTTACTAGCATTATTCATAAAAAACATGTAACTCACCAAAACCTTTGAGGTGAACTACGAGTGCCTTGATCCGCATTGCACGGTCGGTGGTACGTAGGCATAAAAGTTCACAACCGCGGAAGGCACGACTAACAAAAACATTATTTTGTATATACTTTTCATGCATTCCCTTTTAGCATTAAGCTTTATATATAGATTAGATACACCCCTAGAATAGAACAAACTTAAGTGGATCTTGTGGAGTACCACATACGTGAGGGGTGCTAATACGTTCCCCTTGCATAATCAACTTCATTACCCTTTCTATTGGTCGTGAGACCATGTTCTTTCCTTCCTTTAGGTTTACTAAGTGTTTCCTTTCTCGGTATTGGGATAAATAACATTAATGGTGACTCTTCTGTCTTAGCCTCCATTTGCGTTTCGATATCCCATACGCAATAGGTGAGATGGATAGATGTGTGAAAACCTCGCAATCAAGGCAGTCTTGGCATTAAAGATGTGGCAGATTTGAATATTGCTTTACTTAATAAGTGGAAATGGAGATTATTAAAGGAGCCCAACACGGGAAGATATGGGAATATTAAGGTTAAAGTTATGATCAAGGATAGTAGCATGCTCCATAGTGGATACTATGATACCGTGAGAGAACTGACTTGAGGGTTTTGCATTTTATCGCAAATGTTGCGGTTAGCAAGAGTCGCCACCGACTTTTCTTTTATCCAAAAGGAAAGGTGAAAAAGCACAGGAAAGACCTTTGAGATTATTTCTTGAGTTCGGGGGGTAGACTATGAAAAGGGAAGGTATTAGCACCCTTTTCATCCATGGTTTTCCATGGGCTCTTAGTTACTTGCTAGATCACTTGCTTTTGTTTTGAAATTGTGCTTTGTGTGGTTTTGAAAGTATTTTGTAAAAGAGGCCATTGTTTAGGAAATCTTTGTAATGATTCTAGTTTGTAAGAATGTATACAAAGATGTTTGTCTTTTTGAAAATGTTTTCAATTTTTGTAAGATGTTTGGAAATGTGTGTATTTGTTTTGAAAATAGAAAGGATAGTTGTTTTGAAATGGAGCAAGTAACTAGAAGTCATCTACCTACTCAAATGTATTTCTTGTTCATTTCCTTTTCCTTTGATATTGTTGTCTTACTATTTATTTGGTAAGAAACCCTATCTTTGGATGTAAACGGGACGGGCGCGGGTCATCGTATAACCATGATTAGCAATGTTTTAAAGTATCTTAGCATTTTTGAGGGACCAAGATCATTTTGTAAGGCAAATTTGAATAGCGTCATCGAGGGGCTATGATCTTATACTTGTTTGTTTTTCTAAGATACTTCGCATGTGTAATATGGCCATTTTTATATAAGGCAACCAAGTGGAGTAACCCTAAGGGTGCTTGTGTGCAAGTGTGTCATTTTCATGCTTGATTTTGTATTGGATTAGGGTTTTCTATTTGATTTGTATTTATCTTGCCATTCAAACTGTTGTACCCCAATTTTTTCCCCTAAAATCCCTTCATCATACCATATTGTTTCAATCACCACAAAATCACATTAGGGCTTTTGGTTCTTCTCCCTATCTTTAACCTTGCTCTTTGAGGAGTTACCAAGCCCCTTGACTTGTTTTCTTTGGTGATCATGGATATTTTGCTTTGATTTTCTCTCTAAATTAACAAAATACAATATTTTTTTGTCTTACTTGTTAATAATGTAGGTAAACGCAATGAGGTTTAGCAAGTTGCATCATAGGTTCATGAGTTTATTTCCATGCCCTAGTCAAAAGCTTGAGAGATTCAAACTTCACCATTGAAGTTGTTTTGAAGTTTGTATGGAAGTAGTTTTGGTGGCCATGAGTACTCATCCTCATCCTCAACAAATCCTATTCACAAAGGAAGAATATTGGCACAAAAAGTTTGTTCAAACTTGGCAAAGTTCCACCAAGCATTCTCTTGATCTAGAGGCTTGGGTTTTGGACTTCAGAGGGGCATATCTTTCTCACCTTTTGGTATTTTTGAGTTATTCCAAAAACATTATTCTCTTCAAAGAGTTACCAATAAATCACTTCAAAATCCCAAGGAGTTTTCATGTGGAAGAAACTTGGTGAAGAAGAAAGGTTACAAGTCATCCAGATGAATCCCTCATTTTCCATATGTGACTTCAAATGGTCATAACTTGGTCAATTTTTATCACTTTGAGCCCATTATTTTTTCATGATGATTCGAAGCATGTGTGCTTCATGCCTTCTTTTATGTGAAAAGTGAAAAAATGAATGGAAATTTCCTTAAGAATGCAAGAGATTATAAGCCATTTCATGATTTTTGGCCAACTTCAACAAGTCATAACTTGCTCAATTTTTTTGAGATTTTAAGTGGTTAAAATTGAAAAATTCCATTCAAGAGGTCTACTTCATTCCATCTTTTTTAATCAAGTGCAAATTCTAAGCGCAAGGCCATGTTTGGATGCAAGAGATTATAGGTCTTTTTTTAAGAAGAATTTGAAATATTTCTAAGTATGGAAAGTCAACTCTTTTTCTTCAACTTTGACTCCATGTAATTCTCAGCTCAAGTCTCCATTTGATTCCATTCTTTTTCCATTTCAAAGCTTGTTACCTCATCTTTCCAAAGCATCAAGATTTTTTCCCTAAGACTCCTTGAGGTGGAAATGCCATTGGAATGAACTTGGTAACTTAGAACTGAAGTTTCACCATAAGTCATAATTTGAAATCCATGTTTTGACCTTTGAACATCAAATTAGCACGCGTTTATGGTCTAAACATGTTCAAACAAGTTGCCAAAGTGGATTAGAGCCTTGAAACGCAAGGATTTGATGAGTTTTGATGCAAATCAGATAACACTTTGCTCATGTATCAGGTTCACACGATTTCCCTCCAAATTTCATCATTCCACACGCTTGAGCATTCCATTTGATTCCCTATAAATAGAGGGTCATCCCCCATTCAATTTCCCAAGCTTAGATAGCCAGAATCACCCTGCCAAACTTACTTCACAACTCAGAATTCAGCTACTTAGAATCCTATCCTCAAGCTTTTTTCAATCCATTTTTCCATCAATTCACCTTCCTTGATCTTCCCTGAACCTAACCATATAATTACATTCAAGAATCGTGCCCTACATTACTCCATAGAAGTCCAGTTTCAGAGCTCTACAACTCAACTTCAATAGGTAGATTCCTTCATCAATTCCTCAAAACTTTGGTATCATTGTGTTGCTCTCATTGCCCTGGTTCTAGATGCAACACTTACTTTCATCTGGAAGCACGTTTTGACCATGAATTTTCAAATCCCCTTTCAAAACTTTCTTTCTAAATTGCTTGAGTTACAGTCTATATAAATTGGGCGCGAAGGTGTGGTTGTCTTCGTCTTGAAGAGACGAAGCGAATGGCATAGGTCTGAGCTTCTGATTTTACAGTTTGAGAGACCTGCAATTCGTGAGGCTGGGGGTTGAAGAGACCAACGTGTCACCTTCTAACCAATGAAAGCGTGCCATTTGTATTTTTTGAATTTCTGATTTTACATTTGATTCAGTGCTTTATTCAGTAAAAAACATGATATGCACAGCGCGCCAGATCCTTTGGATTTGATTACTAACGTGTTTTCACTCTCATCCAATGGTCCACATCTTTTTCTTTTATTTTCTTTTTCTGATTTTTATATTTTAATTGTTTTAAATTTCAAAAAATCATAGAAAAATCATTTTTAGTCCAAAAAATTTGAAAGAATTATGAAAAATATTTTTGATTATTCTCTTTCTGATTTTTATTGTTTCATAATTTATTTTTGTGTTTTGGTATTTTTTATGAATTTTACACTTATTTGATTTGTTTAAAATGTTTAAAAATACTTTTACATATTTTTAAATTCTGAAAAAATTAAGGAATGATCCAATGATATTGAGACAAATATTGGTGACCTTATTTTATTTTTGTTTCTGACTTTACTATTTTTAGCTATTTTTGTTTGTTTTGCCCATTTATTTTAATTTTTAAAAATAGTTTCTGACTTTTAAAAATTCCGAAAAATTTCTTAAAATTACTTGAGCATTTATCTTATTTTATTTTATGCTTTTATTCTTTTATGCTTTATGTACTATTTATCTTTTAGCATTTACATTTTATGCCATTTTCATCTTTGCTCACCTGAACATTTATTTTCTTGTCATTTTTACATTGCTCACTTGAGCTTTTCTTTTTCTTTTTTCTAAGATACTTAATAACCAACTTAAACCCTAAAAAACTCTTAATGGCACTTGGACTATTTGGTTACTATCCTTGGCGTGATGGAGCAGTGGACTTTTCTTGGACTTAGGATTAGAAGTCTTGGCCTATCTTGGATACCTTGTGATCTTATCTGATTATTTTGTCTGGAGCTCTTGGACTATTTGTTGTTATGTGCAGGTTTTTGTGATTACATCCTCCGTTTGTAATCTGGAATTCACCCGTATACAGTCGTTACTCTGCCCAATTTTTATGAATACTTAATGCATTTGAAGAGGTCTAGTATCTTTGCTTGCTTGGTTTCAATCCAAAGAATGGGAATTCTATCTTGGCTCATAATGTCAAATTTTGGAGTCTTGTTGGTTAGATGGTCCTTATCCTTAGCTTTTACTTTATGTTTTAGGATAGCCTCTTCTTCTCCTCCCATCTTCTTTAATTTCAAAATATTCTCCCTCCTTTTGAAAACCCTTCTTGTTTATAAACTTGAACCACTTTCATAATAAACTTGGACTTATGTCCATGCATTTTCAAAATAATTTTCATCAATAAACTTCAATCATTTTAATAATACTTTGACACTTTTTTTGTGAGAAGACTAAAAGTCAATCAATCTCATTTCAAACCAATTTGCCACTTTGGCTTTTATCTTTAAAATTTTTCTCAAAAGATTAGACTCTTGCCAATCCTTGTAGTGATGCAAACAACTATACTTCTACAATATGTAGTGGAGAGAGGTATTTTCCACTTGGGTGTTGAGTGAGGCATTGTTGATTTTAAAATCCAAGCCATATCCTCCACTTTGAGATGATGCAAATCCTTCTTTCTCATGATTGTGGATAGTAAGTATGTTTTCCACACGGACAATGATGATGACGTCTTATCTCATAAAATTAACCAACACACTTATGTTTTAAATTTTTTAAAGGTGAACTACGTGTACCCTGATTCCTTATTGCATGAAAGGTGGTACGTAGGCACTAAAGGTTCGCAACCGCGGAGGGTGCAAAAATCATAAAAAATATATTTCATTTCTTACCTCCACCATCTATTTCTATACAACACATTTTCATAGCCAAAATATGCAGATTTTTCAAAGAGATTCCTGCGGAGTACCGTAGATGTTTAGGGTGCTAATACCTTCCCTTTACATAACCAACCCCCTTACCTTGAATCTTTCCCCCTTTTTTTGGTTACTCGCTCTTTTCCCATTCCTTTGGAAACAATAAAGCGCGGTGACAATTTTTATTTTGATCTGTACAAAGTCTAGTCAATCCAATGGCTTAGTCTTGAACATTTCTACCGCTACACAAACCCTAATTACTAGCATGTTATGTAAAAAGCGGTAAATTGCGTAATTTAAAGATTACAACGCTATTATAACATTTTATGGGAGGGGGGGGGGGGGGGTATACAAATTATGAATGGGGATTTTCAATAATGTAAACCTAATTTAATTTATTACAACCAAATCGAATTTGTACGAATATTTGAATAAATAATATACAATATAAAATAAATATGCGATGGTATGTGTATGCAAGAAAAGATTTTTGTTTTGTTTTTTATATGAAAAGGAGTTTTTGAACTAGACCTAATAATTTAAGGAAAAAAAAAGGAAATTATTTTTATAAATTGGTTAACCCTAATTCTAATTTGTAAAAGAAAATAAAGTTCTTTAAGGATTATTTATGTATATTTTTGTCTTAAAAATAATAAAATAATATTTTATGAAATATTTAGTCTTTTTATAGGTCAAAATAAATATTTATGAGTGTGAGAGAAAAGAAATAAATATTAACCTAATTCTATTTTATTTTACAAGTTTATTAAGAAAAATAATTAATATATAACTAAATAAAAATACTTTTTCATGAGAAAATAAAATAAAATGAACAAAATGAAATATTTAACATTTTTATATTTTTTATGATTTTATAATATTTAAGAAAAATATTTAATGAAATAAACAAAAATAAAATAAATACATGAAAATAAATTGGGCCAAGGGTGTCCTGAGTAATCAGGAGGTAGTATGTTAGAAAAAAATATGAGGCCCAGTTGCTGAGCCCACGTTGCCAAGTGACCAAAAACAAAGCTGAAAAAATATGGAAAATGCAAAACCTATGCAATTTCTGTGCGCTGCCTTGACACTAGGGTGGCTGTACATCCGTTAGTTCAAATGAAACTAAAAATAGATAACACAAAGTTCTTCCTTGCCCTGTACTTCGTCTTCTTCCTCTAGCCAGCCGGACCCCCTGTATCTCTCTCATTTCTCCATAAAAATGGAAACTTCAAACATGAAAATGGTAGTACTCTTACCCACGATTTCAACCATATAACTCATGTTAACTATCAGTCAAAGATCAATGCTAATTTCAATGGCCCTAATTTGAAACCTAATTTTTACAGAAATTTGAAATCTAAAATTCTCTATACACAATGAATATAAATGAAATCTATGAACATGGTTGGTTTTATCACAAGGATATCTACATTTTATCTTCACAAATCGAGACCAAAGGATGCATGTATGAAGAGTAGAAGTTAGAGTTCTTACCTCTTTCAGCTGAGATCGTGAATGGAGTTTGAATGAGTTTGGAGAAGGCCTGAAGATCCCTTTAGCTTTCCTGGACCTCCCTGAGTATGCTCTAATCCTTACCTTGTCTTAAAAGTTCCTGAATCTCCCTATCCAAGTCAACCTGCAAGCTTGAAATGTAAAAATGGGAGATGGAGAAGGAGGAGTTACAGTGAAGAGATGATGGTCTGAAATACTTAGATATGATATAGGTTAAGTGTTTAGGTGATTAGAACTTGAAACGCACGAGTAGATTTTTGGATTGCTATGCTTGACGCAAAACTGTAAGTTATGGCAAGTTTTTGGTGATAGAGAGTTTAGGAGAGTTTCTGGCCTTTAGAAATCGTGTGTTAGGTTGTAATATGTTTATTTATAAGTATAGAGAAGGTTTCCAATCAATTCCACAACATGTTTCTGAGTTAAAGGCTTTTTGCTCTATTGTTCGCCTTTTAAGAAAAGTGAGGAGACATCTCTCTACATGCTTGTACAGGCCTGGTTTGAGTTGGTACAAGTCCTAGATACTTTGATTTTGGTTTATAGGACTTGTGTATGCAAAAGTAACAGGTACAAGGCTCAAGGAATTGATAAATGCAAAAGTTGTGCTTTCCTAAAATGGAAATTGCAACTTTGTGCCATTTATGGAATTAAAGCTTGGACAAAGGCTCTTATGTTGGATTAAAGCTTTATCAACTGTGTAAGCATTAAATTATGGAGTGAGAAACAAGTTTGAGACCTGTAAAGCAAGGATTATGCAGCCTAGGCTTGGATTTGAATTTTGGTTCATCATGAAATGGCTTGAAATCAAAGTGAGAAATTGCCAACTTCATCTCTTCGATTCTCCCTACTCAAAAATGACATCAAGGCGTTCTTGGACATTTTGGAAAGCTTGCAATGTGATCTATAACTCATATTTGAATTTATTTCCAAGATTATACTTGGAACTAGGTGAAAATTTGCCATGAAGTTAGGTCACAAAACTGCCTAAATTAGGGCAAAATTTCACTAAGTTATTTTAGTTCATGAGCATGTATTCACAAAATCATATCTTGAGATCTAAGCATCTTTAGGAAAACATTTGTGAAACAAAGTTGTAGATTTCATGGAGATATACAACTTTCATGTTGGGAACTTTCTTTGAATCATCTTGTATCATGGTGAAAATTTAGCTTAAAGTTGAGAAAAAATAAGAAATTTCTATACTTAGAAAAATTTCTATGTTAAGAAATTTCATATTTCAAAACAAAATCTTCAATCTTTGATTTATTGATGAACAAGTTTCACATTTTGACATGTTTTGATGAATTGTGATCCTTGGTATTTTATTTTGACCAAAAAGTCAATGTTTGACTTTTCAGTATACAATTGACTTTTGATTAGTTGACTGCAAAATTCATCTGTCAATCCAATGGACTTGCTATGTTTTGAACCATATCATTAGGTCAATATGATGCAATTGAACTCTTGAAATCATGCTTTAATTCAATTGATCATTTGTTAGGTAAAAAAATCAGAAATTGCTCTTTCTCAGTCAAAACCCTAATTTTGACCATTTTGCCCTTTTGATGATTTGATCAAATTTCTTGAGGAATTGTGGTCCAAACATGATCAAATGATACATGGGAGTCTAAAATGTTGATTTGGATAAAAAATTATGAAGTTTGACTGTAAATTGGCCATGGTTGACTTATTCCCAATATAGTTGATTTTTAGGTCAACTGTCCAATTGACTGATAAAAAAATGTGATTCAAGGCTGGAAACTTGACATGAGTAATCTTAGGGGTCTATAATGATACTTGAAAGTCACATGAATAATTGATAGTCCAAAAATCTTTGCGCAATCCCAAACCCTAATTTTGGGTTATTAGTGCATGATGAGATGTCTTGAGCTGATCAAACCCTAATCCAGTCTTGAGTCAAAGAGATCTTATGAGAAAAGTATTGATAAATGAGAGGGAAAATTTTGGGGTACAACAGCTGCCCCTGTTCAATCTTCTTAAACCTGAAGAGTTAGATTGGCGAGTTTTGCCATTCGTGACTTGAAGGTGAAAGATGATTGGACACTAGAGTGCCCAGAAATTTGCACTCGACGATGTGTAGTTGAAGGAATGGGCTTAAAGATGCCATTTAGAGAGGTGATAGAGTCTTTTTGGGAGATGGGCTTGTAGATGCCATCCAAGAATGCTTGTTGATTTGTAATTTGTGAGCCGAAAGAATGAGTATCACAATGGCGTGCATGTTTGGAGCGTACCTGAACTGTATCTAGGAGCTGATTTTGACTAAGTATCAGAATGGCATCCATGTCTAGAGCGTATTTGAATTGTATCTGAAAACTGAGTCCGAATGAGTATCAGAATGGCATCCGTGTCTAGAGCGTATCCGAACTGTATCTGTAAGTTGTATCTGAATGAGTATCAAAATGACATCCGTGTCTGGAGCGTATCCGAACTGTATCTGAAAGTTGAATTTGAATGAGTATCAGAATGGCATCCATGTCTGGAGCGTATCTGAACTGTATCTGAAAGTTGAATCTGAATGAGTTATCAGAATGGCGTCCGTGTCTAGAGCGTATCTGAACTGTATCAAAAGGTTTTGAATATTTGTTAATGGTAGCTATTAACCTTTTCCTGAAAAGGGTAAAATGTTAGATAAAACATAATGCTTATGTTATATTAAATTCATAGTATAATGCATTCGTGTTATCAATGTTTATGATATATGGATGCAATGCATGCGTATATGAGCTAGTTTGTTGCACTGCTGTTGGAATAGGGAAAATAAATCCCTGACTGCTGCTGAGGATATGGAGTATAAGTCTTCCTGTTGTGAAGTCTAAGTGTTGATGAATTTCTGTTTAGAGAAATAAACTTTGTTGTAAGGGAAATGTCGTATACAGCTTGTAATATCCTACTGGGGAATCTTGAGAAATTTGACGACTTCTACCGGGGAATCCTGAGAAATTTGACGACTTCTACTGGGGAATCCTGAAAAATTTGACGACTTCTACTGGGGATTCACGATTTGAAACTTTGTTTCGCTGGGGATTTAAATGAAGTACTGTAAGGGATCACTTATGGAATAGCCTAGAGACATTTTCCTATTCTTTCAGCCTATCAGTAATTGTCTTCCTCATTTTGTTTATTTGTAAACATTAATCATGTTCAAATGCATATGGTCAACAATGAATCATTGGACATTTTTTGTAAACAAAACAAGCATAAAGAAAAGACAAATAGTTTTTTGCACTTTCAAAGGGATACTTTGTATTAACTTTGAGTAAGTATTTGTACAAGGAGATAAACAATCTAGTAAGAGAATGTTGTCATAAAGAAGAAAATTTTGATACAAAGAAAAATAGCTATGTGTGATAATCCCATGGGGTTTCCATTCTGCTATAGCCTTCGTATCTCTGTGTATCTTGTCTATTTGTTGCCTCGTCCGAAGATGATTGAATTTGATTAGAAACTTCGAGTTTGTCAGTGGAAGCCAAAGGTTGTTTGAGTGATCCGACGAGACATAGTCGTACGCTTTAATTCCCTAACTTTTGCCTGGACCTCCCTTTCTAGTTTTCAGTCCATCGGGAAACCCTTTTTTGCCCAAGTCGCCCTTTCGGGTTTTAAACTTGTCGGGTGTACAGATTTCTTTTCATTTTATCCATAATTTTTTCCCGAACCTTTTGGTTCGCCGGGATGCCCTTGTTTTTCCTAGGTATGTCAACCTAGAGGTCTCTTATGCGTAATATCTGTTGACTATGTCCGCGTTTGCAGGGTGTGGCAGGTCGTCGCCATCCATGGTGGTCAAGATCATTGCCCCACCGAAGAATATGTTTTTGATTACAAATGGTCCTTCATAGGTAGGAGTCCATTTTCCCCTGGGATCACTTTGTGGCAAGATGATACGTTTGATCACTAGATCCCCAACTTGATATACTTGGCGCCTGACTTTCTTGTTGAAAGCCTTGATCATCCGTTTTTGATACATTTGACCATGGCAAACAGTAGTAAGTCTCTTTTCATCAATCAAATTCAGTTGATCAAGTCGAGTCTGGATCCAATCGTCTTCATTCAACCCTGCATCCTTTATAATCCTCAGGGAGGGGATCTGAACCTTAATTGGCAAGACAACCTCCATGCCGTAAACCAAAGAATAGGGTGTTGCCCTGGTTGATGTGCGAGCCATGGTACGAGAACCGTGGAGAGCGAACGGTAACATCTCATGCCAGTCCTTGTATGTGACTGTCATTTTCTATATGATCTTCTTAATGTTTTTATTTGTAGCTTCGACAACACCATTCATCTTTGGCCGATAGGGAGAAGAATTGTGATGCTGGATCTTGAATTGCTCGCATAAAGTGGTGATCATAGAGTTATTGAGATTCGTACCATTGTCAGTGATGATCCTTTCCGGGATACCATACCGGCAAATAAGGTTTTGCTTGATGAAGCGGGCAACAACATTTTGTAAAACAATCAATGGCCACTAGGATGAAGTGGTGTCCATTGGAGGCTGTAGGCTTGATCTCTCCAATCATATCAATTCCCCACATAGCAAAGGGCCAAGGAGCCGTCAAGAAATTCAGAGGAACCGGAGGTACGTGCACCTTGTCAGCATAAATTAGACACTTATGACAGGTTCGAAAGTGTTGATAGAAATCTGCTTCCATGGTAGACCAATAATAGCATGCCCGTAGGATTTTCTTCGCCATCATATGCCCACTGGAGTGGGTGCCAAAAGTACCTTCATGTAATTCAACCATGATCTTTTCAACTTCAACCTTATCCACACACCGAAGCAAAATGGAGTCATGATTGTGTTTGTACAGGATGCCATTACTAAGGAAGAATTTAGCAGAGAATCTCCTTAAGAACTTCTTATCATTGATTGAAGCTCCTTCTGGATACTCTTGAGCCTTAAGATACCTCTTGACTTCATTAAACCAAGGCTGGTCCACTACCTCTTCAGTATTAATCTCGTGACAGTGCGCTGGTTCATCCATTCGTTCGATGGTGATTTGGGGAGCCTCGTTATCCCAATTAAGTTTAAACATAGATGACATTGTGGCTAGAGCGTCTGCTAGCTGATTTTCTTCTCGCGGGAAATACTCGAAGGTAATCTTCTCAAAATGTGGTAGCAATGTCAAAACATGTTCTTTGTAAGGGATAAGGTTTGGGTGCTTAGTGTCCCATTCCCCTTTGATCTGAATGATGACCAAAGCTAAATCTCCAAACACATCTAAGGATTTGATTCCCAAGTCTATGGCAGCTCTGAGACCAAAGATGCATGCTTCCTATTCTACCATGTTGTTTGTACAATTGAATCAAAGTTTGGCAGTAAAGGGAGTATGACACCCTTCTGGAGATATGAGTACAACGCTGATACCTTTGCCGAGTGCGTTGGATGCCCCATCAAAGAACAGGGCCCATCAGGATCCTTGTTCAGGTCTGTCATATGGCCTGATTTCTTCACAATTGTCTAATGTCATGATGTCTTCATCCGGGAATTCAAACTTTATGGACTGGTAGTCTTCTACAGCTTGATGAGCAAGATGATCAGCTAAAACACTTCCCTATATAGCTTTCTAGGTAGTATACTGTATGTCGTACTCTGTCAGGATCATCTGCCATCTAGCTATTCTCCCAGAAAGAGCAGGCTTTTTGAAAATGTACTTTATCGGATCCATTTTAGATATCAACAAGGTAGTATGATTCAACATATACTGTCTTAACCAGCGAGAAGCCCATGCCAGAGCACAACAAGTTTTCTCGAGCAGTGAATATCTAGTTTCACAGTCGGTAAACTTTTTGCTCAGGTAATAAATAGCGTGCTCTTTTCAGCCAGACTCGTCATGCTGCCCCAATACACACCCTATCGAGTTTTCTAAAACAATCTTATACATGATCAATGGTCTTCCCTCCACTTGTGGCACTACTACAGGAGGTTCTTGTAAGTAATCTTTGATTTTGTCAAAAGCAACTTGGCATTCATCATTCCATTTGACTACTTGGTCTTTCTTCAATAGTTTGAAGATTGGCTCATAAGTAGCTGTTAGGTGAGAAATGAATCTGGCAATATAGTTCAAGCTTCCAAAGAATCCTCTGAGTTCCTTCTCAGTTCGAGGAGCAGGCATCTCTTGTATTGTTTTAACCTTGGCAGGATCGACCTTAATACCTTTGTTACTGACGATAAAGCCTAGGATTTTATCGGACCGTACTCCAAATGTGCACTTGTTTGGATTCAACCTTAGCTTGTACTTCTTCAGTCTCTCAAACAGCTTTTGTAAGTGATCAAGGTGCTCTTCTTATGTTTATGATATGGCTATCATATCGTCTACGTAGACTTCTATTTCATGATGTATCATGTCGTGAAATAAAGCTACCATGGCACACTGATAGGTTGCCCCAACATTCTTCAATCCGAATGGCATCACCTTGTAGCAGAATGTCCCCCACTGTGTGACAAATGTTGTTTTCTCCATGTCCTCAGGTGCCATTTTGAATCGGCTATAACCTGAGAATCCGTCCATGAAGGAAAAAACTTTATGTTATGTCGTATTGTCAACCAAGATATCAATGTGGGGGAGTGGAAAATCATCTTTAGGGCTCGCCCTATTCAAATCTCTGTAATCCACACACATTCGTACTTTTCCATCTTTTTTAGGCACGGGAACAATGTTGGCAACCCATTGAGGGTAGGAAGTGACAGCCAAGAATCTAGCATTGAATTGTTTCATGACCTCCGTTTTAATCTTTTCTGACATATCAGGTCTCATACGGCGAACCTTTTGTTTTATTGGCGGACAATCTTCTCTCGTAGGTAGACGATGTACCACGATGTCAGTATCAAGTCCTGGCATGTCTTCATATGACCAGGCAAAGATCTCAACATAGTCATGCAACAGCTGAATTAGATGCTCCTTGACACTGTGTTCCAAATTGGCACCCACCTTGACCTCTTTTCTATCCTTCTCGGTACCCAGTTTGACTGTATCCACAGGTTCCTCGTGAGGCTGGATGGTCCTTTTCTCTTGTTGTAGCAGTCTGGCAAGTTCCCCCAGTACTTCACAATCTTCCTCACCTTCGTCTTCAGCTTGGTAGATTAGATCCTCAGAATCACAAAAGGCCAAAGCAGTATCGTTACCCATGGGATCTAGAATGGATGGGTACCTGCATTTGTGAGTGTGGGTGTGTGTAAGGGTATATCCATCTTTAAAAATAAAATGTAAAAGAAAAACAATGAGCGCAAAAGTTTATATGCGAAAAATGTCTATGATTCATTTAATGTCATATGAAGATGAAATAATAACCCTTACAAATGGACCATTGTGCCTCAGGCAAGACACAAGGTTTTAAAAGTGCAAATTGTTTTTGAATATTACAGATCCAACAAAATGTAAAGATAAATTACTGAGGGATGAAAGTTACTGGGATGAAGTCTCTAGCCTCCCAATTGCGGAGTCCTCCTTTGACAGTTGGAAAGATCCAATCCTCCAAGTTGCAATCCTCTTCACCATCTTCTACCGCGCTGACCTCACGGTTTCTAATCCTCAAGGGTGTCCCTCCAGCACGGGCACGACGTATAGCCTTTTGAGCACTTGAAGTGAAACCTAAGCCAAACTTGTCAGATTTATACGGAATATCCGGAAGTTTCCCCCAGATGGTGCATCCACCCTCCTCTACTACTTCTTTGGCGTCCTTCAGAGATGACATCCGGAGTGGAGGCCTCATAATCTTGGGAATCTGGGACACAGTCTTGGTCATTGCTACCTCTTAGGGGACCTCTTCGAAGTGTTGAAAAGGAGTTTCAATGAACTCGTTGTCCAATTCCACATACCTGAAGGAATTGAGATGGCTAATCATGTATTCTTCCTCTCTGTGGACAGTGATAATCTTTCCTTGAACCAAATATTTCATCATCTGGTGCAATGTAGAGGTAACAGCGCCAACATGATGGATCCATGGCCGTCCTAGCAAGCAAGAGTACGAAGGGCAGATGTCCATTACATAAAAGGTTGAATTGAAAGTTTGAGTCCCAACCTTTATGGGGATATCCACCTCCCCGTGTACCATTCTCTTTGAGCCATCAAATGCCCTTACTACTATGTTACTTGGCTTTAACGTCAGTCCTTCGCAGTCAAGTCTGTAAGGAGCTTTTTTCAGTAAAACATTCAAAGATGAGCCAGTGTCCACCAAGACATGGGCCAGAGTTGTGCCTCTACATTCCACAGAGACATGTAATGCCTCATTGTGCTTTCTTCCCCTTGGTGTCAGATCAGCATCCGAGAAGCCTAGGCCGTTGTCCGCTGTCAAACTGGCCACGCAGTCTTGAAATTGATCAGCAGACGTCTCTTGAGGCACATGGGTTGCTTTTAGGAACTTCACCAAGGCTTTCGCATGTGCCTTGGAACACAATAGTAATTCCAGCATGGAGATTTTGGAGGGGGTTTGCCCCAACTGTTCAACTACATCGTAGTCGTTCCTCTTTATAATTTTTAAGATCTCCTTCATTTCTTTCTTAGAAGTTTCTGGAATAGCCAGTGATTGAGCCTTCATCCGGACAAGCTCCACTTGAATACTTTTTCCTCGACTTTCAGCAGCAGGAGTGTTGATAGGAATTGCAACAGGGGTTGTAACGGCTTCGTCAATAGGAGCACTTGCAGAGATGATTATGGGTACAGAAGTAACCTTTGGAGCAGCCACGGGTCCAAAAACTACCTTTGGGGGGCAATTTCTGGAGAAAAGATCCTATCGCTTCAGGTAATTTTACTAGTTCCGACAATATTGCTAATGTCAGAAACTTATTCTTCAGAGTTTATCTCTTCGGCGGCTGGCCCATCTTGTTTGATGCCATGGTAGTAAATGTCCCCACCGTAATTCCACAACACAGTTTTGTCTGATTCATATGGGACTGGCCCAGGCATTATGATTATTAGAGGAGTAGTTTTCAGAACGTATGTAATTCTAACGGGTCTTTTGGGGACCCTGGAAGAATTGGCGGAGATGGTAATGATTGAAACATCTTCAACAGGAACAAGTGAAACAGGAGTACTTTCAAACAGAATCTCTTTGTTGTCTATCAAGCGTTGAATGCCTGTTTTCAACAAAGGGCAATCAGTTGGTGAGGATAAGCAGAGGTGACAGTCTTCATTACAACCCGAGAATACACCGGCTTTCAACAAGTTTATCTTAATGGTTGGGAGTGGAGTCACGAGTTCATCAACTGTGGTAACAAACAAATCTTCTTCAATAACATTTGTGTTGTGACCATGTCTGGGCATAGGAGCAGAAATGACATTTGGCTTCTCGGGCGCATCAAACTCAATTTCTTTTGCTTCAACGAGGTCTTGTATTTTGTTCTTCAAGGCCCAACAGTTATTAGTATCGTGACCAGGACTTTCGGAGTGATATGCGCAACGGGCATTGGGGTGATAATGAGGGGACGTTGTGTTGGGGTTTTTCGGAGCTTCTTTCAAGGTTTCCAAATTGGATTTAAGAAGATGCAGTAATACTTGAGACAGATTCATGTTAATTCTGGTGAATTTACTAACTGGCCTTTCCACCCTTGGTTGATTACTTCTTTGTTGATCAGACGTAGGCTTTGGAATCATAACAGCCCCTACCATTGGTCAGCGTTCAACTCTCTCTTGGTTCCTTTATGGATATACAGCAGCTACTTCTTTCTTCCCAATAAAAGGATTTCTCACAGCTGTAGAAGAAGATGAATCCTTCTGAACCTTTCCACTTTTTATGCCAGCTTCCACCCTCTCTCCCGTTAATATTAGCTCAGTAAATTCTGCAAATGAGCTTCCAATTAAATGGTTGAAGAAAGGGCCAGATAAAGTGCCTAAGAACATGTCCACCAATTCCCTTTCAGACAGAGGGGGTTGAACTCTTCCATCCAGATCTCTCCATTTCTGCACGTAATCCTTGAAACCCTCATTGGAAGCCATAACCATACTCTGAAGTTGAGTACGGGTAGGCGCCATATCAGCATTATATTGATATTGCTTGTAGAAAGTTGCGGCTAGATCTTCCCAATTATGGATGTTGGTTCTTTCTAGTTGGTAAAACCAGTCGAGTTGTGTTCCAGATAGACTATCTTGGGAAAATGCACCCACAAGTCTTTATCAGCGGAGTGTGGTTGGATCTTTCTCATATATATCGAAGGTGCATCTTAGGACAAGACACCCCATCATATTTTGTGAAAAAAGGAACTTTGAATTTCGGAGAAATCACAATCCTTGACACTAGTCCCAATTCTTCAAAGTCTAAGCCTGGCACCTTTTGTATTTCCATCGCGCTCAAACGTTCTTTGAGATGTCTATACTTATCATCAGCTGGAGGATACTGTTCTTCAGAATAGTCTTCCTCTTCTTCCTCCTCTTCTTCCGATTCTGACGGGACAATTGTTTCCTTGCCTCTCCCCTCTCCTTCACTGGATGTTGTTGCAAAGTTCAAAGTCCTTCTTGTCTGCCCCTGAAATCTCCTCCCCATGTTTAAGACTTCAGTTACCTTCTTTGTTTTCTTTTTCCTCTCTTCAGCTAGCAGAGTCTTCAATTCTTCTTTCCCCTTGGCTAGGATCATGAGCAACTGTTGACTGCGTATTCTGAGTTTGGAGATCTTTCACTGTTTGTTCGTGATCCATCTTACTGAAATAAACAGTAGAGAGATGAGGAAAGTTGTTGCAGGAGACCTGTTTATGTTATGATGAATGATATGTGCATATGCAATGTTTTCAAGGATTTCAAAGACTCAAGTTTGTTTTAGACAAAAAGAAACACATGTTATATTAATAAGATAAAGTTTGAGTACATTAATGCCCTTTTGGACAAAATGATACAAAACTCTAAGATAAAAAAGTAGTGCACATCCTCTTTGGTGCAATGTAGGAATTTAGAGTCTGCTCCTCATGAAGTAGCCTAGTGAGTTCCAAAACCTTCTTCTCAATTGCGTAGAATTGGGCTTCGAAAGTATCTCGCTCTCCTTTGAGCTGTATCCAATCCCTTTGTAGGTCTTCAAGATATGTGGGCATGTTAGGATGTAGGATAGTGTATGGAACATCTCCCTCCTTAACAGGCTCAATAATTACCGGAAGAATGGAAGGATAAGGCATCATAAGACTTTGAGTGTGGGTTCGTACCCATTTGAGGTAAGGCTCAAGAGGGATGGAATTATTGTGCCCCAAAGTCTTGTTATCCACCTTGTTTAGCATCCTCCAAGCTCGGATGAATCTCTGGCAAAGACATTGATCGTCGTTGTCGTAGTCGAATACCAAACCTTGAATCAGCATCTCGTGTGGGCCATCCCTTCTGGCGTAACCAAACTGTCTTAGAGCTAAACATGGGTTATAGGTAATGCCTCCCCTAATTCCAAGTAGAGGGACATTAGGGAATTCCCCACAACGGTCAACAATGATAACATTCTCTTTGGATCGAGAGCACCAATGAATATCTAAATGTTTGAGTGTCATTAACCTTTGTGACCACCTTCAACCTTGCTCATTCTTTAATACAGATTGGGGAAGATGAGAAATAAACCATCTTGCTAAGAGAGGAGTGCAACATATAAGGACACCTCTTTTCCTCATTGTGCGAGTGTGAAAAGAGTGTAGGATATCCCCTAGCAATGTCGGTACCGGGTTGCGAGATATGAAGATTTTGACGATGTTGATATCTATGAGTTGGTCAAGATTTGGAAATAAGACCATCACATAGATGAGGAGAGCCACAACTTCTTCAAAGGCTTTCAAATCCAAGGAATTCCAACAGCTTTGGGCTTTCTCAAATAGAAACTTTGCTAAGAAGCCTTTGACACCACTTCTAGTTTCCCAATGAGTTGTGACATCAGATGAGTGCAAGTGCAGAGCTTGAGCAATCTCTTCTGGCTTTGGGTCTCTTTTTGTACTGTTGAAAGGTAGTTTATTGAGAATGGGAATCCTCAAGAGTTGGGATAATTCTTCCAAAGTAGGCACGAGTTGATAGTCGGGAAATGTGAAGCAATGGTGCAAAGGGTCAAAGAACTGAAATAGCACCTTCATCATATCCTCATCTGTGTTGGAGGTGGCCAAGTTGAGTAGACGACCATGTCTTTCAGTGAATGGAGAGTTCTCAGGGATCCTTGAAGCTATCTCCTTAAGTTATGGAGGAATTCTTACAAGGATGACTTGGATAGTTTTCCTGCGAAGTGAATCCATATCCTATAAAACAAGAACAAAGATGAATCTCAAAGAAATCCTTGAAATGGTTAGTGGATGTATGTGATGTTCATGATGTCCATGATGTTATGTACAAGTATGCATATACAAGCAAAGCAAACAAGTTCTTAGTTTAGGCTTTCATGAGGTTTTATAGGTAAGTACCCTCTTGAAGTTTAGTTGGCTTAAACCTGTCCTAGTAATAGTAACCGGGTTCTAAGGAGCTCAATATCACCGAATTGTTTCCTTGGTCATTGTTTCAGCTCAAGCCTCTTTAATGGAGACCTAAATAACCCAAGAAACCAAACCTCAATGAGTGTAGTATCGAGTATCTACCAACTTCGGACTGCACCAAAGCCGTTCATCTCACTATATCCTAAAGGCCAAGTTGGTCAAGTAAAGGGTTCTAGAAGTTCATTAGTGCTTTATGACATCACTCAATGTCCCCGTATTCTCTTTGATTAACTCAAAGGCTACCGGTACGCACAAATATGTCACACTAACATAGCTATTTCTTAGACCATGTCGGTATACCCCGCACAATTTCCACAATATATTGCTATTTACCTATAATGTATCCCAAATTCGGGTAGAGGATTCAAACCCAAACAAAGAACCATAACGTAAAGCATACAAGTCAAACAATGTAAGCAAATAAATGTGATCTAGTCCTTAAGGTAACCCCACTTTTATAAAATTCCCCAGCAGAGTCGCCAGTTCTGTGATACGGTGGGAGAACTGACTTGAGGGTTTTGTGTTTTATCACAAATGTTGCAGTTAGCAAGAGTCGCCACCGACTTTTATTTTATCCAAAAGGAAAGGTGAAAAAGCACAGGAAAGACCTTTGAGATTGTTTCTTGAGTTCGGGGGGTAGATTATGAAAAGGGAAGGTATCAGCACCCTTTTCATCCATGGTTTTCCATGGGCTCTTAGTTACTTGCTAGATCACTTACTTTTGTTTTGATATTGTGCTTTGTGTGGTTTTGAAATTATTTTGTAAAAGAGGCCATTGTTTAGGCAATCTTTGTAATGATTCTCGTTCGTTAGAATATATACAAAGATGTTTGTCTTTTTGAAAATGTTTTCAGTGTTTGTAAGATGTTTGGAAATGTGTGTATTTATTTTGAAAATAGCAAGAATAGTTGTTTTGAAATGGAGCAAGTAACTAGAAGTCATCTACCTACTTAAATGTCTTTCTTGTTCATTTCCTTTTCCTTTGATATTGTTGTCTTACCATTGATTTGGTAAGCAACCCTATCTTTGGATGTAAACGGGACAGGCGCGGGTCATTGTATAACCATGATTAGCAATGTTGCAAAGTATCTTAGCATTTTTGAGGGACCAAGATCATTTTGTAAGGCAACTTTGATTAGCGTCATCGAGGGGCTATGATCTTATACTTGTTTATCTTGCTAAGATACTTCGCATGCGTAATATGGCTATTTTTATATAAGGCAACCAAGTGGAGTAACCCTAAGGGTGCTTGTGTGCAAGTGTGTTATTTTCATGCTTGATTTTGTCTTGGATTAGGGTTTTCTATTTGATTTGTCTTTATCTTGCCATTCAAACCCTAATTATTAGCATGTCATGTAAAAAGTGGTAAATTGCGTAATTTAAAGATTACTACGCTATTAAAATATTTTATCGGAGAGGGGTATACAAATTATGAATGGGGATTTGCAATAATGTAAACCTAATTTAATCTATTACAACCAAATCGAATTTGTATGAATATTTGAATAAATAATATACAATATAAAATAAATATGCGATGGTATGTGTATGCAAGAAAACATTTTTGTTTTGTTTTTTATATGAAAAAGAGTTTTTGAACTAAACCTAATAATTTAAGAAAAAAAAGGAAATTATTTTTATAAATTGGTTAACTCTAATTATATTTTGTAAAAGAAAATAAAGTTCTTTAAGGATTATTTTTGTATATTTTTGTCTTAAAAATAATAAAATAATATTTTATGAAATATTTAGTCTTTTTATATGTCAAAATTAATATTTATGAGTGTGAGAGAAAAGAAATAAATATTAACCTAATTCTATTTTATTTTACAAGTTTATTAAGAAAAATAATTAATATATAACTAAATAAAAAAACTTTTCATGAGAAATAAAATAAAATGAACAAAATGAAATATTTAACATTTTTATATTTTTTATGATTTTATAATATTTAAGAAAAATATTTAATGAAATAAACAAAAATAAAATAAATACATGAAAATAAATTGGGCCAAGGGTGTCCTGAGTAATCAGGAGGTAGTATGTTAGTAAAAAAATATGAGGTCCAGTTGCTAAGCCCACGTTGCCAAGTGACAAAAAACAAAGCTAAAAAAATATGGAAAATGCAAAAGGCAGCGCCAAGGTTCGAACCCAAGACTTATGCAATTTCTGCGTGCTAACTTGCCACTGGGGTGGCTGTACAACCGTTAGTTCAAATGAAACTAAAAATAGATAACACAAAGTGCTTCCTTGCCCTGTACTTCGTCTTCTTCCTCTAGCCATCCGGACCCCCTGTGTCTCTCTCATTTCTCCATAAAAATGGAAACTTCAAACATGAAAATGGTAGTACTCTTTCCCACGATTTCAACCATGTAACTCATGTTAACTATCAGTCAAAGATCAAAGTTAATTTCAAACCTAATTTTTACAGAAATTTGAAATCTAAAATTCTCTATACACAATGAATATAAATGAAATCTATGAACATGGTTGGTTTTATCACAAGGATATCTATATTTTATCTTCACAAATCGAGACCAAAGGATGCCTGTATGAAGAGATAGAAGTTAGATTTCTTACCTCTTTCAGCTAAGATCGTGAATGGAGTTTGAGTGAGTTTGGAGAAGGCCTGAAGATCCCTTTAGCTTTCCTGGACCTCCCCGAGTATGCTCCAATCCTTACCTTGTCTTGAAACTGCCTGAATCTCCCTATCCAAGTCAACCTGTAAGCTTGAAATGCAAAAATGGAAGATGGAGAAGGAGGAGTTACAGTGAAGAGATGATAGTCTGGAACACTTAGATATGATGTAGGTTAAGTGTTTAGGTGATTAGAACTTGAAACGCACGAGTAGTTTTTTGGATTGCTATGCTTGATACACAACTGCAAGTTATGGCAGGCTTTTGGTGATAGAGAGTTTGGGAGAGTTTCTGGCCTTTAGCAATCGTGTGTTAGTTTGTAATATGTTTGTGTATAAGTATAGAGAAGGTTTCCAATCAATTCCACAATAGGTTTCTGAGTTATAGGCTTTTTGCTCTATTGCTTGCCTTTTAAGAAAAGTGAGGAGACAACTCTCTACATGCTTGTACAGACCTGGTTTGAGTTGGTACAAGTCCTAGATACTTTGCTTTTGGTTTATAGGACTTGTGTATGCAAAAGTAACAGGTACAAGGCTCAAGGAATTGATAAATGCAAAAGTTGTGCTTTCCTAAAATGGAAATTGCAACTTTGTGCCATTTATGGAATTAAAGCTTGGACAAAGGCTCTTATGCTTGGATTAAAGCTTTATCAACTGTGTAAGCATTAAATTATGGAGTGAGAAACAAGTTTGAGACCTGTAAAGCAAGGATTATGCAGCCTAGGTTTGGATTTGAATTTTGGTTCATCATGAAATGGCTTGAAATCAAAGTGAGAAATTGCCAACTTCATCTCTTCGATTCTCCCTACTCAAAAATGATCTCAAGGAGTTCTTGGAAATTTTGGAAATCTTTCAATGTGCTCTATAACTCATATTTGAATTTCTTTCCAAGATTAAACTTGGAACTAGGTGAAAAGTTTCCATGAAGTTAGGTCAAAAAACTGCCTAAATTAGGGCAAAATTTCACTAAGTTATTTTAGTTCATGGGCATGTATTCACAAAATCATATCTTGAGATCTAAGCATATTTAGCAAAAAATGTGTGAATAAAAGTTGTAGGCTTCATGGAGATCTACAACTTTCATGTTGTGAACTTTCTTTGAATCATCTTGTATCATGGTGAAAATTTAGCTTAAAGTTGAGAAAAAATAAGAAATTTTTTATACTTAGAAAAATTTCTTAGTTAAGAAATTTCATATTTCAAAAAAAAATCTTCAATCTTTGATTTATTGATGAACAAGTTTCACATTTTGTCATTTTTTGATGAATTGTGATCCTTGGCATTTGATTTTGACCAAAAAGTTAAAGTTTGACTTTTCAGTATACAGTTGACTTTTGATCAGTTGACTGCAAAATTCATTTGTCAATCCAATGGACTTGCAATGTTTTGAACCATGTCATTAGGTCAAGATGATGCAATTGAACTCTTGAAATTATGTTTTAATTGAATTGATCATTTTTAGGTAAAAAAAATCGGAAATTGCCCTTTCTCAGTCAAAACCCTAATTTTGACCATTTTGCCCTTTTGATCAAATTTCTTGAGGAATTATGGTCCAAACTTGATCAAATGATACATGTGAGTCTAAAATGTTAACGTGGATAAAAAATTATGAAGTTTGACTGTAAATTGGCCATGGTTTACTTTTTCCCCAATATAGCTGATTTTTAGGTCAATTGTCCAATTGACTGATCAAAAAATATGATTAAAGGCTTGAAACTTGACATGAGTAATCTTAGGGGTCTATAATGATACTTGAAAGTCACATGAATCATTGATAGTCCAAAAATCTTTGTGCAATCCCAAACCCTAATTTTGGGTTATTAGTGCATGATGAGATGTCTTGAGCTGATCAAACCCTAATTCAGTCATGAGTCAAAGAGATCTTATGAGAAAAGTCTTAATAAATGAGAGAGAAAATTTTGGGGTACAACAGAGACTCTATTTGGGGGCGAGACCTAGTTTCTTCTGATTATTCTATAGCTTTGGTGCATAATTTTTCCAATGTTGTTCATGTAGAATAAATAATGGTGTGGGAACTATGCTTTGGCACTCAAACTAGGTGTGTAATCAAGTGCTGAAAGACGCTTTCCAGGACATCTTTGACCATGCAGTCTGCAAGGACAATAATGTAGCAGAAATAGGGAGTTGGAATGGCAATGTTTGCTCGTGGTATCTTTCAGAAGTCATGGACAATGTAGAAACTATTAATAGAAGTTTGTGGGATGATTTTGTCTCACTGTTGGAGGAGTACAATATGGATAGTATTGAAACTGATGGTTATGTTTGGTTGAAATAAGATGATGGCATTTTCACTATTAATTCTTGTTTTAATATTTTTAGTGAATCTTTTGTCTCATCTCAGCCAGTGGAGGTTTTGAAAGCAATAAACCACTTATAGGAGATCAAGGCCCCGTCTAATGTTTTAATGTTCGGATGGAGACTTATTCTTAATCAGATACCCACCAAAGATTAACTATTTAGACATCAATACTTAAATTGTTAATAGTGATTTATGTTGTGATTTTTGTTTTATAAATGATGAATCTATATGGCATCTTTTCGGTCTTTGCATATTCTCGGATAGAGTATGGAGTAAGGTCTTAGATTGGCTAGGAATACATTTGATTATGTCTAAGGGAGAATTTGTGGATTTTTTTCTTCCACTGTGAGAATGCAAATGGTAAGGTTAAAAGGATCATTGTTGTCGTTTCTTGGTTAGCTACTATTTGGAGTATTTGGCCGATGCATAATATTGTCATCTTTAAAGGAGTAGCTTTCAATTTCGATGATTGTATGACGATTATAGTTCACAAGTCATGGTGTTGGATGGATTTTATTTGTAAAACTGTTGATGGGTGCAATTTTTGGTTTGGAATAATCGACCTCTCATATGTTTTATGATGTAGGGGCTTTCCGATTGTTTTTTTTCTGGACGAAGTATCCCTTATACTCCTTTTTAATGGAATCATTGCCTGTTAAAAAATGGTATTAGAGTTAAACAAAAAAAACATAAATGCTTCATGTATCAAAGAAAAAGCATATAAAAGACGCATGTTCTACCATCCTTAATAAATAAATTCTAAAGCATATAAAAAACATATTCTTACCATCCAATACTTCAGGTAGGTCATGTTGATGACACCAGAAAAATATGTAGTGCCCATTATTGTGGTTATATAATTTTACCAAT
Organism: Vicia faba; assembly: GCA_948472305.1. NCBI lineage: Eukaryota > Viridiplantae > Streptophyta > Magnoliopsida > Fabales > Fabaceae > Vicia > Vicia faba. Next base: position 1,042,718,729 of record OX451737.1, read on the forward strand.
GCTAATCTTCTCTATGTAAAGAAATAATAAAATGATTTTAGTATTGATTCACCTAGCTAACATAAAATAAGATAGTTTAACTCATAACAAGTTTTATAAGTACCAGGGTCGTAAAAATATGTAATAAAATGGTATTCATAACAACAAATGCTAGTTTTATTTATTATCATTAATAAACATGCTATTTTCTTTGTCTCATTCCCACTTGATTGTTAAATTCATGTTAAGTAAAGCTGTAGTTGAACTCATGTGATATAATAGTAATTGAATTAAAATTAGTGTAGCTATTGAAAACTCATATTGTATATGTGATTAGAAAGTTGAATATTCATAAGTGTCATTTTTATTAACTATATGTTGACAACAAAATGATATGGATGGATTGCCTTATTTCTTACTCATTTGAACTAAAAAGAATATTAGTATAATATTGTTGTACCTTAATTTTTGACCTAAGATACCACCTTATTTTTCATCATTTAGAAATAATATCATCCATCTATGTATCACTAACATCATAAAAATACAAAGGTTAGTCTTGTTGTATTTGTTTCTTATAAAAGATAGGTGTGTTGGAGCAAGGAGTCTTCAATTGTATATCACTCAAGGCTTCATCATATCATCATCTTATTGAATTTAAGGATATCTTAGCATGTTAAGGATTGCATCATGATCACAATATTCCTTTGAAATTGGAAGATTTGAATTCACCTCGAAAAGTCAACTGCCCAAAGTCAAACTTTGACTTTTGAGATTTTTTGTCAAATATGGACTCCCCAAGTTAAATTTCATGAAAATATGATTAATATGTGGATTTGATCAAGGGAAACCACAAAATTGGAGATTACTTGCAAAAAGGACAAAGTTAAAAATGTTGGAAATTTCACTGTCCCCAAATTCTCATGTTCAAGTGCACTACTTTACAAGATTGTAATTTCTTCATCAAGCCATAATTTTATTGCTCCAATAATAAAAATGAACATGACATTTCATACTACAACTTTGTCAATGAGGGTTGATCTCCAAAAAATGTATAAATCAAGAGATATGAGCTCATAAAGTCATGACTTTATTAACTAACACTTAGGGTAAATTCTTTAGCATTTATGTCCTTAGTAGCTGACTTTATGGTCATTTTTCTTTATGATCCAAATTGATTAAGTCCAAATGCTCCACATGAAATTTATAGATAATGTTTCAAGCTTTCCAAAATATCCAAGAGCATTAAGTTGGCATCCCAAGATGAATTTAGAGGTCCATTTTGTGATAAGTTCATATGCAATCTCCAACCAAATCCCACATGATCTTGTTTTGCAGGTCCCTTTAACTCTAAATCTCTCCATAATCATAAATTTACACAAAACTTTGATGTATTACACAAGAGCTTGAAGCATTACCCAATTCACATACCATTTTTAGAGCATTTTGCAAAAAGCCACATTTCTATTTTTGATAAAGCAAGCTTTTTTCCAACAACTCTTAATTAAAGCATACACTTTGTTTCTAATTAGATCACAATCAATATCTTATGCCAATAAGCAGCCCCCTAAGCTAGGAAAAGCATGAGAAACTTCTTGTTTCACTCCACCTTTTCATCATTACCAAACATGCATTTTTGTGCAAAGTGAAACCAAGTGATCAAACTACCATTTCATGTGAACTAAAGACTAACTTCTGCAAGTTAGAGAGACCATTTGAAACCTCTATAAACAGAGAACCAAGTCTCAAAGCAACACACACTAAAATTTGCATAAAAACTACATTGTTGCAATTTTTCTCACCATAAACTCCAAACTCCCAACCCTTGTAAGTTCTTTGCAACCAAATCATCCAAACACCTTCCATACATCATATAAAAGCTACTATAACCTTAAGTTTGCTTATATAACCACCCAATGAATACCTTCATTTCTCACTTTTTGAGTTTTCACTTTGAGTTGGTTAGAGAGTTTGAGCTTGTTTCAAAGTAAAGTAAGCACATAAATAGCTCCGTTGAGGTTCAAGGAAGCTAAGAGGATTATCCATTTTCTACTGTAATCACATTTGAAGGTCCAACAGACTCATTCATTTTGGTAAAATTTCTTAAATTCAAACTCATAGTTTAAACTACCATTTGCACTCATTCTTGATACATTTACGTTCATATGATTAGTGTGATCAGAAACCCTATGAAAATAGGGATTGGTTGAGTTTGTACGGGGCATTTAATTTAACTTTGAAAAAATGTTAGATTTTCTAGTTTTATCAAAAATTCATGAGCTACATTTTCTATTAATTTATGAGGTTTACTTATTTGAAATCCTTGTGAAAAACTCAGGAACTTTGAAGTTTACACTTTTGCATTTGGTTGAGAAATGAGAAAGTTACCATTTTTTTAAAACTTGAAGTGGAACTTGACGCGTTTTGAAAAACTAGAAAAACTGATATTTATACAGGAAATCGATTTCCCCATATCAGGGAATCGATTTCCATAGCCAATTTTTCCTTCCAGCTTCTGTTTTTTAGCTGATTTTGTAGAGGAAATCAATTTCCCCATATCACCGAATTAATTTTGAGTCCAAATTTGAAATTTTTTCTTTTATCACTTATTTTGACATTTGCTTCCAAGAAACTTTTTCCTCAACCTTCCACTTAATTTTGTATGAGAAAATCAACTCCTTTTTCCTTGATTTTTTGCATGCTACTTGATTTATGTGTGTACTTTGATAATATTTAAAAAATATCAAAAAAAAGTTTTATTTTGTTTATTTTTGTTGAAAATCTAAAAATATGTGTTTTATACTTTCTTTTAAGACTTTCTTGTTGATTTCTTGATTATTCCTAATTTGAGTTTGTTCAACACACCATGTTTTTGACTCTTGGTTGATAACATGATGTTTTTGTATGTTCGTTGTCTCATATTATTAGTACTTGTGTCAAAATCCAAGGAAAATGGATAATTTTGTTGACTTTATAAGTCATATGCATTTCCCTTTGTATAAATTTTTTTTGCATGTTCATCCTATGTATTCTTATGTACTCTAAAATCTTTTAAACAAAAAAAAAATCAATTTTCAAACTTGAACCACTTTCATATGAAAATCTTGACTTTTTGTCGTTGTATTTTCAAACCTTTTTTAATAAATGTTCAATATATTTAAGCATATCAAAATAAATTTCAAAATACTAAAAGTGATTCAACCTCTCTCAAATCTTTTTTACCACTTGGAATTTTAATTTAAATCTTTTCTTAAAGAGATTAGATATAAAGTCTTCTTCATAATTGACATATGATTCTTCTATCCCCATTGTAATTGTTGAAGCAAATGTGATTCTTTCCATATGAAGATGTTAAATCAAAACTTGTTGATCTTTATATCGAAGTTAGTAGCCTTTCCTTTATGATGATGTAAGATCCATCTTCTCATACATCTGGAGGTATTAGTTGAGCTTTCTCCCTAAAAGATGATGAAATATTTTTTTCTCCTAAAAATCAACCATAACTAACCCTTTTGTTATTTCTACCACGAACTACGAGGTTTTGATCTTTAATTGGTATGTAGGTATAAGACTATGTATTTCCAAACAAAAATAAAATGAAAATATTTTCTTTTCCCGTATCCACACTCATTTAGTTAACAAACAATTTTAAACCAAAAAACAGATATTATAAGTGGTTCCTATAGAATACTATAGATACATAGGGTACTAATACCTTCCATTTGTATAACCAACCCTCGTACCTTGGATATATTCCTTATGCTTTTATTTTAGTCTTTACTTCTTACATTTCATGTTAAACAATAGGGTTTCGATCTTTTCCCTTTTCCTTGGAAACAATAAAGTTTGGTGGCGACTTCTCAAGTCATTGTGAGTTAAGTTCCTCAATATCTTGGTCTCCTCAATATTTCACCGCGACAAATATCCATGAATAAAATACCTTGATAAGTTTATCTTGGATATATTTACTCTTCCTAGCCGTAAAAAAGAAAAGTATTGAAAAGTGTTATACAAGTTACAAAAATTTTCTAGAGTTATTATAATTTTAGTGAAGATCTATCCTTTTTGCTAGGATGTATGAGCATCTCCAGGAATGCAATAGAGATTAAGTATTGAAGGCACAAGTTAGTGCTAAGGTGCAAAAGTTTACTGAATTAGGATATGAAATGTATTGGCAATTTTTAGAATTTTATATTTCTAACCCCCAGAATCTAACTATTTTTTTAAGTTGACTTTAAGTGACATGGCGTGATGCGTGACATGACACGTTAGCTTCCTTTAGATAAAACTGACGGCAGAGACCAAAATTAGGAACATAAAACTTTAAGAGGACCATGTTTTTGAAGGGAATTTTTATAAGGACTAAAATTGAATGTTGGGTTATTTATAGGACCCCTGACATATTTAACCCTAAAAATTTTATATTTGAATTTTATTTTGATATACTATAAGTATAAAACTATTCAGACTATTTTAACTTTGTTATGAATAGTCGGTCTCAAATCCAGATAAAATAAGAAGGTTGTGTTAGACAGTCGACAAATAACGTAAAACTTTGTCGTATCTCTATGACCTGAATCAACTACGAAATAATGTGAATGTTAGGTTATTTCCCGTAAGCAACACATTGTATGCCTCATGTATAGTGTGAAAATAAAAATAAGCCCTAAACTCTAAATGTAATGAAAAATAAACATGGATTCTCACAATTTTGCGAACAAGTGTGGGTAAAGAAGTTAGTTCATGAGAGGAAGATTCATTTTGGGTCCTGGAATATAGGCACACTTATTAATAAATCTATGGAAATAGTGGACATTATGGTTAGGAGAAAGATCAAATTTATGTGTCTACATGAAACTAAGTGGACAAGTGAAAAAATGAAAGTATTAGACAACTCTAAATTTAAGCTTTGGAACACCAGAAAAGTTAGATCGAGAAATTAGATGGGGATTATTATGAACAATGAGTTAAAAAAGGATGTTGTGAATGTGAAAAGAGTAGGAGACCAAATCATACCCTTGAAATTTTTATTGGAACAAGACACCTTAAGTTTTATTAGAGCTTACATACCTAAGGTTGTTATAGCAGAACACCTTAATGTAAAATTTTGGGATGATTTATAATGCTTACTTCAGGATATACTCCAAGGAGAGAAGTTTTTTCTATTACTGCTACAAAAAACACATTTAGTCTTGGACACAAAGGGGATTTAACCTCGGTTACAAAGCAAGGTAATGAAAGACGTCATGAAAACTTGTCACTTTACCCTCAGTTTTTTATTAACCGAGGGGTAATGTTTTCGACACATGGATTCGACCGTCATCAACTGCATCTTTATTATTTTCAAAACTGAATGACACACCCAAAATTTGCTCTCAATTGAAAGTAAAACTGAGGTTATAGATCAATATTATAACCTTGGTTTGTAATATAACCAAGGGGAAACATTAATATTTAATTTATTTTTCTATATTATCGTTTGAACCTGTATTAGAGTCTTATTTTCCCCATTTTTGAAACATAAATATTGTACCTTTTTCCTATTTCTAAAATAGAAACATTCTACCAAAAATATTTATTGTTTACACAATTTTCAAATTCACAATGACATGCACCTTATAGTTTTACAACAAAACTAAAACAAATGATTAACCAACAAAAATAATAACCAAAATGCAAAGTCTTATAGGTCGTCCAAACACCTATAATTTGAACAACATTTGAAACCAATTAGGATAATCAACAACAACATTAAATATTTAGTAAAAAGAATAAAAAATAAAATAAATAAATATATATTAATAAGTTATATAAAACATATACTTACTAGCTAGTTTTTCCATATCCCATCTTCATGATCATGACGAATAACATACACATACCTGAATTATTTTCTTCAAATGAGAGACGTACATGTGTTGCGAAAGTAGGAGTCTCAAAATTTAAATCTTGTTTTTCATCATTATCACAAATATAATTTCCTTGTATAACACTTTACCATCTAGTGTTAGAAGGATCAATGGCATAAAAACTTGTTTTACTTGAGATTCAATGATGAATGACTCGTTCATATAAGTTTCATTTTGAAGATCAAATCGTGTGAATCCCAATTCATCAGTTTCTACATCATTGTTACTGTCAATTCACTTGCACTTAAATAAAGGCACTTTAAAAATAACATAATCATTCTTCAAAATATCCTCAATGACTCCAAAGTATGCTCTAGATGCTAGTACACATTTGTTATATTTGGAACTAGAAAAGTACATGGGTTTAACTTCAACTATAACTCCACTATTATGCATGGTACTACAATCATCCTTTAATTTTGTATAGAATGAAAAGTTAGTAATGTCGTATGTATTCCAAGTTATTACATATTTACATTAAACTTAGACACAATTGACTTTGATGCACTAATATTTTTAAAAACTCTTTGTTATGCTCAATCAACAACAATTTTTCACTCATCTAGGCGAATTTTCCTTGATAATAATTTTGTGAGAGAACAAGTAAGGTTGAACTTCATCAATGTTATTTAATATATACAAATGTGATTGAATAACTACATATAGTTCCAATGTCTTAACATTTAAACCTTGAGTACCTCTACCATCATATCTTCCAGTATGACGAGACTCAAGATTTTCTATAGAGTTTGCTTCTGACAAATAGTTTGTACAAAACTCAATAGCTTCTTCTGTGATATATCGTTCAACGGTAGAAGCTTCCAGACGGTGATGATTCTTTGTATATCCTTTAAATATCTTCATGTATTTTTCTACCAGATACATCCACCATAAATAAACTAGACCATATATTCTAATCTCATTTACTATATGAACAACTAAGTTAACCATAATGTCAAAAATATTCTTTATTTCCTATATCTTTTGGAGCTAACTCTTTTATTATACCCATCACCACCATATCTTGACAGGATTTTTTAGTATCCTTTATCTTTCCTTTAATATTGATAGGTATTCTAATCAAACTATCACATGTATTTTTCTCCACATGCATCACATCAAGACAATGTCTTACATCGAGACTAGAACAATATGGAAGATCAAATAACACCAACCTCTTTTTCCAAATATTTTTCTCCACTGGCCCTTTTTGTTTCTTTCTATAAACAACATTAATGTGTTATTGTCTTTTATAAACTTCCTTCCCGGTTAAGGGTTTTAGAGGGATACCAAACTCCTGCTTTCCATTTAAAGCCTTCCGTAATCTACGGTATTGATGATTAGGTCTTAGAAATTTTCTATGCCCATGTAAATAGTCATTTTTCCATTTTGTAAATGGTGTAAGCATGTATCACCTTCATATACATGACACACTTTATGTCCCTTGAAGATATACCCAGAAAAATTACCATGTAGAAAGTCATTGATTGTGCAAAAAAAAAGGTACACAATTTAAAGTTTTCACCTATATACACATCATTAACATCAACGCCTTCCTTCCAAAAAAGTTTTAAATCTTCAATCAATGGCATTAAATAAAAATCTATGTTGTTCCCTGGTTGTTTTGGACCCGAAATCATCATTGATAACATCATATATTTGTGCTTCATGCACAACCACAAAGATAATGTGTAAATTATTAGAAGAACTCGCCATGAAGTATGGTTAGTACTCAATTTACCAAACTGGTTCATTATGTTGGTGGAACGTCCGAGAATAAGGTTCCTTGGCTCAAGGGAAAAATCTGGATACAACGAATCAATTTTCTTCCATTGCAATGAATCATCTACGTGGTAAATTTTTCCGTCACTTAATCTTTCATCTGCATGCCATCTAGTATTCTTCGTGTCATTTATATTAGACAAACTCTTGAACCTTTAAATTATTGGTAGGTACCAAATCACCTTAGAAGGAACACCCTTTCTAGTTACTCCATCATCATCTTCATCATCGTTGTCCTTCTGCTTGTAACAAGACTCCCCACATCTCAGGCACTACTTCAAGTTTTCATACTCTTTCCTATATAATATTGATGGGGTTTAATCTGTAACGTATAGCCTAAATGTAGTACTGCAAGTGTACAGCCTATCGAAGTAATATATAAGATTATCGAACCACAGAGACCAATTGTCAATCTATCAACTCTATTGCTAAGGTGCTTATCTAAGGCGAACAAGAATATTGATGTGAGTGCAGTGCACAAAGTAAATGAGCGAGGTAAATAACAGTTTAAGAGACAGGTTGGAATGTAAATCATGTAATCAGATATTGGTCTGGTCATGCGTAGATGAACCTACTTATGGGGCAGTATTTTCTATTGATAGCAAAGAATCAGTTTAACGGGAACTTGTAGCTTTAGACTACTAAGAACCGAGTTTACTCTTTAAATTAAATTCCTTTATTGTCACATATAAAGGGTGCCTTCCGCGTTAAAGAGGTAAACCTATTTTTAAGAAATTGATAGTTTTGACTTAACAGAAAAGTGATCTTACTCGGAAAGATTAACTTAAAGAGACTTTTGGCTTTTGACCAAGAGTCAGATTTCAAACCTACAAACGCGTCCGAAAATAGTTTCAAAATCGTTTTCTAAAAAGGTCAATGATTCCTATTTAACCAATCAACGGCTCTCGCTCTATTTGTTTGGTTAAATAATAATCAAGTCGTATCATTAGTTTGGACGGCTTTCGATCTTACCCAATAAACATTAAAACACAATTGACTTAAGTTAGAAGCAAAACATCCCCAGAGTATTTTCACTAGCATGAAAATTGGAACACAACCACGATGGCAATCATTACATCCTAACCTTTATAGTTTAGCCAGACATAATAAGTGCGAGTCTATAAAACGTGTAGACTATGGTAAGAGCATTTAAAGTCTATAAAACGTGTAGACTATGGTAAGAGCATTTAAAGTCTATAAAACGTGTAGACTATGGTAAGAGCATTTAAAGTCTATAAAACGTGTAGACTATGGTAAGAGCATTTAAAGTATATAAAACGTGTAGACTATGGTAAGAGCAATTAAAGTCTATAAAACGTGTAGACTATGGTAAGAGCATTTAAAGTCTATAAAACGTGTAGACTATGGTAAGAGCATTTAAAGTCTATAAAACGTGTAGACTATGGTAAGAGCATTTAAAGTCTATAAAACGTGTAGACTATGGTAAGAGCATTTAAAGTCTATAAAACGTGTAGACTATGGTAAGAGAAATTAAATAAAGAAATGCAATAAATTAGAACCTTGCTCCGGTCGGAGACTTGAATCTGATACAAATCTACGGAAAAGTAAGGCCGGTATGATGAACTTCAACCAAAGTGCTCCAAGACTCGATTACAACTCAATCTACACCGCAATAACTCCCCGATGTGAAGAGATTATTACTTTACAGAAACTGATAGTATATGGCTTAAGATTGTACTAAGCTTGGATGAAACTAAAGAATGAGAATCGAAAACTATTTATAGAGGATCTTTGAGGTGCGTAAGGACCAGCATGCCCCTTAACTTCTTTTGAGCGGGAACCTTTTTGTGAAGGCCGCGGGCGCGGTGAGGGTGGCCGCGGGCGCGGTGCCTGGAACCGCCACATCATGGGAACGTGGCAGTTGATCTCTGGGTGAAAGTGGGCCACGTCATCGCGTTCCCTGTAGCCAGCGCGGTGCTGAACGCCATAAGTGCAGAATATCTTGAAAAACCCTAATTTCTTGGCGTTTTGGCTCGTTTCTTCACAGGAGGCTCTGAAATGACAAGAATCCTGAAAACAAAGGAAAAAGGAACATAATACGAGAAAATGACAATAAAAACTAAGGAAAACATGTGATATTTGAGTCAGAAACATAGTGCGATTTAGTGCGATCAAATCCTCCCACGCTTAGACCTTTGCTTGTCCTCAAGCAACAACTCTTAAAAGTAGATGAAAGAAAATTATGGTGTATACAGGTTTTGGGCAAAGAGGGCTTCTAAGTCCGAGTAAGGGTGTGTTGTCAGGCACTGACAATCTGAATCAAAGGTATCGTAATTACACTACTCGCAGAAATGCGGACATAAACCTCATAAGTATACAGATCGATCCGAATATCCTTACTATGCTAAGACTTCCCTTTTTTACGAGGTCCTTTTTCATTCAGGCGCAATCACATTAAGCCCGTTATCCGTACATACTCATGGTGTAGTGACCGGTTAGTGACTCTTATCTCAAGTGATGGGATTCTGGTACAAGAGTTGGTTTAATCCCTTTTTATTTTACCCATTTGCAGTTGCGGGGGATCGGACCGTAGTCCGCCCTACCAAGTTCAGCACCAGATACCTCTGAACCAACTACAACAGATATGCCTTATATATTTTTTTTCTTTGCTTTTGTTAGTGCTTACAACTTTCTTGAGTTGAGTAATCTTTGTGAGGATCACCCAACTCGTAGTTGTATTCATACTTTATTTTATAACTTTTAAGGCAAAATAGAGATCATCCACTTATATTCATCGATCCCACACTTAGAGCATGCTTAGGCCGGAGCTGACTGCTAAGATAAACTACTTGAAGACCTATTTGTACAGTTTTATTCAAAATCATAGCATATTGGGGAGAAAGGATCTAATCTAAATATTCAAAAAGGCTTACGGTGTAAAAATGATAACGAATTTTTCAAAAAGTGAGTGTCCGAGAAACAGACCCTATCTAGGACCTGTCTCATAGTCCAAATCCTTAAAAACAACCATAAATCTTTGAAAAATAAAAATTTTGTAAGGCTAAAAGGTGGGGGAAATGAAAGGGTACACTACGCAGAAAGACTCGCCTATCACATGCATTTTATTAACTACGAATATAAAAAAGGAAAAATGCGGAAGGGAAATAAAAGCAGGAAAAACGGAAAATAAAAGCGAAAAATAAAAGCGAAAATAGGAAATAAAAGCGATAAATGCTCCTCCCACACTTAAATCAGACATTGTCCTCAATGTTCCAAAATAAGGTAGGAGGAGGTACCTGAAAACACTAGTGGGGGCCACTAGGACCTTCACCATCCTGGTTGGTACGACTGGAATGGCGGCTACGGCTGCGACGGCGGCTATCTTGGTCCAAAACAAGCTGCTCCAATCTCTCTGACAAGGCGGCATTTGCCGCCTGTAGCTCTTGGGTCCTACCAATGAGGGTGCCTTGGGTTGCCTCCATCAATTGGAAGTGACGAGCGTATGTGGTCTGGTGTAGGTGCTGTTCTCTCTGGAAAGCCAGCTGACTTTCCATAATAGTGCGCATAGAGCTAGCATTTTGTTCTTGGGACGCCTGCATGAAGGCCATGTTGTCGGCCGCCTGTTGCTGCAAGGTAGCAAGGAGGGTGTCCCTCTGGGCCTCTCGGGCCATATGCTCACGCCACATGTCCTCAGTGACATGGAAACTAGGAGCTGTACCTGCATGTGGGTTAGAGGTAGAAGGTGTCGTGTGTGGTGGTGAAAAATGGGGTGGTTCCTCTGTTTGGAAATCGTACTCATCATCAGTGTTGTTACCCTCATTTAAAGGTAGATTTGGGGGCAACGGACCAATAAAAGCAGGAGCGTTGAGATCGTAGGTCCAGTTACGCTCAAATCTAATATCAGTATGACGGGTGCAAGGCATAACAACACTGGGTATAGCAGCACCTCCAACCATGAGGAAGTAACCACCTTCCTTCCTCGTCTTGCATAAACGCATATCCCTGAAAATTTTAAGATTTGCAATCTGAGGAGGAAGTGGTTCTAGGGTGGCAAGTTCCGTATCCAATCCTATGGCACGGGCAATAGTGGTAATCAGTCCACCAAAGGAAATCGGCCCACCTTTTCTTAAAACATGGTGCATGTGGGCTATCATGAATGGGACGGGATTAACTTTGGTGTCTGTGAGGCAGCTCTGCATGATAATTAATTCTTTAGCATTCACCTTGTTTGGGTTTTCCCGAGCAAAGATGGTGGATGCTAAAAGAAATCTAAAGACACGAAGGGCAGGATTGTGGATGTGAGAAGCAAGAAGGCCATCAAAAGATGTTGCATTTTGTTTAGTAATTCTGGCCCAAAATGCTTCAAATGCCCAATCCGTGTCTAAAGGTGCTTCACAAATGGCACCATCCCCATAAGGCAATCCTAACATGGCGGCTAGACCGTCAGTGGAGTAATCATATTCAACATTAAACATTCTAAATTTGACTCCACCTACGGTGCTAGCAGTGTTAGGGGAGACGTTATAAATTAAAGAACTTAAAAACTCGAACGTCAGCCTAGGGTAGGTTGGTGCTTGAGTAGCAAAAATATCATGCATACCTATTTTATCTAGAAGGAAGAATACACTATGGTATATACCTAATGAATATAGACAGTTTTCATCGATATACCTGGTAGAGTGTATTGGTGTTGTCAGCAATTTTTCAAGCCGCTTTAGTTGCCTTTCTCCGGCTTGGCCACCACGCAAAATGTAACCGTGATATTCCATAGGATTTTCTTGTGGATGAATAGAGAGAAAGAATGGGATGTAGAAGTAATGAAGGTGTGAGGAAGAAAATGAAATAGTGGGGGGTATTTATAGGAAGGGAAGAAAGAAAATGGTGGTTGTAAATATTTATGATGGGAATAATGGAAATAAATGTAGTGGGGTGGTATGGGTAATAAAGGAAGTTATGGTGGGTTAAAATTGGAAGAAAATGGGATTGGAAATGGAAAAAGTGGTAAAATGGGGGGAAAAACGAGCTACTAGCCGTTAGGTGACCGTTGCGTCACCGCGGGCGCGGCAGGGCCTACCGCGGGCGCGGTGAGGTCGAGGTCAGTTGGGCTGGCCTGGCTTTCTTTCCATTGGGCTTTTTCTTCCTCGCCATTAGCTGCAATTTCTGGAGGTGTACCTATTTTTCTTATAAATATGCATATATGTACGTGAATACATATACACATGTATATTTATTTTATTTTTATATTAAAACTATGGTGACCAGAAAAACAAAAACATTAGTAAATAAATAAAACATATGCATATATATATATAGGTACGGACATTGGGTCACCAAAATATTAACAACGCAGGAAACAGATAATGCAAAATAAAAATGAGTCTGAAAAGGAAATCAACATAATACTAATAATACTGAAACTAGATATCTTGTGAACAATACAGATCTATTGCCAACCGGTAGGATGCTCTGCAGGAGTGCCTGGGCCACGCAGCTCAGTCAGCTGGCGTCGAATCTCTGCCACCTCGTGAGCTAATTCATCTAACTCACCAGCAAAGGTAACATCATTCACTTCCAACTGCAAATGAAGGTCAGCCACCTCATTGCGGAGAGTGGTTATCTCAGTGCGCATAGCAGTCAATAGAGTGTGAATATCAGGTTCCTGCAAGCTGAGGTTATTAGTAAGAACAGTAGTGTGTGTAACCTCGGGTCGGGATGTGTGATCCGGAGTGGAGTCCTCGGGAGCAGGAGTGTAGTCCTGAGTGGGATCTTCGGAAGCAGGGGTGTATTCTGGAGTGAGATCTTCGGAAGCAGGAGTGTATTCTGGAGTGAGATCTTCGGAAGCAGGAGTGTATTCTGGAGTGTACTCTGATATCTCACCCCAACCTTCTACAGAATAGTTCCAATTAGCAGAGTTGGAAACACAAGTAATCTGAGGGTCTGGCATTGTGAAGGTGTAAACTGTCTGGTCGTTGATAAGCAATCTGTACCGATATGGGTGGAAAGAGGCCCTCCTCATGAGTCCACGATCCATGCAAAAGTCTAAATCCAGAAAAGTATATCCACAGTATGGGGTCAGTTGTGCTATCATACTGTCCAAACCCAAAGCAGAAGCTATCTGTGTCACATTCCCTCCAGAATGAATGAGCCCTACAGCGGATCGAGCAGTCTGCTCGAGGCTCTCTATCAGAAAACCTCCACTAGCTATAGGTCTGGACTGACTAGCACAGTATAGGAAAAGGATCTCCTCAGCGGTGACCAAGTGGTCACAGTAACTCCTCCCAAAGAAAGTGTGGCACAGGATCATCTCGAAGTATCGGAAGGCCGGGTTATGGATCTTCCGTGACAGCTGGGTAGAGGGGTCAAGACTGGCTCTATCAGTAATGTCCTGCCAAAATTTATCAATGTCTCTGTCCATGTAGTAACTCAATGGGAACTCAGTAATAGCAGTCGGTCCAGTTTGGAAACCAAGCAAATCCCCAAATTCTTTGGTAGTCAGGGTATACTCGGTACCAAACAATCTGAAACTTAGGCATCCTCGCTCATCTCCTTCACCCACTCGTGGGTTATAGTCCATAGAGCTAAGAAACTCCAGAGTAAGGTTCCTGTAGGTTTTGTGGACATCATCAGCATAAGAATCCCAGCCAAGTTGGTTGCATAGATACCGAATACTTGGCTCAATCCCGAGTGCCTCCATGCAGCTCTGATCGGGGTACCTAGTGGGTACCATAGGTCTAGCAGATAAGGTAGCAAATCGGGCCTTTTGTGCTTCATCTCTGAAAATCACAACCATACCATCGGGGTAATGCATCCTGAAAATATAAACACAAGAAATTAGTCCAGATAAAATATATAAATTACTAAAATAAAATAAAATAAAATGAAGAATAAACCATGGGTTGCCTCCCATGCAGCGCTTGTTTAACGTCGTTTAGCTTGACGATTAGATCTTACTTTATGTGGGTATTGGTGGGTCTATAAGAATATGACTAGAGTAGTCAACAGGAAAATCGCCTCCTTTGTAGAGCTTCAGTCTTTGTCCATTTACCACAAATGGAGCGCATGAATTGTTTTTGATTTCTACTGCTCCAGACTTTAGAACTTTTGACACTTCAAATGGACCTGTCCATCTTGAACGAAGCTTACCAGGAAAAAGTCGTAACCTTGAGTTAAATAGGAGAACAGGATCACCAATGTTGAAATCTTTCTTGATGATTTTTTTTATCATGCCACATCTTGGTTCTTTCCTTATATATGATGGCATTCTCATAGGCATTCAAGCGAAGCTCTTCTAGCTTGTGAATGTCCAGGATACGTTTTTCTCCGGCTTTCAGGTAATCTAGATTCAAGGATTTAATGGCCCAATAGGCTTTATGTTCTAGTTCGAAGGGTAAATGACAGGACTTTCCATAAACCAATTGATAAGGAGTTGTTCCAATAGGGGTTTTATAAGCCGTTCTATAAGCCCATAAGGCGTC
The DNA here is from genome assembly GCA_948472305.1 of Vicia faba. Taxonomy (NCBI): domain Eukaryota; kingdom Viridiplantae; phylum Streptophyta; class Magnoliopsida; order Fabales; family Fabaceae; genus Vicia; species Vicia faba. The sequence continues at coordinate 1,042,733,835 of OX451737.1, forward strand.
TTTAAGTTTTCCAGACCAGCCTTTTCTAGATAGTGATACGGTTTTTTCTAGGATCTGCTTAATCTCCCTATTCGATACCTCTACTTGGCCACTGGTTTGCGGGTGATATGGTGATGCTACTCTATGTTTTACTCCGTATTTGCTTAGAAGCTTGTCAAATATCTTAGATATAAAATGCGATCCTCCATCACTTATGACTAACCTCGGGGTTCCAAACCTAGGAAAAATAATATTCTTAAACAGTTTGATAACTACCTTGGTATCTTTTGTGGGTGATGCAACAGCTTCGATCCACTTTGAGACATAATCGACAGCTACTAGGATATACTTGTTACCCATTGAGGAAGGAAAAGGTCCCATGAAATCTATACCCCAGACATCAAATATTTCCACTTCTTGGATGTTACTTAAAGGCATTTCATCACGTCTTGAGATGTTCCCAGTGCGTTGGCATCGGTCACATTTTGTAATGTAAGTGTGGACATCGCGCCATACAGTAGGCCAATAAAAACCTGCTTGAAATATTTTGGCGCATGTTTTAGACGTGCTTGCATGTCCACCATAAGGTGAAGCATGACAATGTTTAATGACATTGTCTACTTCTTCCTCCGGCACACATCGTCGGAATATATTATCTATTCCTCTTTTGAATAGGAGGGGTTCATCCCAAAAGAAGTGTTTAACATCTCTAAAAAACTTCTTCTTCTGTTGGTAGCTTAAGTCAGGGGGTATGATATCAGCGGCTAGATAATTCACAATATCTGCGTACCATGGTATGTTGTTCAGGGTTGAGATTTCCTCATAGGTCTCTTCTTCAGTTGAGTTTATCCCAGCTATTAATCTTTCATAAGTAGAGTGATCGTCTATAGGTATAAGTTCAGGCTTAAGGTGTTCTAACCTAGAGAGATGATCAGCTACTAAGTTTTCAGCTCCTTTTTTCTCCTTAATATCCAAGTCAAATTCTTGGAGTAAAAGTACCCATCTGAGCAATCTAGGCTTAGCATCTTTCTTACTTAACAAGTACCGGATTGCTGCATGATCTGTGTATACTATTATTTTTGCTCCCACCAAATAAGATCGAAATTTATCAATAGCAAAAACTACGGCTAGCAATTCTTTTTCTGTGGTTGTATAATTTAGCTGGGCAGCGTCTAGTGTTCTACTAGCGTAGTAAATTGCATGCAGTTTTTTGTCTTTTCTTTGCCCTAGTACAGCTCCTACAGCGAAATCACTAGCATCGCACATGATTTCAAAGGGTTGTGTCCAATCAGGTGGTCTTATGATAGGTGCTGAAATAAGAGCTTGCTTTAAAACTTCAAAGGCCTCAAGACATTTTTGGTCGAATTCAAACTCGACATCCTTCATCAATAAGTTAGTTAAAGGTTTAGTTATTGCGGAAAAATTCTTGATGAAACGTCGGTAGAACCCGGCATGTCCTAGGAAACTTCTTATTTCCCTAACGGTCTTAGGTGGGTTTAAGTTTTCTATAACTTCTATCTTGGCCTTATCGACTTCTATACCTCTTTCAGAAATAATGTGTCCCAAGACTATCCCTTCACTTACCATAAAGTGGCACTTTTCCCAATTCAACACAAGGTTTACTTCCACACATCTTTTTAAGATTTTCTCCAAGTTCGAGAGGCAGTTTTTGAAATCAAACCCACACACTGAAAAATCGTCCATAAATACTTCCATAATTCCATCTAGGTAGTCTGCGAAAATTGACATCATACAACGTTGGAAAGTGGCGGGTGCATTACAGAGTCCAAAGGGCATTCGTCTATAAGCGAATGTTCCATAAGGGCAGGTAAATGTGGTTTTTTCTTGGTCCTCTGGGTGAATAGGGATTTGGAAAAACCCCGAATACCCATCAAGATAGCAGAAACATGAGTGTCTTGCTAGACGTTCAAGCATCTGATCTATAAATGGGAGTGGGAAATGGTCTTTTCTCGTTGCCTTATTCAACCTTCTGTAATCTATACACATACGCCATCCTCCTTCTGTTCGTTTTGCCACATGCTCACCTTTTTCGTTTTTCAGAACAGTGATACCTCCTTTCTTGGGTACCACATGGACTGGGCTTACCCATTCACTATCCGAAATTTGGTATATGATACCAGCTTCTAATAACTTAAGAACTTCTTTCTTGACTACATCACTCATGATAGGGTTTATTCTTCTTTGATGTTCTCTTGAGGGTTTTGAATCTTTTTCTAGCATAATCCGATGCATGCATACGGATGGGCTTATACCTCTTAAATCTGAAACTTTATACCCTAAAGCTGAGGGATATTTTCGCAAGGTATCTAATAGTTGATTTGTTTCTATTTGGTTTAGAGTGGCGCTAATTATAACAGGTCTATTCATCTCCTCATCCAAAAACTCATATCTTAGATTCTTGGGTAGTTCCTTAAGTTCTATAGTGGTTTTCTCAGCACGCGGCATAAGGTCATGGGCAAGAGCTAAGCATTCGAAAAGATTGTTGTCAATGTACGGTTCGATACTCTCAAATCCGTCATCCTCTAAAATAGGGGTTGATGGTAATTTGGTTAAGAATTCGTTTTGTTCGAGTTCATTTACACATTCATCGATGATGTCGATGGCATAACACGCATCTCCTATCACTGGTGCCATTAGAAATTTTGATAATATGAACTCAATCTTTTCATCTCCTACCTCGAAAGTCAGTTTCCCTTTCTTAACATCTATTATAGCTCCGGCGGTCGATAGGAAGGGTCTTCCTAAGAGGATTGGGATGTCTTCATCTTCTTTGATATCCATTACGACGAAGTCGGTCGGAATGTACAACTGACCAATCTTGACAGGTATGTCTTCTAAAATACCCATGGGATATTTGACAGATCTATCAGCTAGTTGTAAGGACATCTTAGTAGGTTGAAGTTCTCCTAATTTTAACCTCTTACAGACGGCCAGAGGCATCAGACTTACGCTTGCTCCTAGGTCTAAAAATGCTTTGTCTATCATATGGTTACCTAGGATGCAAGGGATAGAAAAACTTCCAGGGTCTTTATCTTTCTTGGCGAGTTTATTTTCGGATATAAAATGACATTCTAAAGGCTTGGGATCATCGAGTCGCCGTTTATTGGTCAAAATATCTTTCAAAAACTTAGCATATGATGGTATCTGGGTTATAGCTTCAGTAAAAGGAATCTCAACATGGAGTTTCTCTATTACCTTAATAAACTTTTGGTACTGGTTTTCTACTTTGGTGTTTTTCAGCCTCTGTGGGAATGGAATAGGTGGTTTATAAGGTTGTTGAGTGTTTTTCTCTACTTCTGGTTTTGATTGCTTTTCTGGTTTCTCTGGTTCCTCCACCTGGTCTTTGGGCGTAGCATCTTCCATAGGTTTTTCTGATGTGCTTAAGTTAGGATTTCTAGGACCTTCATAAGCAGTTCCACTTCTTAATGTGATAGAATTTGCTTGCCCTTTTGGATTTGGTTGAGTTTGTCCAGGGAATTGTCCTCCAGGTGCAACTTGTACAGAGGTGTTTTGGGCTACTTGGGAAATCTGAGTCTCAAGCATTTTGGTGTGGGTTATAATCTGGTCAAACTTGGTTGCTAATTGAGTAACTAGTTCGTTCGTGTGAATGTGTTGGTTCATAAACTCCTTATTTTGCTGGGTTTGGGCCTGAATAAAGGTGTCTATGGTTTCTTTAAGGTTTGGTCTTGGGGGTACTATTTGCATAGGTTGGTTTTGTTTTTGCGTTTGGAATCCTTGAGGTCTCGAAGGTCCGGGATTTTGGATAGGGTTGTTATTTTTGTAAGAGAAATTCGGGTGGTTCCTCCATCCAGGATTGTAGGTATTCGAGAAAGGGTTCCCTTGAGTATAGTTAACTTGGTCTGAGCTTGATTCGTTCAAAAGGTTACAGTCAACGGTTTGATGTCCTTGAGTTCCACAGAGTTTGCACTCCGATTGGATTGCTGCTACTGTGGTTGGGTTTTGAGACATGTTCTCGACTCTCAAGGCTAGGGCGTCCATCTTGGCATTAATCATGTCCATGCAACTTACCTCATGCTTTCCTCCATGGCTCTCCTTTTTCTCTACTGTCGCTCGTTCTAATCCCCACTGGGCGTGGTTTTGGGCCATGTCCTCTATTAGGGCACAAGCGTCGGGGTAAGGTTTGTTCATCAATGCTCCGCCAGCGGCAGCGTCTATGGACATCTTTGTGTTGTAATGGAGTCCATTATAGAAGGTATGTATGATTAACCATTGCTCTAGGCCATGGTGCGGACAGGCTCTTAAAAGTTCTTTATATCTCTCCCAGGCATCAAAAAGTGATTCGCCTTGGTTTTGGGTGAAACAAGTGATCAGGTTCCTAAGAACAGCGGTCTTGCTTGGTGGAAAATACCTCGCAAGAAAAGATCTCCTAAGGTCTTCCCAAGTTGTTATTGAGTTAGTTGGAAGGGCGTCTAACCAGTCGTGAACTTTACCTCTAAGGGAAAAAGGAAATAGTCTTAATCGGATAGCTTCGGGTGTGGCTCCATTTGCCTTAAGGGTGTCAGCTAACTGGATAAATACCTTTAAATGTTGGTTCGGGTTCTCGGTAGCGAGACCAGCGAATTGGTTTTGTTGTACTAATTGTAGTAACGAGGGCTTTAGTTCAAAGTTGTTGGTAGTTATAGCAGGGTTTACTATACTAGAACTAGGTTCCTCGTTAGATGGTTGGGCGAATTCCTTGAGCGGTCTTTGGTTACGATCTTCTGCCATAGCTCTTCTTATCTTGCGAATAAAAAGACGGGCACGAGCGTAACGTTCAGGTTCTACTAAAGGATCTATTAGGTTGCCGGTGCTACGATTTCTACGCATCTACCGGCTAGAATAGCCTTAGTCTAAACGGGATAACAATAGGGTACGAAATTTGACGAAGTTGATCCCCGGCAACGGCGCCAAAAACTTGATGGGGTTTAATCTGTAACGTATAGCCTAAATGTAGTACTGCAAGTGTACAGCCTATCGAAGTAATATATAAGATTATCGAACCACAGAGACCAATTGTCAATCTATCAACTCTATTGCTAAGGTGCTTATCTAAGGTGAACAAGAATATTGATGTGAGTGCAGTGCACAAAGTAAATGAGCGAGGTAAATAACAGTTTAAGAGACAGGTTGGAATGTAAATCATGTAATCAGATATTGGTCCGGTCATGCGTAGATGAACCTACTTATGGGGCAGTATTTTCTATTGATAGCAAAGAATCAGTTTAACAGGAACTTGTAGCTTTTGACTACTAAGAACCGAGTTTACTCTTTAAATTAAATTCCTTTATTGTCACATATAAAGGGTGCCTTCCGCGTTAAAGAGGTAAACCTATTTTTAAGAAATTGATAGTTTTGACTTAACAGAAAAGTGATCTTACTCGGAAAGATTAACTTAAAGAGACTTTTGGCTTTTGACCAAGAGTCAGATTTCAAACCTACAAACGCGTCCGAAAATAGTTTCAAAATCGTTTTCTAAAAAGGTCAATGATTCCTATTTAACCAATCAACGGCTCTCGCTCTATTTGTTTGGTTAAATAATAATCAAGTCGTATCATTAGTTTGGACAGCTTTCGATCTTACCCAATAAACATTAAAACACAATTGACTTAAGTTAGAAGCAAAACATCCCCAGAGTATTTTCACTAGCATGAAAATTGGAACACAACCACGATGGCAATCATTACATCCTAACCTTTATAGTTTAGCCAGACATAATAAGTGCGAGTCTATAAAACGTGTAGACTATGGTAAGAGCATTTAAAGTCTATAAAACGTGTAGACTATGGTAAGAGCATTTAAAGTCTATAAAACGTGTAGACTATGGTAAGAGCATTTAAAGTATATAAAACGTGTAGACTATGGTAAGAGCATTTAAAGTCTATAAAACGTGTAGACTATGGTAAGAGCAATTAAAGTCTATAAAACGTGTAGACTATGGTAAGAGCATTTAAAGTCTATAAAACGTGTAGACTATGGTAAGAGCATTTAAAGTCTATAAAACGTGTAGACTATGGTAAGAGCATTTAAAGTCTATAAAACGTGTAGACTATGGTAAGAGCATTTAAAGTCTATAAAACGTGTAGACTATGGTAAGAGCAATTAAATAAAGAAATGCAATAAATTAGAACCTTGCTCCGGTCGGAGACTTGAATCTGATACAAATCTACGGAAAAGTAAGGCCGGTATGATGAACTTCAACCAAAGTGCTCCAAGACTCGATTACAACTCAATCTACACCGCAATAACTCCCCGATGTGAAGAGATTATTACTTTACAGAAACTGATAGTATATGGCTTAAGATTGTACTAAGCTTGGATGAAACTAAAGAATGAGAATCGAAAACTATTTATAGAGGATCTTTGAGGTGCGTAAGGACCAGCATGCCCCTTAACTTCTTTTGAGCGGGAACCTTTTTGTGAAGGCCGCGGGCGCGGTGAGGGTGGCCGCGGGCGCGGTGCCTGGAACCGCCACATCATGGGAACGTGGCAGTTGATCTCTGGGTGAAAGTGGGCCACGTCATCGCGTTCCCTGTAGCCAGCGCGGTGCTGAACGCCATAAGTGCAGAATATCTTGAAAAACCCTAATTTCTTGGCGTTTTGGCTCGTTTCTTCACAGGAGGCTCTGAAATGACAAGAATCCTGAAAACAAAGGAAAAAGGAACATAATACGAGAAAATGACAATAAAAACTAAGGAAAACATGTGATATTTGAGTCAGAAACATAGTGCGATTTAGTGCGATCAAATATATGCAATCATTACGAAATGCATGTTACATAGTCCAAACTCATTGGACACAATATCTTCTTGGCCTCATAATTACGGTTCCAAAACATGTTACCTTTTGGAAGCATTTATTGTAACAATTCAAGCAATTCATTGAAACTTCTATCAGTCCACCCATATCTTGCCTTAAGATTAAAATAGTCTTAATACCACTGACAATCTTGTAAAAAAATTGCATCATGAATATAACGAATAATTCATGTCTCTTTGCAAAGTATCTTACATATGAGCTTTCTTAAAAGCATCTACTCAGATATCATGAATCATATCTTCTAAAGTGTCATTCATAAATTCATCAACTTTAACTCTATGTGACACAAATATTTTTTGTCACTTCACCCTGTCATACCTACTTCATGATTGAATATAACATCTCTTATGTTTTTTCATATTTCATAATATTTTTAAAAGGACATAAAAAATACCATTATTGTTAGGAAGGTTTTTTTCTCGTGAATTCAAGAAATTGAATCACTCCATTCTCATAATCTTTACTTAATCTATTGGTTTTCATCCAACTATGATCCATAATCATATACAACTTCTGAAAATAAAATAAAAATAATACACAACCAAAAAAATGAAGATTCCATCTCAATAAAATAACAATAACAACAAACAACAACTAAAAATACTTGAAAAACAACACTACATTATACCTTAAGTCTAAAAAACCATAAAAAAATAATAACAACAATGACAATAATGACGACAACAACAACAACATCAATGGATACGAAAACAATAACAACAACATCAACAATAACAACATTCATGTAAAAAATTTTACATACCATAAATGTGATGAGATACTCAAAGAAAAGTGTTGGTTTGACGTTCTAGCTTTCTTCCTCCTTGGAGAAGATGAAGAATGGTGTTTTAGTTCATTAGGTGGAGAATAATGGTGTTCCTTTTGTTTGCTAGAGAAGAATAGTGTTCCTTTCAATCGCTAGGGGAAAAAAAGTGAATGAGACATAACATTCCAATAAAATAATAAAAAAATGTTTATAGTTTTCATCTCGATTTTTGGAAAAATCGAGGGACCATAATCGAGGTAAAAGTGGGTTCAATTTAATAAATAAAATATTAATCAACATTTCATGTCATTTGAAAACTAATGATTTATAAAATAAGAAGTATTTTGAGTTCTAAATAAAATATAAAATTGCAGGAGTTGAGAATTGAAGCTCAAACCCTGAGCAACATTGTATGTCGGCTTTGTACAATACCAAGGTATAATTTTTTTTTAAATAAAAAATAAAATAGCGCGTTCCAGATCATTTAACCCTGATTTTTCAAGGGATGGGGTGAAAGCTTTGTTATGAAATATATATTTTGTAGTGGTTTATGAGGGGTCTAAATGGACATATAGGGAGAGTAGCAAAAGGTTTTGAGAGCATGCATGAAGGGTATGATCTAATATAGGTGAATTGGGAGGGTAAATACATCATGGAGTTTTTGTCAACTTTGGATCTTACTATAGAAAATACATGTTTTAGGAAATTTTATAAATGTGCCTTAAAACCTTTGTTAATAAAGATAATAAAACATATTTTGGAAATTGCATATACCGCAAAAATCAGAAGTTTCAGAAAATTAATCAAAAAAGTCAAAAAAATCAAAAATTAAGAAAATTAGACCTGAGGTGCCAGAGCGGAGGCGGCTGCGGGTGGCCAGACTGCGGAGGCGGAGGATGGACCACAAAAGGTGGCAGAGGGTGACGGAGTCGAGCAACATCGATCAATTTCGAGTTTTCGGACATTTTGGTAGTTTCTCGTTTTGTGTGTTTCAGGCTCTTTCAGTTTGGTCCATGGATCCATGTTTGATTGGATTGTGATTTTGGGCTTTAGTTTTTGGATATTTGCTATTATAAATATGTATATCTTATATATTTGTAGGTGTTATAATCTTATATCTTACAACAAAAGGGAGAGCAAGGGTTTAAAGACATATCATAGGATTTTGGCTATTCTCAACGGAAACCTTAGAAAAGCAAGGGTTTTGGAAACCTTTGGGGTTATCTAAGGAAATTGGGAATGGGAAACATTTTTTTACACCTTGGGTTTGAGTTATTCATATATTTAAGGTTGAAGAGGTTGGGAAACACTTAGGTAGAAAATATGGTTAATTTTAGGAGCCTTCAGGGTTGTTCTTGGGAACATGAAGACAAAGTCTATTTTCTTGTAACTCATATGTAATCTCTTGTAACAAATCTCTGAGTATAATGAATTGGTGAGCTGCTCTCTCCCCCAGAGTAGATCGTTTGATAGAATTGGGTAAACAAATCTTTGTCTTTTTCCCACCTTATTCTGTTATATTATTCGTCTACAAAGTATTATTGTTGTAGACCATTTATTTTGGTTGCTATTGTTCTTTGTCTCACAAATTAATATTTAATTTTATCGTAATTCACAATAAGATTCCTAACAAGTGGCATGGTGAGCATGGATCAAAGGGGTATTGTTTACAAGTGAGCACCATGGATAAATGGAAGATCGATAAATTTTCCAGTAACAACGACTTTAGGTTGTAGAAAATTAAGATGCAAGCAATTTTAATTCAAGAGAAGTGTATTGATGCTTTAAAGAGTGAAGCATTGATTCCTACAGGGCTTACACAGGTAAAAAAGACCGAGATGATGTATAAGGCTAGGAGTGTCATTATATTTTTCCTTGGGGATAAAGTTCTAAGAGAATTCGCCAAGGAGAAAATTGTGGTTTCTATATGGGCAAAACTTGAATCATTGTATATGAAAAAGTCTTTGGTTCACAGACTATTTTTGAAATAACAACTCTATTCATTTTGAATAGTGGAGAACAAATACATATTTGAGTAGCTTACAAAATTTCATAAGATTATTGATGACAAGGCTTTTCTCTTGTTGATTTTATTACCAAGATCCTTTGAAAACTTTAAGGATGCCCTTTTTATGGTAAGGAAGGTACTATTACTTTGGATGAAGTCCAAACGGCGGTGAAATCCAAAGTATTTTCAAATTCGAAAGATTTGAAGATTTAAGATAGTGGTGAAGGATTAAATGTTTCAAGAGGATGAGGTGAGCATAAAGGTGTGTCCAAATCAAAGAGGTCTGACAAGTCAAAGGCAAAATGTTTTAATTGTCAAGAAATCAGTCATTTTAAAAGGGATTATCCTGAGAGAAAGGTCAATGAAGATTTTGTTCAAGCTGCAATTGCCTTGGCTGAGGATAGTTATGAGGATATCGATGTACTAGTAGTATCGAGTTAGGAAATTGAAGATAGTTGGGTCATTGACTCAGGTTGCTCTTATCACATGTGTCCGGGAATAGAATACTTTGAAACTTTGAAGATGGTTCAAGGTGGAGTTGTTCACCTTGGTGATAATAAGCATTGTAAGGTTCATGGTATTGGTATGATCATACTTTAAATGTTTGATGATTGTGAACTTCTTATTCATAATGTGAGGTATGTTCCAGAACTCAAGCGAAATTTGTTATCTATAAGCATGTTTGATGATCTAGGCTATTGTACTAGAGTTGAACATGGAGTGTTGGAGATTTCACGTGATAAATTGATAATTTCTAAAGGGTCTAAAATATATGGTCTATATATTTTAGAAGGTTCAAATGTTTTTATTCATTCATCTTTAACTAGTGGAGGCTTTCGTGACAAGGAAGAACTATGGGATTTGGGTTTAAGGCATTATGAATGCCTAGAGAAAGTTTTAGAGGAGTATAATGAATTTTGCAGAAATCAAGGGATAAAAATGCATGTTACCACTGAGTTGTTATTGATTTTTTGGGAAAGAGATGAGGTTAAAACAACTTACTTGGTTGGTAGAGAATTTCTTCAAAGGGAAAATAGTGAGAACCAAGGGAGAAACCTGGTAAAAACTATAATGGAGAAAACCCAATTTGAGGTGGAGTTTCCTACTATGCATGCTAGCAGTAGTAAGGGAACAGTTACAAAGATCTTTTATTATCCTTTGAATCATGATAAGATAAGGAGAGTTATTGTAGCATCTAAAAGGGACGGTTATGCTAGCCTTGGATATTATGTTTTTAATATGGCTGAAGGGCTGCAAAATAAAAGAAGAAAAACCTTCAGGGAGGCATTTTAAAACAGGTGGAGTCAAGAGTGGTTGAAAAATCATACTTCTAGGCTTGTTAAATTAACTAGGAAGAAACTGGAAATTGGAAACAAGTGGATGCAAGTGGCGAGATTAATATTCAAGAGTTGTTTGAATTTGATAAAGGTTAATCATTAGAGTTTCAACTTGGTAGAGAGCAATAATGTTGTTGATTGTTAAATTGGTATCAACGTGGTTTAAATTCAAGGTGGAGCATGTTGTTAATGTTCATTAAAATCTTTGTTGATAAATAGAAATAAAACATATTTTGGAGATTGCATATATCGCAAAAATTGGAAGTTTCATAAAGTTGATCAAAAAAGTCAAAAAAATTGAAAATTAGGAAAATCAGCTTAGAGGTGCTAGAGTGGCGGTGGATGTGAGTGGCTGGACCATGGAAGATGGAAGAGGGCGGTGTAGTTGGGAAACTTCGGTCGATTTTTAGTTTTCGGAATATTTCGGCGGTTTCCCATTTTGCGTGTTTCGGGCTCTTTCGGTTCGGTCCATGGATGCATGTTTGATTGGATTGTGATTTTGGGCTTTAGTTTTTGAGTATTTGCTATTATAAATATGTATCTCTTATATGTTTGCATGTGTGACAATCTTAGAGCTTACAACAAAAGTGAGAGCAAGGGTTTAAAGGCATAGCATATGGTTTTGACTATTCTCATGGGAAACCATAAAAAGGCAAGGGTTTTGGAAACCTTTAGGGTTATCTAAGGGAGTTGGGAATAGGAAACATTTGTTTACACCTTGGGTTTGAGTTATTTATATATTGAATGTTGAATAGGTTAGAAAACACTTGGGTAGAACATAGAGTTAGTTTTTGGGAGGCTTCATGGTTGTTCTTGGGAACATGAAAACAAAGGCTATTTTCTTGTAATCTCTTGGTGAGATGCTCTCTCCTCTAGAGTAGATCGATTGATCAAACTGAGCAAACAAAGCTTCACCTTTTTCTCGCCTTATTCTGTTATATTATTTGTGTGCGGATTATTATTATTGTAGACCATTTATTTAGTTGTTACTATTCTTTGCCTCACAAATTGATATTGAATTTTATCGTTATTCACAACAAGATTAACAACAGGAAAAAGTTGAGCATTTTATCGTATATAAAAGTCTTGTGACACATTTTCAGATAAATTTATTTCTTACTAGAAGGTCAGATAAAGAAAATTTATTTGGACTGTAAATTTATTCCAAGAGATAGCTTGACTAAAAACATATAATATTGGTTATGGATATAAAAATCAACAAGAGAGAAAGGAGAAAAAGTCACCAGGGAGTGCCACTGATCAAGTGTTGGCATTTGAAGGGTGGCAATGTTAAAACTTTGGAAAAGTAAAAAAAAAGAGATAAGAATGATACCAAGAAGACAGTGACTGAAGTAAGAAGCCAAACTTTTGATGGATAATACCAATCTTTAGGATCCAAGAAGGGGGAAAACCTATATATGGACTTTCTAAGAGAAAAGAATGAAAGACAAGAGATTTGGGTTAAGTGAGATGTTTTAAAGATGAAGAAGGTTAAACCTTGATTTAGGAAAAAAAATATAAAGGATAGTTGGAATAAGTATTTCAACACTTTATTTAATGAATGATATGATATTGCACTGGAAACTAGCGAGCTCAATATTAGAGAATAGGAGCAAACTATAATTACTACCTTCGGATTCTAAAACAATAGGTAAAAAAAGTATTGAAAAGGATGAGCAACAATAAGGCAGTTAGGCCATACAACATAGATATTGAAGTGTGGAAAATTATTGGAGATAAATGTATTGAGTGGATCACCAAAATCTTTGATAAAATTATGGAGTCAAAGAAAATGATTATGAATGGTTAATAAACACTCTAGTTCCAAATATAAGAATAATGGGGGTGTGATATGGTGGGAGAACTGACTTGAGGGTTTTGAATTTGATCGCAAATGTTTCGGTTAGCAAGAGTCTCTATCGACTTTTCTTTTATCCAAAAGGAAAGGTGAAAAAGCACAGGAAAGACCTTCGAGATTTATTTCTTGAGTTAGGGGGGTAGATTATGAAAAGGGAAGGTATTAGCACCCTTTTCATCCATGGTTTTCCATGGGCTCTTAGTTACTTGCTAGATCACTTGCTTTTGTTTGAAATTGTGCTTTGTGTGGTTTTTGAAAGTAATTTGTAAAAAGGCCATTGTTTAGGCAATCTTTGTAATGATTCTTGTTTGTAAGAATGTATACAAAGATGTTTGATCTTTTGAAAATGTTTTCAATGTTTGTAAGATGTTTGAAAATGTGTGTGTTTGTTTTTTTGAAAATAGCAAGGATGTTTTGTTTGAAATAGAGCAAGTAATTAGGAGAAATCTACCTACTCAAATGTCTTTCTTGTTCATTTTTCTTTTCCTTTGATATTGTTGTCTTACCATTGATTTGGTAAGCAACCTTATCTTTGGATGTAAACGAGACGAGCGTGGGTCATCGTATAACCATGATTAGCAATATTGTAAGGTATCTTAGCATTCTTTTTTTTAGGGACTAAGATAATTTGTAAGGCAACTTAGATAGCGTCATCGAGGGACTATGATCTTGTATTTGTTTGTTTTTGCTAAGATACTTTACATGCGTAATATGGCCATTTTGTAAGGCAACCAAGTGGATTTTACTCTAGGGGTACTTGTGTGCAAGTGTATTGTTTTCATGCTTGATTTAGTCTTGAATTAGGATTTTCTATTTGGTTGGTTTTAATCTTCCCATACAAAACCTAATTACTAGCATATTATGTAAAAGCGATAAATTGCGAAATTTAAACGCTATTACAACATTTGTGGGAGGGGGTATACAATTTATGAATGGGGATTGCAATAATATAAACCTAATTAATCTATTACAACCAAATTGAATATGTACAAATAATTGAAGAAATATATAAAGTACAAATGCAAATTGAAAGAAATGATTTTTGTGTTTGGAATTTTATATGAAAGAGGTTTTAACCTAAACCTAATTAGAGAAAAATAGTTAAATCAAAATTAAATTAACTTAAATTAATTAAGAACAGAAATTAATTAAGAAAAGATTTTTGAATAAAACCTTAATTCTATTTAGTTGATTAAAAGAAAATAAGTTCAAAAAAAAATGTTTTTGTATTTTTGTCTTGAAAATAATATATGGTATTGTGAAATATTTTTGGCTTTTTTTATATTAAAATAAATATATTTAAATAAATAATAACCTAGTTTTAATTTAATTTACAATGTAATTAGTAAAGATAAATAAAGTATAATGAATAAAAATAATTTTTTGTATGGAAAAAATATTTAAATTATATCAAACATAAATCTACTATTTTTATATTTTTTATGATTTTTTTGGTATTTTTAGAAAACATATTTAAAAATAAAAATGAAATAAATAAGTAAATAAAAATGAATGGGTCAAGGGGTGCCAAAAGTAAGCAAGGAGGTGAGCTAGCAAATAAAAAACAATGCCAGGCCCAAAGGGCACAACGCCTGCAAAAAAAAGTTAGAGGATCATAAAATATGAAAAAAATACAAAAGGGGGGTTCACATTGATTCGAACCCTCGCCCTTTAGGTAAGAAGTGACTTAGTACGCGCGCGCTTGCCACTGGGGTGGCTGTTTCATCCGGTCATACAACCAAACCATAAATATCTAAAATAAAATGAACCCCGAGGCTTACTTCATCTTCTTCCTCGCGCCTAGCCAGACCACTTGTATCTTCTTCATCTCTCCACAAAAATGGAAATTTCAAACATGAAAGTTGTGGTGTTTCTTCCCACGAATTTAACTATATAACTTATGTAAGATAAAAGTCAAAGATGAAAACTAATTTTGCTGGCTCTAAATTGAAACCTAATTTTCTCAGAAACTTTAAATCCAGAATTCTCTATACACAGTCAATATAAATGGGAATTATGAACATGGTCAGCTTTAGAGCAAATATATGTACATTTTGTCTTCACAAATCAAGATTAAATGATGCTTGTATGAAGAGGTAGAAGTTGGAAAATTTACCTCTTGCAGCTGGAGTCGTGAATAGAGTTTGAGCAACTTTTGAGATGGCCCGAGGATCTTTTTAGCTTTCCTGGACCTCCTTGAATGTATTCCAACTCCTACTTTTCCTTGAAAGTTCCTGAACCTCTCTACTCAAGTCAACCTCCAAGCATGAAGTTTGAAAATGGTGGATAGTGATGGAGGAGTTACATTCTTGAAACAGGGGCCTGGATTACTTCGGTATGATGTATAGAAGGTGTTTGAGTGATTGGTTTTCAAAACACACGAGTGGAAATGAAGATGATGAGTTTTGGTTCAAAACTGTGTATCAATGGTGTTTTTGAGCAGATTTATGGTTTTTGAGTGTTTGAGATAATTTCAGGGCACTAGAATTCGTGTGTCATCTTGAAAATAGTGTATGTACTTATAGGCAAGAGGTTTTTGAGGCTTGAAACAACTCAGAAATTGAAATCACATGTTATGGCTTGGTTACTTGTTTTTGAAGCAAAGTTGACAAACATGGTTTCAATGTGAAGTACAAGGATTTTCAGGGTGGTTAGAAGGATGTAGATATGTTTCTTCTTGCTTCTAAATGCTTTTGAATCAGAATCAACAATGTATGGGCTCAAGAAGAGTTGACATTGTGATTAAAGTCACTTTTCCAAAATGGAAGTGGTGACTTTCTTCCCAAAATGGAAATGCAACTTGGATAATGGCTCAAATGCTTGGACAATGGCTCTACCAGTCGTGTAAACATCAAATTAATGAGTTATTAGCAAGTTTGAATCCTGAAAAGCAAGATTTGTACAACATGCTTGAAGATTGGATCAAGTGTTCTTCACAAAAAGGCTTGTAATTCAAGTTTGAAAACCCTAACTTCTTGCCTTCGATTCTCCTTTCTCAAGAATGATCTCAAGGAGTTCCTGGACATTTTGGAAAGCTTTCAATGTTCTCTTCAACTCATATTTTAATTTCTTTTGAAGATTCCCCTTGGAACCATGTGAAAAATTGCCATAAAGTTAGGTCAAAAATCTGTCTAACTAGGGCAAAATTTCACTAAGTCTTTTTTAGTTCATGAGCATGTATTCATAAAATTATAACTTGAGATCCAAGAACTTTTAGGAAAAGTTTCGTGAATCAAAGTTGTATATTTCATGGATATCTACAACTTTCATGTTGGAAGTTTCTCTTGAATCATCTTGCATCATGGTGAAAATTTGGCTTAAAGTTATGAAAAAATAAGAAAATTTGCATACTTAGAAAAAATTTTAAGTTAAAGAAATTTTAACATTTCAAGATGAAATCTTAAATTCTTGACTTCTTGATGAACAAGTTTCATATTTTGACATGTTTTTGATGAATCATGATCCTTGGCACTTGAATTTGACCAAAAAGTCAAAGTTTGACATTTCAGTATACATTTGACTACAAAATTCATCTGTCAATCCAATGGACTTGCAATGTTTTGAATCATGTCATTAGGTAAAAATTATGCAATTGGACTCTTTATATAATGCCTTAAACCAATTGACCATTTTCTAGGTTAAAAAAATTAGAAATTGCCCTTTCCCAATCAAAACCCTAATTTTGACCATTTTGCCCTTTTGGAGATTTGATCAAATTTCTTGAGGAATTATGTTCCAAACTTGATTAAATGATATATATGAGTCTAAAATATTGAAGTGGATCAAAAATTATAAAGTTTGACTGTAAATTGGCCATGGTTGACTTTTTCCCCAACACAGTTGATTTTTAGGTCAACTGATCAAAAGTGTGATCCAAGGCTTGAAACTTGACATGAGTGATCTTAGGTGTCCATAATGATCCATGAAAGTCATATGAAGCATTAGAAGTTCAAAAATCCTTGTGCAAAATCAAACCCTAATTTTGGTCATCAGTGCTTAAGGAGATGTCTTGAGCTGATCAAACCCTAGTGCAGTCTTGAGCCCAAGGAGATCTTGTGAGCAAATTATTGATAAGTGAGAGGGAAAATTTTGGGGTACAACAGCTGCCCCTGTTCAATCTTCTTAAGCCTGAAGGGTTATATTTGTATGTTTTGCCAGTCGTGACTCGAAGGTAGAAGATGATTGGACACTAGAGCGCCCAGAAATTTGCGCTCGGTGATGTGATGGTTGAGGGAATGGGCTTAGAGATTCCATTTGTAGAAGTGATAGAAAGTTGTAGGAGATGGGCTTAAAAGATTCCATCCAAAAGTGATTGTTGGTTTTGTAATTTGTAAGCTATAAGGATGAGTATCAGAATGGCTTCCGTGTCTGGAGTGTATCTGAACTGTATCTGAGAGCTGATTTTGAATGATCATCAGAATGGCATTCGTGTCTAGAGCATACCTGAACTGTTTTTGAAAGCTAGTTTTGAACGAGTGTCAGAATGGCATCCGTGTATGGATCGTATCCGAACTGTATCAGAAAGTTGAATCTTAATGAGTATCAGGATGCCATCTGTGTCTGTAACGTATCTAAATTGTATCGGAAAGTTGAATCTGAATGAGTATCAAGATGGTATCTGTGTCTGGAGCGTATCTGAACTATATCGGAAAGTTGTATCTGAATGATTATCATAATGGCGTTTGTGTATGTAGTGTATCTGAACTGTATCAGAAGATTGAATCTAAATGAGTATCATAATGGCATCCGTGTCTGGAGCGCATCTGAACTGTATCTGAAGACTGAATCTGAATGAGTATCAGGATGGCATCCGTGTCTGGAGCGTATCTGAATTGTATTTGAAAACTTTGAACATTGTTAATGGTAGCTGTTAATCTTATCCTGAAAAGGGCAAAATGTTAGCTAAAATGTAAAGTCATGTTGCATGAAATGTATGATATAATGCATTCGTTTTATCAATGTTTATGATATATCAATGCAATGTATGCGTATGTGAGATAATTTGTTGCACTGTTGTCGGATTGGGGAAAATAAACCCCTGACTACTGCTGAGGATATGGAGTCTTCATGTTGTGAAGTCTAAGTGTTGATGAATTTATGCTTAGAGAAATAAACTATGTTGTAAAGGGAATGCCACGTACCGCTTGCAAAATCCTGTTGAAAAATCCTGAGAATTTGAACAACTTCTACTGGGGATTGATAATTATAAGCTTGTTCCGCTTGGAATTAAACATCAAATTGTGGGGGATTTATGAAAATATCTTAGAGAGATTTCCCTACCTCTTAAAGCCATTAGTAATTTTATTTTATTTTGTTTATTTGTAAACAATAATTATGTTCAAATGCATATGTTCAACAATGAATCATTGGACATTTTTGCAAATAAAACACAGGAGTAAAGAAAACAGATAGTTTTGCACTTTCAAAGAGATATCTTTATATTGACTTTGAGTAAGTATTTTTGTACAATGAGATAAACATTCTAGTAAGAGAATTCTGTCGTTAAAAATGAAATTTGATACAAAGAAAGATAGTTATGTGCAATAATCCCATAGGGTTCCCATTCTGCTATAGCCCTCGTGTCTCTGAGCATCTTGTCTATTTGTTGCCTTGTCCGAAGCTGATTGAATTGATTAGAACCATAGAACTTGTCAGTAGAAGCCAAAGGTTGTCCGTAAGGTGATCCAACCGGACATAGTCATACACTTTAGTTCCCTAACTTTTTCCTGGACCTCCCTTTCGGGTTTTCAGTCAACCGGGATACCCTTTTTTGCCCAAGTCGCCCTTCCGACTTTTCAACTTGTCGGCGTACAGATTTTTTTGTTTTATCCCTAATTTTTTCCCGAACCCTTTTGGTTTTCCGGGATGCCCTTGTTTTTCCTAGGTATGTCAACCTAGCGGATCTCTTATATGTAGTATCTTTTGACTGTGTCCGCATTCACAGGGTGTGGCAGGTCATCGCCATCCATGGTGGTTAAGATCATTTCCCCACCATAGAATATGCTTTTGATTACAAATGGTCCTTCATATGTAGGAGTCCATTTTCCCCTAGGATTACCTTGTGGCAGTATGATGCGTTTGATCACTAGATCCCCAACCTGATATACTTGGCGTTTGACCTTCTTGTTGAAAGCCTTGATCATCCATTTTTGATACATTTGACCATGGCAGACAGCAGTAAGTCTTTTCTCATTAATTAAGTTCAGTTGATCAAGTCGAGTCTGGATTTAATCGTCTTTGTTCAGCCCTGCATCCTTCATAATTCTTAGAGAGGGGATCTGAACCTCAATAGGCAAGACGACTTCCATGCCGTAAACCAGAGAATAGGGTGTTTCCCTGGTTGATGTTCGAGTTGTGGTACGATATCCGTGGAGAGTGAATGGTAGCATCTCATGCCAGTCTTTGTATGTGTGTCATTTTCTGTATGATCTTTTTAATGTTCTTATTTGTAGCTTCGACAACACCATTCATCTTCGGACGGTAAGGAGAAAAATTGTGATGTTGAATCTTGAATTGATCACACAAGGCGGTGATCATAGTGTCGTTGCGATTTATACCATTGTCAGTGATGATCCTTTCCGGGATACTGTACCGGAAAATGAGATTTTGCTTGATGAAATGGGCAACAACATTATTGGTAACGAAAGTGAAGGAAGATTCCTCCACCCACTTTGTAAAATAGTCAATGGCCACTAGGATGAAGCGGTGTCCATTGGAGGCTATTGGCTTGATTTCCCCGATCATATCTATTCCCCACATAGAAAAGGGCCAAGGAGCTGTTAAGACATTCAGAGGAACCGGAGGGACGTGCACCTTGTCAGCATAAATTTGACACTTATGGCAAGTTCGAGAGTGTTGATAGCAATCCGCTTCCATGGTAGACCAATAATAGCCTGCCCGTAGGATTTTCTTTGTCATCGTATGCCCATTGGAATGGGTTCCAAAAGTGCCTTCATGTAACTCAGTCATGATCCTTTCTGCTTCAACCATGTCTACACATCGAAGTAACATCGAGTCATGGTTGAGTTTGTAAAGAATGACGTTACTAAGGAAAAATTTAGCAGAGAATCTCCTTAAGAACTTTTTATCATTGATTGAAGCTCCTTCTGGATATTCTTGGGCCTCGAGATACTTCTTGACTTCATGAAACCAAGGTTGGTCCACTACTTCTTCAATATTAATCTCGTGAAAGTGTGCTGGTTCTTCCATTTTCTCGATGGTGATCTGGGGATCCTCGTTATCCCAATTAAGTTTAAACATAGATGACATTGTGGCTAGAGAATCTGCTAGTTTATTTTCTTCTCGCAGGAAATACTTGAAGGTAATCTTCTCAAATTATGGTAGCAATGTCAAAACATGTTCTTTATAAGGATAAGGTTAGGGTGTTTTGTGTCCCATTCCCCTTTGATCTTACTGATAACCAAAGCTGAATCTCTGAATACATCCAAGGATTTGATCCCCAAGTCTATGGCAGCTCTGAGACCAAAGATGCATGCCTCGTATTCTGCCATGTTGTTTGTAAAATTGAAACAAAGTCTTGTGGTAAAGGGAGTATGACACCCTTCAGTAGATATGAGTACAACACCAATAAAATTGTCGAGCGCGTTAGATGCCCCATCAAAGAACAGGGTCCATCGGGATCCTTGTTCAGGTACGTCATATGGCCTGAATTCTTCACAGTTATTTATTGTCATGATGTCTTCGTCTGGAAATTCGAACTTCATGGATTGGTAGTCTTCTACAGCTTGGTGAGCAATTTGATCAGTTAATACACTACCCTTTATAGCTTTTTGGGTAGTATACTGTATGTCGTACTCTGTTAGGATCATCTGCCATCTCGTTATTCTCCCAGAAAGAGCAGGCTTCTCGAAGATGTATTTTATCGGATCCATTTTAGATATCAACAACATAGTATGAGTCAACATATACTGTCTTAGCCGGCGAGAAGCCCATGCCAGAGCGCAGCAAGTTTTCTCGAGCAGTGAATATCTTGTTTCACAGTCGGTAATCTTTTTGCTCAGGTGATAAATAGCGTGCTCTTTTCGGCCAAACTCGTCATGCTGCCCCAATACACACCCCCATTGAATTTTCTAAAACATTTAGATACATGATCAACGGTCTTCCCTTGACTGGTGGCATCAACAAGGGAGGCTCTTGTAAGTATTCTTTGATTTTGTCAAAAGCGACTTGGCACTCGTCATTCCATTTGACTACCTGATCTTTCTTCAACAATTTGAAGATTGGTTCACAAGTAGCTGTTAGGTGAGAGATGAACCTGGAAATGTAGTTCAAACGCCCCAAGAATCCTATGTCTTCCTTCTCAGTACAAGGAGCAGGCATCTCTTGTATGTTAGAACAATGTTTGAATCTACTACCCTATATTTAAGTTTTGATGATAACAAAGTGAAAAGATATAGTATTTATAAGTTTCATGAATGAACTATCTGCTGCCTAAAATTATTATGTTCTGACTTGCAGATACTCTGATTAGTATAAGCAAGATCACGTCTTTTCAGCATCAGAATTTGATTTCATACACCAGCATCAGAAGTTGCTACATCAGAACGTCAAGATCAGATAATCAACTCACGTACATGCTGAAGCTTGATGAACAACACTGCGCTCAAACACTCTGATACAGAAACACAATAGTTCATCAGCAGCGAAGCAGAATCAGAATGAGCCAAGCCAGAACTTGCATTAAGTAAGCAACGGTACTGTGCATTGAAAGTTAATCAATTCCAACGGCCTCATTCCAGACAAGATCTGCTCAAAAAGGAAAGCTTGTTATTAGCATTGAATCAAGAATATTGCATTCAACGTTCATCTTCTCAAGTGCTATATAAACAAGGCTTTGAAGATTATAATGGCTAATGCTCTCAAAATCTCTACACGCACAAAGCTAAACCATAATCTTCGTTCTACCAGTTTTGCTAAACCACATACTCTGATATTCATTACTGTTTAGCAATCCAGTTTCTAAGCTTCATTTTGTGTATACATCACAGTTGTGATAAAGTTTTGTAGAAAACATTCACACACATAGTCTTATCTTTTTGTAAGGAAGTGTTACCTTGACAAACTGGGTTGTGGTTTGAATCAAGAAGGCTTTAGCAGTTGTTAAAGCAGTCTGTAATATTCAGTTGAATATAGTGAATTAAGACCTCGTTGGAGAGAGGCGAAATCACCTTGACGGGTGGACTGGAGTAGTTTGAGATCAAACGAACCAGGATAAAAATATCTTGTCAATTGCTTTAGATTTCAGTCTTACAATTCAACCCCCCCTTCTTGTGTTTTTCACCCCTTCAATTGGCATCAGAGCGCCTGGTTCTGAGCTAAAACACTTAACCGTGTCAGTACAAGATCCAGCGTCAGAAAAACACAAATGGCAGGAAACAATTCTCACATCAGCAATGACAACAATGAGGACAGAGACAGATTCAGTGGCAAACCTCCAGTCTTTGATGGAGAAAACTTTGATTACTGGAAAGACAGAATTGAAAGCTTCTTTCTAGCACATGATGCTGATCTGTGGGATATGGTGACAGATGGATACACGCACCCTGTGAATGCAAGTGGTCAGAAGATTGATAGAAAATCAATGACTGATCAACAAAAGCGTGACTTCAAGAATCACCACAAAGCCAGAACCATACTCCTCAGTGCCATCTCCTATACTGAGTATGAAAAGATCTCCAACAGAGACACAGCAAAAAATATCTTTGATTCTCTCAGAATGACGCACGAGGGCAACGTTCAGGTAAAAGAAACAAAAGCTCTGGTGCTCATTCAGAAGTATGAGGCGTTCAAAATGGAAGAATCTGAATCCATTGAAACTATGTTCTCTAGATTCCAGATTCTGGTAGCTGGTCTCAAAGTTCTGGACAAAGGATACTCTACTGCTGATCATGTCAAGAAAATAATCAGAAGTTTACCCAAGCAGTGGAGGCCTATGGTTACTGCTCTGAAGCTAGCTAAAGATCTCAACAAAATCACTCTGGAGGAACTTATAAGCTCCCTCAGAAGTCATGAGATAGAGCTAGAAGCTGATGAGCCTCAGAAGCAAGGTAAGCCTTTAGCATTAAAATCTAACAGAAAATTTGAGTCTAAAGTTTTGCAGGCAGTTGAAGAAACATCTGATGGATCCTCATCAGAAGAAGACGAACTTTCCCTTCTCTCCAGAAGAGTAAATCAACTGTGGAAGCAAAGACAAAGGAAGTTCAGGAATCCCAGAAGATCTGATCAGAACGAGTCTTTCTCCAGATACAGAAGGACAGATTCTTCCTCTGGATACAGAAGATCTGAAGGCTCCTCCAGTAGCAAGAAGCCAAACACAAAAGACATCATCTGCTATGAGTGCAATGAGCAAGGACACTACAAGAGTGACTGCCTAAAGCTTCAGAGGGAAAAGCCCAAAAAGAAGTTTGGAAGAGAGAAGAAGAAAAGTCTCATGGCCACATGGGATGACTCTGACTCGTCTGAAGCTGACTCAGAATCAGATGATGAAAGGGCAAACATAGCTCTCATGGCAAACATTTCAGAAGATAGTGAAGCTTCTGAATCAGACTCAGAATCAGACACAGAAGAGGTATTTCCTAACTTCGCTGTTAACTTTACAAAGGCTGAACTTGCTGAAAGCCTCAATGAAATTCTGGAACGTTATCAGCAGATTAGAGCTAAATTCAGAGACCTGAAAAGGAATCTTGAATCTGACTCTAATAAGTCTGAGAGTCTCAAATTGGAAAATTCTGAGCTGAGAGATAAAATTTCAAAATTAGAAAACACTTTACAAAACTCTCAGAAGGAACCAATTTCTGAAACTCCCAGCAACGCTGATGAGATCATCAAGGAGTATGATCACAGTTTCCAGAAGTTCCTTGCTAAAAGCATAGATAGAAGCAGAATGGCTTCAATGATCTATGGAGTTAGCAGAAACGGCAGGAAAGGAATAGGATACCAAGGTAAGGTTCCTACACCAAAGAATGTCATGGACTTAACCATTAAACACACTCCTCTAAATTCACACTTTGTGTATGGTCACACACATGACATCAAATATACTAGCAGTAAGCACTCTGTGAAACCAAAATTCAACCAGAGTTTTGGTAAAACTAACAAATCAGGACCCAAGAAAATCTGGGTACCTAAGGATAAAATAATACATGTTGCAGATATCTTTAGCAGCAAGTCAGAAACACCAGTCATGGTACCTGGACTCTGGCTGCTCACGACACATGACGGGAAGAAGGCATATGTTCCAAAGCCTGGAACTTAAGCCTGGAGGCCACGTTGGCTTTAGAGGCAATCAGAGGGGAAAGATAATTGGCTCTGGAACTGTAGGTAATGGAAATCTTCCCTCTATTAATAATGTTCTGCTAGTAGATGGATTGATGCATAATCTGTTATCCATAAGTCAATTAAGTGATAACGGTTATGATATAATCTTTAATCAAAAATCATGTAAAGCTGTTAGTCAGAAAGATGGGACTATCCTGTTTAATGGTAAGAGGAAAAACAACATTTACAAAATTAAACTTTCTGAACTAAAGAGTCAGAATGTAAAATGTCTTATGTCTGTTAACAACGAGCAGTGGATCTGGCACAGAAGATTGGGGCATGTTAGTATGAGAAGAATATCTCAGATTAACAAACTCAATCTGGTCAGAGGACTTCCTAATTTGAAGTTCAATTCAGATGCTCTGTGTGAAGCATGTCAGAAAGGCAAATTTGCAAAACCTTCTTTTAAATCCAAAAATGTTGTTTCCACCTCTAAGCCATTAGAACTTCTGCACATTGACTTATTTGGACCAGTTAAAACTGCTTCAGTCAGTGGTAAGAAGTATGGGTTAGTAATCGTAGATGACTATAGCAGATGGACATGGGTAAAGTTCTTAAGACACAAGGACGAGTCACACTCTGTGTTTGTTACCTTCTGTAACCAAGTTCAGAATGAAAAAGATCTTAGAATCGTTAAAGTCAGAAGTGATCATGGTGGAGAATTTGAAAATAAAGATTTTGAGTCATTCTTTAATGACAAAGGCATTCTGCATGATTTCTCTTGTCCTAGAACTCCCCAACAAAATGGAGTTGTAGAACGAAAGAACAGAACATTGCAAGAAATGGCCAGAACCATGATCAATGAGGCAAACATTGCTAAGACTTTCTGGGCAGAAGCAATAAACACAGCGTGTTACATTCAGAATAGAATCTCAATAAGACCTATTCTGGAAAAGACTCCATATGAATTGTGGAAGAACAGAAAGCCCAACATTTCATATTTTCATCCATTTGGATGTACTTGCTTTATATTAAATACAAAGAATTATTTGAACAAGTTTGACTCTAAGGCACATAAGTGTATTATGTTAGGATACTCTGAACGCTCAAGAGGGTACAGAGTATACAATACAGAAACACAGATTGTGGAAGAATCAATCAGTGTTCGTTTTGATGATAAGCTTGACTCTGAAAAGTCAAAGCAGAATGAAATTTTTGCAGGTATAGAAATTGAATTTGCAGGTTCTGAAGACAAGTCATCAGAAGCTCTCAACACAGACATTCCTTCAACGTCTGAAAGGAGCACTGCTAGAAATCCTTCAACAGCTGCTGATCAACCTCAGAAGAGATTACCCAGAAGCATCTTGGATCACCCAGAAGAGACTATCCTAGGAAGAAAGGAAGATCCAATCAGAACAAGAGCAAGCTTCAGAAACTCTGAAGAAACTCTTATGGGACTTGTGTCTCTGATTGAACCTTCTTCTATTGATGAAGCACTTCTGGACAATGACTGGATTCTGGCAATGCAAGAAGAGCTGAATCAATTCACCAGAAACGACGTATGGGATCTCGTTCCCAGACCAAAAGGATTCAACGTCATTGGAACAAGATGGGTGTTCAGAAACAAGCTAAATGAACAAGGTGAAGTCATCAGAAACAAGGCACGACTGGTTGCACAAGGTTATAGTCAGCAAGAGGGGATAGACTATACAGAAACCTTTGCCCCAGTCGCCAGGTTAGAATCTATCAGACTTTTAATTTCATTTACTGTTAATAGAGGCATCACTCTGTATCAGATGGATGTCAAAAGTGCATTCTTAAATGGTTATATAGAAGAAGAAGTTTATGTTCACCAACCCCCAGGTTTTGAAAATACAAAACATCCAGAACATGTTTTCAAACTAAAGAAGTCACTGTATGGTCTGAAACAAGCTCCCAGAGCTTGGTATGAAAGGCTAAGTAACTTTCTGCTTGAAAATGAATTCACCAGAGGGAAAGTGGACACTACTCTATTCTGTAAAACAGTTAAGAGTGACATCTTAGTCTGTCAAATTTATGTTGATGATATAATTTTTGGTTCTACTAATCCTTCTCTTGGAAGAAAATTTGCTAAGTGTATGCAGGCAGAATTTGAGATGAGCCTCATGGGGGAACTGAAATTCTTTCTAGGAATTCAGATCAATCAAACTCCAGAAGGAACTTACATTCATCAGAGCAAATACATCAGAGATCTTCTGAAGAAATTTGACCTCTCAGAATGAAAGCCATCAAAGATTCCAATGCATCCCACGTGCATTCTGGAAAGAGAAGAGGTAAGCAAAAGTGTAGAACAGAAAGTCTACAGAGGTATGATTGGTTCTCTCCTCTATCTGACTGCTTCAAGACCTGACATATTATTCAGTGTTTGTATCTGTGCTAGATTCCAATCAGATCCTAGAGAATCTCACTTAACAGCTGTTAAGCGAATTTTCAAGTATCTGAAAGGTACTACTAATCTGGGTTTGTTTTATAGAAAATCTAGTGATTACAGCTTAGTAGGCTACTGTGATGCTGATTTTGCTGGAGACAGAGTGGAACGTAAAAGTACTTCTGGAAGCTGCCAGTTTCTGGGAGAAAATCTGATCTCTTGGTCCAGCAAAAGGCAATCAACAATTGCTCTGTCAACAGCAGAAGCTGAGTACATAGCAGCAGCAGGATGTAGCACACAAATGCTCTGGATGAAAAGTCAGCTTGAAGACTTCCAGATTTTTGAGAGTAACATTCCTATACTTTGTGATAATACTTCTGCAATTTGCTTAAGTAAGAATCCTATTTTACATTCTAGGGCTAAGCATATAGAAATAAAGCATCACTTCATTAGGGACTATATTCAGAAAGGTATTTTGAACTTAAAATTTATAGATACAGACCATCAATGGGCTGATATCTTTACTAAACCCCTTTCAGAAGATAGGTTTAATTTCATTCTGAAACATCTCAGCATGAAAGTATGCCCAGAATGAAAATGTTTTAATTCCATATATTTACTTTCAGAATGTAATTATTTTACTGTGAACTTCTGATCAATCTCCTTTCAGAAAGATAGAACATGCAGATTGTATCAGATGCAAGTCTAAAGATCTGAGAGTCTAATCTCAAAGACAGACGTGCTGATCACTACATCAAACAAGTGTCATCCAATCATCAGCATATCTCTGAAGCAGAACGCGTGCACGCTTCTGAGAAGGCAAAGCGCTGATTGGGTACATTGAGACACATGTCTGGTAACCGTTTTTAAGTATCTTTCTCAAATCCCCCAAAATCAGCAAGCATTTAATGAAAAGTAATCACGCTTGTTGTACCCCAAAATTTGCCCTCCCATTTCTCATTGATCTCTCCTCACAAAGCTCTTGAAGCTCAAGACTCAGTTAGGGTTTCATCTGCTCAAGACCTCCCCTTGCACTGTGGACTCAAAATTAGGGTTTGTGTTTGCACAAAGTTGTTTTGACCCAAAGTGCCCAATATGACTTTCATGCTTCATATTGGACTCCCAAGATTATCCATACCAAGTTTCAAGTCTTGATTCCAAGTTTTGCCCAGTCAATTGGACAGTTGACCTAGAAATCAACTGTATTGGGGAAAAAGTCAACTGTGGCCAATTGACAGTCAAATCTCATGAAATTTGATCCACATCAACATTATGAACTCATATGAACCATTTGATCAAGTTTGGATCACAATTCCACAAGAAATTTGATCAGATCACCAAAAGGGCAAAATGGTCATTTTTAGGGTTTTGACTGTACAAAGGCAATTCTTGACTGTTTGACCTAGCCAATGGCAAACCAAGCTCATATATGGACTCAAGGACCCCATGGAATTATCTTGACATGTTCATCAAACTCAAAAGATCCCAAGTACACAAGATTGACAGTTGAATTTCCCAGTCAATTGATCAATTTTGACTGTATACTGAAAAGTCAAATTTTGACTTTTTGGTCAAAATCAAGAGTCAAGATTCATTTTTCATCAAAATATGCCAAATCATGAAACTTGTTCACCAAGAAATCACAAATTGCAAATTAGGGTTTGAAAATGGAATTTTTCATAACTTAGAATTTTTCTAAGTTATGAAAAACCCTAATTTTTTCCCAACTTTGCCCCATCTTTTCACCATGATCCATTTTGATTCAAACAAAAGTCAAAACATGAAAGTTGTAGATTGTTGCATAATCTACAACTTTGATTCACAAAGTTTTCTCATTTGAAGCTTGTATCTCAAGTTATAATTTTTTGAATAAGGGCACTAAACCATTTTTAACTTAGTAGAATTTTAACCTATTTTGACAAGGTTTTCTACCCCACTTCAAGGCCATTTTTCATACCCTTCCACTTGGAATTTCAATTTTCATTTCAAAGATGGATTGTAATACACATTCCAAGCTTTCCAAAATGTCCAAGAACTCCTCAAACAACTTCATGGTTAGGGAGAATCGAATTTCACAATATAGCAAAAACTCATTTGTGAATTGGCCATTTTTCATGTTCATAAGATTATGCAACTTCTCAAAACCAGCATGCCCTTGATTACAGGTCCCTAAACCAAGTTACACTCATAAATTTAATGCATATTCTTTGTACCAAGACCAAGTTCTTTGAGTTCAAGCTTTGTCTAGGGGATTAATCCCAATTTGGAAAAAGTAAACTATCCATTTTTGCAAAAGTTCACTTTATGTCAAATTAGAAATCCAACAAGTACAAGCTAAATCTGAATGGCACAAGATTATGGACAAATTGCTCTGATCAAGAGAAGATTATGCAGCCCATTAGGAGGCCCCCTACATGCCTAGAACATCAAGTGGCATTTTGTTGCTTAGAAAAGAAGAAAGGTCCATAACTTGTGACAACTTGAACCTCAGCTTAAGGACACAACACAAAAGATATCAAACACACTCAGTACATCCCAACCAAGCTTTTGCACGAATCCTTGACCTTTCAAACACTCCCATTGCCATAATCATCCTCAAACTGCAAAAACAGGGTTGCCTCTGCAGTTTGAGTGCAAACTCCCATTTCCCTCGAGCATTCTCACCAAAATCAATTCATACACCTTCCATACAACATATGCAAACTAACCATGGCCTAAAACCTGACCTGTAATCACTCTAACAGTTTCCACCATTTTTAATTTTTCCTTTTGCAGTTGAAGTTCCACAGCTCGATACAAGGAGTTTCAAGACAAAGTAAGCATTGAAAAAGCATCCCTTGACCTCAAGGAAGCTTTTCCAATCATCACCTTGCACTGAAAGTTCCTCATTCTCCAGATAGAAGTCCAACTGAGTAGGTAAAAGTTTGAATTCGTATCTCTCTTATCATGCATATTTAGTCTTAAGTTTGTGAAGAAACAAGGTCCTACTCATAGCCCTGAACATGTACATAGCTTTACTTTTCATTTCTTTTGTCTGAGTAGAGAGAATTTGAGCTCTGAAAATGGTAGAAAAGTTAGGTCAGAAAAGAGGGGGAGAGAAATTCTCCCTCATCTTAGAGAGATAGTTCATGTTCTTTATATGTATGAAATCGTGAGATTATGCTTTACATGTTTTGTGTTGGAAGTTTGTTCAAAGGATCAAAGAATCAGGACATTCAAAGGAAGCTTGTTGGCGCGCGTTTTTGAACAAAATCTGTTCAGAGGTTGAAGAAGAAGTGGATTGGGCTGGGCCTGTGTTATTTTTGCTATCCACACCATTTTTTTCTGTTTCACACCCCTCAGCCCATTTACTTCATTTTTTAACATTTTTGACTTTTTCTTTTTTTGTTTGACCTGTTTATTTTTTCTCAACATATTAAAATTTTGAAAATATTTTTCTCATCATTTTTTGATTTTATTTGGTTTTTTATTTGATTTTCTTTTTGATTTGTATATAAATAGATATATATTGTTATTTAAGATAAATAGAAAATATGTAAAAAATACTTCTATTTGCATTTTTATTTTTATTTACCTTCTGAAAATATTTCACATAAAAAATACTTTTTTTTTATTTATTATTTATTTTATTAAAATATTAAGTAAATACTTATTTTGTATATAATACATATTCATAATATAAATACACACACATATATATATATATATATATATATATATATATATATATATATATATATATATATATATATATATATATATATATATATATATATATATATATATATATATATATATATATATATATATATATATATATATATATATATATATATATATATATATATATATATATATATATATATATATATATATATATATATATATATATATATATATATATATATATATATATATATATATATATATATATATATATATATATATATATATATATATATATATATATATATATATATATTATTATACTTAGAATAAAAACGCCAAAAAATGTATATATTTTATTTTTAATATTTAATACTAAAAAATGACCTTTTTTTCAAATATACCATATTTTATTTTATTCTTGTATGTAAATAATAAATATTATGTGGATTAATTAATTAATATGCATTTTGATTAAAACTAGGGTTTTGCCCTAAATATGAAAATACTCAAAAATAATATCTTTTTATTTTCTTATTTTTATCTTTACATAAATAATATTTTTTCATACATATAAAAAACTTTCTTTTTGCATTTTGCATATTTATTTAATTTCTATTTAATTGTGCAATTTACTTACCTTGCAAATATTCAAAAATGATGTAATAATTTAGATTTAAATTCTTGTCTAATATCCCCCATTTGTAAATTTGTACCCCCCTCCCTATATTATTATGTTGTAATAGCGTAGGAATTTAAATTTCGCACTTTATACGCTTTCTAATTATGCCATGTTAGAATTAGGGTTTGCATGCGAAAAAACGATAAAAATAGTTTGACCTAATACAAGATAAATGAGCATGAAAATAAACAACACTTCTCACACTTACACCCCTAGGGTATTCCACTTTGTTGCCTTCAAATAATTGGGCCATGTTGTATGTTGAATTTCTTTGGGCAAAGCAAATAATTTGAATGATCATAGTCCCTCGATAAAACTTTTCAAAACAAACAAAAACAAATGATCAAAGTCCCTTAAAGAGAATTGCCCAAAGATATTTAACGCCGTTGCAATTATGGTCCAAACGATGACCCGCGCCTGTCCCTTTTCATCTCCTAAGACAAGATTGTCCACCAAATGCAATGGTGGAACAAAATTGTCAAAAGGTTTAAAACATAATAAAAATCTTTGAGGAAATTTTTAGGGTAGATAAACTCTTAAGTACTTGCTAAACTTTCCAAGAAAACACTTGCCTAATTTCAAAACCCACTTCACAAACACTTTCAAAAAATCAACTTTTCAAAACCCTTGAAACGTCTTTTTAAAAGATAAAACACCTTTTGTAAAACATTCGAGTAAAGAATTGTTACAAGGTTAGCCTAATACAAGGCATCTTTTCAAAACATTTTCAAAACCACACACAAAGCACCATTTCAAACAATTGAAAACCAAGGCAAGTTGATCTAAGCAAGTACCTAAGAGCCCATGGATAACCATGGATAGAAGGGGTGCTAATACCTTCCCCTTCTATAATCTACTCCCCGAACCCAAGAAAAATCTCAAAGGTTTTTGCTGTGCTTTTTTAACCTTTCCTTTAGGATAAAATAAAAAGTCGGTGGCGACTCTTGCTCAACCGAAACATTTGCGAAAACAAACGCAAAAACCAAGTCAGTTCTCCCACCGTATCACAGAACTGGCGACTCTGCTGGGGAGTACCTTTAAAGTGGAGTAACCTTAGGGCTTAGATCACCCTCTTGCATGACTAATTGTTTGATTTGTTTGCTTTATTCTTTGGCTCCATTGTTTGGGTTAACAATCCTCCACCCGGATTTTGGGAAACATTCATAGATAGCAAAACGTTGTGGAAACTGTGCGGGGTATACCGACACGGTCTAAGCAATAGCTATATTAGTGCGACATATTTGTGAGTACCGGTAACCCTTGAGTTCAATCAAGGAGAGTACGGGGCCGCTGAGTGATGTCACTAAGCACTAATGACCTAGAACCTTACTTGACCATCTTGGCCTTTTATTAGGAGTAGTGAGATGACCGGCTTTGGTGCAGTCCGAAGTTGGTAGATACTCGATACTACACTCATTGAGGGTTGTTTTCTTGGAATATTTTGGTCGCTAGTTAAGTGGCTAAACCAAAACAATGAACAATGAAAACAATCCCGTGATATTGAGCTCCTTAGAACCCGGTTACTATTTATAGGACAGGTTTTTTAAGCCAACTACACTCAAGAGGGTACTTACCTATGGAACCCCATGCAAGCCCGAAACTAGGGTTTGGTGTGATTTGCTTGTACATATGTTTTGTGCATACATCATAAACATCATATGCATTTACTAACCATTTCAGGGGTTTGGATCTTCATCATTGTTCTTATTTTGTAGGTCATGGAAATACCTCGCAGAAATACCATCCAAGTCAACCTTGTGAGAATCTCTCCTCAACTCAAGGTGATCACTTCAAGAATTCCAGAAAATTCATCCTTCAGTGAAAGACATGGTAGATTGCTCAGCCTAGTCAACACCAACATTGAAGAAGACATGATGAAAGTGCTATTCCAGTTCTTTGACCCTCTTCACCATTGCTTCACTTTCCCTGATTATCAGTTGGTCCCCACTTTGGAGGAGTTTTCTCAACTCCTAAGAATCCCTATCCTTAATCAACTACCCTTCAACGGTACGGAGAAGGAACCAAAGCCTGAAGATGTTGCTCGAGCACTACATCTGCAACCATCTGAAATCAAGGGGCATTGGGAAACCAGAAGCGGCGTCAAAGGATTCTTAGCAAAATTCTTGTTTGAGAAGGCACAAGAATGTTGGAACTCATTGGACCTACAAGCCTTTGAAGAGATTGTGGCACTCCTTATCTATGGGTTGGTCTTTTTCCCAAATCCTGACCAATTGGTAGATGTCAACGCCGTCAAAATCTTCTTGTCCAGAAATCCAATACCAACATTGCTTGGGGACATCCTTCACTCATTTTACACACGAACAATGAGAAAGAGGGGTGTTCTCATGTGCTGTACTCCTATCCTCGCAAGGTGGTTTATTTCGCACCTTCCACAATCTGTCTTGAAAAATGATCAAGGTATAAGGTGGTCCCAACGATTGATGACTCTCACTCATTCTGATGTGCATTGGTGTTCTCGGTCCAGAGAAAATGTCATCATCGTCGATCGCTGCGGAGAATTTCCTAATGTTCCTTTACTTGGAATTAGAGGAGGTATCACCTACAACCCTTGCCTAGCTTTGAGACAATTTGGATACGCACGGAGGGATGGCCCTCATGACATGTTGATTCCTAGCTTAGTTTTTGACTTCGACAACGATGCGCAAGGACTTCGTCAAAGATTCATCAGAGCTTGGGGAAAACTCAACAAGGTTGATAGTAAGACTCTGGGACACAAGAACTCCATCCCTCTTGAGCCCTATCTCAAGTGGGTACGAGCCCGAGCCCAAAGTCTTATGATGCCTTATCCTCATGTTCTCCCGGTGATTAAAGAGCCTGTTAAGGAAGGAGAGGTTCCCTACACCATCCTACATCCCGACATGCCTACATCGTGGGAGGAAATGCAGAAAAGTTGGATTCAGCTCAAGGAGGAACGGAACACTTTTGGAACTAGCTATTACGCCAGTGAAAAGAAGGTTCTAGAGCTTACCCGCCGACTCCACGAGCAAGAGGCCCTCAATACCTACATCGCACCAAAGAGGATGCGCATTGTCTTTCTACCTTGAGAAGTTTATTTTGTAATATTTGGCCCATGGGGCATTTATGTACTAACAAGTTTCTTCTTATTAATATGACGTGCGTTCTTCTTTGTCTGAAACAATTTTGAATGTTCTAAACCCTTGAATGCATTGCATACATAAGCATACCATTCATCATGTGCATAAGCAGGTCTCACTCCAGGGTTCCTTATCTATCTGCTGTTTATTTCAGTAGGATGGATCTCGAGCAAACAGTCAAAGACCTACAGGCTCAGAACGCACAGTTCCAGCAACTCTTGATGACCTTGGTCAAGAGTCAAGAGGATATCAAGACTCAACTGGAGAATAAGGACCCAGTGAAGAAGAAGAAGAAGAGGGTTGGAGTGGCCACTTTGGGGAGAAGATTCAACGGAGAAGCTCGGAGAGTGCTCGATTTTCCTCCCACTTCTGATGAAGGGACTAGTAAAAGAGATCAAGTTGTGGTGCCTTCCGAGTCTGATGCGGAAGAGGAAGAAATTGAAGAGGAGGAAGATTATTCCAACCAGCAGTATCCTCCAGCTGATGACAAATACAAAGGTTTAGAAGACAGATTGGCTGCCATGGAATTGCAAAGGGTACCGGGTTTGGATTTTGAAGACATGGGCTTGGTCGCCGGAATTGTGATTCCCCCAAAATTCAAAGTACCAGTGTTTATGAGGTACGACGGGCTATCCTGTCCCAAGATGCATCTCAGGTCTTATGTGAGAAAAATTCAACCCTATACGGCAGATAAAAACCTCTGGATTCACTTCTTTCAAGACAGCCTGTCGGGGGCTCAGTTGGAATGGTTTTATCAGTTAGAAGGAACCAGTGTCAGAAGTTGGGAAGATTTGGCCACCGCTTTCTACAAACAATACCAGTATAATTCTGATCTTGCTCCTACTCGTACCCAACTTCAGGGTATGTCACTAGGAACAAGTGAGGGATTCAAGGAATATGCACAAAAATGGAGGGATTTGGCTGGCAGGGTGCAGCCTCCTTTAACCGATCGTGAGCTCGTTGATATGTTTCTTGGGACCCTATCTGGGCCATTTTTCAATCATTTAATTGGTAACTCTTCCGCGGGGTTTACTGATTTGATCTTAACAGGCGAGAGAATTGAGGCTGGCATCAAGTCAGGAAAGATTCAAAAGGGTGTCACTGCAAGTGTTGAGAAGAAGCCGTTTAAGAAGGAGACAGCTATGGTATATTCTCAAAAAAGAGCAGGGAAGGTGGAGTGTCGGCCGACTGTGGGGGCCGTAATGATTCAAAACACGCCAAGTGAGCAGCCTCGCTATAACCAGACCAGGCCAAATCAGCAACGGGTAGAAAGGCCACACCGGCAATTCACTCGTATTAATATGACTCCAGCACAGGTGCTTCCCCATCTGTTGAAATTAAATCTTGCCACTATCAAGGAAGCGCCAAAGAATGTGAATACGTCTTCCCCGCATTATCATGCCAATGCTAAGTGCGCCTATCATTCAGACAGCGTTGGACACGACACCAATGATTGTTGGGCACTCAAGCATAAGATTCAGGATCTGATAGAGGCTAAGGAAGTAGAGTTTGACGCTCCAGAAAAACCCAATGTGATATCTGCACCTATGCCGAAGCACGGTCGAAATGTCAATGCCATTGAAGAGGATCTGTATGTTGCCGACGTTAGTGATCTGACTACTCCACTGTTAACCATTAAGTTGAATTTGTTGAGGACCGGGATCTTCCCGGGATGTGAAGAAAACTGTTACTGTTGCCACTCTCTGCCGTTTGATTGTCCGCTACTGAAGAAAGGCATCCAAGGCCTCATGGATAGCCGACAAATTTTGTTCGAGAAAGTTCCTGCCGTTCCAGTTCATGTTGAAAATGTCTCAATCATAACCATTCACGCCAATCTTTCCGAGGCCGTCAAAAAGCCAGTTAAGATTACACCAGCTGCAAAGTCTATACCTTTGAAGATAACAATGCCAGGGCCCGTTCCCTATGTCTCCGAGAAGTCGATACCTTGGAACTATGGTGGTGACATCTACTACCATGGTATCAAGCAAGTTGAAACAGTTGAAGAAGATTCAGATGATGAAGAAGCCAGCATTAGTAACATTGCAGGCACCAGCAAAATCACCAGGAGTGGGAGGATATTTTCTCCAGAGATTGCTCCTCCAAAAGCAGTCTTTGGACCCTCATTAGCTAAAGAAGTCATCCCTGCACCAGTAAAGCTCTCCGCTAGAACTCCTTTGATTGAAGAAATTTTCGTTCCTAGTGCTGTCTCTCCTGCCATTGTCGATAAAGGAAAAGGAATACAAGATGAGCCCGTCAGGACGAGGGCCCAACCCTTGACAATTCCAGAAGCTTCCAAGAAAGAAATGGACGAGATTTTGAGAATAATCAAGAGAAGTGACTACGATGTGGTGGAACAGTTGGGGCAAACCCCCTCCAAGATCTCCATGCTGGCACTATTGCTTTGCTCAGAAGCGCACGCTCAAGCTTTGATTAAGTTTCTGAAGGCAGCTCATGTGCCCCAGGAAACCTCTGCGGATCAATTTCAGAATTGCGTGGCTAGTCTGACTGCAGACAATGGATTAGGTTTTTCTGATGCCGACCTGACCCCTAAAGGCCGAAACCACAATGATGCGTTGCATATTTCAATCGAGTGTCGTGGAACTACCCTTGCACTTGTTTTGGTTGATACCGGGTCGTCGCTGAATGTTTTGCCTAAAAAGGCCTTGGACCGGCTAGATTGCGAAGGGTTAGAATTGAAGCCGAGTGATATTGTCGTTAGAGCTTTCGATGGGTCGAAGAGAATGGTCCATGGAGAAGTTGAAATTCCTATCAAGATAGGTACTGAGGTGTTTAAATCCACTTTCTACGTAATGGACATCCGCCCATCATACTCCTGCCTGCTGGGTAGACCTTGGATACACCATGCTGGGGCAGTCACCTCATCCCTGCATCAGATGCTGAAGTACCCTGTCAAGGGAAAGATCATTACTGTCCACGGCGAAGAAGAGTACATGATTAGCCATTTAAATTCTTTCCGGTATGTGGAAGTTGAAGGGGAGTTTATTGAGACACCGTTTCAACATTTCGAAGAAGTGCTTCCTGAGATAGCAGTGGCGAAATTGACAGCTGAGACACCAGGGCAGATGGCCAGGATGGCATCTCTGGAAGATGCAAGGGCTGCAGTTAAAGAAGGGAAGAATTCAGCGTGGGGGCAGTTACCCGATTTTCCGCATAAAGCTGACAAGTCTGGATTAGGTTTCACAGCTGCCGGTCAGAAGGCTATGCGCCGGTCAAAGATTGAGAGAGCGCCAGTCAAAATTTCTCCTTACAGAATCAACGTCTTGGAAGATGAAGACAAGGAAAGCAACTTTGAAGATTGGATTTATCCAACTGTCAGAGGAGGGTTGAGCAATTGGGAGGCTAAGGACTTTGTCCCCATTACTTTTATTCCTCAGTAATTTATCTATCGAACATTTCCTATTTTGGTCTGTAATATTTTACTTTCAAACGATCCGTACACTATCTTTTTCACCTCCTGCCTTGCCCGGGGCATGTAGGTCCACTTGTAAGGGTTTTGACTATTTTTCATATTCATATGCCATGTTTAACGATTCATTGGACGTTTTTCATTTGATAAACTGCTTGTGTTCATTTCCTTTCCTTTTGCATTTTTGTTTAAGGATGGCTATCCCTTACACACACCCACCACTCACCAATGCAGGTACCCATCCACTCCGGATTCCATGGGTGACTATTCTGCTGTATCTTTCAATAACTCTGAAGACCTGGTCAATCTAGCCGAGTATGAAGATGACGAAGGTTGTGAAGTACCAGGGGAACTAGCCAGACTTCTGCAACAAGAGGAAAGAGCCATCTTACCGCATGAGGAGCCATTGGAAACTGTTAACTTGGGAACCGAGGAGAATCGGAAGGAGGTGCAAGTGGGTGCCAACCTGGAACCAGAAGTTAAGGAACGCTTGGTACAGTTACTGAATGAGTATGTTGAAATCTTCGCTTGGTCCTATGAAGACATGCCGGGTTTGGACACAGACATTGTGGTTCACCGTCTCCCCACAAGAGAGGACTGTCCACCGATCAAGCAAAAGGTTCGCCGAATGAGGCCTGACATGTCCGAAAAGATCAAAGCAGAAGTAATGAAGCAGTTCAATGCTGGCTTTTTGGCTGTTACATCCTATCCTCAATGGGTCGCTAACATTGTGCCAGTGCCTAAAAAGGATGGCAAAGTCAGAATGTGTGTGGACTACCGGGATTTGAATAGGGCCAGCCCTAAGGATGATTTCCCGCTACCTCATATTGACATCTTGATCGACAATACAGCTCAGCATAAGGTGTTTTCCTTCATGGACGGGTTCTCGGGCTATAATCAAATCAAAATGGCCCCCGAGGATATGGAGAAAACAACTTTTGTCACACAATGGGGCACTTTCTGTTACAAAGTGATGCCGTTCGGGCTGAAGAACGCCGGGGCAACTTATCAACGCGCCATGGTAGCTTTATTTCATGACATGATACATCATGAGATTGAAGTTTACGTAGACGATATGATAGCTCGGTCGCAAACAGAGGAAGAGCACCTTGAACATCTGGAAAAGCTGTTTGCCAGATTGAAAGAATACAAATTAAGGCTGAATCCAAGCAAATGCACTTTTGGAGTTAGGTCCGGTAAACTCCTGGGATTCATTGTAAGCAACAAAGGCATTGAAGTCGACCCGGCAAAAGTAAAAGCAATACAAGAGATGCCTGCTCCCCGTACTGAAAAGGAAGTTAGAGGTTTCTTGGGGCGCGTAAACTATATTGCCAGGTTCATCTCACATCTGACCTCTACCTGTGAGCCAATTTTCAAACTCTTGAAGAAAGATCAGGTAGTGGAATGGAACGACGATTGTCAAGCTGCTTTTGATAGAATCAAGGAATATTTGCTAGAACCTCCTATTCTGATGCCGCCCGTCGAAGGAAGACCTTTGATCATATATTTGACCGTCTTGGATAATTCAATGGGGTGTGTTCTGGGCCAGCATGACGAGTCTGGTCGAAAAGAGCATGCTATTTATTACCTTAGCAAAAAGTTTACCGACTGTGAGACTCGCTACTCACTGCTCGAGAAAACTTGCTGCGCTTTGGTATGGGCTGCTCGCCGACTAAGACAGTATATGCTGACTCATACTACCTTGTTGATATCCAAAATGGATCCTATCAAATATATCTTCGAAAAGCCCGCTTTATCTGGAAGGATAGCTAGATGGCAAATGATCTTAACTGAGTATGACATCCAGTACACCACCCAAAAAGCTATAAAAGGGAGTGTATTAGCTGACCATCTGGCTCATCAGGCTATTGAAGACTATCAACCCATGAGATTTGACTTCCCAGACGAGGACATCATGAATTTGGACAACATTGAAAGTGACGGACCGTATGACGGACCCAAAAAGGGATCCCGATGGACCCTGTACTTTGATGGTGCTTCAAATGCACTTGGAAATGGTATTGGCGCGGTACTCGTTTCTCCGGAAGGATGCCACACTCCTTTCACAGCCCGACTTTGCTTCAGCTGCACAAACAACATGGCTGAGTATGAAGCCTGCATCTTTGGTCTCAAGGCTGCTATAGACTTGGGGATCAAATCTTTGGTCGTATTCGGGGATTCGGCTTTGGTCATCAGCCAGATCAAAGGAGATTGGGATACCAAACATCCCAATCTTATTCCATACAAAGAACATGTTCTGACATTGTTGCCTCACTTCGAGCAAATTACCTTCGAGCACTTCCCGCGAGAAGAGAATCAGCTAGCAGATGCTCTAGCCACAATGTCCTCCATGTTTAAACTCAACTGGGATAACGAGGCTCCCCAAGTCACCATCGAGCGAATGGATGAACCCGCGCATTGTCACGAGATTAATATCGAAGAAGTAGTGGAACAACCTTGGTTCCATGAAATCAAAAGGTATCTCGAGACCCAAGATTATCCTGAAGGAGCTTCCGTGAATGACAAGAAGTTCTTAAGGAAATTCGCTGCTAAGTTCTTCCTGAGCAACGGCATCCTTTACAAACGAAGCCATGATTGCGT
The DNA here is from genome assembly GCA_948472305.1 of Vicia faba. Lineage (NCBI taxonomy): Eukaryota > Viridiplantae > Streptophyta > Magnoliopsida > Fabales > Fabaceae > Vicia > Vicia faba. The sequence continues at coordinate 1,042,773,796 of OX451737.1, forward strand.
ATTACTCCGGTGTGTGGATAAAGCTGAAGCAGAGTTGATTATGACCGACATACACAGCGGACCATTTGGCACTCACTTGAGCGGGCATACAATGGCTAAGAAGATCCTAAGGGCAGGCTACTACTGGTCTACCATGGAGGCTGACTGCCATCAGCATTCCCGTACTTGTCACAAGTGTCAAGTCTATGCTGACAAAGTTCATATCCCTCCGGTTCCCCTCAACGTCCTGACTGCTCCGTGGCCCTTCGCAATGTGGGGCATTGATATGATTGGAGAGATCAAGCCCACGGCTTCCAACGGACATCGCTTCATCCTGGTTGCCATTGACTACTTCACTAAATGGGTCGAAGCAGCTTCCTTCGCCTCTGTCACCAAAAATGTGGTTGCCCGCTTTATCAAACATAACCTCATATGTCGGTATGGTGTTCCCGACAGGATCATCACAGACAACGGTACAAATCTGAATAATACAATGATCACTGCATTATGCGAACAGTTCAAGATTTATCATCACAATTCATCTCCCTATCGGCCGAAGATGAACGGTGCTGTTGAAGCTGCGAACAAAAACATTAAAAAGATCATTCAGAAAATGACAGTCACTTACAAAGACTGGCATGAGATGTTGCCATTTGCTCTGCATGGATACCGCACGACGGCACGTACTTCAACTGGGGCAACCCCATTTTCTCTGGTTTATGGCATGGAGGCTGTTTTGCCTATGGAAGTTCAGATCCCTTCTCTAAGGATCATGAAAGATGCAGGTTTGAATGAAGATGATTGGATGCAGACCCGACTTGATCAACTCAATCTGATCGACGAAAAGCGACTTGCTGCTATATGCCATGGTCAGACGTATCAAAAACGGATGATCAAGGCTTTCAACAAGAAAGTTAGGCGTCAAGTGTATCAAGTCGGAGATCTAGTAGTCAAACGGATTATCTTACCGCAAAGTGATCCCAGGGGCAAATGGACTCCTACATATGAAGGACCATTTGTGATCAAGAGTATATTTTCTGGTGGTGCAATGATTCTGACCACCATGGACGGTGACGATTTGCCGCACCCTGCGAACGCAGACATAGTCAAAAGATACTACGCATAAAGTAACCCGACAAGTCGAAAACCCGAAAGGGCGGCTTGGGCAAAAATGGGCGTCCCGGTGAACCGAAAACCCGAAAGGGCGGTTCAGGCAAAAGTTAGGGATAAAAACAAAAAAAATCTGTACACCCGGCAAGTCGAAAACCCGAAAGGGAGGCTTGGGCAAAAAGGGGTTTCCCGGTGGATCGAAAACCCGAAAGGGCAATTCAGGCAAAAGTTAGGGAATTGAAGCGTATGACTATGTCTCGTCGGATCACTTCAAAGACAGTCTCTTCATCAACCGGTTCCAGGTCTGATCAATCCAGCCATCGTCAAGCGAAGCATTGAATGGACAGAGGTTCAGAGTTGTGAAAGCTACAGCAGAACGGAATCCCATGGAATTATTTCACATAGCCATCTTTATTTTGTATAAATTTTTCAAATAGTTACGGCAAGATCCTCTTACTAGGATGATTGTTTCCTTTGTACAAATATACTCAAAGAAAATCAATACAAATACTCTTCCCAAAATTTGTGTCACTTCCCTCTTTCTTTCTCTCTTGCACTATTTGTTTTATTTTGAGAAACGTCCAATGTTTTGTTAAATAGGCATATGCATTTGAAACATGATCACTTCCTATTTGAATCTAAGAAAAGGATTACTGATAGGATGAAAGTACAGACGGACATTTTGACACCCTTTCAAAGGAAATCCCTCAAGATCTGTAATCTCCATCCCTGGCGAACCCTGGGGTTTATCTCCAGCAGGCCCTCGGAGTTTATCCCCAGTAAGGTTCTGAAAGGTATTCCCCGCAGAGTACGGACGTCCCTTCCGAGTTTTATTCAAGGTTATTCCCCACAAAGGCTTATAACTGGTTTATCCTCAGCTAACCACCAGGGAAGATCGCGCTCGCCGAAGTTCTTCCCATCCCCAGTGGAGTTCCTCAAAATGCCCCAGCAGTAACTTATCTTTGCAAATCCCCAGCCAGAGAATCTTTTGGAAATCATTTTCCCTCAGAGTTTAAGCTTCAGTATCCCCAGCAGATCAAGAGCTTCAAATGGACAATCCCCAGCGGAGTCAGATTTTTAAACCTTTTCCCCACAGAGTTTTTAGGAAGAAAAATCCGGAGTTCCCCAGTGAAATCTCCGGAGGTACTTCTCTCCAAGCTGAAGATTCTCGGTCTGGCCTCCCCAGCTTTAAGTCTACTAGTTTGGTACTCCCCAGTAGAAGACTTCAGGAATTCCCCAGAAGATTGGTATACAACCCAAGTTCCCTGTTCCCCAGCAACAATCCAGGATTTATTTTCCCCGGCAGCAGTCAGGATACTTCTATCCTCCGCTACCCCGGATTCATCTATCCTGTGCAAGACAGCTCTCCAGCTTACATGCACATCCATTTACATTCCTAACACATGAATATACATTGTATCATGCATCATAGCATTGCATACAGCTAACTCTTTGCCTTTTCAGGAAAGGTCAGTCGACAGACTAATATCATTCAAATCTCAAGAGTTCTGAAAACAGTTCACGGGTTCTCCAAGTAAACGGATGTTAACCTATCACTTGTTCAGATTCTCCTCAAGACTTCTGAAAACAGTTTATGGATTCTTCCCAACAACGGATGTTAATCTATCAGCTTGTTCAGATGCACCTTTGAAATTAGTTCCCGGACGCTTCCCAACAACGGATGCGGCTCTATTGCTGATTCAGTCCCAAGACTTTTGAAAACAGTTTATGGATTCTTCCCAAGTAACGGATGTTAATCTATCAACTTGTTCAGATGCAACCTTTGAATTTAGTTTACGGACGCTTCCCAACAACGGATGCGGCTCTATTGCTGATTCAGTCCCAAGACTTTTGAAAACAGTTTATGGATTCTTCCCAAGTAACGGATGTTAATCTATCAACTTGTTCAGATGCAACCTTTGAATTTAGTTTACGGACGCTTCCCAACAACGGATGCGGCTCTATTGCTGATTCAGTCCCAAGACTTTTGAAAACAGTTTATGGATTCTTCCCAACAACGGATGTTAATCTATCAGCTTGTTCAGATGCACCTTTGAAATTAGTTCCCGGACGCTTCCCAACAACGGATGCGGCTCTATTACTGATTCAGTCCCAAGACTTCTGAAAACGGTTTATGGATTCTTCCCAACAACGGATGTTAATCTATCAATTTGTCCAGATGCAACTTTCTGAAAACAGCTTACAGGTTCCTCCCAACAACGGATGTCAACCTATTGCTTGTTCGGACCCCCAATTCAGAAATGGTCCAAAGCTTGGACACTTTCCTAATATTCCCTTCCAGATGGCATCTTTAAGCCCATCCCCGACAAGTTTCTGTCACTCTCTCAGATGGCATCGTTAAGCCCATCTCCAAATGGCATCTCTAAGCCCATTCCCGCATCCAGTGCTTTGACGAATGCAAATTTCCGGGCACTCTAGTGTCCAATCTCCTTTTACCCTCGAGTCGCGAAAGGCAAGCCTGCCAATCTAACTCTTCGGATTCAAGAAGATTGAACAGGGGCAACTGTTGTACCCCAAAATTTGCCCTCCCATTTCTCATTGATCTCTCCTCACAAAGCTCTTGAAGCTCAAGACTCAGTTAGGGTTTCATCTGCTCAAGACCTCCCCTTGCACTGTGGACTCAAAATTAGGGTTTGTGTTTGCACAAAGTTGTTTTGACCCAAAGTGCCCAATATGACTTTCATGCTTCATATTGGACTCCCAAGATTATCCATACCAAGTTTCAAGTCTTGATTCCAAGTTTTGCCCAGTCAATTGGACAGTTGACCTAGAAATCAACTGTATTGGGGAAAAAGTCAACTGTGGCCAATTGACAGTCAAATCTCATGAAATTTGATCCACATCAACATTATGAACTCATATGAACCATTTGATCAAGTTTGGATCATAATTCCACAAGAAATTTGATCAGATCACCAAAAGGGCAAAATGGTCATTTTTAGGGTTTTGACTGTACAAAGGCAATTCTTGACTGTTTGACCTAGCCAATGGCAAACCAAGCTCATATATGGACTCAAGGACCCCATGGAATTATCTTGACATGTTCATCAAACTCAAAAGATCCCAAGTACACAAGATTGACAGTTGAATTTCCCAGTCAATTGATCAATTTTGACTGTATACTGAAAAGTCAAATTTTGACTTTTTGGTCAAAATCAAGAGTCAAGATTCATTTTTCATCAAAATATGCCAAATCATGAAACTTGTTCACCAAGAAATCACAAATTGCAAATTAGAGTTTGAAAATGGAATTTTTCATAACTTAGAATTTTTCTAAGTTATGAAAAACCCTAATTTTTTCCCAACTTTGCCCCATCTTTTCACCATGATCCATTTTGATTCAAACAAAAGTCAAAACATGAAAGTTGTAGATTGTTGCATAATCTACAACTTTGATTCACAAAGTTTTCTCATTTGAAGCTTGTATCTCAAGTTATAATGTTTTGAATAAGGGCACTAAACCATTTTTAACTTAGTAGAATTTTAACCTATTTTGACAAGGTTTTCTACCCCACTTCAAGGCCATTTTTCATACCCTTCCACTTGGAATTTCAATTTTCATTTCAAAGATGGATTGTAATACACATTCCAAGCTTTCCAAAATGTCCAAGAACTCCTCAAACAACTTCATGGTTAGGGAGAATCGAATTTCACAATATAGCAAAAACTCATTTGTGAATTGGCCATTTTTCATGTTCATAAGATTATGCAACTTCTCAAAACCAGCATGCCCTTGATTACAGGTCCCTAAACCAAGTTACACTCATAAATTTAATGCATATTCTTTGTACCAAGACCAAGTTCTTTGAGTTCAAGCTTTGTCTAGGGGATTAATCCCAATTTGGAAAAAGTAAACTATCCATTTTTGCAAAAGTTCACTTTATGTCAAATTAGAAATCCAACAAGTACAAGCTAAATCTGAATGGCACAAGATTATGGACAAATTGCTCTGATCAAGAGAAGATTATGCAGCCCATTAGGAGGCCCCCTACATGCCTAGAACATCAAGTGGCATTTTGTTGCTTAGAAAAGAAGAAAGGTCCATAACTTGTGACAACTTGAACCTCAGCTTAAGGACACAACACAAAAGATATCAAACACACTCAGTACATCCCAACCAAGCTTTTGCACGAATCCTTGACCTTTCAAACACTCCCATTGCCATAATCATCCTCAAACTGCAAAAACAGGGTTGCCTCTGCAGTTTGAGTGCAAACTCCCATTTCCCTCGAGCATTCTCACCAAAATCAATTCATACACCTTCCATACAACATATGCAAACTAACCATGGCCTAAAACCTGACCTGTAATCACTCTAACAGTTTCCACCATTTTTAATTTTTCCTTTTGCAGTTGAAGTTCCACAGCTCGATACAAGGAGTTTCAAGACAAAGTAAGCATTGAAAAAGCATCCCTGGACCTCAAGGAAGCTTTTCCAATCATCACCTTGCACTGAAAGTTCCTCATTCTCCAGATAGAAGTCCAACTGAGTAGGTAAAAGTTTGAATTCGTATCTCTCTTATCATGCATATTTAGTCTTAAGTTTGTGAAGAAACAAGGTCCTACTCATAGCCCTGAACATGTACATAGCTTTACTTTTCATTTCTTTTGTCTGAGTAGAGAGAATTTGAGCTCTGAAAATGGTAGAAAAGTTAGGTCAGAAAAGAGGGGGAGAGAAATTCTCCCTCATCTTAGAGAGATAGTTCATGTTCTTTATATGTATGAAATCGTGAGATTATGCTTTACATGTTTTGTGTTGGAAGTTTGTTCAAAGGATCAAAGAATCAGGACATTCAAAGGAAGCTTGTTGGCGCACGTTTTTGAACAAAATCTGTTCAGAGGTTGAAGAAGAAGTGGATTGGGCTGGGCCTGTGTTATTTTTGCTATCCACACCATTTTTTTCTGTTTCACACCCCTCAGCCCATTTACTTCATTTTTTAACATTTTTGACTTTTTCTTTTTTTGTTTGACCTGTTTATTTTTTCTCAACATATTAAAATTTTGAAAATATTTTTCTCATCATTTTTTGATTTTATTTGGTTTTTTATTTGATTTTCTTTTTGATTTGTATATAAATAGATATATATTGTTATTTAAGATAAATAGAAAATATGTAAAAAATACTTCTATTTGCATTTTTATTTTTATTTACCTTCTGAAAATATTTCACATAAAAAATACTTTTTTTTTATTTATTATTTATTTTATTAAAATATTAAGTAAATACTTATTTTGTATATAATACATATTCATAATATAAATACACATATATATATATATATATATATATATATATATTATTATACTTAGAATAAAAACGCCAAAAAATGTATATATTTTATTTTTAATATTTAATACTAAAAAATGACCTTTTTTTCAAATATACCATATTTTATTTTATTCTTGTATGTAAATAATAAATATTATGTGGATTAATTAATTAATATGCATTTTGATTAAAACTAGGGTTTTGCCCTAAATATGAAAATACTCAAAAATAATATCTTTTTATTTTCTTATTTTTATCTTTACATAAATAATATTTTTTCATACATATAAAAAACTTTCTTTTTGCATTTTGCATATTTATTTAATTTCTATTTAATTGTGCAATTTACTTACCTTGCAAATATTCAAAAATGATGTAATAATTTAGATTTAAATTCTTGTCTAATATCCCCCATTTGTAAATTTGTACCCCCCTCCCTATATTATTATGTTGTAATAGCGTAGGAATTTAAATTTCGCACTTTATACGCTTTCTAATTATGCCATGTTAGAATTAGGGTTTGCATGCGAAAAAACGATAAAAATAGTTTGACCTAATACAAGATAAATGAGCATGAAAATAAACAACACTTCTCACACTTACACCCCTAGGGTATTCCACTTTGTTGCCTTCAAATAATTGGGCCATGTTGTATGTTGAATTTCTTTGGGCAAAGCAAATAATTTGAATGATCATAGTCCCTCGATAAAACTTTTCAAAACAAACAAAAACAAATGATCAAAGTCCCTTAAAGAGAATTGCCCAAAGATATTTAACGCCGTTGCAATTATGGTCCAAACGATGACCCGCGCCTGTCCCTTTTCATCTCCTAAGACAAGATTGTCCACCAAATGCAATGGTGGAACAAAATTGTCAAAAGGTTTAAAACATAATAAAAATCTTTGAGGAAATTTTTAGGGTAGATAAACTCTTAAGTACTTGCTAAACTTTCCAAGAAAACACTTGCCTAATTTCAAAACCCACTTCACAAACACTTTCAAAAAATCAACTTTTCAAAACCCTTGAAACGTCTTTTTAAAAGATAAAACACCTTTTGTAAAACATTCGAGTAAAGAATTGTTACAAGGTTAGCCTAATACAAGGCATCTTTTCAAAACATTTTCAAAACCACACACAAAGCACCATTTCAAACAATTGAAAACCAAGGCAAGTTGATCTAAGCAAGTACCTAAGAGCCCATGGATAACCATGGATAGAAGGGGTGCTAATACCTTCCCCTTCTATAATCTACTCCCCGAACCCAAGAAAAATCTCAAAGGTTTTTGCTGTGCTTTTTTAACCTTTCCTTTAGGATAAAATAAAAAGTCGGTGGCGACTCTTGCTCAACCAAAACATTTGCGAAAACAAACGCAAAAACCAAGTCAGTTCTCCCACCGTATCACAACGCTTTTTAAATGGAAATCATTATTTTTCTCTCTCTTAAAAACGTTTATCTTTTCAAAATAATTTTGAAAACTCTATTTAAGCACATTAATCTCTCATTCTTATTCTTTACGCTTTCTCATTAACACTCAAGCTTTTTCTGCATATTTCTGAGTTCATCCTTTGCAAACCTTTTTTTCTCAATTCATTCTCAAAGCTTTTTAGTGTGAACAATGGCATCCTCCAGCATTTCTGCAGGCAATCAGAAGAAAGCAACCTCTGAACAATATCAGGTGCCACTCAGAACTCTTCTCACTCCGGTAAAGAACCTTGAAGTGCTTTCTGAGTTAATCATTGACTTTGAAAGCTTAAAGGAAAATGGTTTTGACCTAACTGAAGAAATTAGGGCTCAAAAGTGGGAGAGGTATTTCGATAGGTTGGTTGGACCAACATTCCCAGCGCTAGTCAAGGAATTTTGGATTCACGACAAGGTTTCAAAACATCTAGTCATCTCTTCTGTCATGGGGAAGAAGATTGTGATTTCTGAAGATCTCATTGCAAGGCTAATCGGTCAAAGTGGTGGTGGCGTCCGTTGTGTGGACATGGCTGAAAGATGCGCTGATACAGTTGTGGTAGCTAACAGGATTTTCACTCTTGGGATGCCCAGCAGCAAGATTAAGGATCTGAAGGATCACTGCAGAGTATGGGCTAAGATTATTCTGGGATGCTTCAACCACAGGAAACCAACAAGTTCTCCTGATTATATAAATGTGGATCAGCAGTTTCTGATATACTTTATTGATCAGAAGATTAAGATCAATCTGGCTCACTTCTTGTTCAACCATCTCAAAACCAGTGTGAAAGAAACAAGGGAAGAAGAAAGGACCAAGAGGGACTGGATACCTTTTGGAAGGCTTATATCAGATATTCTGACAGAGAATAGGCTGATTGAACATCTGATAGAAGCTCAGCAGCTGAGCACTATTGAACCAACAATTGGGAAACCGCTGAACGCTAAGAATCTGAAAAAGATGAAGCTGATAGAAAATATTCAGAAGGAACCCAGAGCTACTTCCACTGCTGATATCTCCAGCAGAAGAGTGCCTCTGAGTGATTTTCCGGTATTTTCTGAAATGGAATCCAAACCAGAGATGTTTCTCAGGTACCCAGACGCGTACAAGGCAGAAGATACAGGTTCAAAGCTGAACATCAAAGATCTGAGTCAACCCCAACCAGAAGTAACTCTGAAGAAGACAAAGAAGAGGAAAGCGCCATCAGAAGGATCATCTCATCAGACTCCAAAGAAAAGAGGTATTTCATCTGCTGCCCCTATTTCAAAATCTTTTACTATTCCAACATCTGCTGCTCCTCAAACCTCCCATAGAATATCAATCCCAATCCCTACCATTGATGAAACCATACCAGAAGACCCTTCTGAGGCCTTACTACTCAGAAGACCCAGAACCAAAATCCCCAAACAACCAACAATTTCAACAACAACAGCACTTGACCAAGTGCTAGCTGATATTGAGCGTGAACATGCCTCTGCTCAACCAAACTCTGAACCACAAAATGTTCCTCCTCCACAACCAGAATAACAACCTGAACCAGAAATACAACAACAACCAGAACCAGAACCACAACAACAACAACCACTCACAGAAGAACCTCTGATCCCTGAGCAATCAGAGATTCCAACTCCCTCTCCCCAACCAGAAATAAATCCTCCTTCACCACAAACAAAGTTTCACCATTCTGAAACCCCTTCTCCTCATAAATCTGACCCTCACTCACCTCAACCTTCACCGCTGGCAATCTAGTTGCCATGTGGAACCACTATTGTCATGCCCCAGTTACCATCTTCAGAAGAATCAACACCTCCAAAGACTCCCAAAACACCACCCACTCCAATCGAAATATCTGACTCTGATACCCCTCCTCCAAAACAAACAGCCTCTCAGAAAACCGCTGAAAACCCCAGCAGGACTTTCATTGACTTAACCAGTCTTGAACGTCTTGCTGATCTAAGACACAAAATTGCCATCCCAAAACCAAAGCAACCAGATGTTGGCTCTGGTATCTTGAATTTTGAAACAGGTGTGCTGCAATGGATTGCTTCTTTGAAGCAAGTCTGTCCTGGGATGATTGACCCAGCTGCTTCTGATCAGCTCTGGTCACAGTTCAGGCTATGGGTACGTGCTGAAGCCCTCAAGTTGCAGGATATCAACTATGAGCAGGCACAACAGAACTTCAGCAAGCTGCTGAAGGAAGTTGAAAGTCAGCTGCCTCAGGAAGCCGTGCTCCCTCTGGACAGTGAACCTTGGTCTGAGAAACAACAAGCTGCAAAGGGGCAACCATCAGAAGAAGACAAGACCATTCAGGATGAAAGTCAAGCAGCTGATGTTGCTGAAAGTTCTGAGAAGCCTCCTCCTTCTGATGCTTCTCAAGCTGCCTTGGACAGGCAGACTCTGGAAGAACTAAGGCTGAATGACTTGCGTCTACAGCAGCGGATGGACGACAATGATCAGAAGATGAAAGCAAGAATGGATGTGCAGGACAGCAAGATTGACACTGTTGTCAGCATGGTTCATAAGCAAAATGAAACTTCTGAAAAGATTCAAGCGATGCTGGAGCGCCTGTTTACACGCTTGCCTCCTCAACCTTAAATCTTTTTCATGCATGACCTTTTTCATGTTTTCTTCATTTTCTGATGTACTGTTTTGACTATGTTTTGTAATATTTTCTTGCTCTGATTCTGAACTATCTTAATATAATTTGTTTTTCTGATCTTAATTGTTTTAGCACATCACCAACACTTTTTGATTGCTGACAAAAAGGGGGAGAACAAGAATGATATTTAAATCAATAACGGCTAACTAGACAGAAACTCTCAAACATTCTAACTCTATTACTTGAAATGTTTTTCTGTTTTGTTTAAAGTCTACAGGCACAAGGAAGCTCCTGGACACTCTGAAGACTAGAAGCTCTGATCAAGATGTAGAAGCTCTGATCAATGTTGCTCTGATCAATATGAAGTTCTGATCGACCTAATACTCTGATCCAAAGCAAAGCTCTGACAGGAAAAGCTCTGCTCTCTGACAAGTCAAAGACTCTGATAATCTGATGTTCAAAGAAAGAAAAAGATCTGATCCTGAAGTACACGTATCATCAAAGGGAAGTAATCAACTCAGGGGGAGTATCTCTTAACTCTAACTTCTCCGTACTTCTTAACTCTGATAAACTTTCCAGATACCTTTTCACGTTATTTTTCATTTAAAATATCTAGTTTTTGTCATCATCAAAAAGGGGGAGATTGTTAGAACAATGTTTGAATCTACTACCCTATATTTAAGTTTTGATGATAACAAAGTGAAAAGATATAGTATTTATAAGTTTCATGAATGAACTATCTGCTGCCTAAAATTATTATGTTCTGACTTGCAGATACTCTGATTGGTATAAGCAAGATCACGTCTTTTCAGCATCAGAATTTGATTTCATACACCAGCATCAGAAGTTGCTACATCAGAACGTCAAGATCAGATAATCAACTCACGTACATGCTGAAGCTTGATGAACAAGACTGCGCTCAAACACTCTGATACAGAAACACAATAGTTCATCAGCAGCGAAGCAGAATCAGAATGAGCCAAGCCAGAACTTGCATTAAGTAAGCAACGGTACTGTGCATTGAAAGTTAATCAATTCCAACGGCCTCATTCCAGACAAGATCTGCTCAAAAAGGAAAGCTTGTTATTAGCATTGAATCAAGAATATTGCATTCAACGTTCATCTTCTCAAGTGCTATATAAACAAGGCTTTGAAGATTATAATGGCTAATGCTCTCAAAATCTCTACACGCACAAAGCTGAACCATAATCTTCGTTCTACCAGTTTTGCTAAACCACATACTCTGATATTCATTACTGTTTAGCAATCCAGTTTCTAAGCTTCATTTTGTGTATACATCACAGTTGTGATAAAGTTTTGTAGAAAACATTCACACACATAGTCTTATCTTTTTGTAAGGAAGTGTTACCTTGACAAACCGGGTTGTGGTTTGAATCAAGAAGGCTTTAGCAGTTGTTAAAGCAGTCTGTAATATTCAGTTGAATATAGTGAATTAAGACCTCGTTGGAGAGAGGCGAAATCACCTTGACGGGTGGACTGGAGTAGTTTGAGATCAAACGAACCAGGATAAAAATATCTTGTCAATTGCTTTAGATTTCAGTCTTACAATTCAACCCCCCCTTCTTGTGTTTTTCACCCCTTCATTGTATTGCTTTTACCTTCGCAAGATCTACTTCAATACCTTTGTTGTTGACGATAAAGCCTAGGAGTTTACCAGACCGTACCCCAAATGTGCATTTGTTTGGATTCAACCTCAGCTTGTATTTCTTCAGTCTCTCAAACTGTTTTTGTAGGTGATCAAGATGCTCTTCTTCTGTTTGAGATTTGTCTATGATGTTGTCCACATAGACCTCTATTTCATGATGTATCATGTCGTGAAATAGAGCTATCATGGCACGCTGATAGGTTGCCCCAACATTCTTTAGTCCGAATGGAATCACCTTGTAGCAGAATATGCCCCACTGCGTGACAAATGTTTGTTTTCTCCATGTCCTCAAGCGCCATTTTGATTTGGTTGTAACCTGAGAATCCGTCCATGAAGGAAAACACTTTGTGCAGTGCTGTATTGTCAACTAGAATATCAATGTGGGGGAGTGGAAAATTATCCTTAGGGCTTGTCCTATTCAAATCTCTGTAGTCCACACACATTCTCACTTTGTCGTCCTTTTTGGGCACGGGAACAACATTGGAAACCCATTGGGGATAAGAGGTGGCAACCAAGAATCCAACGTTGAATTGCTTCATGACTTCTGCTTTAATCTTTTCTGACATATCCGGCCTCATGCGGCGAACCTTTTGCTTTACTGGCGAACAATCCTCTCTTGTAGGCAGACGATGTACTATAATATCTACATCAAGTCCCGGTATGTCTTCATACGACCAGGCAAATACTTCGACATAGTCGTGCAACAACTGAATCAGACGCTCCTTGATACTGGGTTCCAGATTGGCACCTACTTTGACCTTTTTTTTTGTCTTCTTTGGTACCTAGGTTGATTGTATCCACGGGTTGTTTGTGAGGTTGAATGGTTCTCTCTTCTTGTTGTAGTAGTCTGGCAAGTTCCCCTGGCACTTCACAATCTTCCTCACCTTCGTCTTCGGCTTGGTAGATTAGATTCTCGGAGTCACAAAAGGCCATAGCAGTATTGTTACCCATGGGATCCTGAATGGATGTATACCTGCATTGTGAGTGTGAGTGTGTGTAAGGGTATAGTTATCTTTGAAAAATGTAAAAAAGAAAAAAAATGAGCACAAAAGTTTGTATGCGAAAACGTCTATGATTCATTGATGTCATACAAAAATGACATAATAACCCTTACAAATGGACCATTGTGCCTCGGGTAAGACACAAGGTTTTAAGAGTGCGAATTGTTTTAATATTACAGATCCAACAAAATGTAAAGACAAATTACTGTGGGATAAAAGTGATCGGGACAAAATCTTTAGCCTCCCAGTTGTTGAGCCCTCCACTGACAGTCGGGAATATCCAATCCTCCACGTCATAGCCATCTTCAACTCCTTCTACGGCATTGACCTCACGGTTGCTGATCTTCAGGGGTGGTCCTCCGGCACGAGCGTGGCGTACAACCTTCTGACCACTTGAAGTGAAACCCAGGCCAAACTTGTCATACTTATACGGGATATCAGGAGTTTTCCCCAGATAGTGCATCCACTTTCTTCTACCACTACTTTGGCATCCTTTAGAGATGACATCCGAAGCGGAGGCCTTGTGATCTAGGGAACAACCTTGGTTACTGCCACATCTTGCGGGACCTCTTCAAAGTGTTGAAGTGGAGTTTCAATAAATTCACCATCTAATTCCACATATTTGAAGGAATTGAGATGGTTGACCATATACTCTTCTTCTCCATGAACGGTGATAATCTTCCCTTGAATCAGATATTTTAGCATTTGGTGCAACGTAGAAGTGACAACGCCAGCATTGTGAATCCATGGTCGGCCTAGCAAGCAGGAATATGGGGGACGGATATCCATTACATAAAATGTTGAATCAAATGTTTTTGTTCCAACTTTTATGGGAATGTCTACCTCCCCATGTACCATTCTTTTCGAGCCGTCAAAAGCCCTTACTACTATGTTACTTGGCTTCAATGTCAATCCCTCATAGTCAAGCCTATCAAGAGCTTTTTTAGGCAACACAATCAGAGATGAGCCAGTGTCTACCAAAACATGGGCCAAGGTTGTTCCCCTACATTCAACTGAGACATGCAATGCCTCATTATGCTTCCTTCCTCTTGGTGTTAAATCAGCATCCGAAAAACCTAGGCCATTATCTGCCGTCAAGCTAGCTACGCAGTCTTGAAACTGATCGGCAGATATCTCTTGGGGTACATGGGCAGTTTTCAGGAATTTTACCAAAGCTTTTGCATGCGCCTCGGAACATAGTAGTAATGCTAGCATGAAAATTTTAGAGGGAGTCTGCCCCAGTTGTTCAACTACATCGTAGTCGCTTCTCTTTATGATCTTCATAATTTCCTCCATCTCATTCCGGGAGGTCTCAAGGATAGCCAATTAATGAGCCTTCATCCAGACGGGCTCAATCAGAATACTTTTACCTCGAGTCTCAGTTAACTCGGCAGCAGGAGTGTTGATAGGAATGATTACAGTGGTTGTAACAGCTTTGTCAGTTGGAGTATTGGTGGAGATGATTGTAGGATTGGAAATGGCCTTTGGAGGAGCAGCAACAACAGGAACGATTACGGGTCCAGAAACAGCCTTTGGGGGAGCAATTTATGGAGAGAAGATTCTACCACTTCGGGTAATCTTACTAGTCCCTGCAATATTACTGACGTCGGAATCCACTTTCTCAGAACTTGAATCTTCGGCGGCTGGCCAGTCCTGCTTGATACCATGGTAGTAGACATCCCCTCCATAATTCCATGGTACAGTCTTGTCTGATGAATATGGGACTGGTCCAGGCATTGTAATTATTAAAGGAGTTACTTTTGGAACTGATGTAATTCTAACGGGTCTTTTGGTGGAGACCCTGGAAGAATTGGCGGAAATGGTAATGATAGAAACATCTTCAAAAGGAATAGGTGGAACATAAGTCTTTTCAAACAAAATTTCTTTGTTATCTATTAGGCACTAAACGCCTGCTTTCAACAAAGGACAGTTGGTTGGTAAAGACAAATAGAAATGGAAAACTTCATCACAGCCCGGGAACACACCGTCATTCAATAAGTTCATTTTAATAGTCAGAAGTGGGGTCATAAGTTCATCAACTGAAGTAACAAACATTTCTTCTTCAATGGCATTGGTATTATGGCCATGTCTGGGCATAGGGGCAGAAATGACATTTGGCTTTTCAGGCGCATCAAATTCAATCTCTTTTGCTTCAATGAGGTCTTTTATTTTGTTCTTTAGAGCCCAACAGTTATTAGTGTCGTGGCCGGGACTTTCAGAATGATATGCGTAACGGGCATTGGGATGATAGTGAGGAGATGTTGTGTTGGGGTTTTTCGGAGCTTCTTTAAAGGTTACCAAATTGGATCTTAGTAGATACGGTAATACTTGAGACGGGGTCATGTTAATTCTGGTGAACTGCCTGACTGGTCTTTCCATCCTCGGTTGATTATTTCTTTGTTGATCAGGCGCATGCTTAGGAATCATAACAGCCCCCACCATTGGTCGGCGTTCGGCCCTATCTTGGTTTCTCTGAGGATAAACTGCAACCACTTCTTTCTTTCCGATAAATGGCTTCCTTATGGCCGCAGAGGAGGATGTATCTTTCTGAATCTTTCGACTTTTTATATCGGCTTCTACCCTTTCTCCGGTCAATATCACTTCAGTAAAGCTTGTAGATGAACTTCCAATTAAATGATTGAATAAGAGACCAGACAAGGTGCCCAAGAACATGTCTACTAACTCTCTCGCAGATAGAGGGGGTTGAACTCTTCCAGCCAAATCTCTCCATTTTTGTGCATAGTCCTTGAAACCTTCATTAGAAACCATGGCCATACTCTAGAGTTAAGTACGGGTAGGCGCAAGATCAGCATTGTATTGGTATTGTTTGTAGAAGGCTGCAGCAAGATCTTCCCAATTATGAATGTTGGCTCTTTCTAGTTGGTAAAACCAGTCAAGTTGAGTTCTAGACAGACTGTCTTAGAAGAAATGTACCCATATGTCTTTTTCAGTGGTATGGGGTTGGATTTTCCTCACATAGGACCAAAGATGAATTTTAGGGCATGAAACTTTGTCATACTTGGCGAACACAGGTTCTTTGAATTTCGGAGGAATAACGATCCCTGACACTAACCCTAATTCCTCAAAGTCCAAGCCAGGCACTTTTGGATTTCCATCGCACTCAACCACTCTTCGAGATGTTTATACTTATCATCAGCTGGAGGGTATTGTTCTTCAGAATACTCTTCTTCTTCCTCTTCCTCTTCTGATTCTGACGGGGCAACTGTTTCCTTGCCTTTCCCATCTTGGTTGTCTCTTTCACCGGATGTCGTTGCAAAGTTTAAGGTCCTTCTTGTCTGCTCATGAAATCTTCTTCCCATTTTTAGGACTCCCTTTACCTTCTTTGTCTTCTTTTTCCTCTCCTCAGCTAGCAAAGTCTTCAACTCTTCTTGTCCTTTGGCTAGGGTCAAGAGAAACTGTTGAAACTGTGTATTCTGAGCTTGGAGGTCCTTTACTGTTTGCTCGAGATCCATCTTACTGAAATAAACAGTAGAGAGATGAGGAGACTTGTTGCAAAAGACTTGCTTATGTTATGTGAATGGTATATGCATATGTAATGATTTCAAGGATTTCAAAGATTCAAATTTGTTTTAGACAAAAAGTAAACACACGTTATATTAATAAGTTAAAGCTTGAGTACATTGATGCCTCTTGGGCTTATAAGGAAATACAAAAGCTCTAAGATAAAAAGGTAGTGCACATCCTTTTTGGTGCAATGTAGGCATTGAGAGTCTGCTCCTCATGAAGTAGCCTAGTGAGTTCCAAAACCTTCTTCTCGCTTGTGTAGAATTGGGCTTTGAAAGTATCTCGCTCCCCCTTGAGTTGTATCCAATCTCTTTGTAGGTATTCAAGAGAGGTGAACATATCAAGATGTAGGATAGTGTATGGAACATCTCCCTCCATGTCAGGCTCAATAATTACCGGAAGAATGTTTTGGTAAGGCATATAAGACTCTGAGCACGAATTCGTACCCATTTTAGGTAAGGCTCAAGAGGGATGGAATTTTTATGCCCCAAAGTATTGCTATCCACCTTATTCAACATCCTCCAAGCTCGGATAAATCTCAGGCAAAGACCTTGATCGTCGTTGTCGTAGTCAAATACCAAACCTTGAATCAGCATCTCGTGCGGGCCATCCCTTCGAGCGTAACCAAACTGTCTTAAGGCTAAACATGGGTTGTAGGTGATACCTTCGCTAATGCCAAGTAAGGGGACATTAGGGAATTCTCCACAGCGGTCAACAATGATAACATTCTCTTTGGATCGGGAGCACCAATGAATGTCTGAATGTTTGAGCGTCATCAACCTTTGTGACCACCTTGAACCTTGCTCATTCTTTAACACAGATTGGGGAAGATGCGAAATAAACCATCTTGCAAAAAGAGGAGTGCAACACATAAGAACACCTTTTTTCCTTATTGTGCGACTGTGAAAAGAGTGTAGGATATCTCCTAGCAATGTAGGCACCGGGTTGCAGGATATGAAGATTTTGACAGCGTTGACATCTATGAGTTGGTCAGGATTTGGAAACAAAACCATCCCATAGATGAGGAGAGCCACAATTTCCTCAAAGGCTTGTAAGTCCAAGGAATTCCAACAGCTTTGGGCTTTCTCAAACAGGAACTTTGCTAAGAAACCATTGACACCACTCCTTATTTCCCAATGAGTTGTGACATCATATGAGTGCAAGTGTAGAGCTTGAGCAATCTCTTCTGGCTTTGGGTCACTTTCTGTACCGTTTAAAGGTAGTTGATTGAGAATGGGAATCCTCAAAAGTTGGGAGAATTCTTCCAAAGTAGGCACAAGTTGATAGTCAGGAAATGTGAAGCAATGGTGTAAAGGATCAAAGAACTGAAAAAGCACCTTCATCATATCCTCATCTGTGTTGGAGGTGACCATGTTGAGTAGGCGACCATGTCTCTCGGTAAATGGAGAGTTTTCAGGAATCCTTGAAGCTAACTCTTTGAGTTGTAGAGGGATCCTTACAAGGTTGACTTGAATAGTTGTCCTGCAAAGTGAATCCATATCCTACAAAACAAGAACAAAGATGAATCCCAAAATCCTTGAAATGGTTAGTGGATGTATATGATGTTCATGATGTTATGTACAAGTTGTTAGCTGGAAATTTCGACTAAGTATTTTAAAGTTAGACTTGAATATACTTCAGAATATTCCACTACTTTATTTATGTGAAGCCATAAAGGTTGAGATTCGAATTGAATAAAATTAGTTGGAAAGGTTTACCAATTCGAATTATTGAATAAAGATTGTTATTCAAAATGTGGCTAAGGTTTCAAACATTTTTTCGTTCGACCGTCTTCAGAGATTGGCGCTCAAGATAAGAAGGATATTCGAATTCAAATATTTTGATCTTATCCGAAAAGATGCGTGGAAGGCTCTGAGTTCGTCGAAGACATGCAAACAGAAACGTGAAATTAATTCATGTAGAAGGCCGTTAGGGTTGAAGTAGTATAAATAGTGGCTTTAGTATTTCGATTTAGTTGGTGAACATCTTTGTACAAATTACTCAGAAATTACTCAAAGTACCAAGTGTTAAAGAGAAACGAGTTTATTGAGGATGTACGTATGATACACCCATTTAATATAAATGCATTTACTTTCTGCAAAATTTCCAGTAACATTTACTTAAGTCTTTTACCATTTCAAGTTTAGAAGTAATTTTACTTTCACTTTATATGCATTTTAATTCGACATTTGAAGCCATTTGTCTTCATATACAAAAACATGTTAAATACAACAATCAAGTTAAAAGATTAATAAAGACACTCGTGTCCTGAGATCAATCTGATCGATCTCGCAAGTAACTGGATCCGTGAAAGGATTTGGAAGATCAGCGGCTGTTTACCAAAATTCGAGGGTAAACAAATTGGAACATCGGTGGGACCTGTGTCTTTATCCATCTTAGTTTTAACTTGTTTATTGCATGATATTGAGAAGTGGAAAACTAGCCAACAATATAAATCCTAGACCAAAAAGACAACACATTAGGGGAATAGCCAACCCACCCACTAGTGATGCTCAACAAATTCACCCTCCTGTGTGAGGAAATACCAGCGCTTCGAATACAAACGAAGTGATGACGGTGAGTCAACGGACTGCAACGATCCCTTCGAAAATAAGCGTTGCAGTTATACCCCAAAATACAAACGCTTTAACTATATCATCAAACACCCATAATGAACATACCATTGTGTCTGTGGCCAATTAAAATCCACCATTAACACCCAGGCCTTTGATAGGTATGTCTAGAACTTTTCCACCAGGATTTACAATCCTAACATCAGATCCTATATATGGCATGCCAACTTCGTTCATGACGGGATTTCAAAATAATATGTCGACATACACCCGTCCCGTAACATCTACTTTATCACCATTGCAAGGATCAGGGTCTGGGATAAACCATATGGCTAGAAACAATTCACAGCCAATCCAAATATCTGCTATCACCATAAATACACAAGCAGTCATAAGGCAACAAATAGACGATAGAAACCACGAGATGTTGGGCGTATTGGCCCAACAGATGGGTACGGTTTTCAACCCTTCAATTCAAAGCACTACATAAACTAAATTGCAGAATTCCCAAGCAAACCAACAGATGGCAGCACAAATAGGGTGTCTTGCAGATTTCTTTGGTGCGCCCAGAGAAGCAGTTCGACAGCCACCCCCACAGCCCACATGGGTAAGGGAGAATCAAGGCATCATATTCCAAGAAGAGCCAACCATAAACCAGGCCCAACCTTTGATTCACCCTGAAGACGAAGTCCAACAACCAATTCGAAGGGAGGAACCACCCAGACCCAAACAGGCTATCCCTAGGGAGGAACCAGGGAGAAGGGTAGTTTTGGTGAATCGAATCCAAGATGCTGATGAAATCCTTCAGGGTTGTCGACAGAATATGGTGGGAAACAATAACCTAGCAGCCTTAGTCGAAAGGATTATGGCACGAAATGGTGTAAACTTAGGTATGTGTAGACCAAATTATACATCCCCTTTGTCAGAATATATTCAACAAACTAAATTTCCAAGGGGATGGAAAGTACCCAAGTTTTCTGGTGATACTATCGAATCTACCATAGAACATATCGCCAGATACCTTACAGAGGCAGGAGATATAACAAATAATTTGGCACTTGTGTGAAGCATCTTGCCTTCAACAAATAGAATCTGTTGAGGTAATCGTCTATGGGCTCACTAAAGTTTCGCTTGACATTTGCCAATTCGCTTAGACTAATCTTGGTTTGTCCTACATAAAATTGTTCATGAAACAACCTCTCCAAACGAGTCCAATCATGGATGGAATTCGCCGCGAGGGTGGTGAACCAAGTAAAAACATTTTTTTCAGCAAAGAAGGAAAGTATTTAATCCTTAGATTTTCATACATGAGTTGGTCGAAATGGTAGCAAGAGGTTTGGACTTTTCTATCAGGAAAAAATTAGATCCCCATTATTTGAGGGATATGGCGCAATTGGCTGATAGGGTTCTACAAGTTGAGCGTTTGAAGATCGAAAAGGCTAGGGCGAAACAAAGTCATAGAAAAGAAAGAGTGGCTTATATCAAAGCCTACTCAGACGAAAGAGAATTCGAAGAGGATTTCTCAGAAGTCGAAGATCACAAAATAGATATTGCAGAGTTAAAGCAAGGACCACCGTACCCTTGCAAAATGTTGACTCCTGCCAATGGGAAAAATCCTGTCGAACCAGAAAGGAGCGATAAATTTCTAAGAAAATCTTATACGTTCGACATCACCAAGTGTGATGAAATTTTTGACTTACTAGTTAAAGATGGCCAGATGATAGTGCCCCCTGGTACTAAAATTCCTCCGTTAGAACTACGGAAGAAAAGGGGTTTCTGTAAGTATCATAATTTCTTAGGCCACAAAACCTCACAATGCTTTCTTTTCAGGGATCTAATACAAAAAGCAATTCAGGATGGAAGGTTGAAGTTTGGGGAAAAACCAAAACCTCAAATGAAGATTGATGTTGACCTTATGCAGGTTATCGAGACCAATTATGATGAGCCTGCTGCCATCAACATGGTGGACATTGCTGGAGTCGAAGGGTTGCAACCAGAACAAAACCAGGGGTCTGAAAAAGCCTCAAAGACAGGGTTTGCTGATGATCTCGTGGCGGAGAAGGAAACAAGCGCTACTGATGGTGCAATGAAGAGTGCAACGAAGACCAGGACTATTGATGGTCTTAGGGTCAAGTTCGAAGGAATGAAACTTGTCGAGGGTCCAAAATTCAAAGTGAACATGGTGGACCTGAACTAATTCTCCCCAGAAATGGAGGAGATAGAAAAACGACTCAAAATGGAGAATGAAAAGATGAAGGCAGGCTACCAAAAGGTGAGTTTGGTGGATTACTTATTCCATTGTCACTCGAAGAACCCAAAGGGGATTGTGTGCCCAAGGTGCAGCATCATGAATGATCAAGGAGAGGCTGTTACCTACCAAAGGGTCTACCAGAAGAAGGCCAGAAACAAATGGCAAAGGGAGAAGGAACTCTTACCTTACCCCCAGATGGGAGATATTCTCATGGGATTCTTAGTTCGTTGTCACAAAATGGGTTCAAAAGTTCTTATGTGCCCATGGTGCAGCGCGTTATATGACGGAAGGGTTGTTGAAGCTTACAAAAGGATTCCATACTCTCAGTGTTGGAACAATCAAAGCTGGAATAGGGAACGCTACGTCAATAATGCAAGAGGCATCCCCAAAAGGGCAAATAGCCCACACCCCGGGGCACGCAAACAGGCAAAATTTAAGCCTCCAGCAAACATGCAAACGGGAAAATGGATGAAAGCAGGACAAAACAGAATTGAAGCCAAAGGAAAGTCGAAGTGGAGAAGCTTCGAAGAAGGTGGACGTACTGCATGGGCCTTCAGGAGGTAGTTTCACTCCAACAAGAAACAATCTCACGTGTCGTAGAACTACAAGGGGAAGAACCCCATGTCTATGTCCCAATGGAGGCGATACCAACCAAACAAGAAAGCCCAAAGGGAGCTTACAAACAAGGAAGTTGGCAAATCAAGCACCAACCAAACTTCGACTGTCCCAGCAATGGAAAAGAAGTACCCAACAAAGAGGAAACTTTTCTCTCCTACCAAGATGAAGGTCCCTAGCGAAGGGGACAGCAACAAACTGGCCAGCAATGGGCTAGTAGATGATGAAGATATATCAACGGATAGCTTCAATTCCGATGGAGAATCTTCTTTGCAAATAAATTTCAATGTGGTTTCTGTCTTACCACATGAGTACGACCAGGTTACTGAGGTCGAAGACTCCGAAGAGGCTGGCGAATTGGAAATGACAAAACGCAAACCTGTATGTTACTATGTCATGAATAATGGCGCCGTTGAAGAGCGAAATGCCTTCTTCGAAAGGCCAGGTGCCGGTATGAAAAACCACATTAAGCCTTTATTTATTAGGGCTAAAATTGAACAGGTGGGCATCAACAAAGTTATGGTGGATGGTGGGGTAACAGTAAACTTGATTCCTCAATTTCTATTGAAGAGGATTGGGATGTTCGACACCGACATCAAACCACACAACATGGTGTTGTAAAACTATGAAGGAAAAATTGGACAAACTCTAAGAGTGGTCCAAGTAGAATTAATTGTAGGTACCATAACAAGACCCACCATGTTCATGGTAATTGCGGTGAAGACAAATTACAATCTTCTTCTAGGCCGTGAAAGGATACATGGAATCGGGGGAGTTCCATCCTCAATGCACCAAAGGGTGGAAATATGGAGAGATGATGGGATTGTCGAAAACATAGAAGCAGACCAAAGCTATTTTATGGCTGAGGTTAATCATGTCGATAGAAGGAATTTCGACAGGAATTTGGCCAACATTGGGCCATACACTGCAGTGAAAGGTGCATATGCACCAAGTAATAATGTAATGTATTTCCTTACCCTTCACCCAACACATGGATTTTATTGGGAAAAGGAAAACATGGGACCTGACGAGAAGAAGTGCTTGGAGTCCCAGGAATACGGCCAACTGGATGGGAAGACGAAGACCATGTCCATGTCTGAGTCTTCTTACTTCAAGAAGATTTTGGCCTATTTGGCTGAAAATAGGATGAAAACGGCTTTGGAAGCCGAAGTTAAAATTATGGTTGTTGAAGCCAAGGCTGAAGGAATTCACAACAAGGGGCCAAGAATTTTCTTCAAAATTGAACCACCTGACGAAGACACACTTGTTGAAGACAGAGACCAAAGGCTTGATGCCATCTATGATGAAGAGCCTTTGGGATTCGAAAAGGATCCAGTGGCATCCAACACGAAGATGCTGGCGCAAGACCCTCTCGAGGAAGTGGATCTAGGAGATGGAACTCAAAGGAGGCCAACGTACGTCAGCGCGAAATTGAACCCAGAAGTAAGAGCAGAAGTGATTCAATTGCTCAAGGAGTATAAAGATTGTTTCTCCTAGGACTATGACGAAAAGCCTGGTTTAAGCAGGGAACTGGTCTAATTGAAGCTTCCAATAAAGGATGGCAAGAAGCCCATCAAGCAGAGCCCAAGGAGATTCACGCTAGAAATCCTCTCCAAAATAAAAGAGGAAGTCGAAAGACTCATACTTTGCAAGTTCATCAGGACCACAAGGTATGTCGAATGGATGGCTAATATAGTTCCTGTAATTAATAAAAACGGTTCTCTTAGAGTATGTATAGATTTTCGTGATTTAAATTCAGCTACTCCTAAAGATGAATACCCAATGCATGTGGCTGAAATGTTAGTAGATTTTGTTGCTTGTTATGAATACCTTGGTATGTTAGATGTTTATTCAGGATACAACCAGATTTTTATTGCAGAAGAAGATGTGCCAAAGACAGCGTTTCGATGCCCTGGCGCAATAGGCACCTATGAATGGGTGGTTATGCCCTTTGGCCTAAAAATGTTGGGGCAACCTATCAAAGGGTAATGAATTCAATATTCCATGATTTCATTGAGACCTTTATGCAGGTTTATATTGATGAAATAGTGGTGAAATCTATATCAGGGCCAAGCCATTTGGATCACCTACGACAATCATTCGAAAGAATGAGAAAGCATGGCCTAAAAATGAATCCCCTTAAGTGTGCATTTTTTGTGCAGGCAGGTGATTTTATGGGCTTTGTGGTCCATAAGAAGGGTATAGAAATCAACCAAAACAAGACAAAGGCAATTTTGGAGGCAAAGGCGCCATCGATAAAGAAAGAGTTGCAATCACTCTTAGGAAAGATAAATTTCTTATGAAGGTTTATATCTAACCTAAGTGGTCAAACTCAAGCCTTTTCCCCACTCTTTCGATTAAAACAAGAGGCCTTTGTCTGGAACGAAGAACATCAGGAGGCATTCGAAAGGATCAAGCAATAATTGGTGCATCCACCAATTCTTTCGCCTACAAGAAGAAACAAGTGCATGAGATTGTACATTTCAGCGTCAGACAAAACAATTGGAAGCATGTTAGCCCAAGAAGATAATAATGGTGCCGAAAGAGCCATTTACTACTTAAGTAGGGTCTTAAATGACGCAAAAACTAGATATAGCAATATAGAAAAGATATGTATTTGTCTATACTTCTCATGTACAAAATTAAAATATTATATAAAGCTAGTTGATGTTTTTGTTTCTTCACACTTTGATGTTATTAAACATATGTTGTCCAAACCAATTTTGCACAGTCGAATTGGTAAATGGGCTTTGGCTTTAACGGAGTACTCTTTAACTTTCATGCCTTTGAAATAAATGAAGGGGCAAGTAGTCTCTGATTTCATTGTCGACCATGCAGTGGTCGGAATATCCAAAAACTTTGTGGAACCAGAACCGTGGAAATTATTCTTTGATGGCTCTGCACATAAAAATGGAAGTGGGATTAGAATCTTGATTATTTCTCCAGATCGAATTCCAAAAAAAGCTCGAGTATAAGATAACTGGTTCTCGTTGCTCAAACAATGAAGCAAAGTATGAAGCACTCATAGCAGTACTTGAGACTTTATTGGAATTGGGGGCAACTAGAGTCAAAATAACGAGAGATTCTGAATTAGTAATCAAGCAAATTACCAAAGAATACAAGTACATAAAAGAAAACTTGATGTTATACTTTGTGATGGCAAATAGGCTGCTACGAAAGTTCGAATACATAAACATCAAGCAAATCCCCAGACTAAAGAATCAAGAAGTAAATGATCTGGCTCAAATAGCTTCAGGATATAAAGTGTCGAAGGAAATACTAAAAGGCCTAATCGAAGTACGTGGTAAGATACTAGAAACTAAACTTTCTCCAACGGATTTAAAGAATTCAAGGCTAGGTTATGTGAATCATCCATATTTTTAGGTTTTAGCCATAGATAGTTTAGCAGATACAGATTGGAGAAGTCCAATAATAAACTATTTGAAGGATCCAACAGTGGATGCAGAAAAAAAAAAGTAAAATATAGATCCTTGAGTTATGTGTTAATAGGCAACGAATTGTTTAAGAAAACCCCAGAGGGAGTTTTATTAAAATGTTTAGGGGAAAGTGAGGCTTACATAGAACTATCCAATGTACATAGTGGGGCATGTGGATCACATCAAGCGGGTCACAAGATGAAGTGGTTGTTGTTTCGATATGGTATGTGTTGGCCTACAATCTTGAAAGATTGTATAGATTTCACCAAAGGATGCCAAGTTCATGCAGGAATTCAACATGCTCCTGCAAGTGAACTTCATTCAATTATCAAGCCATTGCCTTTTAGGGGTTGGGCATTGGATGTGATTGGCAAAATAAAACCATCATCGTCAAAAAATCAAAAATACATTTTGGTAGGAATAGATTATTTCACAAAATGGATAGAAGCAATACCTCTGGTGAATGTCGACCAAGAAGTCATTATCGAATTCATACAGAAGCATATTGTGTATAGATTTGGAATCCCAGAAACCATTACAACTGATCAAGGATCAGTGTTTACTGGTCGAAAGATGCAGGAGTTTGCTAAAGAAATGGGTTTCAAATTGTTAACATCGACACCTTATTATGCACAAGCCAATGGGCAAGTTGAAGCAGCTAATAAGGTGATCATAGGGCTAATCAAAAGACATGTAGGAAGAAAGCCAAAAAATTGGCACAAAACCCTAGATCAAGCTTTATGGGCCTGTCGAACATCTCCCAAAGAAGCAACGAATACAACTCCATTTCGTCTGGGCATGATGCAATCTTTCCAGTAGAAATTTATTTACAATCAGAATTCAAAGGCAAAATGAGATTCCTTCAAATCTATTGGGAAGCAATTATGAATGAACTAGTAGATTTGGACGAAGAAAGACTGTATGCTCTAGAAGTCTTGAGAAGACAAAAAGAACGGGTAGCCAGAGCATACAACAAAAGGGTTAAGGGTAAAATATTTTCGAATGATGATTTGGTTTGGAAAGTAATTTTTCCAATGGATAGGAAAAATAAGTCGTTAGGAAAATGGTCCCCGTATTGAGAAGGCCCATTTCTAATCATCAAAACCTTTACTAATAATGCCTACGAAATTGAGGAACTGGCAGAAGACAAGAGGATCTTAAGAATTAATGGTAAGTATTTGAAAAAATATAAGCCTTTCATTCAAGATCTAACGATTTCGTCAGAGTAGTTGAAAGATTGACATCATGTTCAGGGAGTCGAAATTTTGAAGAGGTTGCAAAAAATATACATTTCTTGTTTCGAAATGAATATTTCTTGGGGCCAATTTGTTAGATGGAAATTTCGACTCAGGATTTTAAAGTTAGACTTGAATATACTTCAGAATATTCCACTACTTTATTTATGTGAAGCCATAAAGGTTGAGATTCGAATTGAGTAAAATTAGTTGGAAAGGTTTACCAATTCAAATTATTGAATAAAGATTGTTATTCAAAATGTGGCTAAGGTTTCAAACATTTTTTTGTTCGACCGTCTTCAGAGATTGGCGCTCAAGATAAGAAGGAGATTTGAATTCAAATATTTTGATCTTATACGAAAAGACGCGTTGAAGGCTCTGAGTTCGTCGAAGACATGCAAACAGAAACGTGGCATTAGTTCGTGTAGAAGACCGTTAGGGTCGAAGTAGTATAAATAGTGGCTTTAGTATTTCGATTTAGGTGGTGAACATCTTTGTACAAATTACCCATAAATTACTCAAAGTACCAAGTGTTAAACAGAAACGAGTTTATTGAGGATGTACGTATGATACACCCATTTAATATAAATGCATTTACTTTCAGCAGAATTTCCAGTAACATTTACTTAAGTTTTTTACAATTTTAAGTTTAGAAGTAATTTTACTTTCACTTTATATGAATTTTAATTAGACATTTGAAGCCATTTGTCTTCATATACAAAACATGTTAAATACAACAATCAAGTTAAAAGATTAATAAAGACACTGGTGTCCTGAGATCAATCTGATCGATCTCGCAAGTAAATGGATCCGTGAAAGGATTTGGAAGATCAACGGTTGTTTACCAAAATTCGAGGGTAAACACAAGTATGCATATACAACAAAACAAACAAATCCTTAGGTTTAGGCTTGCATGGAGTTTGTAGGTAAGTACCCTCTTGAAGTTTAGTTGGCTCAAACCTGTCCTAGTAATAGTAACTGGGTTCTAAGGAGCTTAATATCACTGGTTTGTTTCCTTGGTCATTGTTTCAGCACAAGCCTCTTTAATGATGACCGAAATATCCCAAAAAACCAAACCTCAATGAGTGTAGTATCGAGTATCTACCAACTTCGGACTACACCAAAGTCGGTCATCTCACTACATCCTAAAGGCCAACTTGTTCAACTAAAGGTTCTAAAAGTTCATTAGTGCTTTATGACATCACTCAGCGGCCCCATATTCTCTTTGATTAACTCAAAGGCTACCGGTACCCACAAATATGTCGCACTAACATAGCTATTGCTTAGACCATGTCAATATACCCCGCACAGTTTCCACAGCGTATTGCTACTTACCTATAATGTATCCCAAATCCGGGTAGAGGATTCAAACCCAAATAAAGAACCATAATGTAAAGCATACAAGTCAAACAATATAAGCAAGTAAATGTGATCTAACCCTAAGGTAACCCTGCTTTTAGAATTATCTCCAGCAGAGTCGCCAGTTCTGTGATACGGTGGGAGAACTGACTTGAGGGTTTTGTGTTTGATCACAAATGTTGCGGTTAGCAAGAGTCGCCACCGACTTTTCTTTTATCCAAAAGGAAAGGTGAAAAAGCATAGGAAAGAACTTTGAGATTTATTTCTTGAGTTCGGGGGGTAGATTATGAAAAGGGAAGGTATTAGCACCCTTTTCATCCATAGTTTTCCATGGGCTCTTAGTTACTTGCTATATCACTTGCTTTTGTTTGAAATTGTGCTTTGTGTGGTTTTTGAAAGTATTTTGTAAAGAGGCCATTGTTTAGGCAATATTTGTAATGATTCTTGTTTGTAAGAATGTATACAAAGATGTTGGATCTTTTGAAAATGTTTTCAATGTTTGTAAGATGTTTGAAAATGTGAGTGTTTGTTTTTTTGAAAATAAAAAGGATATTTTGTTTGAAATGGAGCAAGTAATTAGGAGCAATCTATCTACTCAAATGTCTTTCTTGTTCATTTTTCTTTTCCTTTGACATTGTTGTCTTACCATTGATTTGGTAAGCAACCCTATCTTTGGATGTAAACGGGACGGGCGTGGGTCATCGTATAACCATGATTAGCAATATTGTAAGGTACCTTAGCATTCTTTTTTTTAGTGACTAAGATCATTTGTAAGCCAACTTAGATAGCGTCATCGAGGGACTGTGATATTGTATTTGTTTGTTTTTGCTAAGATACTTTACATGCATAATATGGCCATTTTGTAAGGCAACCAAGTGGATTTTACTCTAGGGGTACTTGTGTGCAAGTGTATTATTTTCATGCTTGATTTAGGATTGAATTAGGGTGTGCTATTTGGTTGGTTTTAATCTTCCCATACAAAACCTAATTTCTATCATATTATGTAAAAGAGATAAATTGCGAAATTTAAAGTTACTACGCTATTACAACATTTGTGGGAGGGGGTATATGATTTATGAATGGGGATCACAATAATGTAAACCTAATTAATCTATTACAACCAAATTGAATATGTACAAATATTTGAAGAAATATATAAAGTACAAATGCAAATTGAAAGAAATGATTTTTGTGTTTGGATTTTTATATGAAAGAGGTTTTAACCTAAACCTAATTAGAGAAAAATAATTAAATTAAAATTAAATTAACTTAAATTAATTAAGAAAAGAAATTAATTAAGAAAAGATTTTTGAATAAAACCCTAATTCTATTTAGTTGATTAAAAGAAAATAAGTTTAAAGAAAAAGTATTTTTTGTATTTTTGTCTTGAAAATAATATATGGTGTCGTGAAATATTTTTGGCATTTTTTATATTAAAATAAATATATTTAAATAAATAATAACCTAGTTTTAATTTAATTTACAAGGTAATTAGTAAAGATAAATAAAGTATAATGAATAAAAATAATTTTTGTGTGGAAAAAATATTTAAATTATACCCAACGTAAATCTACTATTTTTATATTTTTTATGATTTTTTTGGTATTTTTAGAAAATATATTTAAAAAGAAAAATGAAGTAAATAAAAATGAATGGGCCTGGGGGTGCCAAAAGTAAGCAAGGAGGTGAGCTAGAAAATAAAAAAAACAACGCCAGGCCCAAAGGGCCCAGCGCCTGCAATTAAATGTTAGAGGATCAGAAAATATGAAAAAAATACAAAAGGGGGGTTCACATTGGTTCGAACCCTCCCCCTTTAGGTAAGAAGTGACTTAGTATGCACGTGCTTGCCACTGGGGTGGCTGTTTCATCCGGTCATACAACCAAACCATAAATATATAAAATAAAATGAACCCTGAGACTTACTTCATCTTCTTCCTCGCACCTCGCACCTAGCCAGACCACCTGTATCTTCTTCATCTCACCACAAAAATGGAAAGTTCAAACATGAAAGTTGTGGTGTTTCTTCCCATGAATCTAACTATATAACTTATGTAAGCTAAAACTCAAAGATGAAAACTAATTTTGCTGGTCCTAAATTGAAACCTAACTTTCTCAAAAAATTTAAATCCAAAATTCTCTATACACAGTCAATATAAATGAGAATTATGAACATGGCCAGCTTTAGAGCAAAGATATCTACATTTTGTCTTCACAAATCAGGATCAAATGATGCTTGTATGAAGAGCTAGAAGTTTGAAAATTTACCTCTTGCAGCTGGAGTCGTGAATGGAGTTTGAGCAACTTTTGAGATGGCTTGAGGATCTGTTTAGCTTGCCTGGACCTCCTTGAATGTATTCCAACTCCTACTTTGTCTTGAAAGTTCCTGAACATCTCTACTCAAGTCAACCTGCAAGCTTGATATTTGAAAATGGTGGATAGTGATGGAGGAGTTACAGTCTTGAAACAGGGGCCTGGATTACTTTGGTATGATGTTTAGAAGATGTTTGAATGATTGGTTTTCAAAACGCACGAGTGGAAATGAAGATGATGAGTTTTGGTTCAAAATTGTGTATCAATGGTGTTTTTGAGCAGATTTATGGTTTTTGAGTGTTTGAGATAGTTTCAGGGCACTATCATTCGTGTGTCATCTTGCAAATAGTGTATGTACTTATAGGCAAGAGGTTTTTGAGGCTTGAAACAACTTAGAAATTGAAATCACATGTTATGGCTTTGTTACTTGCTTTTGAAGAAAAGTTGACAAACATGGTTTCAATGTGAAGTACAAGGATTTGCAGGGTGGTTAGAAGGCTGTAGATATGTTGCTTCTTGCTTCTAAATTCTTTTGAGTCTGAAACAACAATGTATGGGCTCAAGAAGAGTTGACATTGTGATTAAAGTCACTTTTCCAAAATGGAAGTGGTGACTTTCTTCCAAAAATGGAAATGCAACTTGGATAATGGCTCAAATGCTTGGAAATGGCTATATCAGTTGTGTAAACATTAAATTATTGAGTGATTAGAAAGTATGAAGCCTGCAAAGCAATATTTGTACAGCATGCTTGAAGATTGGATCAAGTGTTCTTCACAAAATGGCTTGTAATTCAAGTTTGAAAACCCTAACTTCTTGCCTTCGATTCTCCTTGATCAAGAATGATCTAAAAGAGTTCCTGGACATTTTGGAAAGCTTGTAATGTGCTCTTAAACTAATATTTGAATTTATTTTGAAGATTCCCCTTGGAACCATGTGAAAAATTGCCATGAAGTTAGGTCAAAAATCTGCCTAACTAGGGCGAAATTTCACTAAGTCTTTTTTAGTTCATGAGCATGTATTCACAAAATTATAACTTGAGATAAAAGAACTTTTAGGAAAGGTTGTGTGAATAAAAGTTGTATATTTCATGGATATCTACAACTTTCATGTTGGAAGTTTCTCTTGAATCATCTTGCATCATGGTGAAAATTTGGCTTAAAGTTATGAAAAAATAAG
Organism: Vicia faba; assembly: GCA_948472305.1. Classification (NCBI taxonomy): domain Eukaryota; kingdom Viridiplantae; phylum Streptophyta; class Magnoliopsida; order Fabales; family Fabaceae; genus Vicia; species Vicia faba. The sequence continues at coordinate 1,042,805,376 of OX451737.1, forward strand.
AAAATTTTCATACTTAGAAAAATTTCTAAGTTAAGAAATTTTAACATTTCAAGATGAAATCTTAAATTCTTGACTTCTTGATGAACAAGTTTCATATTTTGACATGTTTTGATGAATCATGATCATTGGCACTTGAATTTGACCTAAAAGTCAAAGTTTGACTTTTCAGTATACAGTTGACTTTTGATCAAGTGACTGCAAAATTCATATGTCAATCCAATGGACTTGTAATGTTTTGAATCATGTCATTAGATAAAAATGATGCAATTTGACTCTTGATATCATGCCTTAAACCAATTGACCATTTTCTAGTTTAAAAAATAAGAAATTTCCCTTTCCCAATCAAAACCCTAATTTTGACCATTTTGCCTTTTTGGAGATTTGATCAAATTTCTTGAGGAATTATGGTCCAAACTTGATTAAATGATATATATGAGTCTAAAATGTTGATGTAGATAAAAAATTATAAATTTTAACTGTAAATTGGCCATGGTTGACTTTTTTCCCAATACAGTTGATTTTTAGGTCAACTGTTCAATTGACTGATCAAAAGTGTGATCCAAGGCTTGAAACTTGACATGAGTGATCTTGGGGGTCCATAATGATACATTAAAGTCATATGAAGAATTGGAAGTTCAAAAATCCTTGTGCAAACTCAAACCCTAATTTTGGTCATCAGTGCTTAAGGAGATGTCTTGAGCTTATCAAACCCTAGTGCAGTCTTAAGCCCAAGGAGATCTTGTGAGCAAATTCTTGATGAGAGGGAAAATTTTGGGGTACAACAGGGGGTATACAAAATTTTGCAAATTATTGTTGCAAAGCCAAATGAAAGTACAATTTTTTATCCTCTCCAAATGGAATGATTGCGTTTTAATGACCATTTAATAGTTTCTATCACTTTAAGAATAGTTTATCAGGTGTTTAATTTGTTTGTGAATATGGATAGTAAAATAACATGAAGTAAAATGAACTTTAGTGTTTAACAGTTGAGAAAACTTGTTAGGATTATATTTCATCGACATATTCTCGTTGTAATATGGTGGGATAACTGATTTGTTTTGAGTTTTATCGCAAATGTTGCAGATAGCAAGAGTCTCCATCGACTTTTATTTTATCCAATAAGGAAAGGGTGAAAAGAACAGGAATGACCTTGAAGATTTTTGAGTTTGGGGGGTAGATTATGAAAATGGAAGGTGTTAGCACCCTTTTCACCCGTAGTTATTTACGGACTCTTAATTTCTGGCTCACTTTTTGAAATTTTCTTTGTGTCTTATGTGTTTGCAAATATTTTTGAAAATGCCAATTGTAAGGCGAACTTTGTAATGATTCTCATATCCATCCTCGAGAATGCATACAAAGTGTTTTGAAAATATTTTGAAAGTGTTTGTGAGAAATTTTTTTGTTTTGAAAAGCTTTGTGAGCAAGCGATTAATAGCATTCTACCTACTCAAAGGTATTTCTTGTACTTTCCTTCTTCTTTAGATAGTGTTCTCCTATCATTAGTTAGTAGGAAGCCCTATCGTTGGATGTGAAGGAAAAGACGTGGGTCATCGTACAATCATCGAAGGCAACTAGTAAGGAGGCTTTAGTAATTATCATTAAGGGACTTGATTATTTACCGAAGGTAACGTTGAAAGGGTCATCGAGGGACTATGATCTTTCTTTTCAAGGGACTTTGCTAAAGCGTCCCCACTTTTGAGGGACGTGACTGTTTTGTAATCTGAAGGTAACAAAGGAGGTTACCCTAGAGGTGCGAGTGTGCGAAGTGTGTTGTTCTTTCAGTTATATTTATCTTTGTTGTTAGGGTTAGCTATTGATTCGTTATTATCTTGCCATAAAAGACCTAATTACTAAGAAGTAAACATAAAAATAATGAAAAGCAGTAAAGTGTGGAAAATAAATGCGGAAAGGTAAAACCCTAGCCTATTACAACGCTTTGGGGCAGTTACATAATAGAAATGCGGAAATTAAACCCGAATTACTATTACATCTCGAGAAACTATTACATAATAATTAAAAGAAAAGAAATACGAGAAATAAAAAAATTACATTCACATAGTCGATCTAAAAATATGCAAAATAGAAAAGATTTTTTTTTGTATTTTTATGAAAAATGTTGGTGATTGAATTAATTAAGAAACCCTAAAAAACTAATTAATTTTAGTAAAAAATTAATTAACATAATTAAAAAACCCTAAGAATCTAATTAGTTTTAATTAAGAAAATTAATTAATTAGATAAATTAATTAAAAAAGGTGATTAAAATTAAACCAAATTAATTAACCTAAACTAATATTTTATTTTAATTAATAATAAGAATAAATAAGTAAATAAAAGAAAAAGAGAGAAATATAAAAAAAAAAGGTTTGGGCCTGAATGTAGCAAAAAGGGGGTGCTGATGCAACCTAAGTTGAAAGCCTAATAAGCTCCAGCACTTGACCTGGTGTGGAGGCCCTTGAGGGTGTTGCATGGAAATCAGATCTAGACTATTAGATCTGGATCTGAGCGTGATCGGATGGTGATGATTGAGGAGGTTTGTGATTGACGCATGGGACGCGCTGCACTGGATCAATAGAAATCAGAAAACATGAGGAAAAAATTGCAAAATCGGGGATCAAACCCGTGCCCTGGGATAGTAATATCTCAACGCTTGCGTTTTAACCACTGGGGTGGTGATACATCTATTGTTATCAGCGAAACAAATTAAACATAACATAAAAACATTGCATAAACCGGAGAGCCGCCGGAGCCCTAGCTCCGGTCGTCTTCTCCGCTGAGTCTCTTTTATCCATGCAAAAAATAACAAATATTAGAAATCCAGAGGGACCCTACCCTCCTAAATCAAGGTCTGTGAATTCAACAGGACCCTTATCTTGGACTTAATCGAGCTAGTTTGAGAGCTACAACGAAAATAGCTTAAATCGGTATTAACATGGCTATGCACTATCCAGCCATCATGGGACTCCCATGATGGGTTGTTACTGCATTATTGAACCTTAGGACCATGTTAATAAAGTAAGTATGCATTAAAATTCAAAGGAAACAAAAATATAAAATTCATGCAATAAGGTAAATCGGTGATGCATGCAGTGGTGTTTCCAGCCTTTTGGATCGTTGCAAACGATCCAACCTTACCCTATGACTAGGGGTGGAAAACGGACATGCCCGCCCCATTTAGGCGCGCCCCATAAAAGCCCACAAAAAACAGGGTAGGGCAGGGCAGGCATAGTTAAGGATGAGGGCCTAAAACCTAGGCCCACCCCACAAAAAAGTGAATGCAGGGCAAGGAAAGCCCGCGGGGACTACACCTTTTAGGCCTAAAAATGCAAAATTTTATGCTAATAATCATGCCTGCAAAAGCCTACAAAGAAAACGGGGCGGGGCGGGACAGTCACATTAGAGGGTGAGGGCCAAACTTCTTGGCCCTCCCCGCACTAAAGTGCGGGTAAAACGGGCATGCCCAACGGGCCGAGCCCATTTTTCCACCCCTACCTATGACCTTCCTAGAAGTGAATGGAAGTGCTGGTATGTATTGAAGGTGGTTGAAACTAGGGTTCTAAGGTTGCCTTAGTTTTGAGTAATTTTGTGAATTTTTGGAAGTTTCTTGCACAAGGGTTTTTTCGTGTATTTGATGTCTGAATGAGTGAGATATATAGCTTACAATTAGGTTTAATGTAACATGGGATTGGACCTTGTAAGAAGCCTTTGTTTTATTTTATTTAATTTTGACTTTAAATTTATAAAAATCAAAATAAAAAAAATAAAAAAGTCAAGGGGTATGTAAAGTAGATTTGAGGCTCATGTGAAGTGTAGAATGCGCATGGACCTTGAAACAATAGCTTATTATCCCAAAAATTCAAGTTTGCTCAATTTGAACTTCATGCATTAAATCAAAATTTCCCAACTTGCCACAATCATAACTCTCTCAATTTTTATCATTTGAAGGTCATCTTGGACTTTTTGGAAAGCTCAAGATGTCCTTAACAATCCTAGTTTGATAATTTTTGCATTTTAAGACTTTATCTTGATGTAAGTTGCCTTGACAAAAAGTGTCTTTTTGTTGACTTTTGAAATGACCTATAATGTTTTGGCCCATATCTCCCAAATGAAGCATTTTTGGACCTGAGCTTAGAGAGAAAAAGTTATAGAGAATTGAATTTTCTTCAAAATGAGATTTGGTTGAGAAAAATCTGATGAAGCATGTGAAAGTTATGCTTGGTCAAAGTTCAGTTGACTTCTCCTTAAGAAAACCCTAATTTGGCAACTTTTGACTTTTGATGGTTTGAGAGTTTTCTTATGAATCATGATCAAATCTTGATCCAATGATGAATATAAATTTAAAACCTTGATTTTGACTAAAAATATTGAGGTTTGACTGTATGTTGACCATAGTTGAATTTTTGTCTAATAAAGTTGATTTTTTGTCATCTGAGCAACTGACTGAGCAAACTTGTGATGCAAGGCATGAAACTTGGTATAAGTATTCTTGGAGACATATATGAAACTATGAAATCCACTTGAAGCATTAAAAACCCAATATTCCTTTTTAAATACAAAACCCTAGTTGTAAGTCCATTGCTTAGGAGGAGAATTTGTCTGATCAATTCTTGAGTAACCTTGAGCATTTGAGAATCCTAGGAGAATGTCTTGAGCATTTCTTGATGAATCATGATAAAATATTTATAAAATTATGAATATAAATTCAAGACCTTGATGTTGACCAAAAATCTTGAGGTTTGACTGTATGTTGACCATAATTGACTTTTTGTCCAATAAAGTTGATTTTCAGTCATCTGAGCAACTGACTGAGAAAACTTGTGATGCAAGGCATGAAACTTGGTATGAATATTCTTGGAGACACAAATGAAACTATTAAATCCACTTGATAAATTAAAAACCTAATCTTCCTTGAGAAATACAAAACCCAAGTTGTAAGTCCATTGCTTAGGAGGAGAATTTGTCTGATCAATTCTTGAGCAACCTTGAGCATTTGAGAATCCTAGGAGAGTGTCTTGAGATAAATGGGAGGTAAAATTTTGTGGTACAATACTCTCATAGCATCTTTGATCAATAATATGCAATTCTAATCAGATATTAATATTATCGCCCCAAAGCTCTCATCGTAGATCATGTCTAAGTCAACATCGTGAGATCATTCATATTACCTAATAGACGATCTCCCAACCTATTAACCAATACAATATCAGTAAGTTCCAACAGTTCATATGAATACTAAATATAAATTTATGTCTACACTTTAGCATATAAAATAAATGAATAGATTTAATCTAGTAATGACCATTTCCTTTTGAATATCCAATCATACCATGAAAATATATTTTAGGTAGCTAATCTAAAATAAGTATTAAGAACACATAATTAATCCATTTAAAGGTTAAGATGAATTAACTAGAATGCCATGAAAAATATTTAAACATGGGTATTAGTATGACTACTTCTAATCCCTACAAAAGATAAAACTAGCAACCATTTCTCAATGTAACTTTACGATTAAGCCCCGGAAGAAAGATATTAAGGAGGAACTATTTTCGTTTCCTAGAACAAAGCTTCTGCCAGCAATATCCCTCTCGTTTCCCCTCATGTTGTGTTTCTAGTCTAAAATGGACTCTTCTTACATAATACCAATAAAACTACCCAATTCTATCAATTTACATCAATTCACACTAAGTTATTTTGAAATGAACTACCTGAACCCCTATTTATAGGGTGTTGGTCTGCTATTTTTGTGAAGTCATGCTCAAAGCTCACTTAGTGCATCTACTTTCATCGCCATTAAGTCATTCCAACTCATCTAAGTGGATTTTTCCTCCTTAACCTATCTTTGCATGCCTATACCTCTCTTAACTAGCTTTTGGTGCCTTTTATGGCTTAGTGATACATTATTCTTGGCTAAGCGAGCTTTGGTGCTTGGCTAAGGTTGCTTGGATTTTTTATCTCTTTTTCATGCTTAGTGAGGCCCTATTTTGGCTAAGCGAGCATTGGTGCTCGAATGGTGCATTTTGGCTTTTTTTTATGCTTTGTTCGTCCTTTTTTCTTGAACTTAATAAATACACAGTTAAAAAGTTCATACGCGTGTTTTTTTTCATATTTCTATGATAAATTAATGGATTTTTTCATTGATTGCATGGAAATAAAGTCAACTGTTGCCTGTTTATTTTTTGTATTTTTGGTACTTATCACTTTTACCAACTTATTTTTTTTGTCCTCAAACAAAATCAATACAAATGACTCTTAATTTTTTTTATGATGCGGTGACCATGAAAGGTCTCATGATTTTATTAAAAAGTTTTTGAAATCACTTTGAAGTATGACATAATTTTTCTTCAAATGCAAGTTCATAATTAACATTATAAGCATCCATAAACTATAGCATGAAGATAAAAATAATTGCTTTACCAAAGTATGATTTAAAACATGTTCACAACAACAACCAATTATTCATCATAATCATTATCTCAATGTGTATCACTCAAATGAGTTAGCGTTTCTATCAATTATCGGATCATGCATTAACTCTAGAAGTATTTTTCACTTTATCTAATCAATATCACAAAGGCCTTTGTATTTAGTTGTAACATGGCTAGACTACAAGAAACTTGATTTTCATGGGATTCAAATGTGCCTAGTAGATAATAGAGCAATATTTGACGTTTTTTTATAAATATATCTTTTTCTTTTTCACCTTACAACTTCTTTTGGTGATTTCTTCTTTTGTTTAAAATTTGACTTTTTGAACTTTTTCTTTCTTTTTTTTGTTTGATTGTCAAAGAACATTCTCTTTTTTTTTAACACAATCACCTTTTCCTACTTGATTTCTTTATTTTTCAAACATTTTCTTTTTCCCCAACTTTATCATTTTTGATGACCCTTGAAATTCTAATGCTCTCATATCTTTAAAACTATATATGAACATTTTTATTTAAAATTTGTTAAGGGTTATAATTTTCCATAAACAAAAATTTTCACGGTTGAGGCCCAAAGGGGTTATCAAAGGATCACACTCTCTCAAGGTAGGATTTTTTATTAAGTAGGTTTATACTCAATAACAAACAATGTCTTAATATTATCCATGTTATCGTATACATCAGGTAATAGCAAGAATGATTCAAGGAAATATTATCGCTTAGAGAAATATCTGTAAAATGGCCAAAACCTATTTCTTTGTGTTTAAGTTCATAATAATAAAGTTTTCACAAAAGAATTTTAAAGCAATAAATTTGGGTTGCATCCCAATAAGCATTTGTCTAACGTGATTAACTTGACGCCTATGTTAAGATCCTTTAATATATCTTCTTTCTTTCTTCGCATTCTCTCTTATGAATTTGAGATAGGAAGGTAGATCCTCCAAAGCTTCATAAAATGGTGTAGTTTTCTAAAATATATTGAGAACGTCTATAAATCTTGAGTACTGCTTTTTGTCCTTGGTTGGAGTTAGTAGATAAGGTATATTTTTAGCAAGTGGATTTTTCAATTTTTTTCTCCCTTGTTCTTTGGCCTTTTTGTTTCTTCCTTTTCAATTAAATCTTTCTCCAACTCTTTTTCTTCAATTTCTCTCCCACTTTCATTTTTTTAGTCAACAACAACTTTTCCTTTTTCCCATTTCCATTTTCAATCACTTTGTTATGTTTGTTTGAGTTAGTTTGAGTGCTGACATTGGTTTGTTTAATAAGTAAGTGCTTGGCCAATTGATTAACTTGTGTCTCGAGGTTTGTAACATCTTTATTCAAAAACATTTGATCAATTTGCACCTTGACGTTTTTAATTAAAGTACCTTTGTTCTTCTAACTTTTCTTAGTAATTTTCTTAAACTGCTTCAGTGTCCCCTTCAATATTTATGTGTTATCCTATTAAGGAGGATTCTAGTGTCATGCTATAGATGATTTCATGTATTATTTTGAGGAAATCTAGTATGGATGTTGTCTCTTGACTAATTATGCATATCATCCATAATTTGAGTTGTTGATTTTGTAGATCTATATGCTTTCAAGTATGAAGTTTGTAACAATCTGTTGATTTGATTTTATTGTTAAAAAAGATATTTCTTGGTTATGGAAGTCTCCATACTTAAAATTCCATAGTGTTTATGAATTTATCCATTGAAAAACTCCAATTCTCGCATAAGGAGGTTCATAGGCATAACTTGTCAAAAGCTCTCATCATAGCAAAAAGTCTCAAGAAGGAATTCTTGAGTAGAGGAGTATGTCACTTTATTAAACCCAACCTCTATAATTCTGGTGCTTTCCTCTCATCTTTTGACTCTTTACATTCTAGTCATTTATTTTCGCTGCAATTATATTTTCTTACTTATGGTGCTTTTACTTTATTTGTTTTACAAAATTTGTTTAAGCTTTATTTTTGCAAAAGAAATTGTTCTGAAAATGTTTTTTCAATCCCACACAATTCACCCCCCTCTTGTATGTAGAGATTCATATCCAACAACTTTAATACTACCATAGTATTTGTTGGTTGTCCATGTTAGACGATAACAACGTAACTAGAGGGGGTGAATAGATACCCCTTTAAAAATTTAAAATAAATTTGGTTTTGAAAAAGTTTATCAAAGTACGACGCAAAAGGATTTTTAAATTGTCATCTATATGAACGTTATCGGAAAGCTCGGATATGCAAACCGTAAAACAAAATTCAATATGTAATATGAAGGATAATAGAATTAATAAGCTTGAATCACTTGAAACTTATTTATCATTTAATCACTTTCATTTAGCAAGGCTATTTCCAATGGTAATATTAAAAGAACTAGTTTAGTCAATTTATCGAACACTTGGCGTTCAAGTGAATTTTCAGAATTTTTCCTTTGGTTATGTTGATACAAAAAACCACTTATAATCAAAAGTGATTATAATCTATATCAACATTTGAGGTAAAATCAAAATTGATTAGGAAAATTTTTACAATTCAAATGATAACACAATGCTATTTGAAAAATTGATTAATGAATATCAAAGAAAGTAAAAAGAAAAAATAAAAGTGAAATAAGGAATTTGTCTTCACGGTTCCCCAGTGTCATTCTCCCGTGTGGATATCTCTGCGCCTAATTTCAATGAAATTAGGATAATTCTTACTATACAAAATTATTGATACAAGAGAAGTGTTCAAGAGCAACTCCTAAAACCCTAATCTTTTTGTTGATTCAATCTCTTCTCCACTTTTGATCTTGAGAGAGACACAAAACACAATAGATGAAAAATGACTATCTGGATCTTACTACTCCTTTGTGTTCTTTATCTCCAAAGATTTCGTGCACCATCGATTTCAAAATATTACAACACGAAACTTCGATTCTATCTGGTACTCCAAGTTACTTCCTTGTAAAGATTTCAAACAATCTATGGTTCATTGCAAAGATTTTAAGCACTCCAAGGTTTTTCACTTTAACATAATTACCTCTCAAACGTCTTGCACGAAAATCTCCAAATCAACCAATGATCTTGGAGGACAAACCCGAGAATTTTTCTAGATGAAAACCCCTACAAAACTCCACCCAATACACAATTGGACACTAACAATCCTCGTCTAGATGTAACCCCAACAGGACATCGTTACAATATAATTTCAGTGTGTATACATAAATTGGAGGTTGAAGATGAAGAGAGAAATAGGCTAATTTTATGGTTTTCAACAAGTTAGAATGATGCATGAAAGAGTATTTATAGTTTTGTAACTTTTAGGGCAAAAGTGGTAAATTCAGAATAAAAAGATTTAAAGAAATTAACCAAACATAACAGTATGTGTCGACCTATGTATATTATGTGTCGACACATACGTGAATTTAAAATGTTTGTGTCAACCTATGAGAAGCCATGTGTCAACTGAAACAAGTCAGAAGCTACGGGCTTTAAAACGATAGTAAATGTGTTGACCTGAAAAGTGGATGTGTCGACACATAAAATAAGAATTTCTGCAATTTCATAAAAGCTTCAGTATGTGTCGACCTGAATCATGCATGCGTATACCTAAGACTTACAGATGGTACAAATTTTAATAATGGGTTACATGTGTGACTGGAAATACGGATGTGTCGACACATGCAGTAAAAATCATTAAAAAAAACTATTTTTAATCACTTTGATCAATTTCATGATGTTTTTTAATGATTTCTAAGACCTCTAATACATAGGAGTGCCACAAGACATAAAGATACTATCCAATACTTAAAAGTGCAAGCCTTTTCGAGTTTTGACATCATTAAAAACATTTGACGACGAAGTTTATACTCATAGTTCAAAAAGTTTATTACTTCACCTGGGGTAGGGCAATGTCATGTGGAATGATTTTTAGTGCAAAGTTCCCAATAATAATTTTTTCAGTGAGTAGGAACCTCCTGCATTTCTTTGTGAAAGCTATGACAGATATTTTGTTAGTTAAAATATTTAGTAGGTTACTGACTATAAACAAAATATCGACTGATATAAACAAATATAAATAAGTATAAATAAATATAAAAATGATAAAAAAAACTATCACAATATCATTAAAAACTAACGTTTGTACTCGACACCGATGTCATTTTGTTGTAGTGCAGAAAACACATGTTGTTTTTATCGTCTCCACAAGAACTTGTTGTGTTTTAATGACCGTTCAATAGTTTCTATAAATTTAAGAATATTTTATCAGGTGTTTGATTTGTTTATGAATATGGAAAGTAAAATTAACTTTGGTGTTTAACAAATGAGAAAATTTGATGGGGTCAATTTCAGTGACCTTTTCTCATGTAGCATCTTTTTATCATTAATATGCAATTCTAATAAGTTATTAATATTACCGCCCGAAGCTCTCATCGCATCTCATGTCTAAGTCAACGATGTGAGATCAATCATACTACTTGATAGATAATATCTCAACCTATTAACCAATACAACAACATTAATTTTCAATAATTGATATGGATACTGAACCTAAATCTATGTTTAGACTTTAGCATATTTGATATACCAGTATCTTTCGAATATCAAGTCATACAGTGTAAACATATTTTAGGTATCTAATCTGAAACAAGAATTAAGAATAAATAATTCATCAATTTAAAATTTAATATGAATTACATCATGGCACCATGATCGAGATTAAAACATGAGTACATGGACGACTACATCTAACCCAAACAAAAGTGAAATTATGGTATTCAGATCTCAGATGCCGTAAGAGATGTCGAGACACATATCTCTGAACAACACCATAATGAACAATTTAAAACAACAATTAAAAAAGTGTAGAAAGTAAACGAGACACAGAATTGTTAACCCAATTTGGTGTATGTTGCACCCCAAAATTTGCCCTCCCATATTCTCCAAGAAATTGCCAAGCCAAGCTTCAAATATTCCCCAAGGGTTGCACAGTGCAAAGGTCTCCTATACAGTCAAAACTAGGGTTTGTGTTCTGATCAAGAAATTGAAGGTTTCAAAGGCCCAATCAAGTCTCACATGCCTACAAATATGGTCAGGCATCTTCATATCAAGTTTCAAGGCATTCAGCTCAAAATTGCACAGTCAAAACCCTAGATTGCACTACAGTCAACTGTAGGGGCAAAATGGTCATTTGACAGTCAAAAGTTCAAATTTTTGGTCAACATATCATTTTGAAGCCACAAACATAATTTGATCAATGCTTGATCATGATTCTCAAAATTTGGCTCAGAAAATCATCAAGATGCAGAAGTTACTATATTTGGACAGCTGAAAAAGTCAACTGAAATTGACCAGGGCATAACTTTCACATGGATTATCAGAAAAATTCCATCCAAAGCGCATTTTGAAGAGAAAGACATTTCCTACAACTCATCTTCATATTCCAAGTCCAAGAAATGCTCTCACAAAAAGTTATCAATTTCAACATTATAGGTCATTTTCAAAAGTCAACAAAAAGGGACTTTAAGTCAAAGGCCATAACTTGAGATTGGTAAATCAAAATGACATGGGACCAAAGGCATTGGTTAGAGGACTCAAAGAACTTTCCAAAATGTCCAAGAACATGAGAAAAGCTTAAAAATTGAGCAAGTTATGCCTTGTGGAAGTTGGGAAATTTTTGGATATTTTGAAAAGTCAACAATGGTTCAAATGACCTAAAATTGCTAATGGGCCCATTTTTCTTCCATGATTCATCATTCCAAGCATATGCACGACCACTTGGCCCAAAGGGAAGTATTTTCTCATTTTTTATTTATTTATTTGAATTATTATTCATATTAATTCATTTAAATTATTTAAATACATGAAAAATATCTAACATAACCAAACCAATCTTTTTGTACATGTTTTAAGGTCAAGATTTCGTGCATAGGTTAATTAGGAAAGATTTGGTTTAATATGAGCATAATTGACACAAAATGCACATGGAAAAGATATGAAAAGATCTTGGAAAATCAATTTGCAAAAACCATTGAATGAAAGAGATTTGATTGATTTTTTTAACCTAATTGCTGCACTACATAATCAGAAGCATAAACCTAATGCCAAGACAAAAAGCTGCGCAAGAAAGGCCATTGGAAACTTGAAAAAACTCCTTGAAAACACAAAACTGAAATCATTGATAGAGGGCGATTCAAAGCTTAATTCCTTTTCCAATAGCTTCCTCAAGGTTCCCAGAAGCGATTCCAATCCCTAACATCAACTCAAACGCAAGGAATTGGTAACGAGACCTTCGACTGTACAGCAAAAAACTCATAAACGCATATCATGTTCTAGGCATTTTTTATGAAATTTAATTGTTGATTCTTATTCCTCATTTGATTGTGAAGCTAACCATTGCATTCAATTTGATTTTTATGCCGTATACGCGATTGTACCATGCTTGAAATCTAGGGTTTTCAGAGGTTGGATTTGGGGCTTTCAAAACGAAGTAAAATCAGGACTCCAGACCACCACCATTGCAATCAGCAGACCTAGACGAAGAAGAAACACTTGTCGCGATCAATTTATGATCCCTACAGCGCTGTTCGCTATTTTTCCAAAGGTCACCTAATGAAACGCTAAAAAACCGTGGCCTATATGTTTGATGTTTCAGGAACAGGGAGGACGATGATATCGTGGCACAAGCAGATTGGTGAATTTGAAAATTCGCGCGGAAATATGCATTGGTTTTTGTTTTACGCTATAATGTTTGTGTTTTATTTAATTGACAAATTGGTTCAGTGGCTCAGCTGGCAAATTCTTAAGGCTTCAACATCCAAGACCTGGGTTCGAACCCCAGGTCTGTATAATTTCTCATGCTATTTTTCACTAACCAATTCCATGCAGCGCTTAATGTCTGGATGTACCATGTGCTTCCAAATCAAGCATGACACGTCCACTTAGAGATCAATCTAAAGGCTGAGATTGAAGGGACGTCCTAAACCCCAGTCAACGTGCCATATTGCATCTGGAAAAAGTCAATGGATCAAAGCTTGCTGGGCCAGAATTTCACAATAAAACCTCCACTTTAGGGCCTGAACCCCCACTGGTTTGCAATTTCCTATTTTTTTGTCTTTCTTATATTTTATTTTTTAATTGTTATCTTATTTTCTTTATTATTTTTAATTTGATCAATTATTTTACAAAATACAAAAAAATGCATAAAAAACTCAGAAAAGACAAAAATGCAACAAATATTTTAGTTTAATATTTTCTTGTAAATAAATGCCTAAAAACTAATTAGTATAAATTAGGGTTAATTTTAATTCTTTTATAATAAAAATCTAAAAAATGTAGAATTAGGGTTTATTCAATTTTTTCATCCTTTCTATTATTTTCTTTTCATAAAAAATTAAATTATTTATTTATGCTCATAATTAAATCGTATGTAAAAATTAGGTTTAATAAGTGTTTTATCCCTTTTTAATTTTCTTTTTTTACCATAATATTATTTACCTTATTTATTTTCATAATTAAACTTGTAAATTAATTAGGGTTTCATTTAGGTTAAAAAAGGTCAATATTTTCTTAATAAACTTAAAATAATTAGAATTAGGTTTAGTACTTAGTTTTAATTAATTATTTTTTCTATTAAATCTTAAAAAATACAAAAATACCAAAAAAACATTCCTTTTAATTTTAATTTTTTATTCCTCATTAATTCTAATTAATTAATTCTTGTAATTTAATATTTTGCAAAAGGGTCCAACGCCCGCGTTCGTAATTTATTTAATTCGCGTATTTATTTTATTTTCGCCCAAATAATTATGTATCTCTCCCAAAGCCATGTAACTCGGACAATTTAACTTCTCGCACTTTTAATTCTTTTACTTTGCTTTATTTACTTTTTTGTCAAATCGGGTCCGGTTTAATTTTGGCGATGTGGACCCGCGCCATTTGTAATAGCTTAGAATTTACTTTCCCGCAAATATTAACTGTTAAATAAGCATGCAAGAATGAATGACTTAAATAAAAACAAGCGTAGAACACCAATAACATGACAAGATAAATGCAAATGAAAACGACACACGAATCGCACACACCACCCCTAGGGTACGCCTCACTGTTTCCTTGCCTTCGAAAGGTGATCGTCGAGTAGAGGATGTCTTAGTAAGTCCTCATGATCCGGGAACCTGGCATGAGGGTAGCTTCTAAGGTGTCTTCCCATTGCTCTGGTGATCACCATGTCCCGAACCTCGAATTGACCCGAACACCTCCAATGGTGGTGCTACCTACCTCTCAATGGTGGGATGGCACTACTTTAAAGGACATCTACACAGACGAATTCTTTAGGGTAGGTAGACGACTCTAGATACTTGCTCTAATTTCAAAACAAATCAAAAATACTTTTCACACCGACACCTTTTCAAAAAGCTTTCGAAAGCAATTTTTCAAACACTCTTGAGGACCGATACAAGAGTCGAACTGGAATTTTCAAAGAAACTTTTTAAAACCCACAGTTGAAAAGCAAACAAACCATTTTTGAAAACACAAATGAGCAAGTATCTAAGAGCCCATGGATAACCATGGATAGAAAGGGTGCTAACACCTTCCCTTTCTATAATCTACCTCCCGAACCGAGAGCAATCTCTTTAAGGAATTTTTCTGTGCTTTTGTCCTTTCCATTTGGAGAAAATAAAAGACGGTGGCGACTCTTGCTTCCGCGACATTTCGCGAACCAGCGTTAAACAGTCAGTTCCAGATCCACCGATCACAGAACTGGCGACTCTGCTGGGGATAAACTTAAAGTGGGGTGTACCTTAGGGCTAGGTCATAACTGTGTTTTCAATTGTCTTCTTTGCTTGCTTTAATATTGTGGGTTGCATCGGAGTTACATAGATCCTAACCCGGATCTGGGGATACCCTGTTTAGGTAGCATAATCTGTGAGGGACCTGTCCGGCGTATACCGACATGGGTGAAGCAGTGGCTACGTTGGTGTGGCGCCTTGGTCTGTACCGATATCCCTCGTGTTGAAACGGGGAGAATATGGGTCTTCCAAGGAGTCATTAAGCACCAACAACCTTAGAACCTTAAATGACACAACTTGGCCATTAGAACAGTAGCAGTATGCTACGCCCATTGAGGCTAAACTCTCGTGATGGTTCTGGCCGCAAGAAAAGATTGCGATGCTGGAGTTATGACCGATTGAGGGTAGTCAATGATATTGGGATCCTCTAAGAACCCGGTTACTTTTGATTAGGACAGGTGTGAACCAACAAACTGAAAGAGGGTAGTACCTAGACCTCATGCTGGCCTAAACTCTAAGGGCTCTTTTGTGTGACTTGTGTGCCTTCGTACTTGACTACTTGCATGCTTGTTATCTAACACATGAACTACTTGCAGGTTTTGTTTATAGTCCTTAACTAGGACTCATGACAAGGTTTACCAAATTTCTTGCAGGTTTTGTTTATAGTCCTTAACTAGGACTCATGACAGGGTTTACCAAATTTCTTGCAGGTTTTGTTTATAGTCCTTAACTGGGACTCATAACAGGGTTTACTAGATCTCTTGCAGGTTTTGTTTATAGCCCTTCATTGGGACTCATAACAAAGTATACTGAATTTCTTGCAGGGTTGTTTATAGTCCTTAATTGGGACTCATAACAGGGTTTACCTACATCACCCCATGCATACCATAACATCATACCATTGCATACATCCTAACCCATTTCAAGGATCTCAAGGGTCTGTGATGCAGGTCATGATGAATCAAACATCTAGCAAGGGGCAAAGAGGATTTATTTTCCTCTAGCCAAGGTTGTCAGGGGCTATGACCCACTTGATATGGTGAGCTTTGACTCCTGAAGAAGGTTCCCCCAACCAAGGTTGTTTGGAAATCAAAACCAGATGTGATGACTAAAGTCAGGGGCTATGACCCACTGGATATGGTGAGCCTTTGACCCTTGAAGAAGGACTCTCAACAATACGCAGTGCCTTCAGTCAAGCTACCGATTTCAAATTTTAACAAATTTCTTGTTTACCCCGCAAGGTCCTTGAAAACATTGCATGCATATCATACATATCATTGCATTACAGGTACCCGTTCTTTGCAGGTCACTTACTCTTCTCGCTGTTTATTTCAGCCATGGCTCCCCAACAAGATAACCAGGACTTTCTTGCTCAAGAGACTCGGTTCGGGGAAATCCTCCTGAATATATCCAAGGGGCAGGAGGAGCTAAAGACACTTCTCATGGAGACTCTAGTCAGGGACAGTGCTGAGGATGAAGGGCTGAAACACCTACAAGCGGAGATGGATGCAATGAAAGCCCAAATGCTGGGGCAGAGGAATGCCATTCAAGGTTTAGCTCAAAGACAAGATGAGCTCCGGTTTCTCGTCAACCAACTGCTTCAGGGTAACCAACTGGGGCAAACATCTAAGGGTAAAAAGCCATTCATCATCCAATCATCCTCGAGACAAGAGGATAAGGGGAAAGCTCCTCAAATGACTCCAGTGTCACAAATTCAGCATCAACCTCACCAGCTTCAGCCAGACAAGCCCAGAAGGCAATTCACCCCGCTCAACATGTCGCTGTATCAAGCTTTGCAACGCCTATTGAGGTTGAATCTGATCACATTAAGGGCTCATCCCCGGAACCCTAACACAGCATCTCCTGCCTATGATCCCAATAAGAGGTGTGCCTACCACTCTGCTAGCCCAGGACATGATACCAATGAATGTTGGGATCTGAGGAACAAAATCCAGGACCTGATCGATGAAGGGGCATTGGAGTTCACACAAGATGGACAGGCTGAATTTTTCTACCATTCCTCCAAGGCTCACCAGTTGAAGTGACAAGCTCCGAGACTAGGAAACTTTTGTTCATTCGAATGTTCAAGTTGTGTTTTTTCTTTTGACCGTTCAAACATTTATTCATGTTAAAACATTGTTATTCCATTAATGCATCGCTTATGTCTATTTTGAATCAATATATTCGCATTCACTAAAATGCAAATTATTTTCATATTTTTCTGATGTCAACTCTTGATCTAAAATCCTAAGCCTCTTGAGGGAGGATGACGAAAACGAATACCATAATTTACAGTATGCTTTTGAACAGACCCCGCTGATGAGGTACAGGCATTGTTTCAATTCCTAAACACTGGAGTTATAAGGAAGATAATCCCTCGACAACCCCTCTGAGCCAAAGAAGTAGGAGTTTTCTTTTCGAAATTTAAAACCCTTCATCATAACCTGGGGCAGGATAGTTCTCTCAGTTGATCCAAGTGCATAACAAATGGCACCAAATGAGTTTTTCCAAAGACAAAGGACAGTGGTGATTCTGAACAATCGTAAAGACAGGCAGTCATTATCAAAAAGTTCATAAATGAAAAAGCCCATTAAGTCAAAACCCATGAAGGAGACTTACAAAACTGGGGCATCCCGCTGATTGTAATTCCGAAAAAGGAAACAGTTCAGGCAAAAAAAGAAAGGGATAACGAAATCAAAAAAAAAGAGAAAGAGGTCCTACAAATCCTCAACAAAAACAAAAATGACTGCCTATTCAAATAAACGTTCAATATCCGAGCCATCACTGGAATATCAGAGCAAAGACTCAAACAAGGTCTAACGTACGATCAACTGAGTTTAGGTTTGGAGAACATCACGAAGAGCGGGTGGGTACAAATAAATTTGAGCCTTTATCCTTTGTTTCTTAAACCGTGAACCAAGCCACGTTATAACCCTTAAAAGTCCTAGCTGAAGCATGGGTTAGTTCGAAAGCATACTGTTACGAAAGGTATCCTGACTCCTTAAGGCTCGCAATAAAATAACGAGTTGACATCACGTTTTACAAACAATCACTTGTTTTATGAAAAGAAATGCCTTTACAAAATCTTTAAGACAGACATAGGCTTTGCATTTTTAACATAACTTTGTTTGCATATGACTTCTTGTTTGAACAGCAGGGAAAATCGCACAATGACAGCCTAGTGAACAAAAGCACTTCCAATCAAGGGGCACGACATGATCATGGTCTACCATCTGGGGCAGTTAGGTCAAGATCCAGAGAATCTCTCAAAAGGCCAAAAAGCCTGGGGCAAATCTCTTCCTGAGTCACTTGGGGCACTCCAGCAACGAATCTTGCACGATCAGACACCTTCTGGTAATATGACAACACAAGCAGCCAGGGGCACCTACCTGCATTCTAAGAGCGCAGACATAGTCGAAAAGATACTACGCAAAATCAAAGACCCGCTAGGTTGATATACCTAGGCAAAAATAAGGGCTTCCCGGCGAACCAAAAGGGTTCGGGAAAAATGAAGGGATGAAATGAAAAATCTGTACACCCGGCAAGTCGAAAACCTGAAAAGGCGGCTCGAGCAAAAATGGGTACCCCGGTGGACTGAAAACCCGAAAGGGCAGTCCAGGCAAAAGTTAGGGATTAAAGCGTACGACTATGTCCTGCCATCTGCCTACCAGAAGAAGGTTTGTCCATCAACGACTATCAGCACCCCACAAGTGCCTCTCCCATAGAAACAGGGGCAATAATGGGTGGTCTAAGCAATCTGATTGTTCTGTCCTCCAGGGTATCAAGGTAGGCTCTGTTGAAGAACATAACCAATACAGTTCAATACTTCCCCAGGAGAGTCCAATCCAGCTTCCCCAGGGCACGAACGCGTCGCCCGGCTTTATTCAAAGAGTTATTTCCTTAACAGGATATAACTGGGATATCCTCAGCCAAAAGCCACGGAAAGAGCGTCCTCGACGAAGCCTTCTGCTCCCCAGCAAACTATCATCAACACTCAGCAAGGCATCCCTCTTCCCACAGAGTATTGCTTCTCAGCATGGTCACTAGAGTATCTTTTCTCCCCGCAGAATCTTCCATTTGCCAAGTTCATCCCCCAACAGAGTCATCTTCTCCTACCGGTATTCTTGCAGTTATCATCCCCAGCGGAAGCAAAATCTGTTCCTCAACGTCAGCCCAGGATACGACTTCCCGGCACCTGTCAAAGGATTTATTTTCCTAAGACAAAAATATGTTCATCATATCTTCATACATTATAGCATGCATATGCATCATACTACACGAATCTCATTGACTTTGAAGACATACAGTTCATGCATCATGATTTTGCATACCATTATGTTTTGCCTTTTCAGGAAAAAGATCAATACAAAAATGACTACTATCAACTATCGCAATTCATTCTAGATATAGTTTCAGATATGATCCAGAGATGGTGACGTTCTGATACTGCTTCCAGATATCCTTCTAGATATAGTTTCAGATATGACCCAGAGATGGTGACGTTCTGATACTGCTTCCAGATATCCTTCTAGATATAGTTTCAGATATGACCCAGAGATGGTGACATTCTGATACTGCTTCCAGATATCCTTCTAGATATAGTTTCAGATATGACCCAGAGATGGTGACGTTCTGATGCTGCTTCCAGATTTCCTTCTAGATATAGTTTCAGATATGACCCAGAGATGGTGACATTCTGATGCTGCTTCCAGATTTCCTTCCAGATGTTTCCCTCTCCGACGGTGAGTGTGAGGTGATAGTCTCCTATGGTTCCCTCTCCGACGGTGTGTGAGGTGGTAAGTCCTTTTCAGATGTTTCCCTCTCCGACGATGAGTGTGAGGTGATAGTCTCCTATGGTTCCCTCTCCGACGGTGTGTGAGGTGGTAAGTCCTTTTCAGATGTTTCCCTCTCCGACGATGAGTGTGAGGTGATAGTCTCCTATGGTTCCCTCTCCGACGGTGTGTGAGGTGGTAAGTCCTTTTCAGATGTTTCCCTCTCCGACGATGAGTGTGAGGTGATAGTCTCCTATGGTTCCCTCTCCGACGGTGTGTGAGGTGGTAAGTCCTTTTCAGATGTTTCCCTCTCCGACGATGAGTGTGAGGTGATAGTCTCCTATGGTCCCCTCTCCGACAAGTGCGTGAGGTGGTAATTCCTTTTTCAGATGTTTCCCTCTCCGACGATGAGTGTGAGGTGATAGTCTCCTATGGTCCCCTCTCCGACAAGTGCGTGAGGTGGTAATTCCTTCTTTAGATGTTTCCCTCTCCGACGATGAGTGTGAGGTGATAGTCTCCTATGGTCCCTCTCCGACGGCGTGTGAGGTGGTAAGTCCTTTTCAGATGTTTCCCTCTCCGACGATGAGTGTGAGGTAATAGTCTCTTATGGTTCCCTCTCCGACGGTGTGTGAGGTGACAATTCCTTTTCCTATGATTCCCCCCTCCAACGGCGAGTGAGGTGATTCCCTTTCAGATTATAATGATCTATGGTTCTCGTCTCGATACTGCAAAGATGGTATTTCCCACCAAGATTTTCTCAACGAGCGTTGTTGAAGTTAAAATCACCCAAGGTCCTCTTATCATTCATGCTAAGGCAGTAACCATCCCTGGTTCATTCATCGCTGTTTGAAGCTCCAGATCCAGCTCCTGTAACCAGTCAGGACACATCTATACCAAGCATCTGAAAATCAGCTCCTGCAACGTGTCAGGTACTCATTTTTCTGTTTTGCAGGTATGCAGGTTCTCGCTAAGGAATCTCCTACGCGATCAACATCCAGATGGCATCTATAAGCCCATCACCCTATCCAGCAACCTCTAAATGGCATCTATAAGCCCATTCCGCCATCACTGCTACTATGTGAGCGCAAATTTCTGGGCACTCTAGTGTCCAATCATCTTCTACCCTCGGATTACGAAAGGCACGTCAGCCAATCTGCATCCTCAGGTCTAAGAAGATTGAACAGGGGCAACTGTTGCACCCCAAAATTTGCCCTCCCATATTCTCCAAGAAATTGCCAAGCCAAGCTTCAAATATTCCCCAAGGGTTGCACAGTGCAAAGGTCTCCAATACAGTCAAAACTAGGGTTTGTGTTCTGATCAAGAAATTGAAGGTTTCAAAGGCCCAATCAAGTCTCACATGCCTACAAATATGGTCAGGCATCTTCATATCAAGTTTCAAGGCATTCAGCTCAAAATTGCACAGTCAAAACCCTAGATTGCACTACAGTCAACTGTAGGGGCAAAATGGTCATTTGACAGTCAAAAGTTCAAATTTTTGGTCAACATATCATTTTGAAGCCACAAACATCATTTGATCAATGCTTGATCATGATTCTCAAAATTTGGCTCAGAAAATCATCAAGATGCAGAAGTTACTATATTTGGACAGTTGAAAAAGTCAACTGAAATTGACCAGGGCATAACTTTCACATGGATTATCAGAAAAATTCCATCCAAAGCTCATTTTGAAGAGAAAGACATTTCCTACAACTCATCTTCATATTCCAAGTCCAAGAAATGCTCTCACAAAAAGTTATCAATTTCAACATTATAGGTCATTTTCAAAAGTCAACAAAAAGGGACTTTAAGTCAAAGGCCATAACTTGAGATTGGTAAATCAAAATGACATGGGACCAAAGGCATTGGTTAGAGGACTCAAAGAACTTTCCAAAATGTCCAAGAACATGAGAAAAGCTTAAAAATTGAGCAAGTTATGCCTTGTGGAAGTTGGGAAATTTTTGGATATTTTGAAAAGTCAACAATGGTTCAAATGACCTAAAATTGCTAATGGGCCCATTTTTCTTCCATGATTCATCATTCCAAGCATATGCACGACCACTTGGCCCAAAGGGAAGTATTTTCTCATTTTTTATTTATTTATTTGAATTATTATTCATATTAATTCATTTAAATTATTTAAATACATGAAAAATATCTAACATAACCAAACCAATCTTTTTGTACATGTTTTAAGGTCAAGATTTCGTGCATAGGTTAATTAGGAAAGATTTGGTTTAATATGAGCATAATTGACACAAAATGCACATGGAAAAGATATGAAAAGATCTTGGAAAATCAATTTGCAAAAACCATTGAATGAAAGAGATTTGATTGATTTTTTTAACCTAATTGCTGCACTACATAATCAGAAGCATAAACCTAATGCCAAGACAAAAAGCTGCGCAAGAAAGGCCATTGGAAACTTGAAAAAACTCCTTGAAAACACAAAACTGAAATCATTGATAGAGGGCGATTCAAAGCTTAATTCCTTTTCCAATAGCTTCCTCAAGGTTCCCAGAAGCGATTCCAATCCCTAACATCAACTCAAACGCAAGGAATTGGTAACGAGACCTTCGACTGTACAGCAAAAAACTCATAAACGCATATCATGTTCTAGGCATTTTTTATGAAATTTAATTGTTGATTCTTATTCCTCATTTGATTGTGAAGCTAACCATTGCATTCAATTTGATTTTTATGCCGTATACGCGATTGTACCATGCTTGAAATCTAGGGTTTTCAGAGGTTGGATTTGGGGCTTTCAAAACGAAGTAAAATCAGGACTCCAGACCACCACCATTGCAATCAGCAGACCTAGACGAAGAAGAAACACTTGTCGCGATCAATTTATGATCCCTACAGCGCTGTTCGCTATTTTTCCAAAGGTCACCTAATGAAACGCTAAAAAACCGTGGCCTATATGTTTGATGTTTCAGGAACAGGGAGGACGATGATATCGTGGCACAAGCAGATTGGTGAATTTGAAAATTCGCGCGGAAATATGCATTGGTTTTTGTTTTACGCTATAATGTTTGTGTTTTATTTAATTGACAAATTGGTTCAGTGGCTCAGCTGGCAAATTCTTAAGGCTTCAACATCCAAGACCTGGGTTCGAACCCCAGGTCTGTATAATTTCTCATGCTATTTTTCACTAACCAATTCCATGCAGCGCTTAATGTCTGGATGTACCATGTGCTTCCAAATCAAGCATGACACGTCCACTTAGAGATCAATCTAAAGGCTGAGATTGAAGGGACGTCCTAAACCCCAGTCAACGTGCCATATTGCATCTGGAAAAAGTCAATGGATCAAAGCTTGCTGGGCCAGAATTTCACAATAAAACCTCCACTTTAGGGCCTGAACCCCCACTGGTTTGCAATTTCCTATTTTTTTGTCTTTCTTATATTTTATTTTTTAATTGTTATCTTATTTTCTTTATTATTTTTAATTTGATCAATTATTTTACAAAATACAAAAAAATGCATAAAAAACTCAGAAAAGACAAAAATGCAACAAATATTTTAGTTTAATATTTTCTTGTAAATAAATGCCTAAAAACTAATTAGTATAAATTAGGGTTAATTTTAATTCTTTTATAATAAAAATCTAAAAAATGTAGAATTAGGGTTTATTCAATTTTTTCATCCTTTCTATTATTTTCTTTTCATAAAAAATTAAATTATTTATTTATGCTCATAATTAAATCGTATGTAAAAATTAGGTTTAATAAGTGTTTTATCCCTTTTTAATTTTCTTTTTTTACCATAATATTATTTACCTTATTTATTTTCATAATTAAACTTGTAAATTAATTAGGGTTTCATTTAGGTTAAAAAAGGTCAATATTTTCTTAATAAACTTAAAATAATTAGAATTAGGTTTAGTACTTAGTTTTAATTAATTATTTTTTCTATTAAATCTTAAAAAATACAAAAATACCAAAAAAACATTCCTTTTAATTTTAATTTTTTATTCCTCATTAATTCTAATTAATTAATTCTTGTAATTTAATATTTTGCAAAAGGGTCCAACGCCCGCGTTCGTAATTTATTTAATTCGCGTATTTATTTTATTTTCGCCCAAATAATTATGTATCTCTCCCAAAGCCATGTAACTCGGACAATTTAACTTCTCGCACTTTTAATTCTTTTACTTTGCTTTATTTACTTTTTTGTCAAATCGGGTCCGGTTTAATTTTGGCGATGTGGACCCGCGCCATTTGTAATAGCTTAGAATTTACTTTCCCGCAAATATTAACTGTTAAATAAGCATGCAAGAATGAATGACTTAAATAAAAACAAGCGTAGAACACCAATAACATGACAAGATAAATGCAAATGAAAACGACACACGAATCGCACACACCACCCCTAGGGTACGCCTCACTGTTGCCTTGCCTTCGAAAGGTGATCGTCGAGTAGAGGATGTCTTAGTAAGTCCTCATGATCCGGGAACCTGGCATGAGGGTAGCTTCTAAGGTGTCTTCCCATTGCTCTGGTGATCACCATGTCCCGAACCTCGAATTGACCCGAACACCTCCAATGGTGGTGCTACCTACCTCTCAATGGTGGGATGGTACTACTTTAAAGGACATCTACACAGACGAATTCCTTAGGGTAGGTAGACGACTCTAGATACTTGCTCTAATTTCAAAACAAATCAAAAATACTTTTCACACCGACACCTTTTCAAAAAGCTTTCGAAAGCAATTTTTCAAACACTCTTGAGGACCGATACAAGAGTCGAACTGGAATTTTCAAAGAAACTTTTTAAAACCCACAGTTGAAAAGCAAACAAACCATTTTTGAAAACACAAATGAGCAAGTATCTAAGAGCCCATGGATAACCATGGATAGAAAGGGTGCTAACACCTTCCCTTTCTATAATCTACCTCCCGAACCGAGAGCAATCTCTTTAAGGAATTTTTCTGTGCTTTTGTCCTTTCCATTTGGAGAAAATAAAAGACGGTGGCGACTCTTGCTTCCGCGACATTTCGCGAACCAGCGTTAAACAGTCAGTTCCAGATCCACCGATCACAGTGTACAACAACACCTACTCTGGGAGCTACCAAGCCAGGGACGAAGTTAACTAAATAGTATCAATTTGAAGCTTATCTCCCTCGTTTACAATTTCTCACTTAATCACCACATGTTCTTAACTTCTACCTAAGACTCACCTAGGTATGAGACTTTTCTCAAATCTCTTCCAGACAAAGACAGTGACAAGAACACAATTCAAAAGAATTAGAAGACAAACTTCAAAACACATAATCACTCTATACTTAGCATCTTAATAGTGATTGATAATACATACAACTCGATAGAGACAGTCCAACTCAAGCATCAAAATAATACAAGAGTGATTAACAATTCACATGAACAAAATTCCATAAAACTCAAACAAAAGTTACAATTAAATCCAAACATAAAACTAGGTTTGTAGCAATCTATTTAAAGCAATCTTCTGGACTAGATTGGGCTTCACAAGCGCAGCAAATCAGCTTCTACAAATCAGCAGAAACTTCTGCATAAAGATAGGAATTCAATCATTAGTTTCCTAAATTATCTCCATAATTAGAAACTAAGAATATTCCTTTAATTAAGCTTGAAACTCCTAATCCTTAAACTGAGCACTACATAGGATATCATAATATTCCTATAATAATCTGCATCTATAAAGTCTAAAAGAATCCAACAGTCCAGTTGTACACAGACATGATGTCGGAGGATTCTACATATGACATCTTATTCAACATGTTTCTCCAGTTTCTAAAATATCTTATTTCAACGTGTTTATGCTAAGTTAGTTTGACCATATATAATGTCAATCACAAAAATAGAGAATTAACAAAAAAAGAAAATTAGTTATGCTTTCTCTATGCAATTTTACAATTAAGCTCCGGAAGAAAGATATTAAGGAGCAACTATTGTTATTTCCCTTAATAGAGCTTCTGCTAGTAGCCTCCCTCTCTTTTCCTCTCCTATTGTGTTTCTAGTCCAAAATGGACTTTTCTCACCTCCTACCAGTAAAACTACATAATTCTATCAAATTACATCTATTTACACCAAGTTATTTTGAAATAAACTGCATGAACCCCTTATTTATAGGGTGATGGTCTGTTATTTTTGCTAAGCGAAGCTCAGAGCTCGCTTAGCGCGCCGACTTTGTTCACTATTAAGTTATGTCAGCTCCTCCAAGTGAATTTTGGCTGCCTTAACCTTGTGTAGTGTTCTTCAAGCTCGTTTAGCGAGCTTTGGTGACTTTCTTGGGTTATTGAAGTCATGTTTCTAGCTTAGAGAGCTTTGTTATATGACTCAGGTTACTTGACTATTTGCTACCCTTTTTTGGCTTAGCGAGACCTTGGTTTTGGCTAAGCGAGCTTTGGTGCTTGAATGATGCATTTTGTTTATTTTTTATGCTTTTTTGGTCCTTTTTGTCTGTATTTCAAAAATAAACAGTTAAAAAGATCATACAAACATTTTATCTTATTTTCTGAATAAATTGAGGATTTTTTCGTTGATTGCTTGTAAAATAAATTAATAAATGCCTATGTATTTTGCGTATTTTGGCACTTATCAATTATGGGTGATAAGACTTGTAAAATAGTACAAATTGAAAAAATATTATCACACCTAATACAATCTCGAAATGACTCTAATCCCTAAGAGTGTGTTTGAATGAATTATATTAATGAGGAAATCTTATGTTTAAGGGAATTTAAAATGATTTGGATAAAATTTATTGTTTTGATAAAAAAAATGAAGAATTGTTAAAATGATGAAAATCTATTAAGTATTTTGCCCAAGCTAAATTTTATGATTTTAAAATGATACTTAAAATCAAAGAATTTTAAATTCCTCTCATACTTCATAAAATTTTAATGTTAAATTGGTTAATGTTGTTATTTTAAAATTTTGCAAGTTGGTCCCTATATTTTTCAAAATTTTAAAATTGTCTCTCAAAAATTTCAAAAAATTGCAAATTAATCCTTAAAAAAATTTAAATCTACAAATTAATCCCTTGAAATTTTAAAAATTGCAAAGTAATTCCTATTCTGAAATTTAAAATTTGGCCCTAAAACTTTAAAATTTATAAAAATGTCCCCAAAATCTAATAATGATTTATCTTAATACTCTATTCAAACAAAAAAAATTAAAAATAAATGAATTTCAATAGAATTATTTAAATTACTTATTATTTTAAATTTTTTAAAAATCTTCATTATCTTATCCAAATACACTCTAGAAAAATTTTATACAATGATTCGATCAAATTACTATATATATTCCGCTCAAGACTTGCAAAAGAAAAATCCATTTTACCAAAACACTAAATTATCATGCGAAGGAAATCAAAGAGAAACTCTCAAGTCACAAATAATATTCATATCAAATACTTAGTGAAAGTTAAATACTTGTATTGTGTTTAACTTACATCCTCTCCGGTTAGAGTTATTTTGTAAACACTAAAAAAGTTCGTTTCAAAGTTGTGATTCTTCAAAAAAATTTAGTTGAAGTTTGTATATTTAAAAAGATAAAGATTTTAGTATTTTTTAGCAATAATCAAGTATTGAAAAAAATATATAAATTATTATATTTTGGAAAAAATAACACAAATAATCATGTTTCAGAAAACCCCACAATGGAGGCGCCAAGTGAGATGGCGCATGCACTCACCTTTTTTCCCTAGGCGTCATTTCACTTGACGCATGCACTTTATTTTAGCCAAATGAGATGACGCATGCACTATAAAAAGGAGAGGAGGCGCCATCTGAGATGGCTACTATGTAGAATTGTGTTTTCTATAAATAAAACACTCATTTCTCCACCATTCTTCACACTTTCTTACACTGTCTTATCATTTTTCTCTGTTATTTGCATCATGACATATCCCATGATTTTCATCAGAGATGGATACGTTATTTTCTCAACCATCAAACCTCCGATGAAAATGAAATTTTGGCACATTCACTCTATAGAGCGTCTGAAGAGAGAGTTGATGCGATGGCTAGAGGGAGACATCGAGGTTGGGGAACAAATTAGAATGATACAAAGAAGAAGAAGAACCACATTGCTTGCAACTATAAGAACTCAATCTTGGTTGGAGGAAGTCAAAACAAACAGAGACATAATGGTGCGGATGCATGGCTCAAATGAAATTGTTTTGACGGTCGTAATTTATTAGACGTTTTTTCGTGTTTTTATTTGTTGTTTGCTTATGTTTTATTGTAACAAATTCTCTTAATGAAAAAAATATACGTTTAGAACTTAAAAAAGTACAGATGGTTTCCATACAATTTTTATATTGTCGAGCTTGTAGCCCGAGTTGGACAATTTTTTCAATTGTGTCCGACCTGACAACATAAACCATGCTTTCTTTCTATCTTGTCAATAGAGTCCATTTCATTTGTGATACGCTTTCTTTTGGGATGACCCTTTTTATTCCTTCGCATCTGATCGTTGTGTCATACTATTTCCCCATTGTATGCAGGCCAATAATTAGGTTTCACTACCATCGGGAAGCCATTGTTGTATACGTTGAGCAAGGTTTCAGACTTGTAAATGGGAGATAGAAGTAGTAATGCATCTTGATGAGCATACACACATGCCACAATGACATGAGAGCAAGGCATATGAAAGGCTTGAAATTTTCCTCAATCGCACCAACGAGATGGTAGTATAACCATATACTCTTGTCTTGGCAGCCCCTCGTTGTGGTCGATTGTCTCTTTGACAATGAAGTTGTGGCTATGTAGGTCGAACCTTATAACAAGATGGGTGTTGGCTTTGGTGATTTCTGTCTTAATATACTTCATGTAACTTTCACTCCATAGTTGTCTTGATTGTAAGACCGCATTCCATATTTCACCTCTTTTGGCAAACAACGAAGCCATCCTAAAATATGTTGATTTCAAAAAAGTGGTTATTGGGGGATTTCGTATGCCTTTGAATATATCGTTCATTGATTCTATAAGATTTGTTGTCATGTGGCCCCATCGCTGTCCATTGTCGTATGACCTTGTCCATTTCTCCACTAGAATATTATCGATTCACCTACCTGCATCCAGATTTGACAATATGATCTCGTTGCAGTAGTGTTTGAACGAAGGTTGTGTTAATGCATACCCCACGTTCATAACTATTTTCCTAAGAACCTTGTCTTTGATCTCCCGCATGAAATTTTGTACAATATGTGTAATGCAGTAGACATGCGTAGAAGGAGGGTCATGCCAACCATTTGCAGAATTATTATATGCACTCTCAATAGATGCATTATTGTCAGAGATCAAATAAAGACCAGGGTGAGGAGCCACATGTGTTCGAAGATTCTTGAGAAATAAACTCCAAGCACCACCAGTCTCTCCCTTGACTAGAGCAAAAGCAATTGGGAAAATATTGTTGTTGCCATCTTGTGCAACTGCCATCAGTAGCATGCCTTTGTATTTCCCATACAACCATATTCCATATATTTTAATAATAGGTTTACATGATGCAAAACCTATGATGCAAGGTTGAAAAGCCCAGAACAATCGACTGAATATCTCATTCCCATCGATATGAGTACCATCTGGAGCGTACACTGACAATGTTTCCATAATATAAATAGTTCCAGGAGAATATGTCTGAAGTGCATACAGGTAGCGCGGTAGTTCTTTTTATGACTCCATATTTTTGTATACCTTTTCAATCGCCTTGGTCTTTGCTAACCATGCCTTTCTGTATGACGGAGTATAGTTGTATACCGTAGTGATGTGAGAGATTATGGTTTTCACCTTCAATGACGGATCATTGCTGACGAGAGGCAGGACTTCTTGACATATTAGATCATAATTTAGTTTACGATGATTTTGTGATTGAGTAGAATTGACGCACATGTGGGTGGACATAAAACCTATCGCCCAACAATCACCTCTCAACTTGTATGATGCAGTGAGCCTAAACATACAATCTGGGTGAACACACCTGATCTTATACCTTTCTGGATTCACTCGATCCACCTTAAAATCGACAGAGTTTAGCATGTGAAACTTTTTTATAGTTTGCATACAATCTTCTTTATTACGAAATTTGTCTTTCTCTTTTAAATTTTCATTCGACTGCATATACGGGTTGAAAAAAACATCAGATGATGGTTCATCTCCGTCCGTGTTGAAGTTTTTCATGTGTGAAGGTGGTTTGTAGATCTCATTCGGAGGTATTTCAGGTTGCCCATCATCTTCAGAATCATCGTTGACCATGTCTTCAAACTCTAACTTTTCATCATCCTCTTCTTCGTCAACGACACCTACTTCTGCTTATTCGTCTTCGAGAGGATCAACCACTTGTGACTGAGTTGGTTGTGACAGCAGATGCTCCTGCAGCATAATGTACAACTTAATCGAGTCGTACCTAGAATACTCATGACTAGAAAACATATTTTGATGGTCCTCGTCATCTTGAACCTCTACCTTATATAAAAGTATTTGGTTCTCACCAAAAAAAACTGGATTTTGGTAGAAGATGTGTGTAACTGGACCTCATCCAAGTTTGACCTCTAATCGTTTTTTGAAATACAAGAAATTGGCTTTCCTGTTTAAACAAAATGGGATGTTTTCAGTGTCTCTAAACAAAAATCTAGAGGTGGAACAAATGTACGTCTCACCATTGAAATGCGCACTGATAACGTATTGAGGTGTAGAGGACATTGTGTTTGAATGTTTGAATGTTTGAATGTTTGAGTGTTTGAATGTTTGAGTGTTTGAATGTTTGAATGTTTGAGTGTTGATAACTGTGATACGGTAGGAGAACTGACTTGAGGGTTTCGCGCTTTATCGCAAATGTTGCGGTTAGCAAGAGTCGCCACCGACTTTTCTTTTATCCAAAAGGAAAGGTGAAAAAGCACATGAAAGACCTTTGAGATGTTTTCTTGAGTTCAGGGGGTAGATTATGAAAAGGGAAGGTATTAGCACCCTTTTCATCCATGGTTTTCCATGGGCTCTTAGTTACTTGCTAGATCACTTGCTTTTGTTGTTTGAAATTGTGTTTGGTGTGGTTTTTAAAGGATTTTGTAAAAGAGGCCATTTGTTTAGGCAATCTTTGTAATGATTCTCGTTCGTAAGAATGTATACAAAGATGTTTGTCTTTTTGAAAATGTTTTCATTGTTTGTAAGATGTTTGTAAATGTGTGTGTTTGTTTTGAAAATAACAAGGATATTTGTTTGAAAATATAGCAAGTAACTAGAAGTAATCTACCTACTCAAATGTCTTTCTTGTTCATTATCTATTCCTTTGACATTGTTGTCTTACCATTGATTTGGTAAGCAACCCTATATTTGGATGTAAACGGGACGGGCGTGGGTCATCGTATAACCATGATTAGCAATGTTGGAAAGTATCTTAGCATTTTTGAGGGACCAAGATCATCTTGTAAGACAACTTTGAATAGCGTCATCGAGGGACTATGATGTTTTTTTTTCTTTCCAAGATATTTTGCATGCGTAATATGGCCATTTTTTGTATAAGGCAACCAAGTGGAGAAACCCTAAGGGTGCTTGTGTGAAAATGTGTTATTTTCATGCTTGATTTTGTCTTGGATTAGGGTTTTCTATTTGATTGTTTTTATCTTTCCATTCAAACCCTAATTACTAGCATGGTACGTAAAAGCGTTAAATTGCGTAATTTAAAGATTACTACGCTATTACAACATTTTTATGGGAAGGGATAATACAAATTATGAATGGGAATTTGCAATAATGTAAATCTAATTAAGCTATTACAACCAAATCAAATTTGTACAAATATTTAAATAAACAATATACAATATAATTTAAATATGCAATGTGTGTATATGCAAGAAAAAAAAGATTTTTGTTTTGTTTTTATGTAAAAAGGGGTTTTAATCTAAGCCTAATAAATAAACCAAAATTGAACTTAAATTAATTAAGAAAGAAAAATTATTTTTTAGAAAAGATTTTGATTAAACCTAATTTTAAATTGTTAAAAGAAAATAAGGATTCTTTAACTATTATTTTTGTGTATTTTTTGGATTGAAAATAATAAATAATGTTTTATGAAAAATGTTTAGTCTTTTTACATATCAAAAATAAATATTTACAAGTATTAAATAAAAAAGGAATAAAATAGTCAACCTAATTCTATTATATTTACAAGTTTATTTAAGAAAGAAATAATTGATATATAGTTTAATAAAAATATTTTTTCATGTGAAAATAAAATAAAATAAACAAAATGCAAAATTTATCATGTTTTATATTTTTCATGATTTTTATGTATTTAAGAAAATATTCAATAAAACAAAAAAAAAGAAATAAAACAAATAAATAAAATGTATGGGTCAGGGGTGCTGCAAGCAAACAGAGGGTAATCTTTAGAAAAAAAATCATAAGCCCAATGGAAAAAAAGCCCAGCGCTGCATAGTGAGAAAATTGACAAAAAATGTGAGAAAATAGGCAAAAGGCAGGCACCAAGGCTCGAACCCATGACCTTAGCAATTTCAACGCGCTGCCTTGCCACTGGGGTGGTTGTACATCCGTTAGTTTATATGAAACAATAAAAACATAACACAAACAGCTTCCTTTGCCCTGTAGTTCGTCTTCTTCCTCAAGCTGGCCAGAAATCCTGTATCTTTCTCATTTCTCCATGAAAATGAAAACTTCCAACATGAAAATGATAGTACTCATTCCCACGATTTCAACCATGTAATTTATGGAAACTAAAAATCAAAGATTAAAACAAATTTTGAAAGCCCTAATTTTAAACCTAATTTTTACAGAAATTTGAACTTCAAAATTCTCTGCACATAATGAACAGAAATGGAATCTATGCACATGGTTGGCTTCAGCACTATAATATCTACATTTTTCTTTCACAAATCATGGCCAATGGATGCCTGTATGAAGAGATAAAAGTTGGAATTCTTACCTCTTTCAGCTGAGATTGTGAATGGAATTAGAGTGAGATTTAGGAAGGCCTGAAGGTTCCTTTAGCTTGCTTGAACCTCCCTGAGTATGTTACAATCTTTACCTTGCTTTGAAAGTGTTTGAAACTCTCTATCAAAGTCAACCTGCAAGCTTGAAAAACAAAAATGTAAGATGAAGAAGGAGGAGTTACAGTGCAGGGATGATGGTCTGGATCACTTAGATATGAGGTAGGTAAAGTGTTTGAGTGATTAAAACTTGAAACGCACGAGCCAATTTGTGGATTTCTATGCTTATGCTCAAACTGCAAGTTTTTGACAGGTTTTTGGTGAGAGGGTATTTTAGAGGGTCTTAGGCCTTTTGTCGTCGGGTTCTCAGTTGTAATGGGTTTGTGTATTAGTATAGAGAAAGTTTTTTGTCAACTCCACAACAGATTTTTCAGTTGTAGGCTTTTTGCACACTTTCTTGCTTTTGAAGCAAAGTGAAGGGACAAGTCTCCACATGCTTGTACTGGTGTTTACAGTGATTTCTGATAAACAACCGCTAGTCCTCCAAACTATCGAATAAACTTACTGACTGTTATTCAATTTCTCTGGTAACTCGCAGGATCGACTAGATTGATCCTAGGACGTGTTGGTTATTAGGGTAACTCTCATGATCGAACTGGTATTCATAGTTAATATTTAGAATCTCGTGTAGGTGTTTAACTTATTTTGATTTCTCTCTTAAAGATCTAAAGGTGCGATCAAATAAACGTGCGCGAAACTAAATTGCATGAATAAAGGTTAATTGTAAAGACATGTAAAAATTGCATAAAAGACAAATGAATGACTTCGAATCATGAAAAAGAACAGTTAATGTAAAAGATTCGAAATATGAAGAAAGCGTTTAATGCAAGAAAACTGTAAAATGGCTTTAAGTGAAAAAGGTGTTCGAAGGATAAAAACTTGAAGATAAAGGCATGAAATGTATAACAGTTTCTGAAATGTAAAGTATTTGAAATGGAAAGAAAGCATTTAAATGTAAGGCATTAGTGAAAAGATTTCGAATAAAAAGACTTTAGATGCAAAAACTTGTAAATGGTATTGATGTAAAAATAAAGGAAAGTACTGGAAATGATAAAGGGTTTTCATTAAATCATAAACATATGGTGTTATCATACGTACATTGCTCTTGCATTCGTTTCCCTAGCCATGTGGTAATTTGAATGTTTACTGAGTTTTTTGTACAATAGATATGACACACTAAATCCTAATGCTAAGACTTCTATTTATACTACTTTGACTATAACGGTCTTGCTATAAGATTCTGT
Source organism: Vicia faba (assembly GCA_948472305.1). Taxonomy (NCBI): domain Eukaryota; kingdom Viridiplantae; phylum Streptophyta; class Magnoliopsida; order Fabales; family Fabaceae; genus Vicia; species Vicia faba. The sequence goes on from OX451737.1 coordinate 1,042,839,551, forward strand.
CACATTCAGAACATGCAGAGCAATGCCTCTCTCTTGCTTCCACGTGTCTTCGAATGCTCCAGCGCATATATTTCAAATTTCGAACATCCCGCTTGCATTTGAATTTCAAATGTTTTGGCACTTCTTCGCTTCAAACGCACTTCTTAGACACAGCCTTGTTGTCATTTCGAGACTTCTTTGGATATATTCTCATAATTGTCACTCGAAGCTTCAAGCTTTGATATGCCCATTCGAAGCACTGCTTCTACCATTTCGAAACATGACGTTTTGTTTCATTTCGATCGAAACGTCCAATTTACTTTGCTTCTAATAATACTATCAAAATCTTCAGCCAACAAAATGCCCCTTTAAAATATGTATTTCGATTCCTTTGAGAAATACTTATTTTAAACATATACACAAGATTTTGATGCGACCTTCGAATCATCGTAACATTTATTGCATTTGACTCCAGTCACGTCAATCATAACGCTTTTTAGATTCCTTAACCGCCTTGAACCATTTCACAGTATGGTGCAGTTACAAAACAATGATTATCTTTAATCACGCCTATTACCAATGTTAACTTTACGCCACCTCTTCATCAAACCAACCCATGATTACCAAGTATCACAACCTTACTCAGTGGATGCTTAAACTTCCACATTATAAAAACCCATAAACTTAGTCTTTTCTTTTTCTTCCCACATTCTGAATCTTTTCTCCTTCTTTTCTCACCGAAACCCTAAGCTTTCAATCATTCTTCCAACAATGTCTTCTTCTACTTCATCCCAACTAAAAAAGGTTTCCAAAAAGAAAGGAAAGACCGCAGGAACTACAATGGAAAGCAAGGTTGTCACTTACCAAGGTCAATCTGTTCTTGTTCCCCAGATGATCTCAAAAGAGAAAGAAATGCTTTATGCATCTCAGGTACTTATTCCTACCACCGCTGCTGGCAAGAGGTAAGCTTTAATGGGCCCTCTTACAGTTTTTGAAATTTTAAAAGACACCAGAAAATTTTTCCCAGTTTGCTATAATTTCAAACCCCTGTTTAATAAAATGGACGCCCCTAAGGCAATAGAATCTTCTGGTTCAAATACCGTGGAAAATCCAATTGTTCCTCCTAAGGACCCTTTTGTATTAGACTATGTAAAGAGTAACTTCAAACCGTTTTGATCTTGCCCCACCTCCGACACTGCTTATCATAACTGGTTCAATAAGGTAGAAGCTAAGAAATCCCAGCAATGGGAAGAATTAGGTATCTACAACTTGATTAAGCTGTCGAAGCCAGGTTTTACTTACAGCCACCCATTGCTATTCGCGTCCCTATATTTCTGGGACAATACTTATAATACTTTTCGTCTCCCTGGTGGAATGATTACCCCTACCTTTTTTGACATAGCGGCCATTACTGGGCTATCACCAGTAGGAGAAACATATATCCCTGACAACAAAGAGCATTCGAGTATTATCGACTTCGAAGTCAAACTAGCAAGCTTTTCAAAGTTTATCAGCCACTATCATACTGAAGGAGACAATGTGTCGGATGTAGAACACATTTCTTTCCTTACCTTATGGCTGTCAAGGTATGTCTTTTGCAGAAGATCCCTACAGGTAGCCAGTAGGTTTATTCCTCTAGCTAGAGATTTGCATGAGAATCGAAGAGTGTGCTTGAGCGAATTGCTACTAGTTGATCTTTATGAAAGCCTAAGGTCAGCTGTTTCGATTCTAAAATCTCACACCCCCAAGAATATCCTGCTAGCTGGCCCTTTCTGGTTGCTTCAGTTGTGGCTAAATGCCATGTTCGAACCTTCATTGTCAACTGCCAACACCATTGCTGAACAAGACCCTGAAATAACGGATAGAATAATCGAAGGCACTAAGCTGCGAAGACTAACCCCAAATGATGATAAGGATGACTTCAAAATCCTATTCTCAAAATATATCATGATATTCTCCAAGAGGCACAAGTTCGAAGAGACCATGGCGCCTTTTGCTTCAAGGGCTCATGGACCTTCATGGTTCACCATGGCTCTCGCAGAAGTTGTCAAGAGCAAAGAGATTCAAGATGTATGGAGAGCCTTTTTGCTACCCAGACTAATCTCTTCAAGAATAACTCCTGCCAAGAATCAGATTTTCCTTTTCGCTTATCAGCCCAACTTTGTTTCGAGACAGTTTGGCTTGTGCCAACTAATTCCTGAACCCTTATTCCAAACGGAGAGTGCCATTACCTCTGGGCGAACCTTCAAGGCACGAGAAGCCAAATTACAGCAGGAACAATACCAAGGCTTCGCCCAGTTTGAACTAATAACTTTCGAACCTACACACCTTACAGCAAAGGGGTTTCTGGAATGGTGGACAAAGTTTTATCAGACTTATATGTTCGATACTCTTACTATTTAGCAGAAACTAACTGATGCATTCGATGTGCAGGTACCATGCAAGAAAGGTATGTTCACTCATGCCAAAGAGATTAAAGCTTTTCAAAATTATTTCGAAACTACTTATGATCCCACACACTTGGAATCCACTGTGCATCAAGCGGCTGAGACCTTGAAGGAAAAATTCAAACAAAAAGTTTCTAAGTTAAAACTTCCTTCAGGGTTGTCACCTGAGGATAGGTATAGGTTGGCATTCGAAATGCATCCACCTAAATTTCCTAGATTACCTACCTCAGAACTGGCTCTCGCTTGGTTTCCTCCATACCCTTGGTGGTTCACTTGCAAAGAAATGTTCAAACATATTCAAAAGAAACCAAAGCCATATGAGACTGTGACATGGGCTCGACACTGGCTCCACGATTTCCTAGGACATCTTCGCTATGACCTTTCTGCCATGTCGATTAAATCTGATCAAGGCACAGGTGCGAATGCTTGGGAAAATCCAAAACGTTTTTCATTTTCCATATCTTTAACTTTTGCCTTAATTGTTTCGATTTTCAGCCATCAGGATAAAGAATGCTGCTTCAAAGTCAAAAGAAGGGAGCGCCTCTCAAGCCTCCATCGAAACCACTGACAATGTAACTCCATCCGAAACAACAACCATTGCTGCAACAACAACAACAACAACACCAATAATAACCAGTGTTCCACCTCCACAGGTAATCACTTAACCTTGATGTTTCGAATTCACTAATGTTTCATGATTCGCATCTAACTCTTTGTTTAAATCTTTTCAGACCAACAAACTTCCGCCTACCACTCCAAAGAAGCGAAAATCAAACACCACTGGGGAAGACCCCAAGGCTGGAGGAAACTTACCAGCTGCTTCGAAGAAGAAGCAGAAGAAGGATATTTCAAAAAGTGTTGTACCAACTAGTGTCTCTGGACTCGATTCCAGGGATGCTTCTCCCTCACCTAAATCCAAAATTCCATCTTCGACCTCCAACGTAATGTTGGAACGCATAGCTAGCAACCTCTCTTCCGAGAGTCCACAGGTAAATTGAACTTTAAACCTTTGACAAAATAATTATTCATTACCTTGGTGCATGCTTTTAATATTCTTTTGCTCCTTGCAGGATATCTTAAATCCAGCTTTTACCACTTCGACCTCACCATCAAAAGCTGCTGCTCCGATCAACTCCTCTCCTCAAGGAGACTGCAGCAACCTTGTACAGAACAAAGGTTCCTCCAATATGGCGGTTCTGGCTGGGGCTTCTGATCAGCAAGATGATCAAAGTACTTCTCCTCCTCTAAAAGAAACAAATGAAGCAACGCTTCATGAATCTGCAGAGGCTTCACAAAGAACTTCTCTCCAAAAGTCCCCTCTCGAAACCCTTCAAGAGGACCCAAAGGACACTCACGCTGAAGGAGAGAAAGTTGATTCTGGTCAAAGAAATGAAGAATCTGCGGAAGAAGAGTCTGAGGAGGAGGATGCCAACGATGGTTCGACTGCTGGGACAGAGTCCAATGCAAATAGCAGCGAAAAAGAAGACATTGAAGTGGTGGATTTGGATGACGATGAAGAAGATAATGAGCATGAAACAAATGAAGGGGATGGTGACACAACCAACAAACCCATGGAAGTCGAAATGGACGTGACTCCCCTGCGTGTGGAACTCCCTCAACCGTATTTGTCTCGAATGACTGACGAGGAGCTTGCACTCCTGAGACGAAATGACCCTATTGGGTACATGAAGGCGAAGCTGGCTCAAAGGGACATTCCACTTGCTAGGGCTGGCACAAGTTCGACTAGCCATCCTCTGCCCACAGATGAAAGAATTGTACTTCTTAACAGGATCAGGAGAACAATTCTTAATATGGATATATTCGAAGTGCTCAAACAGGATAGCACTGCTTGCTACACTATGAAGGAGTTGCTTACAAAAGTCAACCTTGCTACCTGCTCCTTGCCAGTTAGTACTATCTTGTTCGATCTTCAATCTTTGCTGGACAACGTGACTGGGTACCTTCTCCAAGATGAATCTGCTGCCAGAAAGGTTCAAGAAAAACGCATTGCAATGGATGCTGCTTATGAACAAGCTTCGAAACTCTCTCAAGAAGCTGAGGATCAAGCTATGCATCTAAAGCAAGCAAAAACTGATTATGAGGCTCGAGCTGAGTCCATCCTTCTCTGGGAAATGCAAATTCAAGAACTTCAACAGAAGGTTAAAGAGGCTCAAGAACAACAAAAAGCCTACGAAACCAATACTGCTGGTAACCAATTCGAAGAGCTTCTCAACCAAGGGCTTGCAGAAATGGAAACTGCAAAACAACTCAAAGGAGAAGTGGCAACCTTGGAAGGAGCCAGACGTTTTGCTCAACAGAGACTTGAATCTTTTCGAAGTACCTTCAACAGATTGAAGAATAATTCTTATTTCTAAATTTCAGTGTTTATTTGATTACAATTTGGTTTTTTATATGTAATATTCGAACAACGCCATTTTGGCATCTCACATTGCCATTTTGGCATTTTTATGATATTTTGATTACGTTGTTACTATTCGAATCTCCTGCAGGCGTGGCTTATATTTATTTAAATATTTCCCATTAACCTTTAGGATCCGTTTATCATCCGTCAGTTCTTCGATTTCATATGCATTGTTTGAGAATGCCTTTAGTATTCGAAAAGGCCCTTCCCATTGAGGTGACCATTTACCTAATGTTTTATTTTTCTTGTCCATGGGCAATATGACTTTCCAGACTAAGTCATTAATAATGAATGCTTTTCTTTTCACCCTTTTGTTATATGTCCTGGCCACTCTTTCTTTTTGTCTCATCAAGATTTCCAATGCATGTAATCTGACTTCGTCCAACTCAACTAATTCATTCATCATCATCTCCCAATATAATGCAGTTGGGATTTCGTTTTGCCTTTGAATTCGAACTGATTATAGATGAATTTCTACTGGCAGCACTGCATCATGACCAAATGTGAGTTGGAAAGGCGTAGTATTAGTAGCTTCCTTAGGAGATGTTCTACAGGCCCATAGTATTTGGTCCAAAGTTTTGTGCCAGTTTCTTGGCTTTTTACCAATATGTTTCTTAATTAACCCTATTATTACTTTATTGGCTGCTTCGACTTGACCATTTGCTTGAGCATAATATGGCGTTGATGTTAGTAATCTGAACCCCATTTCTTGGGCAAATTCTTGCATCTTTCTACCAGTAAACACAGAGCCTTGGTCTGTGGTTATGCTCTCTAGCAATCCGAACCTATAGATAATGTGCTTCTGTATAAACTCAATAATAGCCTCTTGATCAGCAACTATTAATGGTATAGCTTCGATCCACTTGGTAAAATAATCTATTCCTACCAAGATATATTTCTGTCCTTTAGACGAAGCAGGATTTATTTCTCCTATCAAATCCAATGCCCATCCTCTAAATGGCCATGGTTTGATGATTGAATGCAACTCACTTGCAGGGGCATGCTGAATCCCTGCATGTTTCTGACATTCCTCACATCCTTTAGCAAAGTCTATATAATCTTTGAGTATGCTAGGCCAATACATGCCATATCGAAATAACAGCCATTTCATTTTATGACCTGCTTGATGTGCCCCACATGCCCCATTGTGGACTTCTGACAATGCTAAGTATCCCTCACTTTCTCCTAGGCACTTCAATAATACGCCCTCTTGGGTCTTTTTGAACAATTCGTTCCCCATGAGGAGATATGATAATGCTCTGTATTTTGTCTTCCTATCAATATTCAGAGTTGGGTTTGTTAAATAACTCACCAATGGACTTCGCCAATCTGCATCTGATAAAGTGTTTATGGCTAATATTTCAAATCCCTGTTTCTCAGCATATCCCAATTTCATACTTTCTAGATCTGATGGTGTGAATCTAGTAGCCATAACTCTACCCCTTAATTCAACTAAATCCTCAAAGTTCCTGACAGAAACTTTATAACCCGAAGCCAATTGTGCTAAGTCATTTGCTTTTTGGTTCTCTATTCTTGGTATGTGTTGAATATCCATGTATTCAAATTTCCTAACTAGCCTGTTGACTATGACGAAGTATATCATCAAGTTTTCCTTTATGCATTTATACTCCTTTGTTATTTGTTTGACCACTAATTCTGAGTCTCCTTTAATTTCGACTCTAGTTGCCCCCAATTCCAACAAAGCTTCAGGTCCAACAATGAGCGCTTCATACTCAGCTTCGTTGTTCGAGCAACGAGGACCATCTAATTTATACTTGAATTTTGTTGGAATTCCTTCAGGAGAAATTAGAAGGACTCCAACACCACTTCCATTCTTGTGGGTTGAACCATCAAAGTATAATTTCCATGGTTGCATTTCAACGTAACTCATGACAGTCTGCTCAACCAATGAATGGTCCACAATGAAATCAGAAATCACTTGTCCTTTCACAGCTTTTAAAAGCATGAAAGTCAAAGAATATTCTGTTAAGGCTAAAGCCCATTTACCAACTCTGCTATGCATTATTGGTTTTGAAAGCATGTGTTTAATGACATCGAAATGAGATGAAACATAAACATCAACAGGCTTTATATAATACTTGAGTTTCATACAAGAGAAATACAAACAGAGACATAGCTTTTCTAAATTTCTATATCTGGTCTCTGCATCATTCAATACTCTACTTAAATAGTATATGGCTCTTTCGATACCATCGCTATCTTCTTGTGCTAACATGCTATCTATACTAACTTCAGAGGCAGATATGTACAATCTCATAGGCTTCCCCCATGAAGGTGGAGACAAGATAGGAGGCTGAGAGAGGTATCTTTTTATCCTGTCAAATGCCTCCTGATGGGCTTCGTTCCATTCGAAGGCTTGGCCTTGATTTAGACGAAGCAACAGAGAGAAAGCTTGGGTTCTTCCACTCAGATTCGAAATGAACCTTCTGAGGAAGTTAATCTTCCCTAGCAGAGATTGCAGCTCCCTTTTTGACGTAGGTGCTTTTGTCTCCATTATGGCTTTGGTTTTGTTCTGGTTGATCTCAATCCCTTTCTTGTGAACTACAAAACCAAGGAAATCTCCAGCCTACATAAAAAATGCACATTTAAGGGGGTTCATCTTTAAGCCATGTTTTCTCATTCGTTCGAATGATTGGCTCAGATGATGCAAATGTGTTTCTGCAGATATAAATTTGATGACTATATCATCAATGTACACCTGCATAAAGGTTTCAATGAAATCATGAAAAATCGAATTCATTGCCCTTTGATAAGTTGCCCCAGCGTTCTTCAAACCAAAAGGCATCACCACCCATTCGTAGGTGCCTAAGGCTCCTGGGCAACAAAATGCTGTCTTGGCAACATCTTCTTCAGCAATAAAAATCTGATTATACCCAGAGTATCCATCTAACATACTCAAGTATTCGAACCCTGGAGCAGAGTCTACTAGCATTTCTGCCATGGGCATGGAGTACTCATCCTTAGGGGTTGCAGTGTTTAAATCCCTAAAATCTATGCAAATTCTTAAAGAACCATTTTTCTTAATAACAGGTACTATATTTGCTAACCATTCGATGTACCTTGTGGTTCTGATGAATTTGCAACGCAGCAACCTTTCGATCTCAGCTTTAATCTTTGTGAGAACCGCTGGTGCGAATCTTCTGGGAGTTTGTTTGATGGGCTTTTTGCCATCTTTGATTGGCAGTCTGTGTTCGACTAACTCCCTCTTTAAACCAGGCATTTCGTCATAATCCCATGCGAAGCAATCTTTATTTTTCTTGAGGACCTCGATCACTTCCTGCTTGAGGCCTGGGCTAAGTTTTGCACTTATGTAGGTTATTCTCTTCGTGTTTTCATCCCCTAAGTTGACTTCTTCGAGTGGATCTTGCGCCAACATTTTGGCACCTGAGTCTATGGGGTCCCTTTCGAAGCCTAAGGGTTCTTTATCATAGATGGCGTCCAGCCTTTGATCCATCTCAAGTTCTTTAAAGGGTGAGCATTTCGAGCCATCCCCACTTATTTCGTTCATCTTTACAGCTAATTTATTTATTTCAGCCTCTAAGGCCGCCTTTGATTCGTTCTCAGCCATATAGGCCGAAATCCTTTCAAAAAAGAAGGACTCAGTCATGGATAAGGTTGTCGAAGTCCCAGCCTGCTGGCCGTCTTTGTATAGTACTTTCGACTTCCTCGTCTTCACTGATTATTCTTCTATCCCAGTATAGGCCATCATGGCGAAGGGTCATGTAGTAGTGGGTGTTTCTGGTTTCGTTGATCTCATCATTTGGAACACACGGAGCAATCTTTGCCAGATGTTTGTCATAATTCCTTTTGTCAACTAAATTGACTGTTGACATGAAGTAACTCTGGTCTGCTTCAATGTTTTCCACGATCCCATCTTCTCTCCATAGAACTAATCGCTGATGCATTGACGAAGGAACTGCCCCTACGCCATGGATCCACTCCCTTCCCAGCAATAAGTTGTAGTTGGCCTTGGCTTCGATCACCATAAACATGGTGGGCCTACAGCTTGAGCCTATTGTCAAGTCCAACTGAACCACTCCCAGTGTTTTGCCCACTTTCCCTTCATAATTGGATAGAACCATATTGTGGGGCTTGATGTCTCCTTCGCGTATCTCCAATATTTTCAGCATGAAGTGGGGTATCAAATTGACTGCAGCACCCCCATCCACTAGAACCTTATTCACGCCATGGGCACCAACTTTTGCCCGAATAAATAGTGGCTTAAGATGGTTCTTCATAGCTGGTTCTGGACGTTCGAAGAACGCATTTTTCTCCTCGGCAGTCCCATCGTCCATCACATAGTAGCACACAGGCCTATGCTTCATCAAATCTATGGTATCTTCTTCCTCATATTCATCAATTTCAGTTTCCTGTCCAAATTCACAGGGAAGCACAGATACCACGTTGCAGTTTAGGTTGAACGAAGACTCCCCCTCCGATTCGAAGTTATCCGTTATCATATCTTCGTCTTCTTCTGGGCCTGGAGTGTATTCCTTTCGCTCATCTAGTTGTACTTCAGAGAAAAGCCTCCTATTAACTGGGGGTTTGTCTTCAGTTTGATTTTTTGGTGTGGGTTTGTTGGTGCTAGATTCACCTTGGTTCTTTGTTGAGGTTGCCCCTTTATTTGCCACAGCTTCCCTCTCAGCCTTTCGAATCCTCTGTTGCCTTCGCCACTGGGATCTCGACATGGGGTTCCTCCCTTTGTAGTTCTCTAATCTTACCTCTTCCCTTTTTGCTATGTTGAATTGCCTCCTGTATGTCATAGCATGGCGTGCATTTCGTTCGGTGTTTCTCCATCTGTCTTTGCCTTTGTCATTTCTGACTTGCAGCCATCCGTCGGTTGGCACTTCAGCAGGGAGTTTGAACGTCACTCTTCGAGCAGCCTTGGGATGAGGACTATCAGGCCTTCATTGTTTGTACTTGCTATCGAAACGTGGGCCCATCTGAACATTTTCTTGATGGTTCCAGCAAGGGGCGAAGGGAATCGTTTCGAAGGCTCTGGCCATGTTTTGATCATACACAGCAGAACACCTTGGGCATATCAAGCACTTGGTTGCCCCTTTATAGCAGCGAAACACAAATTCCAGCAAACTTTCTCCAGCCTTAGGATAACACCTGAATAGCTGGTTATCCTGGCGCCAATTGTTGCCAGTTCGAGCCCTTTGTACCCTCTCGAAATTCGCAGCGATTCTCTGATTACAGAGGATGCTGCACCTAGGGCACAGTATCATTCCTGTATCTCCCTTGTGGCACGTCATGAGGTAATCCTTGAGACTAGCATCTCCAGCATGATTATCCTCCATTTTATACTTCTCTTTTTCTAAGTATCTTTCTACCTCCTCCATCTCAGAGCGAGGCCTCTCCATATCCACCATGTTTACCTCAACATCTTCCCCCTTAGCTTCATCATCTCCCTATCCTGTGAGTTTTATATCTTCAATGTGGACTTTTGAACTCTCTGGGGCAGAATATTTGACCAAATAGTCAAATTTTCCACTGGGTTCCCCTAAAGTGTCCCATATTTCTTTCTGAGGGGAAGTTGGCTTCGTGATTTGGACTTTCTCCAATTCCAGCCTCAGGCCTTCAGTGACCTGTGTCAATTCTTGGTTTTGATTTTCCTGGTCTTCAGTAGCCTGGATTTCTTTTGCAACAGCTAAAGGTGCTGCTTCAATCGAAGTCTCTGGTAGCTTCTGGACGTCTTCAGTGAACTCCTTATCAACTTCGCCTATCACCCATCTTTCGTTTTCAGTACCTTTCTCTCCTATTGGGGCATCAATTTGGTCAGCTTCCACCATGTTAATCTCTCCAATGCTTGCAGGCTCGGAGTAGTTGGTGTCTGCGACGTCTAAGGGATCTTCGTCCACTTTCATTTTTGCTTTATCAGCAAACTTCAGTCTGCCATCTTTGATTGCATTCTGAATTAGGTCCCTGAAAAGAAAACACTGTGAGGTTTTGTGGCCTAGGAAACTATGATATTTGCAAAATCCTCTCTTCTTTCTTTGATCTAAAGGAGGCATTTTGACATTTGATGGCACAATGAGTTGGCCATCTTTGACAAGTAAATCAAAAATCTCGTCACATTTAGTGACATCGAAGGTATAAACCTTCTTTGGGAATTTGTCACTTTTCTCATTTTCAACAATCTCTTTCCCTTTTGTGGGAACTAATAATTTGCAGGAGTAAGGTGGTGCCTGTTTTAATTCAGCGAGGTCGATTTCGACCTCTTCGAATTCGAATTCAGGGTAATCTTCTGCTTCCTCGGTTCCAACATAGGAGATCCTTTCCTTCTTATTATTTTTAAAGACTCTGGCCTTTTCGGCCTTTAGCCTTTCGACCTGTCGAACCATGTCGGCTAACTGAGCCATGTCCCTCAAATATTGAGTGTCTAGTTTCTTTCGAATAGAGTAATCCAAGCCACCAGCGGCCATTTCGACTAACTCATGTTCAGGCACCACTGTGTAACATCTGGATTTCAAAAGCCTAAATCTATTCAGATAATCATCTATGGGTTCAGTGAACTTTCTCTTGACACTGGCTAATTCCTTCAAGCTTATTTTTGACTGTCCCATGTAAAACTGCTCATGGAATAATCTCTCCAAAAAAGCCCAAGTGTCAATGGACCCAGGAGGCAAAGTGGTGAACCATGTGAAGGCGTTTTTAGTCAGGGAACTTGGGAAATATTTGATCCTGAGGTCTTCATTATTGGCTATATCTCTCGCTTCGGTTAGATATCTGGCTATATGTTCGACTGTTGATTCATTTGTATCCCCAACGAACTTTGTAAATTTAGGGACTTTATACCCCCTTGGTAAATCAGTATGCATTATGCAATCTAATATAGGAGAAGCATAATTTGGCCTTCTAATTCCTGTGTTGAGGCCATTCTGGGCCATGACTCTCTCTATCATGGTGGTTAAATTGTTTTCTGCCAAGATGTTATCGTTTCGAATTCTATGAACGACTGCATCAGCATCTTGATTTCGACCCACCATGACAACCCCTCTAGGTTGTTCTTCTCGAAACTCTGGGACTTCCAGCCTTTCGACCCTTGCCCCTGGTTCCATAATTTCTCTTTGTGGGCCTGGGATCATTGGGGCTTCTAGCCTTTGTGCCCTTGCCCCCAAGTTAACTTCTTCTCTAGGTGGTCTATAAGTTGGGTCGTTAGCAACTTGTTCCATAACAGGCATGTTTGCTCGAACTCCCGCCTGATTCTGCCTACGCCTCTCTGGGGGAGCAAAGAAATCTGCTATTCGACTCATGTTATCTGTGTTTTCTCTGTTTGTCACAGTCACATTTTGTACTATTGGGGCAAATATTTCCTCCATAGTTTGTGCTAATACCCCTATCATATTATGGTTATTGTCATCCATCAATTGCCTAAAAGCCAACTGGTTTTCTGTGGTTAAAATAGGCATTGTGCTATAACCCACTGACCCTTGGTTATTTGTCATAAACTGATTCGCCCCAGACCCATACCCTAATTGTGGTGATGAATTCGATGTGGAATTGTGTAAACCTGCCATAAAAGATGTTGGCATTCCATAAGAGAAATTTCTGGTTCTATTACCATCGAAACCGGGTGGTCTAGTTAGTGGAGTGGCGAAATGGGTTTGTGTCCCTGATGGTGGAACAAATCCCCCGGGATAACCAATGGTTCCAGTATTTCCTAAGATCGAACTATTAGTTGATATGCCACTTACTCCATTAGTGGCTATATTACTGGTAGAAGATGCAACAGACTGTGCATTCGAAGGGGTCACATTAGACATTCCCATCGAAGCGGATACATTAGTGCCTGTTGTATATGGGGAATTTTGTTCCCCTTGTTGATTGTCAGAACTAGACATCTTGTTCAAACGTTTTCTTCTGGATAAGGGTTGGTTGTTGTTGGTTATTTTACCACTTCTTAGGTTCATAAAACAGCAAACTTATCACTCAGAGGGTCTTTTTATAATGGTTACGTCTCAACAATCTTTATTTCTGTTCTAAATTCCGTAACGTCCAACGATTGGTCCCACCGGGTGTGCCAATTTGTTTACAGTGATTTCTGGTAAACAACCGCTAGTCCTCCAAACTATCGAATAAACTTACTGACTGTTATTCAATTTCTCTGGTAACTCGCATGATCGACTATATTGATCCTAGGACGTGTTGGTCATTAGGGTAACTCTCATGATCGAACTGGTATTCATGGTTAATATTTATAATCTCGTGTAGGTGTTTAACTTATTTCGATTTCTCTCTTAAAGATCTAAAGGTGCGATCAAATAAACGTGCGCGAAACTAAATTGCATGAATAAAGGTTAATTGTAAAGACATGTAAAAATTGCATAAAAGACAAATAAATGACTTCGAATCATGAAAAAGAACAGTTAATGTAAAAGATTCGAAATGTGAAGAAAGCGTTTAATGCAAGAAAACTGTAAAATGGCTTTAAGTGAAAAAGGTGTTCGAAGGATAAAAACTTGAAGATAAAGGCATGAAATGTATAACAGTTTCTGAAATGTAAAGTATTTGAAATGGAAAGAAAGCATTTAAATGTAAGGCATTAGTAAAAAGATTTCGAATAAAAAGACTTTAGATGCAAAAACTTGTAAATGGTATTGATGTAAAAATAAAGGAAAGTACTGGAAATTATAAAGGGTTTTCATTAAATCATAAACATATGGTGTTATCATACGTACATTGCTCTTGCATTCGTTTCCCTAGCCATGTGGTAATTTGAATGTTTACTGAGTTTTTTGTACAATAGATATGACACACGAAATCCTAATGCTAAGACTTCTATTTATACTACTTCGACCATAACGGTCTTGCTATAAGATTCTGCCACGTTCAGAACATGCAGAGCAATGCCTCTCTCTTGCTTCCACGTGTCTTCGAATGCTCCAGCACATATATTTCAAATTTCGAACATCCCGCTTGCATTTGAATTTCAAATGTTTTGGCACTTCTTCGCTTCGAACGCACTTCTTAGACACAACCTTGTTGTCATTTCGAGACTTCTTTGGATATATTCTCATAATTGTCACTCGAAGCTTCAAGCTTTGATACGCCCATTTGAAGCACTGCTTCTACCATTTCGAAACATGACGTTTTGTTTCATTTCGATCGAAACGTCCAATTTACTTTGCTTCTAATAATACTATCAAAATCTTCAGCCAACAACTGGGCTGCTTGGAGTTGGTATATGCTCTATACAAATTGCTTTAGGTCTGTAGGACTCGTGTGTGCAGAGAAGACAGGTCCAATGCTCAAGAATTGAAAAGTTGCAAAAGTTAAGTTTTTCCAAAATGGCAATGGCAACTTTGTGCCATTTATGGAATTAAAGCTTGGACAAAGACCCTTGGGCTTGGATTAAGGCTTTGTCAACTGAGTAAGCATTAAATTATGAAGTGAGAAATAAGTTTGAGACTTGTAAAGCAAGGATTAGGCAGCATAGGTTTTGATCTGAATTTTGTTCTTCATGAAATGGCTTGAAATCAAAGTGAGAAATTGCCAACTTCATCTATTCGATTCTCCCTACTCAAAAATGATCTCAAGGAGTTCTTGGATATTTTGGAAAGCTTGAAATGTGCTCTATAACTCATATTTGAAATGCATTCCAATATTCCTCTTGGAACTAGGTGAAAAATTTCCATGAAGTTGGGTCAAAAACCTGCCTAAATTAGGGCAAAATTTCACTAAGTTATTTTAGTTCATGGGCATGTGTTCATAAAATTATATCTTGAGATCCAAGCATATTTATGGAAAAATGTGTGCATAAAATTTGTATATTTCATGGGGGTCTACAACTTTCATGTTGGGAACTTTATTTGAATCATCTTGTATCATGGTGGAAAATTGGCCTAAAGTTGAGAAAAAATAAGAAATTTTCTATACTTAGAAAAATTTCTAAGTTAAGAAAAATTCAAATTTCAAAATCAAATCTTCAATATTTGATTCCTTGATGAACAAGTTTCATATTTTGACATGTTTTGATGAATTGTGATCCTTGGTATTTGATTTTGACCAAAAAGTCAAAGTTTGACTTTTCAGTATACAATTGACTTTTGATCAGTTGACTGCAAATTTCATCTCTTAATCCAATGAAATTGCAATGTTTTGAACCATGTCATTAGGTCAAGATGATACAATTTAACCATTGAAACCATGCTTCAAATTAATTGGTCATTTTCTAGGTCAAAAATCAGAAATTTCCCTTTCTCAGTCAAAACCCTAATTTTGACCATTTTGCCCTTTTGATGATTTGATCAAATTTCTTGAGGAATTATGGTCCAAACTTGATCAAATGATTCATATGAGTCTAAAATGTTGATGTGGATCAAAAAGTATGAATTTTTACTGTAAATTGGCCATGTTTGACTTTTTCCTCAATACAGTTGATTTTTAGGTCAACTGTCCAAATGACTAATAACAAATGTGACTCAAGGCTTGAAACTTGGCATGAGTAATCTTAGGGGTATACAATGATACTTGAAAGTCATATGAGGCATTGATAGTCCAAAAATATTTGTGTAATCCCAAACCCTAATTTTGGGTTACCAGTGCATGATGAGATGTCTTGAGCTGATCAAACCCTAATCCAGTCTTGAGTCAAAGAAATATTGTGAGAATAATCTTGATAAATGAGAGGGAAAATTTTGGGGTACAACAGCTTCCCCTTTTCAATCTTCTTAAACCTGAAGAGTTAGATTGGCGAGCTTTGCCATTCATGACTCGAAGGTGAAAGATGATTGGACACTAGAGTGCCCATAAATTTGCACTCGACAATGTGTAGTTGAGGGAATGGGCTTAAAGATGCCATTTGAAGAAGTGATAGAATCTTGTCGGAGATGGGCTTGTAGATGCCATCCAAAAATGTTTGTTGAATTGTAAGTTGTAAGCTGAAAGAATGAGTATCAGAACAGAGTCCGTGTTTGGAGCGTGTCTAAACTGTATCTGAAAGTTGATTTTGACTAAGTATCAGATTGGCATCCGTGTCTAGCATGTATCTGTACTGTATCTGAATTCTGAATCTGAATGAGCATCAGAATGGCATCCGTGTCTGGAGCGTATTTGAACTGTATTAAAAGGTTGAATCTGAATGAGTATTAGAATGACATCCGTGTATGGAGCGTGTCTGAACTGTATCTGAATTCTGAATCTGAATAAGCATCAGAATGGCATCCGTGTCTGGAGCGTATCCGTACTGTATCTGAACTTGAAATCTGAATGAGTATCAGAATGGCATCAGTGTCTGGATCGTATCTGTACTGTATCTGAAAGTTGAATCTGAATGAGTATCAGAATGGCATTCGTGTCTGGAGTGTATTCGTACTGTATCATGATTGCATATTGTTAATGGTAGCTGTTAATCTTATCCTGAAAAGGGTAAAATGTTAGCTGAAACACAAAATTATGTTTCATGAAATGTATGATGCAATGTAGTCGCTTTATCAATGTTTATGATATGTGGATGCGATGTATGCGTATGTAACTTGATTTGCTGTATTGCTATATGATTGAGGAAAATAAATCCTTAAATGTTGCTAAGGCTATGTTAAATTTTCATGTCTTGAAGTACTGACGAACTATTGTTGAGAGAAGTAGATTATGTCGTGAGGGCAATGCCATGTACTGCTTGTAAGATCTGTTTGGGGAATCTTGAGAAATTTGACGATTTCTACTGGGGATTAATAAATTGAAATTTGTTCCGCTGGGGATTCATATGACGTACTGTGGGGATTACTTTATGGAATAGCCTAGAGACGTTTTCCTGTCCTTTCAACCTATCAGTAATTGTCTTTATCATTTTGTTTATTTGTAAACAGTAATTATGTTCAAATGTATATGTTCATCAATGAATCATTGGACGCTTTTGCAAACAAAACACAATCATAAAGAAAAGACAAATAGTTTTCGCACTTTCAAAGGGGGATCTTTGTATTGAATTTGAATAAGTATCTTGTACAAAGGAGACAAAATTCTAGTAAGATAATGGTGCCATAAAACAAGAAAAATTTATACAATGAAAGATAGCTATGTGTAATAATCCCATGGGGTTCCCATTCTGCTATAGCCTTCATATCTCCGAATATCTTGTCTATTTGTTGCTTCGTCCGAAGATGATTGAATTGATCTGAAACTCCGAGTTTGTCAGTGGAAGTCAAAGGTTGTCCGTAAGTGATCCGACAGGACATAGCCATACGCTTTAATTCCCTAACTTTTGCCTGGACCGCCCTTTCGGGTTTTCAGTCCACCGGGAAACCCTTTTTTGCCCAAGTTGCCCTTTCGGGTTTTCAACTTGTCGGGTGTACAATTTTTTTTTATTTTATCCCTAATTTTTCCCGAACCTTTTTGGTTCGCCGGGATGCCCTTGTTTTGCCTAGGTTTGTCAACCTAGCGGGTCTCTTATGCGTAGTATCTTTTGACTATGGCCGCGTTCGCAGGGTGTGGCAGGTCGTCGCCATTCATGGTTGTGATGCGGTGGGAGAATTGACTTGAGGTTTTGCATTTGTGTTCGCAAATGTTTCGGTTTAGCAAGAGTCGCCATCGACTTTTTATTTATCCAAAGGAAAGGTCAAAAAGCACATGAAAGACCTTTGAGATGTTTTCTTGGGTTCGGGGGGTAGTTTATGAAAAGGGAAGGTGCTAGCACCCTTTTCATCCATGGTTTTCCATGGGCTCTTAGTTGCTTGTTTTAGATCACTTGCTTTTGCTTTTCAATTGTTTGAAATGGTGCTTTTGTGTGTGATTTTGAAAGTATTTTGAAAAGAGGCCATCATTGTGGCAACCTTTGTAATGATTCTTGTTTGAATGTATACAAAGGTGTATTGTCTTTTGGAAAATGTTTCATTGTTTGAAAGTTTGTTTTGGGAAATGTTTTGAAATTGTATTGTGATGTGTTTTTGAAAATAGCAAGGATGTTTGCAAGTTTTGATCAAGTAACTAAGAGTTGTCTATCCTATCTACCCAAAGATCTTTCCTACACATTTTTAACCCTTTGACAATGTTGTTTTACCATTGCATTTGGTAAACAACCTTGTGTTTGGATGTTAAACGGGACAGGCGCGGGTCATCGTATTGACCATGATAGCAATAGTGCTAAGTATCTTTAGCAATTTTTGAGGGACTAGATTATTTTGTATAGGCAACCAAGATAGCGTCATCGAGGGACGATGATCTTTTGTTTTGATTTTTTTGTTTTGCCAAGATACCTAGCATGCATACCATGGCCATTTTTAAGGCAACAAGTGGGTGAAACCCTAGGGGTGCTTGTGTGCATTGTGTTGTCAATTTCATGCATCTTTATCTTGCATTAAGTCTAGCTATTTGTTTGATTTTGGATTTTTGCATACAAACCCTAATCTTGCTATCATGGCATATTTGAAAGCAATAAAATGCGTAAAAGTAATCTAGGCTATTACAATATTGATATGGGGAGGGGGAAACAAATTTGAATAGGGGATTATTTGCAAGAAATTAAAACCCTAAGATTATTACAACCAAATTGAATTCTTTGTTCAAATAATAAATAAGCAAATATTTAAATAGAAAATTAAATAAATATGCAATATATTATAAATATGCAAAAAATGTTTTTGTATTATTTCATGTATGTAAAAATAAAATATTTAATGTATTAAAAATAAGAAGATAAAAGATTATTTTTATTAAGGGTGGAAACCCTAATTTGTTTTAAAAAAGTATATATATTAATTATATTATTTATATACAATAAAATAAATAACATATATATACAAATGTCAAAAAAAATAAAAATACATTAGAAAAATATTATTTAAGTATATAAATAATAAAAAATAAAAATAAAATATTTTTTTGTGGTATTTACAAGTTTTTTATTAAGAAAATAAAAGTATATTATTTAACAATTATTTCTATGTCCAAAAAATAATAACATAAAATATGAAAATTTATGAAAATATTTTTAGTAATTTTTAATGTTTAGAAAAAATAAAATAAAGTCAGAAATGAAAAAGAAATAGAAAAATATGCAAAAAATAAACAAATGGGCTGAGGGGTGCAAGAAGCAAGTTAGGGGGTGTCAAAAGTAAGAAATAGCCAGGCCCAGCCCACTTGCTTCATCTTCAACCTCTGATCAAACAAAAAACGCGTGTTCCTTGTTCAAATCTGGAAATCCTACATACGTGCTCTAAAGCAAAAACTTGCAACATGAAAGTTATAGAGCATAATCACACGATTCTAACCATGTAAAAAACTTAATCTAACTCTCAAAGACTAGAGAGAATTTCTCTGGCCGTAATTTCTAACCTAGCTTTTTCAAAAAGTTCGTCATTCAAATTCTCCCAACACAGTTAACTTAAATGAAATCTATGCATATGTACAGCTTAAGGGCAATGAGTGGTTTGTGAGATGGAGATGAAACTGCAGAAGCTGCCTTGTTTTGCAAGTTTTTGGTGTTTTGGTGTTTTAGAAGGCTTGAGGACTGGCTAGCTCGTGTTTCTGGCTCAATGTGATATACAAAACTTGTTTTTAATGGTTACAAGACTTGGTTTTATCAGATACCAAAGTTATGTCCCTTTTGCAAGTTTACTTGTTTTTTTTAAGAAAAGAGTGAAGTGATCAAGCAAAGAGCCTGTACAGGCCTCCTTCCTAGCTGCACAAAGTTGTTGTACTTTTCCCTGAGTTTATGGAGTTGGTATGCTGCAAAAAGCTTGGTTCAAGGCTCAAGGGAAACAATTTGACATAAACCCACCTTTATCAAAATGGCATTGTTAGCTTTTTGCCATTTTTAGATTAATTCAATGTGTAAACCTCTATTGATCATAACAATGCCTTAATACATTGAGTTTGCATTCAATTTTAGAGTGTGGAAGGGTTTAGATACCTGCAAGCAAGTACAAACAAAGCTGGACAGAAATTGCAACTTGTAGCAACATGAAAAATGCCATGGATCAAAGTGAAATTTTACCAAATTCAAACCTTAGATTCTCCCTAACCACAAATGATTTTGGAGAGTTCTTGGACATTTTGGAAAGCTTGTAATATGCTCTACAATCCATCTTTGAAATTAATTTTGAGATTCCAAGTGGAACTATGTGAAAAATTGCCATGAAGATAGGTCAAAATCCTGCCTAAACTAGGGCAAAATTTCACTAAGTTAAAAGTTTTTGGACCCTTGTTCATTAAATCATAACTTGAGATCCATGCATCTTTTGGGAAAAACTTTGTGAATAAAAGTTGTAGATTTTGTTGAGGAATACAACTTTAATATTGGAAGTTTTCTTTGAATCCAAATGCATCATGGTGAAAAAGTTGGGCAAAGTTGGGAAAAAATAAGAAAATTTCATAACTTAGAAAATTTCTATGTTTTGAAATTTTTCAATCTTAAACCCTAATTTGCAAAATTGGGTTTCTTGATGAACAAGTTTCATGTTTTGACATATCTTGATGAAAAATGACACTTGGCACTTGATTTTGACCAAAAAGTCAAAGTTTGACTTTTCAGTGTACAATTGATTTTTGATCAGTTGACTGGAAAATTCATCTGTCAAAATAATGCTTTTGAGATCTTTTGAACCTTGTGATTAGGTCAAGATGATGCCATTGAGTCCTTGAATCCATGTTTGAACCCAATTTTCCATTGGCTAGGTGAAAAATCAGAAATTGTCTTTATACAGTCAAAACCCTAAAAATGACCATTTTGCCCTTTTGATGATCTGATCAAATTTCTTGAGGAGTTGTGGTCCAAACTTGATCAAATGGTTCATATGAGCCTATAATGTTGATGTGGATCAAAAATTACGAGGTTTTGACTGTAAATTGGCCACAATTGACTTTTTCCCCAATACAGCTGATTTCTAGGTCAACTGTGCAATTGACTGGGAAAAAATTTGATTCAAAGCTTGAAACTTGGTATGGGCAATTTTATAAGTCCAACATGAAGTATGAAATTCATTTTGAGCATTGGAAGTCCAAAAATCCCTGTGCAAACTCAAACCCTAATTTCAGGTCAACAGTGCAAGGAGATGTCTTGAGCAGAGCAAACCCTAATCCTGTCTGGAATCCAAAGAGTCTTGTGAGGGGAAATTTTGATAAAATGAGAGGGAAAATTTTGGGTTACAACAGCTGCCCCTGTTCAATCTTCTTGAACCTGAAGAGTTAGATTGGCGATTTTGCCTTTCGTGACTCGAAGGTAAAAGAGGATTGGACACTAGAGTGCCCGTAAATTTGCACTCGTCAAAATGTAGTTGAGGGAATGGGCTTAAAGATGCCATTTGGAGATGATTGAATCTTGTTAGAGATGGGCTTAAAGATGCCATCCAAGATTGTTTGTTGAAAATCGGGAGAATGAACATCAGAATGGCACCCGTATCTGGAACGTATCTGAGTTGTATATGGAGATTGGATCTGTATGAGCAAGGGAATGGCGTATATGTATGGAGCATATCCGAGCTGTAACTTCATTTGATTATGAGTGAATATCATAATGACTACCGTGTCTGGAGTGTATCTGTATTGTATCTGAATCTGAAATCTAAATAAGCGACAGAATGACATCCATGTATGGAGCATCTCTGGGCTGGGGAAATGGTTGAATGGGTGACAGAATTGCTACCGCGTATGGAGCGTATCTGGACTGTATCTAAAGTAGAGATCTGTATGAGTAGCAGAATGACTTCCGTGTCTGGAGTGTATCCGTACTGTAACTGGGATCTGAATAAGTGACAGAATGACTTATGTGTCTGGAGTGTATCTGTACTTGAAGTTGATAGTTGAATCTGGATGAGAAATAGAATGGCTTCCGTGTCTAGAGCGTATCCGTATTGTATCTTGACTTTGAACTATGAATGAGTAATAGAAAGACTTCCATGTCTTGGAGTGTATCCATATTGTATCTGAGTAAGAGATTTGAATGAGTAACAGAATTACTGTCGTGTCTTCGAGTGTATCTGTACTGTATCTTAAATCTTTGAATATTTGTTAAAGGTAGCTTTTAATCTTATCCTGAAAAGGGTAAAATGTTAACTGAAACACAAAGTTATGTTGCATGACATGTATGATGCAATAAAATGTGTTTTATCAATGTTCATGATATATGAATGTAATGTATGCGCATGTGAGCTGATTAGCTGTCTTGCTGAGGAAAATAAATCCTTGATAGCTGGAGATAATAAAATCCTTGACTGTTGCTGGGGAAAGTAAATCCTTGACCGATGTTGGGGATTCCAAAATCCTTGATTGCTAAGGATGACAAATCCTTGGACCACTGTTGGGGATAGAAAACCCTTGGCAACTTGTGGGGGTTAACAAGAACTTTGACAAACTCTGCGGGGATATAGGAATCCATTAAGTCTGCTTGAGAAACCTGCTTAGGGAATCCAAAGAACTTTGATGACTATGGCTGGAGATTATACCATGGGAATCCTTACTCAGCTGGGGAATAAGGAAACTCTGATGACCTCTAATGGGGATTAGGTGAAAGAAAACCTTGATCTGTTTGGAGAATAAGGAAGATTTTGATGGCTTCTACAGAGAACTAAGAATGAGAATCTTCGATCTTCTGGGGAAATTTGAAAACTTGGGGGCTTCACTGGAGAAGTGAGAATGAGAATCTTTGATCTGCAGGGGATTAAAAAAATCTGACAAACTCACGCTGGGGAGTTATGAAAACTTAGGTAACCTTACTGGGGAATCGAGAATGAGAATCTTCTATCTGCTATGGGAAAATAAATCCATGGGGACTTCAAACTGGGGAGTTAAAAACTCTGGGGAATGGCCATACTGCTGGAAAGTAAGTTCAAGATCCTGGGGGAAGAGATTTATTCATGTTTGGAAAAAGTTCAAGAGTTTGGGTTGTATGCAAATCTACTGGGGAATTATTCTTAGTTGGGGATAAAAAGTTAGCTATTATCTGGTTGATTCTCAGACTTTAAGATAACTTGCTGGAGAAACCGGAGAAACTGAATGGTTTCTGCTGTGGATTGGTAGTTGGGAACTTGACTTCGCTGGGGAAGAAGGTTTCATCTTTGCTAGGAATTTAAGACCCAAAGCTTTTGCTCCGCTAAGGATTTTAACTCTGATGAGAATTAAAAGTTTGAAATATGACTCCGTCGGGGATCGAGAGTTTGAAGTTTTGACTCTGGTGAGGATTTTGAAATTTAATTCTGTTGGGGATATGTATTTCAAATGTGGTAGCTCCGATGGGGATCCAGATGATGTACTGTAGGGGATTTCTCTCGGAATAGCCTAAAGACGTTTTCCTATACTTTCAACCTGTCAGTAATTATTCTTTCACATTTCGTTTATTTGTTAAATAGTGATTATATTCAAATGCATATGCTCATTTAATAAATCATTGGACATTTTCAAATAAAACATAAGTGTAAAGAAAAAGGAAAAGGCAAATAGTTTTATGCGCTTTGAAGTATCTTTGTATTAACTTTGTGTAAATATTTTGTACAAAGGAGACAGACATCCTAGTAAGAGAATGTTGTCATAAAAATTGAGAAAAATTCATACAAAGAAAGATGGCTATGTGTAAAAATTCCATGGGGCTCCCATCCTGCTACAGCCTTCATAACTTTGGATATCTTGTCCATTTGCTGCTTCGTCCGACGATGATTAGATTGATCAGAAGCCCGGAGCTTGTCTGTGAAGAGATTGTCCTTAAAGTGATCCGACGAGACATAGTCATACGCTTTAATTCCCTAACTTTTGCCTGGACCGCCCTTTCGGGTTTTCTGTCCACCGGGAAACCCTTTTTTGCCCAAGTCGCCCTTTTGGGTTTTCAACTTGCCAGGTGTACATATTTTTTTGTTTATCCCTAATTTTTTCCTGAACCGCCCTTTCGGGTTTTCGATTCACCGGGATGCCCATTTTTGCCCAAGTCGCCCTTTCGGGTTTTCAACTTGTCGGGTCGTTTATGCGTAGTATCTTTTGACTATGTCTGCCTTCGCAGGGTGTGGCAGGTCGTCACCGTCCATGGTGGTCAGGATCATTGCCCCACCAGAAAAGATGTTTTTGATCACAAATGGTCCTTCGTAAGTAGGAATCCATTTACCCCTGGGATCACTTTGCGGCAAGATGATCCGCTTGATTACAAGATCCCCGACTTGATATACCTGGCGCCTGACTTTCTTATTGAAGGCCTTGATCATACGTTTCTGATATGCCTGACCATGGCAAACAGCAATAAGTCACTTTTCATCAATCAAGTTATGTTGATCAAGCCGGGTCTGAATCCAATCGTCTTCACTCAAACCAGCATCCTTCATGATTCTCAAGGAAGGAATCTGAACCTCGATAGGTAAAACAGCTTCCATGTCGTATACCAAAGAATAGGGTGTTTCCCCAATTGATGTACGCGCCGTGGCACGTTATTCGTGCAGAGCAAACGGTAACATCTCATGCCAGTCCTTGTAGGTGGCTGTCATATTTTGTATGATCTTCTTGATATTTTTGTTCGCAGCTTCGACAACACCGTTCATCTTCAGCCGATAGGGAGATGAATTGTGATGTTGAATCTGGAACTGTTCGCACAGAGCGGTGATCATAGTGTTGTTCAAGTTTGTACCATTGTCGGTGATGATCCTTTCGGGGATACTGTACCGGCAAATGAGGTTCTGCTTGATAAAGCGGGAAACAACATTCTTTGTAACGGATGCGAAGGACGCTGCTTCGACCCATTTCATGAAGTAATCAATGGCCACCAGGATGAAACGGTGTCCATTGGATGTTGTAGGCTTGATCTCTCCAATCATGTTGATTCCCCACATTGTGAATGGCCAAGGAGTTGTTAAGACATTGAGAGGAACTGGAGGTATATGTACCTTGTCAGCGTAGATTTGACATTTGTGACAAGTACGGGAATGTTGATGGCAGTCAGCTTCCATGGTAGACCAGTTATAGCCTGCCCGCAGAATCTTCTTAGCCATCGTATGTCCGCTCGAGTGGGTGCCGAAGGTACCATTGTGCAATTCAACCATGATCTGTTCAGCTTCAACCTTGTCTACACAATGGATTAGAATGCAATCACAATTGGGCTTGTATAGGATACCATTGCTCAAGAAGAACTTAGCTGAGAACCTCCTTAGAAACTTTTTGTCGTTGACTGAAGCTCCTTCAGGATATTCTTGTGCTTCGAGATACCTTTTGACGTCATGAAACCACGTTCGGTCCACTACTCCTTCGGTATTAATCTCGTGACAATGTGCAGGTTCGTCCATACTTTCAACGGTGATTTGAGGAGCCTCATTATCCCAGTTAAGTTTAAACATGGATGACATTATAGCTAGCGCATCCGCTAACTGATTCTCTTCTCGCGGGAAGTGCTCGAAGGTAATCTGCTCAAAATGTGATAACAATTTCAGGACATGTTCTTTGTAAGGGATGAGGTTTGGATGTTTAATATCCCACTCTCCTTTGATTTGACTGATAACCAAAGCGGAGTCCCCAAATACGATCAAAGATTTGATTCCCAAGTCAATAGCAGCCTTGAGACCAAAGATACAAGCTTCATACTCGGCCATGTTGTTAGTGCAGCTGAAGTAGAGTCTGGAAGTGAAAGGTGTATGGAAACCTTCTGGAGAGATAAGTACCGCGCCGATACCGTTCCCAAGTGCGTTGGAGGCACCATCAAAGTACAGGGTCCATCGGGATCCTTGTTCAGGTTCGTCATACGGTCTGTTCTCTTCAATGTTGCTCAAAGTCATGATATCCTCGTCGGGGAAGTCGAATCTCATGGATTGGTAATCTTCGACAGCTTGATGGGCCAGATGATCGGCTAGCACACTCCCCTTTATAGCTTTTTGGGTTGTGTATTGTATATCATACTCGGTGAGGATCATCTGCCATCTTGCTATTCTTCCGGATAGAGCAGGCTTCTCAAAGATGTACTTGATCGGATCCATCTTATAGATCAGCAAAGTGGTATGTGTCAACATATACTTCCTTAGCCGGCGAGCAGCCCATACCAAAGCACAACAAGTTTTCTCGAGCAGTGAGTAGCGAGTCTCAAAGTCGGTAAACTTTTTTCTAAGGTAATAAATGGCATGCTCTTTTCGGCCAGACTCGTCATGTTGGCCCAGTATGCACCCCATTGAATTCTCTAGGACAGTCAGATACATGATTAGCGGCCTTCCTTTGACGGGAGGCATCAAGATAGGAGGTTCTAGTAAATACTCCTTGATTTTATCGAAAGCAACTTGACAATCATTATTCCATTTAACCACCTGATCTTTCTTCAACAGCTTGAAGATTGGCTCACACGTAAATGTTAGGTGAGAAATGAACCTTGCAATGTAGTTTAGGCGTCCCAAGAAACCTCTGACCTCCTTCTTGTTAGAACATAGTTTGATTCTACAACCCTCAATTAGAGTTTTGATGATAACAAAATATAAGAATAAATAAATTGTAAGATTTATATATAAGACATATATGCAACTTAAAATTATGTTGTGTATTTATAGAAACTCTGATGGAATCAGCATCAGAAGATCAGTATCAACATCAGCATCAGAAGATATGTCAGCATCAGAAGATCAATAACATGTGCTACACGCTGAAGTTACCAGATCATACGCTGAAGCCTGATGACCAGAATCTGCGCATAAAATACTCTGACTCTGATCAAGATCCTTACCAAGTCATCAGCACTCAGAAGCTTCAGAATAAGTTAAAGCCAAGAACACTCAGATTACCATAAGCAGAGAACACTCTGAAGCGTTACTAAGCATTCAAGACAGAGTAATTACCAACGGCTTTATTCCAAGAAAAGATCTTCTCAAAAAGGAAAGAACGTTATTATCATTGAAAGTGATTAATGGACAACAACGTATCTTTTCCTTGGCTATTTAAACAAGTCTGTGTGAGAAAAGAAAAGGCTAATAATCTTCACGCACGCACTCATACAATTTGCTAAGCTTTCAAGCCACGCCTACTCAAAAGCATTAGCAATCCAGTTTTCATTCTAAGCTTAAATTTGTGTATTATCACAGTTGTGGTATACTGTTTTATTAGAAAACATCAAACACACAATTGTTCAATTATTTGTAAAGAGATTTCCTTGAGATAAACCGATTTGTGGTTATACTCAAGAAGGCTTTAACAGTTGTTAAAGTAGTTGTGTAATCAGTTGATTATAGTGGATTAAGACCTCGTTGGAGAGAGGCGAAATCACCTTGACGGGTGGACTGGAGTAGTTTGAGATCAAACGAACCAGGATAAAAATACAGTGTTGGTTAAGCTTTCGTTTTAAGATTTACAATTCAACCCCCCTTCTTGTGTTTTTCACATCTTCAATTGGCATCAGAGCGCCTGGTTCTGAGCTTATAACACTTAACCATGTCAGTACAAGATCCAACATCAGAAAAACACAATGGCAAGACCACATCAAAACATCAGCAATGACAACAATGAAGAAAGAGACAAATTCAGTGGCAAACCTCCAGTCTTTGATGGAGAGAACTTTGACTACTGGAAAGACAGAATTGAAAGTTTCTTTCTGGCCCATGATGCTGATCTGTGGGACATGGTGACTGATGGATACACGCACCCAGTGGATGGAAGTGGTCAGAAGATTGACAGGAAAGCAATGTTTGATCAGTAAAAGCGCGAGTTTAGAAATCATCACAAGGCCAGAACAATTCTTCTCAACGCCATCTCTTATTCAGAATATGAAAAGATATCAAACAGAGACACTGCAAAGAATATGTTTGACTCTTTGAGAATGACGCATGAAGGCAATATTCAAGTCAAAGAAACCAAAGCTCTTGCACTCATTCAGAAGTATGAGGCATTCAAGATGGAAGAGAGTGAATCAATAGAAACTATGTTCTCAAGATTTCAAATTCTGGTTGCTGGTCTCAAAGTTCTTGACAAAGGGTATTCTACTGCTGATCACGTTAAGAAGATCATCAGAAGCTTTCCAAAACAATGGAGGCCAATGGTCACAACGCTTAAGCTAGCCAAGGATATCAACAAAATCTCTCTGGAGGAACTTGTCAGCTCCCTCAGAAGTCACGAGATAGAGCTAGAAGCTGATGAACCTCAAAATCAAGGTAAGCCATTAGCTTTAAAATCTAACAGAAAATCTGACTCTAAAGTTTTGCAGGCTGTGGAAGAAACCTCTGATGGGTCCTCATCATAAGAAGATGAACTATCTCTCCTCTCCAGAAGGGTGAACCAACTGTAGAAGCAGAGGCAAAGGAAGTTCAGGAATCCCAGAAGATCAGAGAATCAGAATGAATCTTTCTCCAGATACAGAAGGTCAGAATCCTCCTCTAGACACAAGATCTGAAGGTTCTTCAGGAAACAGAAAGCCAAACAACAAAGACATCATTTTCTATGAATGTAACGAGCAAGGGCACTAGAAAAGTGATTGCCCAAAGCTTTAGAAGGAAAAGCCAAAAAAGAAGTTTGGCAAGGAAAAGAAGAAAAGTCTCATGGCTACATGGGATGATTCTGACACATCTGAAGCTGACTCAGAATCAGATGATGAAAAAGAAAACATAGCTCTCATGGAAAACATAACAGAAGATAGTGAAGCTTCTGAGTCAGACTCTGAATCAGATACAGAAGAGGTATTCCCTGACTTTGCTATAAACTTTACTAAGGTTGAACTAGCTGAAAGCCTTAATGAAATTTTGGAAAGATATCAGCAGATCATAGTCAAATTCAGAAACCTGAAAAGGAATCTTGCTTCTGACTCTGATAAGACTGAGTGTCTCAAATTGGAGAATTCTGAGTTAAAAGATAAAATTTCAAAATTAGAAAATCTATTGCAAAACTCTCAAAAGGAAACAATCCCTGAAACTCCCAGCAGTGCTGATGAGATTATCAAGGAGTATGATCACAGCTTTCAGAAGTTTCTAGCTAAAAACATAGATAGAAGCAAAATGGCTTCAATGATCTATGGAGTTAGCAGAAATGGCAGAAAAGGAATAGGATACCAAGGTAAGGTACCTACACCAAAAATTCCATGGATTTAGTTATAAAACGTACTCCACTTGATTCACACTTTATATATGGGCACACACATGACATCAAATATACAAGTAGTAATTATTCTGTCAAACCAACATTCAACCAGAGTTTTGGTAAAACTAACAAATCAGGACCCAAGAAAATATGGGTACCTAAGGATAAAATAATACATGTGGTAGATATCTTTAGCAGCAAAGAAGAAACACCAATCATGGTACCTGGACTCTGGCTGCTCACGACACATGACGGGAAGAAGGCATATGTTCCAAAGCCTGGAACTTAAGCCTGGAGGCCACGTAGGTTTTGGAGGCAATCAGAGAGGAAAGATCATTGGCTCTGGAACAGTAGGTAATGGAAATCTTCCCTCTATAAGTAATGTGTTATTAGTAGATGGATTAATGCATAACCTGTTATCCATAAGTCAATTAAGTGATAACGGTTATGATATAATATTCAATCAAAATTCATGCAAAGATGTTAGTCAGAAAGATGGGACTATCCTATTTAATGGAAAGAGGAAAAATAACATTTATAAAATCAAACTTTCTGAACTGAAAAGTCAGAATGTAAAGTGTCTTCTGTCTATTAACAACGAGCAATGGATCTGGCACAGAAGATTGGGACATGTTAGTATGAGAAGAATATCTCAGATTAACAAACTCAATCTGGTCAGAGGACTTCCTAACCTGAAGTTCAATTCAGATGCTCTTTGTGAAGCATGTCAGAAAGGCAAGTTTGCAAAACCAGCTTTCAGATCTATGCCGGACAGGTCCCTCACAGTTTATTGCTACCTAAAGGGTATTTCCCAGATCCGGGTTAGGATCTATGAAACTCCGATGCAAGCCCACAATATTAAAGCAAACAAAGCATACAATTGAAAACATAGAATGATCTAATCCTAAGGTACACCTCACTTATTAAGATATCCCCAGTAGAGTCGCCAGTTCTGGTCATCAGTGGAAATAGAACTGACTGTTTTAAAATGCTAGTTCGCGAAATGTCGCGGTAAGCAAGAGTCGCCACCGTCTTTTATTTTCTCCAACAAGGAAAGGACAAAAGCACAACAAAATTCCTTTTCGAGATGTTTCTCGGTTCGGGAGGTAGATTATAGAAAGGGAAGGTGTTAGCACCCTTTCTATATGTGGTTATCCACGGGCTCTTAGGTACTTGATCATTATGTTTTCAAAAATGTTTGCTTTTCTTTGTGATTGTGGGTTTTGAAAAAAGTTTGTTTGAAAAACTTCGTCTTGACTCTTGTATCAGTCCTCAAGAGTGTATGAAGTATTGTTTGAAAACTTTTGTTTGAAAAGTGTAAGTGCGAAAAGTTGTTTTTGTTTTTGAAAGAGCAAGTACCCGGGAGAAATCTACCTACTCTAAGGAATTAGGCTGTGTAAATGTCCTTTAGACAGTACTATCCCACTATTGAGAAGTAGGTAGAACCGTCGTTGGAGTTATTCGGGTCAATTCGATTATAGGGACATGTGTGGTCACCAAAGCAATAGTAGGACGCCTTAGCGGTAACCCTAATGTCCTAGATCCTTTTTTATCCGAGGCAACCGTTCCGAGGCAACTTTTGATCTTTAGATAGGAGGGAGACCTCTAAAACACCCTATACTCAATGACCACCTCGAGGCAACCAAGTGAGGCGTACCCTAGGAGTGGCATGTGCATGTGTGTCAGATTTCATGTTTATATTATCTTTGCACATGTATCATTGTGAGCTACGAGTTAATTTTATTTTTTAGGCAAGTCTTGTCATGCATAGTTAACAATTAATAATTGTGCGGAAAATAAATTGTGGAAAGTAAATCTACGCTATTACAAGGCGTCCGGTATTTACATCGCCAAAAACATAACCCTTGAAAAGTAAATGCGGGAAATTAAAGAAAGCGATAAAAGTCATAATTATCTATTACATTCTCAGAGCAGTTACATAAATATGATCAAAATAATAAAGCGTGAAAAGAAATTAAATCGGGGACGTCCTTAGGGTTTTGACCCTTTTTGAGAAAAGAATGGATTTTGGTCTTTTTTGCATTTAATTAATATTAAATATAATTTACTAATTAATTAATTAATTAAAAGAAAAAAAAGTATTTTTTATGTTTTTTATGTTTTTTATGAAAATAAAAATAAAATAAAATAAAGTCAAAAGTTAGTAAAACCTAATTCTAATTTATTTATTTATTATGAAAAAGTCAAAATTAACCTAATTAAACTAAATTAGTTTGTTAGTATTTATTTACAAAAATAATAAATTAATAGTGAATTTAATAAATAATAATAATAATAAAAATATTTACATTTTTAATTGTCTGAATTTATTATGTAAAATATTAATTAAGTTAATTAAGTAATAATAATAATAATTAATAATAATAATTAGTAAAAGAAAATAAAAAGAAAATTATGAAAGAACCAGGGGGTGTTGGGCCCTTAGGAGGTTAATTAGCAATTCTGGCCCATTAAGCTACCAAGCCACGTTTGACTTTCTGGATCAGGTGCACGTTCATTGATTGGGAGTACCATGAACACTCACGTTTGGCCTTCAGATCTGCTTTGCCAGCCACTTGGCGTTTGGATGAGTGGAGGCATATGATGAACCTGCCTTTGGAACCTGCACGTGATTAGGTGAAGAAACACAACAAATAATGGTTTTGGGTGGACCTGGGAATCGAACCCAGGTCCCAATGATCAACGTCCAGCGCACCAACCACTAGACCACTTGCTTGCTTTTGTTATAATAATAAGAGGTGAATATAATATACCAAAAATACCAATTATGCTAGACCTAACAAAAATACGCGCGCTATTTGAATTGGCTAATCATGGATCAGCACGTCATCGTCTTTCTCATATGTCCTGTAAAGGCAAAGTTAGATAGCGGGGGTTTTTAACCCCCACAACCTGCAAGGATGAAAAATAGCGAATAGTAGTGTGATTTATATAAATGTTTCGCGAGTATGGCGTTAGGTTCGTATGGATGCAACGGTTTCAACCATGGGTATTAGAGGCTCCAATTTTTCTTGGATAATAAAGCCCCAAAATCAAAGCTTAGGAACCCTAGAATTTGTCAATGGTATCTTTTGATTTAGGGCTCCATAATTCAATTAACCTGTGCCAAAAGCTTCGTACAGTTCCTATTAACACAAAACAATCAACAAAATATGTCAAATGCACATGAATAATGAGATGCGATTCTGAAAAAAAGTTCAAACCGTGAAACTGTTCTTGTGTGTATCTGGAGCTTTAAGGCTTGATTTTGATTGCAAAAGGTCCCTGGGAGTTCCTGCAAGGTATTAGAAACAAGAAAAAGCTTTGAATCACGTTAGAATGTGGAAATCAGTTTTCAAATTTCTTTGATTTTTTTCAATGTTGCTTATGGCTTTCTTGCAACAAAATCACGTCCAATGCATTAGGTTTAGGTTGTGTACTTATAGTAGAATGAAACTAGGTTAAATCCTTGAGCAAAGATCCATGGAATGATGGTTTCAATATTTGATTTTCAATCATATATTTTTGAATCTTTTTTATTGGAAAATCTTGCCAAACTTGGAGATTCTTGTCCCCTTGATGTGCACACGAGTTTGCCAGCTCTTTTAGGTCATATTTGCTTCATGAAAAGATTGAAAAACCATATCTTGATATTTACTACAATTTAAATTAATTAAATGAATTAAAATTGATTAAAAATCCAATTAATTAATAAAAAATAAGAAAATAAATCAATTTAAGCTTGATGGGTCGTGCATAGGCCTATGAGACTTGATTGAGCCATTGAAAACCCCAAATTCCTTGAAAGAACCAAAACCCTAATTTTGACTGGCTTAGGAGGCATTTGGACTGTGCAACCCTTGAGAAATCTTGAACCATTTGAAGATGATTCTTGACAAATCTTGAGGAATATGGGAGGGCAAATTTTGGGGTACAACAGTTGCCCCTGTTCAATCTTCTTAAACCGGAGGATGTAGATTGGCTTGCGTGCCTTTCGTGATCCGAAGGTGGAAGATGATTGAACACTAGAGTGCCTAGAAATTTGCACTCGCATAGTGTGGTATCAGCAATGTGACGTCGGGAATGGGCTTACGGATGCCATTTGGAGAGATGGTGGATAGGAGGATGGGCTTATAGATGCCATCTAGAGATGTGACAGAATCTTGTCGGGAATGGGCTTATAGATGCCATTTAGAAATGTAATGGGTAGTTGTGGAGATGGGCTTAAAGATGCCATCCAGGGGTGTCGATCGCGTAAGAGATTCCTTAGCGAGAACTTGCGTACTGGAGAAAGAAAGGTAATTTTCCTGTCTGGTTTCAGGTGTTGATCTTCAAACTCTTCATGTAGATACTTTCCTGGCTAGATACAGGTATAGATCTACAATCAATCGCTCACAGATATGCCCTGGCTAGATACAGGTATCGAATCTAGAACTTCAAAAGGTTGATCGAGATAGCTTTCCTGGCTGGATACAGGCGTAGACCTCTAATCAGTCGCTCACAGATATGCCCTGGAATTTCAAAAGGGTTGATGGGTTGTCTCTACTGACAGATTATCTCAGAAAAATCTTTAGGAATCGATTTAACTGAACCAGGGGAGGTTTTGTCTTCTTTGACGAGTTGATTCTTTTAACGGGTTATCTTCATGGACGGGCTGCTTTCATTGACAGGTTGTCTTTACTGACTGATTGTCTTCATTGACAGGTTGTCTTCAACGACGGGTTGTCTTCAACGACGGGTTGTCTTCAATGACGGGTTGTCTTCAATGACGGGTTTGCATCAGAAAAATCTTTAGGAATTGATTTAACTGGATTTGTCTTCTTTGACTGGACTAGCGTCAGAAAAATCGATTTAACTGGATTTGTCTTCTTTGACTGGATTTGTCTTCTTTGACTGGATTTGTCTTCTTTGACTGGATTTAGAGTTTAACTGCATCTTTCCTGAAAGGTAAAGGTCAGTCATATGCAATGCATGATATGGATCGAGCGATGATGTTCTCAACATAAATGAGATTGTATGATATGATGCGTATATGCATGTATCATGATGTATGACAATGTGATGTTTATGAATGTATCTTCGTCTGATAAAATAAATCCTTGACGAATGCCGGGAGCTTGTTAAATCCTGGGCTGATGTTGAAGAGTGGAGTTCTTCGTCTCTGCTGGGGATGATGAACAAAGATGATTGCAAGAATAAACCGGTAGGAGAAGATGACTTCGTTGGGGAATAAACTTGGTGAAGAGATTACCCTGCGGGGAATTACTCTGTGGGGAAGAGATGTTCTGCCGAGAATTTAACGATAACTCTGCTGGGGATTCCGTTGATAAGCTCTGTTGGAGAATTTGATGAACTCCGCTGGGGATAGGAAGAACTTCGCTGAGGACGGTCTTTCCGTTGCAATTGTTGAGGATAACCCAGTTAGACTCTTGTGGGGATAACCTCTGAATATGGCTGGGGAGAGATATTTGTACTCTGCAGGGGATAAGCTTCCAGGATCTACTGGGGAGATGGTTCTACTCTCCTGGGGAAACTTTTTGGACTGCACTGGGGAAATGGCTCGAGCGGGGTGTCTGTATTCCGCCGGGGAACAATCTTATATTTCTGTCGAGGAATATTAAGACTGACGGGGATGCTTGCTGAGGAATATCTATATACCCTGCTGCAGAATTTTAAGATCTTCTGGGGATATCCAACTTCCTTAAGGCTGACAGTAGACTAACTCTGCTTGGGAGAGTGTTGCTGACTTGCTAGGGATACTGTTCCTTTTTAGGGCTGATGGGAGACCAACTCTGCTTGAGGAGAGAATTGCTTACTCTGCGGGGAGTGAAGGGATCTTGGTCATGTTCTTCAGCTGAACATACCTTGGTACCTGGAGGACAGAGCAGCCTGTACAGTTTGGACAACTCTTATTGCCCCAGCTTTTATGGGAGAAGGTATTTGTGGAGGTGCTTGGTGACTGCCGATTTGACAAATCTTCTTCTGGTAGGCAAGTGACGAGATGTCGGGACATAGTCGTACGCTGTGATCCCTAACTTTTTCCTGGACCGCCCTTTCGGGTTTTCAGTCCACCGGGATACCCATTTTTTCCCAAGCCGCCTTCTCAGGTTTTCGACTTGCCGGGTGTACAAATTTTTCTTATTTTCATCGCTTATTTTTTCCCGAACCCTTTTGGTTCGCCGGGAAGCCCTTATTTTGGCCTAGGCCAGTCGACCTAGCGGGTCTTTGATTAGGCGCAGTATTTTTTGACTATATCCACGCTCTCAGAATGTAGGGAGTTGTCACTGTCGGTAATGTTGTGTTGCCAGACTACCAGAAGATGTTTGATCGTGCAAGATTCGTCGCTGGAATTCATGTCCAATGCCCCAAGTGATTCAGGCGGAGATTTGCCCCTGGCTATTTGGCATTTGAGAGATTCTCTGAATCTTGACTTAACTGCCCCAGATGATGGACAATGATCATGTCTGCCCCTTGGTTGGAAGTGTTTTTCCATTCGATGTGACCTTTTTGTTGAGAAGATTTTTGTTCACAAGATATTCATCGTGCGAATTTCTATGCTGTTTGAACAAATAGTCATATGCAAATAATGTTATATTAAAAATGCAAAGCTTATGTCTGTCTTGATGTTTTTGAAAATGCATTTTTCAGTAAAACAAACAAATTTTGTAAAATGTGATGTCAACTCAAGATTTTACAGTGATCCCTACAGGAGTCAGGATACCTTTTGTAACAGTATGCTTTCGAACTAACCCATGCTTCAACTAGGACTTTTTTAGGGTTGTAACGTGGCCTGGTTCACGGTTTAAGAAACAAAGGATAAAGGCTCAAATTTTATTTGTACCCACCCGTTCTTCGTGATGTTCTTCGATCCTAAACTCAGTCAATCGTGTGTTAGATCCTGTTTGAGCCTTTGCTCTGACATTCCGGTGATGGTTCGGATACTGATAGTTTATTTTAAATAGGCAGTCATTTCTTTTTTTGTTGAGGGTTTGTAGGACCTCTTTCTTTTTTATTTCATTATCCCTATTTTTGCATGAACTGTTTCTTTTTGAATTTACAGTCAGCGGGATGCCCCAGTTTTGTAAGTCTCCTTCATAGGTTTTGACTTAATGAGCTTTTATTTCTGAGAGATAATGACTGCATGTCTTTATGATTATTCGGAACCATCACTGTCTTTTGTTTTGGAAGGACTTCTTTGGTGCCCTTCGTTGTGCACCTGGATCAACTGAGAGAACTACCCTTCCCCAGGTTATGATTAAGGGTTTTAATTTTTTGAAAAGAAAAACTCTAACTTCTTTGGCTCAGAGGGGTTGACGAGGGATTATCTTCCTTATAACTCCAGTGTTTAGGATTTGAAACAATTCCTGTACCTCATCAGCGGGGTTTGTCCAAAAGCATACTGTAAAGATCGTGGTATCGTTTTCGTCATCCTCCCTCAAAAGGCTTAGAATTTTTAATCGAGAGTTGAATCATCACAAAAATGAAAGCAATTTTAAGCATAGTGAAAACAATTACTTCAAAACAGACACGTGTAATGCATTAATGAAATAAGAGAGTTGGACATGATAATTGTTTGAATAAGCAAAGAAAGATACAACTTCAGAATTCAAATGAACAAAAATCTCTCAATCCTAGCCATGTTTTGGCAAGGGAGCAGTGATCACATTGGGAGCCTCGGGCGTCTCGAACTCGACCTCCTTTGCATTGATTAGGTCCTGAACCTTGTTCCTCAAAGTCCAACAATCATCTGTAGCATGCCCCGGGCTGTCAGAATGATAAGCGCGGCGGGCGTTGGGGTTATACCTTGAAGGTGTCTTGTTGGGATTCTTAGGAGGGTCCCTTAGAGTTACCAAATTGGTCTTCAGCAACTGTGGCAATATCTGGGACAAGGTCATGCTGAGGGGAGTGAATTGCCTTCTAGGTCTCTCTTCCCTTTGTTGGTTGCGATGTTGAGGAGCACTGGCTGGTTTTGAAATAACTACCGCGTTGACATCTTGGCGGTGTTCGGACCTATTCTGCCCTCTTGAACCATAGACAACACTAGATTCTTTCTTGAATGGTTTTTTCTCAGTGTTCGAGGAGTCACCCTTCTGTATCTTCCCAGACTTGATGCCAGCTTCTATTCTCTCACCAGTCAAGATAAGGTCTGTAAACCCAGCAGAAGAATTCCCAATCAGATGGTTGAAGAACGGACCAGACAGGGTCCCCAGAAACATATCAACAAGCTCACGGTCAGTTAAAGGTGGCTTCACCCTTCCAGCAAGGTCTCTCCACTTTTGGGCGTACTCTTTAAATCCTTCACCCGTCCCTAGTGACATACCCTGGAGTTGGGTACACGTAGGAGCGAGGTCAGAATTATACTGATACTGCTTATAGAACGCAGCAGCCAAGTCCTCCCAGTTACGAATACTGGCTCCATCCAGCTGATAGAACCATTCGAGTTGAGTCCCTGAAAGACTATCCTGGAAGAAATGGATCCACAAATTTTTGTCAGCCGTATAAAGTTGGATCTTCCTTACATACGATCGGAGGTTCAGCTTAGGACAGGAAGCTCCGTCGTACTTTGCAAAGGAAGGCGCCTTGAACTTGTGGGGAATCACAACCCCAGAGGACAGACCTAGATCTTCGAAGTCCAGACCGGGTACCTTTTGTATCTCCATAGCGCTTAACCGGTCTTCCAGTTGTTTGTACTTATCCTCAGCAGGAGGATACTGTTCTTCGTCATAATCCGTCTCGTTGTTGGAGACCACGGGACTAGGAACCCTTCTCTCTTGGGGACTGTCTTTGCCTACAGATGAGGTAGTCATCTCAGAGGGGATAGACTATACAGAAACCTTTGCTCCAATCGCCAGGTTAGAATCTATCAGACTCTTAATCTCATTTGATGTTAATAAAGGCATCACTCTGTATCAGATGGATGTTAAGAGTGCATTCTTAAATGGCTATATAGAAGAAGAGGTATATGTGCACCAACCCCCTGGTTTTGAAAGTTCCAAAAATCCAGAATATGTTTTCAAACTAAAGAAGTCACTCTATGGTGTGAAACAAGCTCCCAGAGCTTGGTATAAAAGACTAAGTAACTTCCTGTTAGAAAAGGAATTCACCAGAGGGAAAGTGGACATAACTCTATTCTGTAAGACAATTAAGAATGACCTGTTTAGTATGTCAGATTTATGTTGATGACATCATATTTGGATCTACTAAACCTTCTCTGGGAAGAAAGTTTGCTAAATGTATGGAGGCAGTATTTGAGATGAGCCTAATGGGGGAACTGAAATTCTTTATGGGCATTCAGATTAATCAAACCCCAGAAGGAACTTACATTCATCAGAGCAAATATGTCAGAGAACTTCTGAAGAAATTTGATCTCTCAGAATGTAAGCCATCAAAGATTCCAATGCATCCCACGTGCATTCTGGAAAGAGAAGAGGTAAGTAAAAAGGTAGAACAGAAGGTCTACAGAGGTATGATTAGTTATCTTCTATATCTGACGGCTTCAAGGCCTGACATTTTATTTAGTGTTTGCATTTGTTCTAGATTCCAATCAGATCCTAGAGAATCTCACTTAACAGCAGCTAAGCGAATTTTCAAGTATCTGAAAGGTACTACTAATCTGGGTTTGTTTTATAGAAAATCAAGTGATTACAGCTTAGTAGGATACTGTGATGCTGATTTTGCTGGAGACAGAGTAGAACGTAAAAGTACTTCTGGAAGCTGCCAGTTTCTAGGAGAAAATCTGATCTCATGGTCCAGCAAAAGATAATCCACAATTGCTCTATCAACAGCAGAAGCTGAATACATAGCAGCAGCTGGATGCAACACACAAATGCTCTGGATGAAAAGTCAACTTGAGGACTTCCAGATATTTGAGAGTAACATTCCTATCCTCTGTGACAATACTTCTGCTATTTGTCTTAGTAAGAATCCTATTTTGCATTCTAGGGCTAAGCATATAGAAATAAAACATCATTTTATTAGGGACTATATTCAGAAAGGGATTTTAAATTTTAAATTTTAAATTTATTAACACAGACCATCAATGGGCTGATATTTTCACAAAACCACTTTCTGAAGATAGGTTCAACTTCATTCTGAAACATCTCAGCATGAAGCTCTGCCCAGAATAAAATTGTTTTGATTCCATATATTAACCTTCAGAACTTTGTTTATTTTTTTGTGAACTACTGATCAATCTTTCTTCAGATCTTTAGAAGTGCATATTGTATCAGAATCTATCCATAAAGATCTGAGCGCTTCATTTCAAGGATAGAAATGTGCTGTTCACTCAAGCAAACAAGTGTCATCCAGTCATCAGCTACTTTCTGAAGCTGAATAGGCGTTCACGTTTCTGAAAAGGAAAAAGCGCTGATTGGATGCATTGAGACACATGTCATGGGTAACCGTTCCAAATATCTTTCTGAATCCCCTAAAATCAGCTATCATTAAATGCTAATAATCATTATTAATTTCTCTCTCTTAACGTTTATGTTTTCAAAACCTTTTTAGAAATCTATTTAAACACACTTCACACCATTTACACTCTTTACCTTCACTTTCATTTTCTCTCAAACTTACTGATTTCAACATTCTTACTTTCTCAAGAAACCCTTTCAATCTTTTTCACAAAAACCTTCGTGTGAACATGGCTTCTTCCAGCATTCCTACCTCAAGCTCTCAGAAATCAGTTTCATCTGAACAATACGAAGAACCCTTCAGAACGCTTCTCACTCCAATCAAAAATCTAGAGGTTCTGTCAGAATTAATCATGGATTTCAACAGTCTCCAAGAAAATGGGTTTGATCTATCTGAAGAGGTTAAAGCTCAAGGTTGGGAAAATTATTTTGACAGACTGGTGGGTCCAACATTTCCTATTCTGGTAAAGGAATTTTGGATTCACGCTTCTTCTTCAAATCATCAAGTTACGTCTTACATCATGGGGAAGAAGATTGTTATCACTGAGGACCTCATTGCTCGCTTAATAGGCTACAATGGTGGTGGTGTTCATTGCATTGATATGGCAAAAAGGTGTGTTGATGTTGCCCTAATTGTAAGGGAAATCTTCACTCTGGGGCTCCCCTCCAGCAAGATAAGGGATTTGAAAGACAAACACAGAATTTGGGCCAAGATCATTCTGGGATGCTTCAACCACAGGAAGCCTACCAGCTCTCCTGATTACATTAATATTGATCAGCAGTTTCTGATCTATTTCATCTCTCATAAGGTCAAGATAAATCTGGCTCATCTGCTGTTCAACCATCTCAGAACAAGTGTCAAGGAAACAAGAGAAGAGGAGCGAACAAAAAGGGATTGGATACCCTTAGGAAGACTGATATCAGATATTCTAACAGAGAATAAGCTGATTGATCATCTGACAGAGGCTCAAGAAATCAGCACTCTGGAAGCTACTTTTGGCAAACAGCTGAATGCCAAAAATCTGAAGAAAATGAAGTTGATAGAGAACATCAAGAAGGAGCCCAGCATCACTCCTCTTGCTGCAATCTCCAGCATAAGAGTCCCTCTGGATGACTTTCCTCTGTTCTCAGAGATTGACTCTAAACCAGATATAATTCTCAGATATCAGGATGCTTGCAAGGCTGATGGTACAACACCAAATCTGAATATTCAAGATCTTCAGCAGAAGGCTCTAGAGGTTGTTCTGAAGAAGACAAAGAAAAGAAAAGTTGTAGCAGAAGGATCATCTCAGCAGACTCCTAAGAAGAGAGGTAATCCTTCTTCTGTAATTGTTTTAGATTCAATTGTTATATCAACATCTATCCCAATACCCACTCCATCTGAAAACCCAACACCTCAAACTTTCGATGATTTTGACCCTTCTGAATCATTAACCCTAAGAAGATCTCCCTCCCAACCACAAAATCCAAATACTGAAGCCATACCAGAACAAGAACTTGCACAAGTTCTTTCTGATATAGACAAACACACTTCTGCTCCCAAACCAGAAAATCCAAATCCAAACACAGAACCACAACCAGAAATTCCACTCTCTCCAGAACCAGAAATCCCACTACCTTCATCTCCTCAACCAGATATTAATCCACCCTCTCCTCAACCTAAACAATCTCCACAACCTGATATTCAAACCTCTGAGGCTCAACCCTCTGAATCCCCTGAACCACAACCTCTGGCCATTCAATTGCCCTTTGGCACCATTGTGAATATTCCTCAACTTCCCTCTTCACCAGAATTAACTCCACCAAATTCCCCGTCAAGCCCAATCATAATCCCTGACTCTCCCACTCCCTCACCAAAAGACAATTTAGATAACCACAACAAGACTATCATTGATTTAACAGTCCTTGAACGCCTTGCTGCAATAACCAACAAAACTGCTATCCCAAAACCAAAACATCTAGATGTTGGTTCCAGCATATTGTCATTTGAAATAGAAGTATAGAAGTGGATCACTTCTTTGAAACAAGCAAGTCTGTAACTGGTTGATCCTGCTGCATCAGACTACCTATGGACAAAGTTCAGAAGATGGGTATGCTCTGAAACCTTTAAGTTGCAAGACCAGAGCTATGGACAAGCTCAACAGAACTTCAGAAATCTGCTGAAGGAAATTGAAGGTCCAGTTCTGAGCAAGCTGCTTAAGGAAGAAGTTCTCCCGCTGGACATTGCCCTTTGGTCTGAACATCGTCAACCAGAGTTAGAAGAACAAATGATTCCAGCTGAAGACATGGGTCAAGAAGAAGATTTTTCAGAAAGCTCTGAGAAGCACCATGTGTCTGAAGATCCTCAAGCTTCCTCTCTTGACAGGCAGACTCTGGAGGACTTGAAAAGATCTGATATGCTGATGAATGAAAGAATGGATAAGCAGGACATCAAAATTGATGCAATAGCGAACATGTTAA
The DNA here is from genome assembly GCA_948472305.1 of Vicia faba. Lineage (NCBI taxonomy): Eukaryota > Viridiplantae > Streptophyta > Magnoliopsida > Fabales > Fabaceae > Vicia > Vicia faba. The sequence continues at coordinate 1,042,881,238 of OX451737.1, forward strand.
CTCAGCAACAGGAAACCAGTACCCAAATCAAGAGCATGTTGTAAGCTCTGTTCACACGACTTCCTCCTCCTTCTTAGAATTTCCTTGTTGTTTTTATAACTTGTTTATCTGTAATATTTTTACATGGTTCTGAACTTATCATTGCTTCTGTTTTTAATATAAACGCTTTTTAGCTCTGATCATTTTAGCTCTGATTATTTGTGCTTTTTGATAATTGACAAAAAGGGGGAGAAAGAATGATATTTTTTAATAACGGATTACTGAGACATAAGTCTCAAACATTCTGATCTATTTAATTTTCTTCTCTTCTGAAAAGCTTACAGGTACAAAACTCTGATGAACCTAATGAACTCTGATACAATAAAGTTCTGATACTCAAAGACTCATGGAATTAAAGGGAAGTAATCAACTCAGGGGGAGTTTTCTCTTCTTGCTCTGATACCTTTTATTCTTTATTTTTAATCTCTGATACCTTTTATTCTTTATTTTTAATTGAAAAAAATCTGGTTTTTGTCATCATCAAAAAGGGGGAGATTGTTAGAACATAGTTTGATTCTACAACCCTCAATTAGAGTTTTGATGATAACAAAATACAAGAATAAATAAATTGTAAGATTTATATATAAGACATATATGCTACTTAAAATTATGTTGTGTATTTACAGAAACTCTGATGGAATCAGCATCAGAAGATCAGTATCAACATCAGCATCAGAAGATATGTCAACATCAGAAGATCAATAACATGTGCTACACGTTGAAGTTACCAGATCATACGCTGAAGCCTGATGACCAGAATCTGCGCATACAATACTCTGACTCTGATCAAGATCCTTACCAAGTCATCAGCACTCAGAAGCGTCAGAATACGTTAAAGCCAAGAACACTCTGATTACCATAAGCAGAGAACACTCTGAAGCGTTACTAAGCATTCAAGACAGATTAATTACCAACGGCTTTATTCCAAGACAAGATCTTCTCAAAAAGGAAATAACGTTATTATCATTGAAAGTGATTAATGGACAACAACGTATCTTTGCCTTGGCTATTTAAACAAGTCTGTATGAGAAAAGAAAAGGCTAATAATCTTCACGCACGCACTCATACAATTTGCTAAGCTTTCAAGCCACGCCTACTCAAAAGCATTAGCAATCCAGTTTTCATTCTAAGCTTAAATTTGTGTATTATCACAGTTGTGGTATACTGTTTTATTAGAAAACATCAAACACACTATTGTTCAATTATTTGTAAAGAGATTTCCTTGAGATAAACCGGTTTGTGGTTATACTTAAGAAGGCTTTAACAATTGTTAAAGTAGTTGTGTAATCAGTTGATTATAGTGGATTAAGACCTCGTTGGAGAGAGGCGAAATCACCTTGATGGGTGGACTGGAGTAGTTTGAGATCAAACGAACCAGGATAAAAATACAGTGTTGGTGAAGCTTTCATTTTAAGATTTACAATTCAACCCCCCTTCTTGTGTTTTTCACATCTTCACTTCTCAGTGCGAGGGGCAGCCATTTCTTGTATAGCTTTGACTTTGGCAGGATCAACCTCGATGCCTTTGTTACTAAAGATGAATCCCAAGAGTTTACCGGACCTGACTCTGAAAGTGAACTTGTTAGGGTTCAGTCTGAGCTTGTACTCTTTCAACCTGACAAACAGCTTTTGCAGATAGACGAGGTGTTCTACTTTTGTTTGTGAACAGGCTATCATGTCGTCTACGTAGACCTCTATCTCATGATGTATCATATCATGAAACAAAGCCACCATGGCGCGTTGATAGGTTTCCCCGACATTCTTCAGTCCGAATAGCATCACTTTATAACAGAACGTACCCCACTGTGTAACAAAGGTAGTTTTCTCCATGTCTTCAGGGGCCATTTTAATCTGGTTGTACCCTGAAAATCCATCCATGAAAGAAAATACCTTGTGCTGAGCTGTATTGTCAACCAAGATGTCAATGTGCGGTAGCGGAAAGTCATCTTTAAGGCTGGCCCTGTTTAAGTCTCTGTAATCCACGCACATTCTGACTTTGCCGTCCTTCTTAGGCACGAGCACAATGTTAGCAACCCATTGCGGATAGGATGTAACTGCAAGAAAACCAGCATTGGACTGCTTCATCACTTTAGCTTTGATCTTTTCAGACATGTCGGGCCTCATGCGACGAACTTTCTATTTAATTGGTGGACAATCTTCTCTTGTAGGGAGACGGTGAACCATAATATCTGTATCAAGTCCCGGCATGTCTTTGTAGGACCAGGAGAAGATCTCAACATATTCATTCAACAACTGAACTAAGCGCTCTTTGACACTTGGCTCTAGGTTGGCACCCACTTTAACTTCTTTTCTGTCTTCCTCTGTTCCCAAGTTGATAGTCTCTAACAACTCCTCGTGAGGTAGAATAGTCCTTTCTTCCTGTTGCAGCAGTCTATCCAACTCTCCAGGCACTTCACAGTCTTCATCACCTTCGTATTCGGCATGATTGACCAGATCTTCAGAGTCACTGAAGGCCGTAGCAGAATTGTTACCCATGGAATCCGGAATGGATGGGTACCTGCATTGGTGAGTGTGGGTGTGTGTAAGAGATAGCCACCTTGAAACAAATAAAATGTAAAAAGAAAGAAAATGGACACAAAAGTTTATATATGAAAACATCCATGATTCATTAAAATGGCATATGAAGATGAAAAAATCAAACCCTTACAAATGGACCTATGTGCCTCGGGTAAGGCACAAGGTTTAAAGTGTACGAATTGTTTAGGAATTATTACAAACCAATAGAAATATTCGAAAGATAAATTAATGATTGATGAAAGTAATGGGAATAAATTCCTTTGCCTCCCAATTGCACAAGCCTCCTTCAACGGTAGGGAAAATCCAGTCTTCTAGATTACTCTCCTCTTCACCATCCTCCAAAGCACTTACTCCATGATGGGTGATCTTCACCGGTGGCCCTCCAGCCCAGGAGCGACGAACAGCCTTCTGACTAGAAGCAGTGAAACCCAAGCCGAACTTATCAGACTTGAAAGGAAAATCGGGAAGTTTCCCCCAGATTGTGCTTCCTCCTTATTCAATCACGGCCTTTGCATCTTTGAGTGACAACATCTGAGGCGGAGGTCGGGTAATCATGGGTACAGAAGGCACGGCCGCAATCTCTTGAGCTACCTCCTCAAAATGCTGAAAGGGGGTTTTGATGAATTCACCATCCAATTCCACATAGCCGAAAGAATTAAGATGGCTTATCATGTATTCCTCTTCACCGTGAACTGTCACAATTTTCCCCTGAACAGAGTACTTGAGCTTTTGATGCAAAGTTGAAGTAACAGCTCCAGCATGATGAATCCAGGGTCTTCCTAACAAGCAAGAATAGGAGGGACGGATGTCCATGACATAAAATGTAGAGTTGAAGGTTTCAGTTCCCACTTTTATTGGGATGTCCACCTCCCCGTGGACCACCCTTTTAGAACCGTCAAAGGCTCTGACAATGATATTGCTGGGCTTCAGGATCAAACCTTCACATTCCAATTTATCCAATGCTTTATTTGGCAAGACATTTAAAGACGACCTGGTATCAACCAGAACATGAGCTAAAGTAGTCCCTATGCATTCCACTGAGACATGCAGTGCGTCATTATGCTTTCTCCCCTTAGATGTTAAATCAATGTTGGAGAAGCCAAGACGGTTGTCGGCTGTTAGGCTAGCTACACACTCCTGGAACTGGTCGGCAGAGGTTTCCTGAGGCACATGGGCTGTCTTCAAGAATCTGATCAAAGCTTTGGCATGAGCTTCGGAACAGAGCAACAGGGCCAGCATAGAGATTTTTGAAGGGGTTTGCCCCAGTTGTTCTACGACATCATAGTCGCTTTTCTTAATTGTTTTTAAAATCTCCTCCATTTCTTTTTGAGTGGTCTCGGGGATGACCAAAGGCTGAGCCCTCGTCTTGACGGGCGCTTCTTGGATCCCCTTGCCTTTATCAGCAGCAACAACGGAGGGTACAACTACGGGAGTAACAATTTCTTCAATAACTGGAGTTCGCACAGATATGTTGACCGGCACAGGAGTAACCTTAGGAGCAATTGAGGGTTCGAAGACTGCCCTTGGGGGAGCAATCTTCGGAGAGAAAATTCTTCCGCTGCGGGTGATTTTTCTCGGCCCAACAATATTTCCTATGTCAGGAGTCTCTTCATCGGAACTTTCTTCAACTGATTCAATCTGCTTAACACTGTGGTAGAAGATCTCTCCTCCATAATTCCACAGTATTGATTTGTTGGACTTGTATGGGATAGGCCCCGGCATAGTTATCTTCAGAGGTACAAACTTTGGATCGGATGTAATCTTAACAGGTCTTTTAGAGACCTTGGAAATATTGGCGGAAATGGTAATTATCGAAACATCATTAATAGGAGTCGGAGTAACGGGAGTTTTCTCAAAGAGGATTTATTGATTATCCATTAGGCGTTGGATACCTAAATTCAACAACGGACAGTCGGATTGTAAGGACGAACAAAGGTAGCAATCTTTTTCACAGCCCTAGAAAATCCCGGCTTTCAACAGATTCATCTTGATTATTGGTAACGGAGTCATCAAATCATCAACAGTAGCAACATAAAGATCTTCTTCAACAGCATGGACATTGTGACCATGTTTTGGAATTTAGGCAGAGATCACGTTAGGCTTTTCAGGGGCGTCGAATTCCACCTCTTTGGCATCTATCAAGTCCTGGATCTTATTTTTGATGGCCCAACAATTGTTGGTGTCATGCCCCAAGCTGTCTGAATGATAAGCACACTTCGCATTTGAATGGTAGTAAGGAGAAGATGTATTCGGATTCTTCGACGCTTCTTTCAAACTTGCAAGGTTTAAATTCAACAGATGAGGGAGAACCTGAGCAGGTGTCATATTGATCTGGGTGAATTATCGTGCAGGCCTTTCTACCCTTGCTTGGTTGGTTCTGGGTTAATTGTTTCTAGGCTGATCAGCTGCAGACTTCTGAATCATTACAGCCCTCACCGCTGGCCGGCGCTTAACTTTCCTTGACTTCTCTGAGAGTATATAGCTGATACCTCTTTCTTGGCTGGAAAGGTCTTCTTGATAGCAGCTGAAGAAAATGCATGCTTTTGAATTTTTCCGCTCTTGATTCCAGATTCAACTCTTTCACCAGTCAGAATTAACTCGGTGAACCCCGCCGACGAACTTCCAATCAAGTGATTAAAGAATGGACCTGACAGGGTCCCCAAAAGCATATCTACAAGCTCTCTCTCAAACAATGGTGGCTGCACCCTTCCAGCCAACTCCCTCCATTTCTGGGCATACTCCTTGAAACCTTCATTCGGGACCATGCCCATACTCTGTAATTGAGTACGGGTTGGTGCTAAATCCGTATTGTATTGATATTGTCTGTAGAAGGCAGCAGCCAAATCCTCCCAGTTGTGCACATCAGACCTCTCTAGCTGGTAAAACCAATCTAACTGCGTACCCGAAAGACTATCCTGGAAGAAATAAACCCACGGATCCTTATCATAAGAATGAGGTTGGATTTTTCTGACGTAAGACCGCAGATGCATCTGTGGATAAGACAAACCATTGTATTTAGCAAATATAGGCACCTTGAACTTAGGGGGAATCATAATCCCAGCAACCAACCCTAACTCTTCGATGTCCAGCCCATGCACTCTTTGCACCTCCATAGCTGCCAGACGTTCCTCCAGATTCTTGTACTTGTCGTCTGCAGGAGGGTACTGCTGCTAAGAATAATCTTCATCCTCTTCATCTTCTTCTTCCTCAGACTCAGATTGCACGGCAGTTCCTTTACCTTTGCCAACCCCTTCATCAGATGTTAAGGGGAAATCCAGGACCCTTCTAGCTTGGTTCTCAAATCTTCGACCTATAGTAGCCACACCAACCCTCTTCTTTTTCTTCTTCTCTTTTTCCTTTTCCAGTAGACCTTTGAGCTCATCCTGACCCTTTGCCAAGGTCATGAGTAGCTGTTGGAACTGTGAATTCTGCGCTTGTAAGTCTTTGACCGTCTGCTCTATATCCATCTTGCTGAAATAAACATCAGAGAGATAAGGAAATCTGGTGTGAAGACCTGCTTATGAATATGATGAATGATATGTTATTCATGTAATGTATTCAAGGACTCGGAAATTCAAATTTGTTGCAAACAAAAAGAACACACGTCATATTAATAAGAAGAATTTGTTAGAACATAAATGCCCCGTGGGAAAAATAATACAAAATTCTAATGTAAAAAGATGTTGCACATCCTCTTTGGTGCTATGTAAGTGTTGAGAGTATGCTCTTCGTGAAGTTGGCGAGTAAGATCCAAAACCTTCTTCTCACTGGCGTAGAATTGGGCTTTAAACGTATTGCGTTCTCCCTTGAGCTGCATCCAACTCTTTTGCAAATCTTTAAGTGAGGTTGGCATGTCAGGATGTAGGAGGGTGTATGGAACCTCTCCTTCCAAAATAGGCTCTTTGATCACAGGAAGCATGTAGAGATAAGGCATCATAAGACTTTGGGCGCAGGTTCGTACCCACTTGAGTTAAGGCTCAAGAGGGATGGAATTCTTGTGCCCCAAGGTATTACTGTCCACCTTGTTGGGCATTCTCCAAGCTCGGATAAACCTTTGTCGAAGTCCTTGATCGTCGTTGTCGAAGTCAAAAACCAAGTCTGGAATCAGCATGTCATGAGGGCCATCCCTTCGGGCATACTCAAACTGTCTCAGCCAAATAAGGGTTGTAGGTAATGCCTCCCCTAATGCCAAGTAGCGGGACATTAGGGAATTCCCCATAACGATCAATGATGATGACATTTTCTCTTGACCGAGAACACCAATGATCATCTGAATGTGTAAGAGTCATCAATCGTTGTGACCACCTCAAGCCTTGCTCATTCTTCAAGACTGATTGGGGAAGGTGAGAAATAAACCACCTTTCTAGAAGAGGAGTACAACACATGAGAACACCTCTTTTCCTCATTGTTCGTGTATGAAATGAGTGTAGGATGTCCCCAAGCAATGTAGGCACAGGATTCCGAGATATGAAAATCTTGACAGCATTCACATCTATAAGCTGATCAGGGTTTGGGAACAAGACCAACCCATAGATGAGAAGAGCTACAATCTCCTCAAAAGCTTGTAAGTCTAATGAATTCCAACATTCTTGAGCTTTCTCAAACAGAAACTTTGACAAGAAACCCTTGACACCACTTCTGGTTTCCCAATGACCTTTGATATCAGATGGTTGCAAGTGTAAGGCTTGAGCAACATCTTCAGGCTTTGGCTCTCTTTCCGTACCGTTGTAGGGTAGTTGATGGAGAATAGGAATCCTCAGGAGTTGAGAAAATTATTCCAAAGTAGGCACTAACTGGTAATCAGGAAATGTGAAGCAGTGGTGTAGGGGGTCAAAGAACTGGAAGAGAACTTTCACCATGTCTTCCACTATGTTGGAGTTGACCAAGTTAAGAAGTCTACCATGTCTTTCAGTGAAGGGAGAATTCTTTGGAATCTTGGAAGAAAGATCCTTGAGTTGAGGAGGAATTCTCACAAGGTTGACCTGGATTGTTTTCCTGCGAAGTGATTCCATTACCTACAAAACAGGAACAAAGATGAAGATCCAAACCCTTGAAATGGTTAGTGGATGCATATGATGCTTCATGATGTTTATGATGTTATGCACAAGTATATATGTACAAACAAATCACACAAGATCCTAGTTTCAGGCTTGCATGGGGTTTCATAGGTAAGTACCCTCTTGAAGTTTAGTTGGCCCAACCTGTCCTATAAATGGTAACCGGGTTCTAAGGAGCTCAATATCACTGGATTATTTTCTGTGTTCATTGTTTCAGTTTAGCCACTTAACTAGCGATCGAAATATTCCAAGAAAACAATCCTCAATAACTGTAGTATCGAGTATCTACCAACTTCAGACCGCACCAAAGCCGGTCATCTCGCTACCCCTAAAAAGGCCAAGATGGTCAAGTAGAGGTTCTAAAAGTTCATTAGTGCTTCATGACATCACTCAGCGGCCCTATATTCTCTTTGATTAACTCAAAGGCTACCGGTACCCACAAATAGATCGCACTAATATAGCTATTGCTTCAACCATGTCGATATACCCCGCACAGTTTCCACAATGTATTGCTATTTACCTATGAATGTTTCCCAAATCCGGGTAGAGGATTCAAACCCAAACAATAGAACCAAGTATAAAGCAATCAAGGTAAACAAGATAAGCATGTCAAGGTGATCTAAAACCCTAAGGTAACCCTAATTTTAAGTTATTCCCCAGCAGAGTCGCCAGTTCTCTGATGCGGTGGGAGAACTGACTTGAGGTTTTGTGTTTGTGTTCACAAATGTTTCAGTTTAGCAAGAGTCGCCACCGACTTTTTATTTATCCAAAGGAAAGGTCAAAAAGCACAGGAAAGACCTTTGAGATGTTTTCTTGGGTTCGGGGGGTAGATTATGAAAAGCGAAGGTGCTAGAACCCTTTTCATCCATGGTTTTCCATGGGCTCTTAGTTACTTGTTTTAGATCACTTGCTTTTGCTTTTCAATTGTTTGAAATGGTGCTTTTGTGTGTGGTTTTGAAAGTATTTTGAAAAGAGGCCATCATTGTGGCATCATTTGTAATGATTCTTGTTTGAATGTAAACAAAGGTGTATTGTCTTTTGAAAAATGTTTCATTGTTTGAAAGTTTGTTTTGGGAAATGTTTTGAAATTGTATTGTGATGTGTTTTTGAAAATAGCAAGGATGTTTGCAAGTTTTGATCAAGTAACTAAGAGTTGTCTACCCTATCTACTCAAAGATCTTTCCTACACATTTTTAACCCTTTGACAATGTTGTTTTACCATTGCATTTGGTAAACAGCCTTGTTTTTGGATGTTAAACGGGACAGGCGCGGGTCATCGTATTGACCATGATAGCAATAGTGCTAAGTATCTTTAGCAATTTTTGAGGGACTAGATCATTTTGTATAGGCAACCAAGATAGCGTCATCGAGGGACTATGATCTTTTGTTTTGATTTTTTTGTTTTGCCAAGATACCTAGCATGCATACCATGGCCATTTTTAAGGCAACAAGTGGGTGAAACTCTAGGGGTGCTTGTGTGCATTGTGTTGTCAATTTCATGCATCTTTATCTTGCATTAAGTCTAGCTATTTGTTTGATTTTGGATTTTTGCATACAAACCCTAATCTTGCTATCATGGCATATTTGAAAGCAATAAAATGCGTAAAAGTAATCTAGGCTATTACAACATTGATATGGGGAGGGGGATACAAATTTGAATAGGGGATTATTTTCAAGAAATTAAAATCCTAAGATTATTACAACCAAATTGAATTCTTTGTTCAAATAATAAATCAGCAAATATTTAAATGGACAATTAAATAAATATGCAATATATTATAAATATGCAAAAAATGTTTTTGTATTATTTTCATGTATGTAAAAATAAAATATTTAATGTATTAAAATTAAGAAGATAAAAGATTATTTTTATTAAGGGTGGAACACTAATTTGTTTTTAAAAAGTATATATATATATATATATATATATATATATATATATATATATATATATATATATATATATATATATATATATATATATATATATATATATATATATATATATATATTAATTATATTATTTATGTACAATAAAATAAATAAAAATATATACAAATATCAAAAAAAATGTTAGAAAAATATTATTTAAGTATATAAATAATAAAAAATAAAAATAAAATATTTTTTGTGGTATTTACAAGTTTTTTATTAAGAAAATAAAAGTATATTATTTAACAATTATTTCTATGTCCAAAAAATAATAAAAATAGTAACATAAAATATGAAAATTTATGAAAATATTTTTAGTAATTTTTAATGTTTATAAAAAATAAAATAAAGTCAGAAATGAAAAAGAAATAGAAAAATATATAAAAAATAAACAAATGGGCTGAGGGGTGCAAGAAGCAAGTCAGGGGGTGTTAAAAGTGAGAAGTAGCCAGGCCCAGCCCACTTGCTTCATCTTCAACCTCTGATCAAACAAAAAACGCGCGTTCCTTGTTTAAATCTGGAAATCCTGCATACGTGCTCTAAAGCAAAAACTTGCAACATGAAAGTTATAGAGCATAATCACACGATTCTAACCATGTAAAAAACTTAATCTAACTCTCAAAGACCAGAGAGAATTTCTCTGGCCCTAATTTCTAACCTAGCTTTTTCAGAAAGTTCATCATTCAAATTCTCCCAACACGGTTAACTTAAATGAAATCTATGCATATGTACAGCTTAAGGGCAATGAGTACTACATTTTTTATTCATAAACCTAAGCCTAATGATTCCTAAATAGAGAGATAGAAAGTTGGAAAATACCTTGTTCAGTTGAACTCGAGTATGGCAATGTAGGGGTTTTCAGTGAGGCCTGAGATGCTTGTGAGCTTGCTTTGAACTTGCTTGAATAAGCTTGTAGAAGTCAACCTGCACAATTAGAATTCAGAAATGGTGAAGTGTGTAAATGGAGTTAAAGTCACTGGCCAATGGTTGGGAGAGTTTATATGGGTTGTATGGAGTGTATTAGAAGAGGTTTGGGACAAAACGCACGAGTGGTTTGTGAGATGGAGATGAAACTGCAGAAGCTGCCCTATTTTGCAAGTTTTTGGTGTTTTGGTGTTTTGGAAGGCTTGAGGACTGGCTAGATCGTGTTTCTGGCTCAATGTGATATTCAAAACTTGTTTTGAATGGTTACAACACTTGGTTTTATCAGATACCAAAGTTATGTCCCTTTTGCAAGTTTACTTGTTTTTATAAGAAAAGAGTGAAGTGATCAAGCAAAGAGCCTGTACAGGCCTCCTTCCTAGTTGCACAAAGTTTTTGTACTTTTCCCTGAGTTTGTGGAGTTGGTATGCTGCAAAAAGCTTGGTTCAAGGCTCAAGGGAAACAAGTTGACATAAAGCCACCTTTATCAAAATGGCATTATTAGCTTTTTGCCATTTTTAGATTAATTCAATGTGTAATACTCTATTGATCAGAACAATGCCTTAATCCATTGAGTTTACATTCAATTTTTGAGTGTGGAAGGGTTTAGATACCTGCAAGCAAGTACAAACAAAGCTGGACAAAAATTGCAACTTGTAGCAACATGAAAAATGCCATGGATCAAAGTGACATTTGGCCAAATTCAAACCTTCGATTCTCCCTAACCACAAATGATTTTGGAGAGTTCTTGGACATTTTGGAAATCTTGTAACATGTTCTACAATCCATATTTGAAATGAATTTTTAGATTCCAAGTGGAACTATGTGAAAAATTGCCATGAAGATAGGTCAAAAGTCTGCCTAAACTAGGGCAAAATTTCACTAAGTTAAAAGTTTTTGGACCCTTGTTCATAAAATCATAACTTGAGATCCAAGCATCTTTTTGGAAAACTTTTTGAATAAAAGTTGTAGATTTTGTGGAGGACTACAACTTTCATGTTGGAAGTTTTCTTTGAATCCAAATGCATCATGGTGAAAAAGTTGGGCAAAGTTGGGAAAAAATAAGAAAATTTCATAACTTAGAAAATTTCTAAGTTATGAAATTTTTCAATCTTAAACCCTAATTTGCAAAATTGGGTTTCTTGATGGAAAAGTTTCATGTTTTGACATATCTTGATGAAAAATGACCCTTGGCACTTGATTTTGACCAAAAAGTCAAAGTTTGACTTTTTAGTGTACAGTTGATTTTTGATCAGTTAACTGGAAAATTCATCTGTCAAAACAATGCTTTTGAGATCTTTTGAACCTTGTGATTAGGTCAAGATGATGCCATTGAGTCCTTGAATCCATGTTTGAACCCAATTTGCCATTGGCTAGGTGAAAAATCAGAAATTGCCTTTATACAGTCAAAACCCTAAAAATGACCATTTTGCCCTTTTGATGATCTGATCAAATTTCTTGAGGAGTTGTGGTCCAAACTTGATCAAATGGTTCATATGAGCCTATAATGTTGATGTGGATAAAAAATTATGAGGTTTTGACTGTAAATTGGCCATTGTTGGCTTTTTCCCCAATACAACTGATTTCTAGGTCAACTGTGCAATTGACTGGGCAAAAATTTGATTCAAAAAGCTTGAAACTTGGTATGGGCAATTTTATAAGTCCAACATGAAGTATGAAAGTATTTTGAGCATTGGAAGTCCAAAAATCCCTGTGCAAACTCAAACCCTAATTTCAGGTCAACAGTGCAAGGAAATGTCTTGAGCAGAGCAAACCCTAATCCTGTCTGGAATCCAAAGAGTCTTGTGAGGGGAAATTTTGATAAAATGAGAGGGAAAATTTTGGGGTACAACAATGGTGGTCAAAATCATTGCCCCACCAGAGAATATGTTCTTGATTACAAATGGTCCTTCGTAGGTAGGAGTCCATTTGCCCCTGGGATCACTTTGTGGCAAGATGATACGTTTGATCACCAGATCCCCAACTTGATATGATTGGCGCCTGACTTTCTTGTTGAAAGCCTTGCCGCTTCTGATACATCTGACCATGGCAAACAGCAGTAAGCCTCTTTTCATCAATTAAGTTCAGTTGATCAATTCGAGTATGGATCCAATCGTTTTCATTCAAACATGCATCCTTCATAATTCTCAGAGAGGAGATTTGAACCTCAATAGGCAAGACTGCCTCCATGCTGTAAACCAAAGAATAGGGTGTTGCCCCAGTTGACATGAGAGTCGTGGTACGATACCCGTGGAGAGCGAATGGTAGCATCCCATGCCAGTCTTTGTACGTGACTATCATCTTTTGTATGATCTTCTTAATGTTTTTATTTGCAGCTTCGACAACACCATTCATCTTCGGCCGATAGGGAGAAGAATTGTGATGCTGAATCTTGAATTGCTCGCACAAGGCGGTGATCATAATGTTATTAAGATTTGTATCATTGTCAGTGATGATCCTTTCTGGGGTATCGTACCGGCAAATGAGATTTTGCTTAATGAAGCAGGCAACAATGTTCTTGGTAACGGAAGCGAAGGAAGCTGCCTCAACCCACTTGGTAAAATAGTCAATGGCCACTAGGATGAAACGGTGTCCATTGGAGGTTGTAGGCTTGATCTCTCCAATCACATCAATTCCCCACATAGCAAAGGGCCAAGGAGCCGTCAAGACATCCAGAGGAACCGGAGGTACGTGCACCTTGTCAGCGGTAATTTGACACTTATGACAGGTCCGAGAGTGTTGATAGCAATCTGCTTCCATGGTAGACCAATAATAGCCTGCCCGTAGGATTTTCTTCGCCATCGTATGCCCATTGGAGTGAGTGCCAAAAGTACCTTCATGTAATTTAGCCATGATCTTTTCAGCTTCAACCTTATCCACGCACCGAAGCAAAATGGAGTCATGATTACGTTTGTACAGGATGCCATTACTAAGGAAGAACTTAGCAGAGAATCTCCTTAAGAACTTCTTATCATTGATTGAAGCTCCTTCTGGATATTCTTGAGCCTCGAGATACCTCTTGACTTCATGAAACTAAGGCTGGTCCACTACCTCTTCAGTATTAATCTCGTGACAGTGTGTCGGTTCGTCCATTCGTTCGATGGTGATCTGGGGAGCCTCGTTATCCCACTTAAGTTTAAACATAGATGACATTATGGCTAGAGCATCTGCTAGCTGATTTTCTTCTCGCGGGAAATGCTCGAAGTTAATCTTCTCAAAATGTGGTAGCAATGTCAAAACATGTTCTTTGTAAGGGATAAGATTTGGGTGCTTAACATCCCATTCCCCTTTGATCTGACTGATGACCAAAGCTGAATCTCCAAATACATCTAAAGATTTGATTTCCAAGTCTATGGCAGCTCTGAGACCAAAGATGCATGCTTCATATTCTGCCATGTTGTTCGTACAGTTGAAGTAAAGTCTGGCAGTAAAGAGAGTATGACACCCTTCCGGAGATATGAGTACATCACCAATACCATTACCAAGTGCATTGGATGCCCCATCAAAGAACAGGGTCCATCAGGATCCTTGTTCAGGTCCGTCATATGGTCTGATTTCTTCACAGTTGTCTAATGCCATGATGTCTTCATCCGGGAATTCAAATTTCATGGACTGATAGTCTTCTACAACCTGATAAGCAAGGTGATCAGCTAGCACATTGCCCTTAATAGCTTTCTGGGTAGTATAATGTATGTCATATTCTGTTAGGATCATCTGCCATCTAGCTATCCTCCCTGACAGAGTAGGCTTTTCGAAGATGTATTTTATCGGATCCATCTTAGATATCAACAAGGTAGTATGAGTCAGCATATACTGTCTTAGCCGGCGAGCAGCCCATGCCAGTGCAAAGCAAGTTTTCTCAAGCAGTGAATATCTGGTTTACAGTCGGTAAACTTTTTGGCCAGACTCGTCATGCTGCCCGAATACATACCCCATTGAGTTCTCTAAAACGGTCAGATACATGATCAGTGGTCTTCCCTCGACTGGTGGCATCAAAATATGAGGCTCTTATAAGTACTCTTTGATCTTGTCAAAAGAAACCTGGAATTCATCATTCCATCTGACTACTTGATCTTTCTTCAATAGTTTGAAGGTTGGCTCACAAGTAGTCGTTAGGTGAGAAATGAACCTGGAAATATAGTTCATGCGTCCCAAGAATCCTCTAACTTCCTTCTCAATACGAGGAGCAGGAATTTCTTGTATTGCTTTAACCTTGGCAAGATCGACCTCAATACCTTTGTTGCTAACGACAAAACCTAAGAGTTTACCGGACCGTACTCTGAATGTCCACTTGTTTGGATTCAACCTTAGCTTATACTTCTTCAATCTCTCAAACAACTTTTGCAAGTGATCAAGGTGCTCTTCTTCTGTTTGTGATCTGGCTATCATGTTGTATACGTAGACCTCTATTTCATGATGTATCATGTCGTGAAATAAAGCTACCATGGCGCGTTGATAGGTTGCCCCAGCATTCTTCAGTCCGAATGGCATCACCTTGTAGCAGAATGTGCCCCACTATGTGACAAATGTTGTTTTTTCCATGTCCTCAGGTGCCATTTTGATTTGGTTGTAACCTGAGAATCCGTCCATGAAATAAAACACTTTATGTTGGGCCATATTGTCAACCTGGATATCGACGTGGGGGAGTGGAAAATCATCTTTAGGGATGGCCCCATTCAAATCTCTATAGTCCATGCACATTCGTACTTTGCCGTCCTTTTTAGGCACGGGAACAATCTTGGCAACCCATTGGGGATAGGAAGTGACAACCAAGAATCCAGCATTGAATTGTTTCATGACCTCCTCTTTGATGTTCTCTGACATATAAGGTCTCATGTGGCGGACTTTTTGTATTACTGGTGGAAAATCTTCTCTCGTAGGCAGACGATGTACCACGATGTCTGTATCAAGCCCTGGCATGTCTTCATATGACCAGGAAAAGATCTCAACATAATCATGCAACAGCTGAATCAAACGCTCCTTAACACTGGGCTCCAGATTGGCACCCACCTTGACCTCTTTTTTATTCTCCTCAGTACCCAGATTGATTGTATCCACAGGTTCCTCGTGAGGTTGAATGGTTATTTCCTCTTGTTGTAGTAGTCTGGCCAGTTCCCCTGGTACTTCACAATCTTCTTCACCTTCGTCCTCGGCTTGGTAGATTAGATCCTCAGAGTCACAAAAGGACATAGCAGTATCGTTACCCATGGGATCCGGAATCGAGGGGTACCTGCATTTGTGAGTGTGGGTGTGTGTAAGGGTATAGCCATCCTTAAAAATAAAATGTAAAAGAAAAACAATGAGCACAAAAGTTTGTATGTGAAAAACGTCCATGATTCATTGAATGTCATATGAAGATGTAATAAAAATCCTTACAAATGGACCATTGTGCCTCAGGAAAGACACAAGGTTTTAACTGTGCGAATATTACAAGTCTAACAGAAATGTAAAGATAAATTACTAAGGGATGAAAGTTATTGGGACAAAGTCTCTGGCCTCCCAATTGCGATGTCCTCCACTAACAGTAGGAAAGATCCAATCCTCCAAGCTGCAATCCTCTTCACCGTCTTCTAACGCATTGACCTCTCGGTTGCTAATCTTCAAGGGTGGCCCTCCAGCACGGGCACGGCGTACAGCCTTCTGAGCATTTGAAGTGAACCCTAAACCAAACTTGTCAGATTTATACGGAATATTCAGAAGTTTCCCCCAGATGGTGCACCCACCTTCCTCTACTACTGCCTTGGCGTCCTTCAGAGAAGACATCCGGAGTGGAGGTCTTGTAATCTTGGGAATTTGGGACACAGTCTTGGTTATTGCTACCTCTTGGGGGACTTCTTCGAAATGTTGAAAAGGAGTTTCAATGAACTCGCCGTCCAATTCCACATACCTGAATTAATTGAGATGGCTAATCATATATTCTTCCTCTCCGTGGACAGTGATAATCTTTCCCTGGACCAGATATTTCAACATCTGGTGCAGTGTAGAGGTGACAGCGTCGGTATTATGGATCCACGGCCGTCCTAGAAGGCAGGAGTAAGAGGGAAGGATGTCCATTACATAGAAGGTTGAGTTGAAAGTTTGAGTTCTAACCTTTATAGGGATATCCACCTCCCCGTGGACCATCCTCTTTGAGCCATCAAATGCCCTTACGACTATGTTATTGGGTTTCAGCGTCAGTCCTTCGCAGTCTAGTCTGTCGAGAGCTTTCTTCGGTAAAACATTCAAAGATGAGCCAGTGTCCACCAAGACATGGGCCAGAGTTGTGCCTCTACATTCCACAGAGACAAGAAATGCCTCATTGTGCTTTCTTCCCCTTGGTGTCAGATCAGCATCTAAGAAGCCTAGGACGTTGTCCACCGTCAAGCCGGCCACGCAATCTTGAAATTGGTCAGCAGATGTCTCTTGTGGCACATGGGCTGTCTTTAGGAACTTTACCAGAGCTTTCGCATGTGCCTCGGAACATAGAAACAATTCCAGCATGGAGATTTTGGAGGGAGTTTTCCCCAACTGTTCAACTACGTCGTAGTCGCTCCTCTTTATTATTTTCAAGATCTCCTCCATTTCCTTCTTGGAGGCCTCGGGGATAGTCAGGGATTGAGCCTTCGTCTGGACAGGCTCTACTTGAATACTTTTTCCTTGAGTTTCAGCAGTAGGAGTGTTGGTAGGGATAACAGCAGGGGTTGTGTCGTCTTTGTTAATAGGAGAACTTGCAGATATGATTATTGGTACGGAAGTAACCTTTGGAGCAGCCACGGGTCCAAAAACTGCCTTTGAGGGGGAAATTTCTGGAGAGAAGATTCTACCGCTTCGGGTAATCTTACTGGTTCCGGAAATATTGCTAATGTCGGAGTCTTCTTCTTTGGAATTTATTTCTTCAGCGACCAGCCCATCTTGTTTGATGCCATGGTAGTAGATGTCCCTACCGTAATTCCACGACACAATTTTGTCTGATTCATACGGGACTGGCCCAGGCATTGTGATTATAAGAGGAGTAGTTTTTGGAACCGATGTAATTCTAACGGGTCTTTTGGGGACCCTGGAAGAATTGGTAGAGATGGTTATGATTGAAATGTCTTCAACAGGAACAGGTGAAACAGGAGTACTTTCAAACAGAATATCTTTGTTGTCTATCAAGCATTGAATGCTTGTTTTCAATAAAGGGCAAACAATTGGTGAGGATAAGCAAAGATGGCAGACTTCATTACAACCCAGGAATACACTGGCTTTCAACAATTTTATCTTAATGATTGGGAGTGGAGTTAAGAGTTCATCAATTATGGTAACAAACAAATCTTCTTCAATTGCATTGGCGTTATGACCATGTCTAGGCATAGAAGCAGAAATAACATTTGGCTTCTCGGGCGCATTAAACTCAATCACTTTTGTGTATATAAGGTCTTGAATTTTGTTTTTCAAGGCCCAACAGTTGTTAGTGTCATGACCCGGACTTTCAGAATGATATGCGCAACGGGCATTTGGGTGATAATGAGGGGATGCTGTGTTGGGGTTCTTTTGATTTTCTTTTAAAGTTGCCAAATTGGATTTCAAAAGGTGCGGTAGAACCTGGGCTAGAGTCATATTAATTCGGGTGAATTGCCGGATTGGCCTTTCCACCCTCGGTTGGTTACTTCTTGGTTGATCAGATATAGGCTTTGGGATCATAACAGTCCCTACCATTGGTCGGCGTTCAGCTCTCCCTTGATTCCTTTGTGGATATACAACAGATACCTCCTTCTTCCCAATGAAGGGCTTCCTCACAGCTGTAGAGGCAGATGAATCCTTCTGAATCTTTCCACTTTTTATGCCAGCTTCCACCCTTTCTCTGGTCAGTATTAACTCACTAAATCCTACAGATGAGCTTACAATCAGATGGTTGAAGAAAGTGCCTGATAGAGTGCCTAAGAACATATCCACCAACACCCTTTCAGACAGAGGGGGTTGCACTCTCCCAGCTAGATCTCTCCACTTATGCGCGTAATCCATGAAGCCTTCATTCGAAGCCATAGCCATACTCTAAAGTTGAGTACGGGTAGGCGCCAAATCAGCATTATATTGATATTGCTTATAGAAAGTTGCGGCAAGGTCTTCCCAGTTGTGGACGTTGGCTCTTTCCAATTGGTAAAACCAATCGAGTTGTGTTCCAGATAGACTATATTGGAAAAAATGCACCCACAGGTCTTTATCGGCGGAGTGCGGCTGGATCTTTCTCACATATGATCGGAGGTGCATCTTAGGACATGACACCCTATCATATTTTGCAAACAAAGGAACTTTGAATTTCGGAGGAATCACGATCCCCGACACTAGTCCCAATTCTTCAAAGTCTAGACCTGGCACATTTTGTATTTCCATAGCGCTCAAATGCTCTTCAAGATGTCTATACTTATCATCCGCTGGAGGATACTGTTCCTCAGAGTAGTCTTCCTCTTCTTCCTCCTCTTCAGATTCCGATGGAACCGCTGTTTCTTTTCCTTTCCCTTCTCCTTCACCAGATGTTGTTGCAAAATTCAAGGTTCTTCTAGTCTGTCCCTGAAACCTTCTCCCCATGTTTAAAACCCCAGTGACCTTCTTTGTTTTCTTATTTCTTTCTTCAGCTAACAAAGTCTTCAACTCTTCTTGCCCCTTGGCTAGGATCATGAGTAACTGTTGAAACTGTGTGTTTTGAACTTGAAGATCTTTGACTATCTGTTCGAGATCTTTCTTACTGAAATAAATAGTAGAGAGTTGAGGAAACTCGTTGCAAAAGACATGTTTATGTTATGATTAATGATATGTTCATATGTAATGTTTTCAAGGATTTTTAAAGATTCAAGTTCGTTTTAGACAAAAAAAGAAACACACGTTATATTAATAAGATAGAGTTTGAGTACATCAATGCCCCTTGGGCAAATAATACAACACTCTAATATAAAAAAAGTAATGTGCATCCTCTTTGGTGCAATGTAGGCATTTAGAGTCTTCTCCTCATGAATTATCCTAGTGAGTTCTAAAACCTTCTTCTCGCTTGCGTAGAATTGGGCTTCGAAAGTATCGCGCTCTCCTTTGAGCTGTATCTAATCCCTTTGTAGGTCTTCAAGAGATGTGGGCATGTCAGGATGTAGGATAGTGTATGGAACTTCTCCTTCCTTAACAGGCTCAATGATCACCGGGAGAATGGAAGGATAAGGCATCATAAGACTTTGAGCGCAAGTTCGTGCCAACTTGAGGTAAGGCTCAAGAGGGATGGAATTTTTGTGTCCCAAAGTCTTGCTATCCACCTTGTTTAGCATCCTCCATGCTCGGATGAATCTCTGGCAAAGACCTTGATCGTTGTTGTCGTAGTCGAATACCAAGCCTTAAATCAACATCTCATGCAAGCCATCCCTTCAGGAATAACCAAATTGTCTTAGAGCTAAGCATGGGTTGTAGGTGATGCCTCCCATAATTCCAAGTAGAGGGACATTAGGGAATTCCCCACAACGGTCAACAATGATAACATTCTCTTTTGATTGAGAGCACCAATGAATATCTGAATGTTTGAGCGTCATTAACCTTCGTGACCACCTAGAACCTTGCTCATTCTTTAAAACTGATTGGGGAAGATGAGAAATAAACCATCTTTCCATGGAGAGGAGTGCAACACATAAGGACACCTCTTTTCCTCATTGTATGAGTGTGAAAAGAGTGTAGGATATCCCCTAGCAATGTAGGCACCGGATTGCGTGACATAAAGATTTTGACGGCACTCACATCTATGAGTTGGTCAGGATTAGGAAACAAAACCATCCCAAAGATGAGGAGAGCAACAATTTCCTCAAAAGCTTTCAAGTATAAGGAATTCCAACAGCTTTGGGCTTTCTCAAACAGAAACTTTGCTAAGAAGCCTTTGACACCACTTCTAGTTTCCCAATGGGTTGTGACATCAGATGAGTGCAAGTGCAGAGCTTGAGAAATCTCTTCTGATTTTGGGTCTCTTTCCGTACCATTTAAAGGTATTTGATTAAGAATGGAAATCCTCAAGAGTTGAGAGAATTCATCCAAACTAGGCACAAGCTGATAGTCGGGAATGTGAAGCAATGGTGCAAAGGATCAAAGAACTGGAAGAGCACTTTCATCATATCCTCATATGTGTTGGAGGTGACCAAGTTGAGTAGACGACCATGCCTCTCGGTGAATGGAGAGTTCTCAGGGATCCTTGAAGCTAGCTCCTTGATTTGTGGAGGAATTCTTACAAGGTTGACTTGGATAGTTTTCCTGCGAAGTGAATCCATATCCTACAAAACAAGAACAAAGATGAATCTCCAAAATCCTTGAAATGGTTAGTGAATGCATATAATGCTCGTGATGTCCATGATGTTATGTACAAGTATGCATATACAAGCAAAATAAACAAGTTCTATTTTTAGGCTTGCATGGGGTTTTATAGGTAAGTACCCTTTTGAAGTTTAGTTGGCTCAAACATGTCCTAGTAATAGTAATCGGGTTCTAAGGAGCTCAATATCACTGGATTGTTTCCTTGGTCATTGTTTCAGCTCAAGCGTCTTTAATGGCGACCAAAATATCCCAAGAAATCAACCCTCAATGAGTGTAGTATCGAGTATTTATCAACTTCAGACTGTACCAAAGCCGGTCATCTCACTACATCCTAAAGGCCAAGTTGGTTAAGTAAAGGGTTCTAGAAGTTCATTAGTGTTTCATGACATCACTCAGTGGCCCTGTATTCTCTTTGATTGACTCAAAGGCTACCGGTACCCACAAATATGTCACACTAACATAGCTATTGCTTAGACCATGTCGGTATACCCCGCACAGTTTCCACAACGTATTGCTATTTACCTATAATCTCTCCCAAATCTGGGTGGAGGATTCAAACCCAAACAAAGAACCATACTATAAAGCATACAAGTCACACAATGAAAGCAAATAAATGTGATCTAGCCCTAAGGTAACCCCACTTTTAGAATTCTCCCCAGCAGAGTCACCAGTTATGTGATACGGTGGGAGAACTGACTTGAGGGTTTCGTGTTTTATCGCAAATGTTGTGGTTAGCAAGAGTCGCCACCGACTTTTCTTTTATCCAAAAGGAAAGGTTAAAAAGCACAGGAAAGACCTTTAAGATGTTTTCTTGAGTTCAGGGGGTAGATTATGAAAAGGGAAGGTATTAGCACCCTTTTCATCCATGGTTTTCCATGGGCTCTTAGTTACTTGCTAGATCACCTGCTTTTGTTGTTTGAAATTGTGTTTGGTGTGGTTTTGAAAGGATTTTGTAAAATAGGCCATTTGTTTAGGCAATCTTTGTAATGATTCTCGTTCGTAATAATGTATACAAAGATGTTTGTCTTTTTGAAAATGTTTTCATTGTTTGTAAGATGTTTGGAAATGTGTGTGTTTGTTTTGAAAATAGCAAGGATATTTGTTTGAAAATAGAGAAAGTAACTAGAAGTAATCTACCTACTCAAATGTCTTTCTTGTTCATTTTCTATTCCTTTGACATTGTTGTCTTACCATTGATTTGGTAAGCAACCCTATCTTTGGATGTAAACGGGATAGGCGTGGGTGATCATATAACCATGATTAGCAATGTTACAAAGTATCTTAGCATTTTTTAGGGACCAAGATCATCTTGTAATGCAACTTTGAATAGCGTCATCGAGGGACTATGATCTTGTTTTTTTTATTTGTTTTTCCAAGATACTTCGCATGTGTAATATGGCCATTTTTTGTATAAGGCAACCAAGTGGAGAAACCCTAAGGGTGCTTGTGTGCAAATTTGTTATTTTCATGCTTGATTTTGTCTTGGATTAGGGTTTTCTATTTGATTGTTTTTATCTTGCCATTCAAACCCTAATTACTAGCATGGTATGTAAAAGCGTTAAATTGCATAATTTAAAGATTACTACACTATTACAATATTTTTATGGGAAGGGGGAATACAAATTATGAATGGAGATTTGCAATAATGTAAATCTAATTAAGCTATTACAACCAAATCGAATTTGTACAAATATTTAAATAAACAATATACAATATAATTTAAATATGCAATGTGTGTATATGAAAAAAAAAATTTGTTTTGTTTTTATGTGAAAAGGGGTTTTAATCTAAGCCTAATAAATAAACCAAAATTGAACTTAAATTAATTAAGAAAGAAAAATTATTTTTTAGAAAAGATTTTGATTAACCCTAATTTTAAATTGTTAAAAGAAAATAAGGATTCTTTAACTATTATTTTTGTGTATTTTTTGTATTGAAAATAATAAATAATATTTTATGAAAAATATTTAGTCTTTTTACATATCAAAAATAAATATTTACAAGTATGAAATAAAAAAGGAATAAAATAGTTAACCTAATTCTATTATATTTACAAGTTTATTTAAGAAAGAAATAATTGATATATAGTTTAATAAAAATATTTTTTCATGTGAAAATAAAATAAAATAAACAAAATGCAAAATTTATCATGTTTTATATTTTTCATGATTTTTATGTATTTAAGAAAATATTTAATAAAACAAAAAAAAAGAAATAAAACAAATAAATAAAATGTATGGGCTAGGGGTGCTGCAAGCAAACAGAGGGTAAGCTTTAGAAAAAAATCATAAGTCCAATGGAACAAAAAAGCCCAGCGCCGCATAGTGAGAAAAATGACAAAAAATGTGAGAAAATAGGCAAAAGGCAGGCACCAAGGCTCGAACCCATGACCTTAGCAATTTCAGCGCGCTGCCTTGCCACTAGGGTGGTTGTACATCCCTTAGTTTATACGAAAAAATAAAAATATAACACAAACAACTTCCTTTGCCCTGTACTTCGTCTTCTTCCTCAAGCTGGCCAAAAATCCCGTATCTTTCTCATTTCTCCATGAAAATGAAAACTTTCAACTTGAAAATGATCGTACTCATTCCCATGATTTCAACCATGTAATTTATGGAAACTAACAATCAAAGATTAAAACGAATTTTGAAAGCCCTAATTTTAAACCTAATTTTTACAGAAATTTGAACTTCAAAATTCTCTACACATAATGAACAGAAATGGAACCTATGCACATGGGTGGCTTCAGCACTATAATATCTACATTTTTCTTTCATAAATCATGGCCAATGGATGCCTGTATGAAGAGATAAAATTTGGAGTTTTTACCTCTTTCAGCTGAGATCGTGTAATGGGTTTGTGTATTAGTATAGAGAAAGTTTTTTGTCAACTCCATAACAGATTTTTCAGTTGTAAGCTTTTTGCATACTTTCTTGCTTTTGAATCAAAGTGAAGGGACAAGTCTCTACATGCTTGTACTAGCCTGCTTATAGTTGGTATAAGCTCTATACAAATTGCTTTAGGTCTGTAGGACTTGTGTGTGCAGAGAAGACAGATCCAATGCTCAAGAATTGAAAAGTTGCAAAAGTTAAGCTTTTCCAAAATGGAAATGGCAACTTTGTGCCATTTATGAAATTAAAGCTTGGACAAAGACCCTTGGGCTTGGATTAAGGCTTTGTCAACTGAGTAAGCATTAAATTATGAAGTGAGAAAAAAGTTTGAGACCTGTAAAGCAAGGATTAGGCAACATAGGTTCTGATTTGAATTTTGTTCTTCATGAAATGGCTTGAAATCAAAGTGAGAAATTGCCAACTTCATATCTTCGATTATCCCTACTCAAAAATGATCTCAAGGAGTTCTTGGACATCTTGGAAATCTTGAAATGTGCTCTATAACTAATCTTTGAAATTCATTTCAAGATTCCTCTTGGAACTAGGTGAAAAATTGCCATGAAGTTGGGTCAAAAACCTGCCTAAATTAGGGCAAAATTTCACTAAGTTATTTTAGTTCCTGGGCATGTGTTCATAAAATTATATCTTGAGATCCAAGCATCTTTAGGGAAAATGTGTAAAGAAAAGTTGTATATTTCATGGGGTTCTACAACTTTCATGTTGGGAACTTTCTTTGAATCATCTTGTATCATGGTGGAAAATTGGCCTAAATTTGAGAAAAAATAAGAAATTTTCTATACTTAGAAAAATTTCTAAGTTAAGAAAAATTCAAATTTCAAAATCAAATCTTCAATCTTTGATTCCTTGATGAAAAATTTTCATATTTTGACATGTTTTGATGAATTTTGATCCTTGGTATTTGATTTTGACCAAAAAGTCAAAGTTTGACTTTTCAGTATACAGTTGACTTTTGATCAGTTGACTGCAAATTTCATTTGTCAATCCAATGAAATTACAATGTTTTGATCCATGTCATTAGGTCAAGATGATGCAATTGAACCCTTGAAACCATGCTTCAAATCAATTGGTCATTTTCTAGGTCAAAAATCAGAAATTGCCCTTTCTCAGTCAAAACCCTAATTTTAACCATTTTGCCCTTTTGATGATTTGATCAAATTTCTTAAGGAATTGTGGTCCAAAATTGATCAAATGATTCATATGAGTCTAAAATGTTGATGTGGATACAAAATTATGAAGTTTGACTATAAATTGGCCATGGTTGACTTTTTCCTCAATATAGTTGATTTTTAGGTCAATTGTCCAAATGACTGATAAAAAATGTGACTCAAGGCTTGAAACTTGGCATGAGTAATCTTAGGGGTCTATAATGATACTTGAAATTCATATGAAGCAATTATAGTCCAAAAATCTTTGTGCAATCCCAAACCCTAATTTTGGGCTACCAGTGCATGATGAGATGTCTTGAGCTGATCAAACCCTAATTCAGTCTTGAGTCAAAGAAATCTTGTGAGAATAATCTTGATAAATGAGAGGGAAAATTTTGGGGTACAACAATAACATTAGATGCATATAGGATAAATAGGTTTCATTAAACTTGAACAAGATAAAAATGCTCCACCATTAATCCGCCAAGTGAGATGGTGACACCTTTCAAATTCGCACTCATGCGCCAAGTCAAATGGTGCATCCCTACATGTCCTATCACCTTACATGCATGCGCAAAAGTCTGCCCCTATGCTGCCACCTATGATGCCACCTACTCTACAAGTAGGCCTGTCCCACACCAAGTTAAATGGCGCGTGCTCTTTAAATTGCATGTAGGCACCATTTGTCTTGGCGCGTGAGTGGCACGTATCATGCATGCATAACCACCAACCACCTCATTAATTCACTCTTATACGATTTCTCCTATAAATATGGAGCATGAGAAACTTGTTTTGCATCACCAACCATCTCACTCTCTGATATAAACTCTTTCATTGTCTTATACAATTCCAAATATGGCTCTTCTTACGATGGGCGATTCTCACAGAGGCACAAGAGACAATATTATGGCGTTTGTAAGTTTCTATAAATTCTTAAATATTCTTGTATATTAACATTTTTTTATAAAATTATTATTCAAATATTCATCTTATGGACTCTTACACTATTTACATTTTGAATTTAGGATGCTAAAAGATTTAGAATTCGCTCACACAACTACATTACTCCTGACCCGTTGATCGTACCCTATCTCGAATATGCGGGTTTTGGAAATGTTATAAAAATCTCAAACTGCACGATTGATTCCAAGTTTATACTTACAATGTTGGAAAGGTGGATACCCGAGACACACACATTTCATCTACCAATAGGTGAATGTACTGTCACACTAGAGGACGTGTACATGTTATTGGGTCTCCCTGTCGATGGTAAGGCAGTTAATGGCTCGGTTAAACAACCCAATTCTCTATGCGAGGAATTATTGGGAAAAGATATGGTAGAAGGTAGTGGTGCTAGAGGCCAAGGTATATTACTAACCGAACTCAAAAAACATTATGCGACTCTTGAGTTGAATGAAAATTCGTCCGAGCTAGCAAGAATAATAAAAGCTAGAAGTTATATGATGATACCATTTGGAAGCTTGTTATTTCCCTAAAGTACAGGGAATAGTGTAAATTTTATGTATTTAAGTTTGCTTAGGAACTTTTAAAAAACAAGAAAGTATAGTTGGGGTTCTGCTGTTTTAGCCCATCTATACAGTTCTTTGTGTAAAAATGCAACAAAGGATAAATGTACTTTTTATGGATGCACTTTCGTACTCCAAGCCCGGGGTTGGTGGATAATGGATACCCTAAACCCCGTCAACAACAATGCATTCATTTTCCCATACGCAACAAAGTAATTCAAGAACTTAAATAATTTATTATTCATCCTTTCGCCAAATATATGTATAAAATAAACTATTTTTAAATTCCTTTAGATACTGCGTGACGGGTATGGATTATGGAAAGAATCCAAGATTCAATGTCACTTTATATCCTAATCTATTGGATCACATTGGCCCAGATGATGTATGTGGTGCCTTTGAACTTTTCTACTTTTAAATTATTTATTTTTTACATTTTCATTATGCTGATTTAATTTTATCCATAGTTTATCTAGAGACCATATTTTGGTTTAGACCATGAACCAAACCTCGAAGATGCAGCAGTTTGAACTACAAAGGCTGCAATCATATGGTTGAACATTATGGAGATGCACCACAGCGACCGTGTCAAGATGCAGTTCAGAATGCATCAAGAGATACCATGCGATCCAACTTGTTTGTCACCCAAGCATCTCAAAAGGGTCGACGCCCAATGGGATCTTACTAATTGGAAAGATTTTGCTCTAGAATGGTGTAAGATGTGGCATAGGCATCACCAACATGTCTTACAATTCCCTGTTTTCCTCAACCAGAATAATATGCGACACACGGATCAATATTTTGATTGGTATAGATCAGTTAGTAACCTAGAAATGCACGTGTCTCATCCAAGGTATTTAGTTGACCCACGAATACAATGGGCACAAACCTTAAATCCCCAACAACAAACCTAACACACAACATCCTCCCATCAACTACCCCGACGATGCAGATCCACAACCACTGAACCCCAATCACCACCTCAATACCAATAAGCCCATATTTCCCACACCCAACCACAATCACCACCTCAATACCAATACACCCATATGCCTCACACCCAACCCCAATCCCAATCGTAAAACCAATACACCCACATGCCCCACACGTAATTCTAGTCTTCTCCATATCCCGATGTGGTCCCCTCATCATCTCACCTTAGCCCAGATCTTGGCTTTCGTGAAGAATATAACCCAACCGGCCCAACTTACCATCAACCACCACATCATCAAAGCATCCAACAGTCGCAATACCAAACACCCCAAGATTCATTTCCTTTTACCCCTTACTCGGACGACCATTTCTATATACCATCCATGGAACCCCACCCCCCACCAAGATAACCAAACTTTGAGGGCATGGGTAACTGATTATACCAAAGTGGATCTTCCAGATATGGTGATCTGGATGATTTCATGGATCCTGAACATATTGACTTCTCTGGGCCATCGACCTAACCACAACAGGAAAATTGATGAAACCCACCACGAGATAGGCGAGGACACAGACGTGGAACCATGGGTCGTTACCGAGTTCCAGGGGACCACTAAATAATATGCATGTTTTTTTTTCATTATGTAATTGTTTTTTGTTAATGAAAAGTCGATGTTTTGTGACACCATATCATTTACTTATTGTCTCGTATTTAAAATAGAAAGCAAAAAAATTTCCCTTTAAATGCCCCCAGGCGCCATATGATATGGCTTAGGGCAAACATGTTGCACCTAGGCGCCATCTCAATTGGCGCCTCCTTCTAAAAGTTAGGTGTATGCGCCATCTCACTTGGCGCCTCCATTGTGTGACAAAATTGGTAGTGGTCCGAGTCTTGGTTAATAATGGTCATTATTGATTAAAATGGTTATAGGGCTGACCATAACTAGGACCGCCACTTTGACCCATATAATCACCTTTATTCACATATGATCATCAACCAGAGCATATGATGTCCCCACTCTAACCACTTCCAACCATCATTTTGGTTTCCATCAACCACCACTTTGACCCTTACTGATCACCTCTGATCATCAATATGAACATCAGTACCATCAATTATCACTCTTGATCTTATCAGTTGATCAGAATTTGAAGTGGACCGAGAAGATGATGTCTGTTTGGTTGGAAATTTGTGAAGAGGAGGGGGGTGTACCTACAAGGCACTCTGACAATCAAGTAAGAAAGAGTGTAAAGAGATACAAGACAGAGATTAGGTTTTTTAGAGTCATTATTGGATACCTGGCCCTCACATGTGTGAGGATTTATATAATTCCTCAGGCGCGTAGCCATTGGTTCTTATTTTTGGGCCTAGATATTAGGTTCCTTAAAAATATGTAACTGTCAGGACTTTGTCAAAATAGGAAGCCATGCTCGTAATTAGTCGTTACTTCGAACAAGGAGGATATTATGGGCAGGTACATTTATGGGTGCTTCCTGGTTTCTACTCTACGAGTGTTGAGAAGACCTAGAGGTGGACATCGATGCGGGAAGACGTATGGTCAAGGCATCGTAATCCTCGTTATTCTTTTGGTGTGATTGAACACGTGTGTTCGACTAAAGACCAGAGTTAGTGGGCCAAAGCTGTTGGGCCATGTTGAAGGTAGAAGCAGATTGAGCCAACTCTAGCCATTGGACCAGTCCAGAACAGAAGCCCCCAAGTAGTTTCTTATGGGAAGAGGAGTAATGCCTTAAGACATGCATGCGGTCGAGGGACGTTTTGTAATTTTTCAGGGAGGATTTTGTACGAGGAGCTCGAGTGTCGCTTGACTCGCGAGGAAGAGAATCATTGAATGGCTCTGGGGAGTTTGTGTTCCACGCTTGCATCGAGCCAGATGTTGTCATAAATGCATAATGATGACAAGTCTATGAACTAGGGCGTAATGATGATGATCCCAAGGCTTCCCTAGGTGTGTTCCCGCTCACGTGCTAGCGAAGCTTCTTATAAATGGGAGAGAGGAAGCTCCATTTGCACTTTTCACTTTCATACTCCTGCTCATTTCTTCTAGTTCTGTAAAGCATTGTCGTTCACCGCCGAAGTTTTTGCTCGTTTAATCGTTAATCCTCTCCGACCAAGTTTCTTGATTTTCCTCTGTTTTTGTAAATTTCATCTTTGTTTTAGGTTATATTTTTTTTTTATTTTAGAGATGCATGCAGTTAAGATTAAAGTAGATTAGTGCAGAAATTATGGTGGTCTGTTGGCGTCTGATAGTGGTTCTACCACATGAGGATGACGGCTTCGCCGTGAATCTGTTTGGAAATATATGCGTTAAGGCCGATAACAGCGATTTTCAATGAGTTTCTCAGTAAAGTTGGGCCGTTTCTGGGCTTCTTTTATGATCTTCATGCATTTCTGATTAACCCCCAAGTGTGGTTTAAAACCCAGATGTCAGGGAGATTACTCCTCGCGCGGGTTAGGGTTTAGCCTGGAGGGCAGGCGCCCAACGCATTCGAGGGAATCATCTTTATGCTTGTTTTTTTTCTATTTTAAGCGAGGGCTCTGGTCGGGGACAGGTTCCTCGTTCCTTTGTGCACCCTCTCATTTGATTAGAGGTGGAAGAGTGGATTGATTTGATATTGATTTCACTTTTGTCCTCTACTTTTAAGGTAAAATGGCTAGTAGCACAGAAGACGAAGTTATGAGCGAGAAAAGTGGTTCCGAACAGAGTTCATCCGAGCGTACTTTAACCGAAGAGAGTAAATCGAGGCGACATGATTATAAGCCGAGTCTATTGGGAAAAAAAGCACTCGGGTATAATATGCTAGGGGGACCTGTGGCTTCAATGGACTGGGTCTTACCAGGTCCTCTAAAGATTGCCTCCTACTTCACCAAGCACCTGGAGGAAGTGTTCACAGTTTTGGCCCCGAGGAAGGAGCTAGAGGATGCTGATGAGGAATGGGTTGTTTAAGTTCCCGGGAAATGTCATCGTATATGCTCGAAGTACAACGTCAACCATTTCCTTGTATACGAGATAATTTTCAGAGACTTGGGGTCCTGGCTTCCTTTCACCGACCTTCAGATGTCCATTTTTTACTATCTTCTCCTTTCTCCCTCGCAACTTCATCCGAACTGGATAGTCTTCCTACGGGATTTTGAGATTGTATGTGATTTTTTGAAAATTTGGGACACTTTCCCTTTGTTTTTCTACTGATTTCACCTTCAGCGGGGCACCGTTGGTGGTCAGTTTGGATGGGTATCTCTAAATCAGGAAAACAGGAAGCTATTTAAGGCCTACCTTGAATTTGTTCGACATTTCAAGGATAAGTACTTGTTGGTTCAACATGTGTCGGAGAGAGTGGTCTTTAGCTTTTTTAGGAGCGTCCCCAAGCATGGTGAGGACGAGGAGCCTATGCTAACCAAGGAGGGTGAACCGGTGAGGGATTTGGTGCAGAGGTTCAACTTCCACTAGAACAGGGAGCATTTTGATCATGGGACTGACCATTACATCATGAAGGCGGACCAGCTAAACTCTGAAGACTAGGCTACCTATGACCGACTATTGGCCTTTGTCGAGGGAATACCCCTAGTTGAGCCTGTGGGAAAGGGGGAAGGCCCATTATTGACGAGGATGGGAAGTCGGTGTTCGAACCTGGGCTCATAAATTTCAAGGAGCTCCTTGAATGCGAGGACTCTACGAAGTATTTAGATAGTTGTTTCGTTTTTTACTTGATCTTATCCTGATATCCATGTTTTTCTAATCCGTGCTTGTTTTGTTGCAGAGAAAATGTCTACTCCTCAGGAGTGCATGATAAATAATGTTGCGGCTAAGGCCAAGAAACACAGAAGTCGAATGCCAAGAGCCTCCTGGGTGGAGATGGGGTTGGTGTGCCTCTAACAGGGTCGGGCACTTCTTCATCAGGCCCAACTGGAGGGCAGGCTTCTCCTCTTCTGGTGAGCTCGAGGTCCAAGAGGCCCCATTCAGATGACATGATAGATCTGACTGGGGAGTAAGATCCTGGGAAATTCAAGGTGCCCACCTGCTTCCACAAGAGAACTCTCTTTGAAGAAAGCTCCTTGGAGGTCCACCGAGAAGAGTGTCTATTATATGGGGAAATGGATCATCCGAGCAAGAGGGCCTTGTTGGCCAAGGACACTGCTTCTATGATACGAATCATGGGTGTGGAAGTGATCCATACCAAGGAGGAGAGTCCTAAGGAGCTGAAGTTGAGAAAGGTTCGGGCAGCTCACACTTCTCATAAGGAGAAGTAAAAAAATTTGAAGGCTGATAATGAGGTACTAGCCAAGTCGAAGAAGGAGTCAGATGAGGAGAGGGAAAAGCTCAAACAGGCCCTTGTGGCGGAGAGAGAAAATCTTAAGTCTTCCACGACCCCCAGCGAGGAAGAGCCCGATGACGTTAAGGAGCTGACGACCAAGGCCGAGCTGGTCGCTCATATTCAACAGGCTGACGACGATGTTCTGGTGGCTGCAAAAGACGCTTTTAAGAATGAAGTGGTACATATTCTTCTTGTGAACTCAGGAGTCGACTTTGTTTTGACGGGCACTTGCTTCCTCCACCGCGTGGTGGATGGTCGTATGGTTATCCCCGACTTCCTTAAGGTTGAAGACGGGGATGTAGAAGATTCTTTCTAGTCTCTAGGGGGACCCAAGAAGCCGCATCCCAACACATAAGTTCCTCATCAGCCATAAGAGCAGCCTTAACCCGTCGACTAATTGGAGCTTGTTATTCCCTTGTCCTATTCGGCCTGCATGTTGTTTTTGTTGTAATTTGTTTCAGGAGCTTTGCCTATTTTTATGTAATTCTCAAACAATCGTGGTCCCTGTATCCACTTGTTCGTTTCTTTGGATAGTGGCCTTTGGCTCCCTTCATGTGTTCGTCGTTTTGACAGATCATGTTGACTATTTTTGTGCCTTAACTGTAATATTGTTTCAGTTTTTTTGTGTTCCAAGGTCGAGCAAGTTGTTCCCCGTGTAAATTTTCTAAGTAGTAGGCTCCGGTTCCCATTTTGGCGTGGATGCGTTAGGGACCTTCCCAGTTTGTGGCGAGATTTCCTTCTCGTGAATCTTTGTGATTTCTCTTTAGGACTAGGTTGCCGACTTCAAATTCTCGTCATATGAATTTGGCGTCATATCGTATGGTAATTTTTTCTTTGAGAGAGGCCTCTTGTAAGGCTGCTCTTGTTCGGACTTCTTCGAAGAGGTTGAGCTACTCTCTTAATGCTTTGTCGCTCATTTCCTTGTCGAGAGGGGCTTCAGTCCGCCTGGAGGGCTCCCTAATTTCGACGGGGATGACGACCTCGGTCCCGTATGCTAGTCGGAAAGAAGTTTATCTTGGTCGAGTGAGATGTTGTTTGGTAGGCCTAGAGCATGCTATGCAGATCCTCGACCCATCTCTTTTTTGTTTCTTCGAGCCTTCGTTTGAGGCCTTGTAGGGTCACCTTGTTCACAACCTCAGCTTGCCCGTTTGTTTGCGGGTGCTTGATGGAAGTGAAGTGTTGGATGGTGCCCAACTTAGCAACGAATTCCTGGAAATTTTTTCTGTGAATTATGTCCCATTGTCGGTGATGATTGCTTGGGGTATTTAAAACCAGGCAAGGATGTTCCTCTTATGGAAATGGAGGACGTTTTATGCTGTGATTCTGGCTAACGCTTCTGCCTCTATCCAATTTGTGAAGTAATCCACGACAACTATCAAGTATTTGTTTTGGTTTGATCCCAACAAAAAAGGCTTGAGGAGGTCCATGCCCTACCATGCAAAGGGCCATGGGGACGAGAGAGACTTGATCTTTCTTGGGGGCGCTAAGTGGATGTCCCTGTGGTGTTTGCATTTGTCGCATCTCTTTACGTGCTATTTGGTGTTGTGTTGCATGGTGGGTGTTGCATCCCAAAATTTACCCTTTTCTTTTTTACCTTATATGGATTATGTTTCATTATCCTATTCATACATACATATCATCGGTTCTATGGTCATGAGATCAAGGCACTTATCTTTTAAGCTTCATCAAGCTACAAAAGACGGTTGTTTCGTCAGTCGATGTAGTGAAGCATAAACTTAGGATTTCGTAATTGAAATGCACCCAAAATGCTTCCCTAGGCTATTCAATCAATGATTAATCAAGTCCTCATCATGCTAAGTTCCCATGTGTTCCAGCATGCCTCGAATTGCAGAGAAAATCAAGTGTTTCAGTCGATTCGAAACAATTTGGGCCGAAGATTAGCATTTCAGTGTGATTTCAAAAATTCATAACTTTTGTCCGGAAAAATATTTTTAAGCGGGTACTTGGGAATTAGACTCTCCTTGACATCCTCTTCATTTCATATGTTCGGGTCAGGAGCCAAATTTGTACGGAAGATCTCCGAAAATGCAAAGAACATTGAAAATTATGTGATGAAGCAAATTTCCAGTCAATTGTTTCTCGATATTGCAAAAATCATAACTTTCTCAATTTTCATCATTTCGAGATGATTCTAACAGAACGAAATCAAAAATTTTGTCATCTACAATTGTGCTTCAAGAGTCGAGTTTGAATTATGCTCCGAAAGTTATGGTTTACGGCTCGCTTCTCAAATCGAACATGAAAATATGATGAAAAAGTCGCGCAACCAAAAAAGAGAGGGAAATGTGACTCCAAAAACTAGTTATTCTAATTCCGAACATGATGTAAGACTCTCTCTATATAAGGACCCTTAACTTTCATATCATTTACACACTCAAAGTTGAAGAGCTTAAATAGATCTAAAAGAAATTTATCCTTAAGCTTTTCTCTTTGAATTTCTTGAGTTTCCTTGAGATCTCCTTCATTCTTCACCTTCCTTGGAGTTCATTGAGGAGCTTCAAGTGAATTTTAGTGGGTTTCTTAATCTAGAAAGAGCTCAAGGTGCAGTGGACATCTTCCACTTAGTAAACTTCACCTCACTTTATCTCTCATTCTAGGCTTTTGATGCTTAGAAACATGTTCATGCATCTTTAGTTGACCCATACAATAGGTATGAAATGGTTTTACTTGACACTTTTACTTGATTTTGATGTTTGAAATGTGTTTGCGAAGTGCAAAATATCACCTCGTTGTTTGTTTTGCTCCATGATTCTTTGATCATTTTTAAATTTTTCTTGATGTTATGATGTTCCTTGCATTTAGTACTACAATTTTGGTTCAAAAATCTTTTGAGTTCATTAAGAAATAAGAAAATTATGATGATGTGAAGTTGCTTGCAAAGTGTGACACTCCATGATAATATAAATAATAATGAATAATAAAAATCAGGAAAAGCTGATATGGCCGCGTGGGTCTCGTGCTCGTGGCAGATTTTTTTCTTATTCCCAAGATTTTTGGCAGCGCTTTTTTGCAATAACTATTATATTTTTATTTCAATTTCAATTTTCTCTTTATTTCAATTAATTTCTTCATTTTTGTTTTAATATTTTTTAATGACACAAAAATTCTACAAAAAATATATTAAACTTATTTTTAAGTCTGTTTTCTGAAAATAATTATTATTTGGTCATTTTTATGTTTATGGTTAATTAATTAATTTGTGTACTTAAATATGTGTTTTATTCACTAGTTTAATATTTTAATTTTATTTTCCATTTTCCATTAACCTAAAAAATTGACAAAAATATGTTCTGAGTTGCTTATGGTGTTAAGTTGATCTTAGTAATTTTTTATCTCATTTTATCATTTATTTTCATTTGATTTTTCAAATTTTGAGACGTATAAGTGCATTTTGATAGTTTAACTTACTTTTGCTAGAAGTTTGATTTAATTCTCTTATTTCATTAACTTCTAAAAATCAAAACTTAAATTTTTAGGATTCTTGAATGTGTTAGGGTCATGAAATTTAATTTTATCCTTTGATTTTCTATTTTTTACAAATTATTTATTTTAGGGTCTCTAGTTTGAGGTTTTCTCAACTAGTTTGGACATTTGAATTTCACTTTCACCTTTTCTTCCAAATTCAAGAACCTTAAGTGTTTGATTCTGACTTCTATAAGTCTTTAGGAGCTTATAATAATTTTTTATTTTATTTTTAAAGGTCTTGTTCCTATTTTTGTTTGAATTAAATTGTGAATGTGTGCTTTTGTATTTTGTAACTTGAGATACAAGATATGCACTTGTGCAACCTATGAGGAACCAAGTTCCTTCTTATTTATACAATTCTTATTACATGTTTATAGCCTTAAGTTCATGTCTATGAACCATTTAAGTACTCTAACATTTTATCTTTTGTTTAAAAGATTATTTGTCCATCATTTGTGATCATGGTTTAGGAAGATATTCTTGTACAATTCCACTTAAGTACAATTGATCCAAAATGGTTTAAGTCCCTTTGTATACACTTCTGACCTCATGACTTATAATCTATAATAACTTTGATCCTCTGACTCCTTGATTAAAACTCGCTTGTTAATTCATCACGATGACAAATTAGGAGCCATACTTGTTTTAATTGCACCTAGTCTTAGGTTTGTGTTTGGTGAAGATCTTAGGGGCTTGGGATCCAATATGTATTCTTGATCATTGATCATATATCTCTCTTCTCATATTAGTTCTCCATTCTTCTATGATTCTTTTGATTAAGCACTCATTTTCTAACCAACATGGTGACACTTTAGAAGTTACATTTTCTTTCTTACTTGTGTTTTGAGCATCATTGTTTAGTGATTGCTTCATGAGCTCTTGAGAAATGTCCAATAAATGTATCTTTATGTTGGCTACTGCCCATAACATTTAAGAATGTTAATATTTATATATTTAGATCGCAATTCTTGTGTGCATTTAGGGACTACACTTTGCCAATTCATCATGACCTTTGAGTATGTTATATTGTTAACATCTCTTAAAGTTTCAAGTTCATGATTTATACTTTATGATGGATTAGCCATTACCCTATGATATATAAGGTATCATTTTACTTTTACTGGATCTTTATCAATTTTGTTTGATTTAAGACAAGTATCATCCACTTTAGATTATGTTGTTCGTCAAGTTACGTGACTTTGTTTGTGCATGAAGTTTCATCTTCTTATTTGTTGCTCTTGAACCTCATGTTGAGTTAAATTATTATACAAGTCATACATTACATAATTATTCAATTATTGTTTTATCATTTGATCTTTACTTGTTTAATTTGAACATGCTTAGTTGTCCATTTGGTCACTTTCCTTGTGAGCTATGTATGCAATTTTCTCCCTATACTTGTGATGTTTGAATGTATGATATTAGAGGTCATTTTCTACTGACCTATATGATTTGATACCCTCTAATCATGTTCCCTCTTCATCTATACATTTATTGTGTTTCACTTGCCTTTAGGAGTATGTTAGGATGTGGTATTGACCAATTTTTATACTAACCTTTGTATGTGTTCTAGAAATGATGCCTTAGGGATGTTTATAGGTCAATGATGTATGTTAACCTCTAGAGTTTTCTTCTGAATTCTCTCATACTTGACACATTATTCCATGTTCAATTAATCACACACTTGTTTCCACTTCACATCACGATTTTGATTGATGCTAGTTTGTGTACCTTGGTGTTTGAATCATGTTTTCAATGACTAATTTAACTTCTTCTTGACCATGAGGTTTGTGATAAATGTATAATATGTCTATGTTTACCTCTTTTTATTCATATTACCTATTCCTTTCCAATTTGTTTTCTTGTTAGTAATGCATGAGGACTTATGTCCACTTAAGGTTGATTGTGATCCTTTCTTTGTATGACTTTGATGTGAATCTTTCTCAAGTTTGTTTATGAAATAAAAATAAGTTCCTCATGTGTTCACTTATGACTTGTACACTCACTCATCCCTTTCACTTCACTTCACTTCACTTACTTATAACATGATATGTTAGGCACTTGGCTCCTATGTCTTCACTAGCTAGTGTATTTGCCTAATTATTCTCTTTTATGGTTCCTACATCCATACCCTTAAAGAAAGAACCCTAGGGATATATCCACATCTTATTTATGTTCTCTTGATGCCATATCATTTACTATCCATGGTTTTCCACTTACTTGAGATACAAATCTTATTTTTTCACTTATCTACACTTAATCTCTTTCTACTATGCCTACTTGTTTGTTTAAGAGGATGTTTGTTAACAATTAATATCTTGGTGATAATTTGTGATAACTTGAAGCATGTTTAGACTTAGTTATCCACCTATTATCTCTCATTTTGATTGATTATTTTGACATGTGTTAAAGTTTTGTCTTCTAAATACACACTTGAACTTCTACTTGCCTAGTTAGGTAAATTGATTACTTCTTGACCCATGTTGCTATGTTTAGGATAGTCTAAGGTGTTTAACATGAGAGGACCAGAACTTATGTTATACCTTTATGTGATTTTATGCCATGCCTCTTTGATTTCTTATCATTTCTATCTTACTTTCCTTCATCACTTCTTCAAGTTTGTTTTTGAGATCTCCATCTCTTTTGTGTTTTACCACGTTGAATTGTGTGTTAAATGAAGTTTTATCATCCTTCTCTTTTCTTTAAGACTTGATGTTTTATCATTTTAATGCATGTATGCTTGATAATTTACCATATATTCCTTTGCTTTAACACTTGATGCATTATCATCTTTGTGTGGTGTCTCATCATCTCTTACTTAGGTATTCACCTATGTGCTTGTTTACTTGATGTTTTGTCATCTTCTATTTGATGTATTACCATCATTGATTATTGACGTCTTTCATTCTTGTGTGATTTTTTTATCATCTCTTCTCCTATCTTTACTTGCTTATCTAAGTAGGTATTTATTTAGTAACTTGTCTAAGCGCCCCTTTTGTTGATTGCTTGTCTTATTTATCTTATCTAAGTATTGATTTCTTGTAATTCTTCTTCTCCTTCTTCCTATATTTTATGATATTTGCATGCTCTGCATAGGATCTTTAGTTCATTCTTCTTTAAGATTGAATTAAATAGACCTTAGGTTAGGAATCCATGCATGACAACACTAGGTAGATCTCCCTCTCAGCCCAACTTTAGGTCCACTAGCAAGAAATTTTATATGATTAAGATCCCCTTTTGTTTAGTTTTTCTCTTTTGAATTCATGTTAAAAATAAAACTTCTTTCTTAAGAAAATATCAAAATACTTGATAAATAATGATGTGAACCATGTGTCACGAGCCTTAAGCCATTTGGAGGAGCATAAGGGGGTCCATTCTCGAACCTTTTGTTTCTTTCAATCATAGTCTTTAATATGGTTCAAATCACAAATTCTCTTTCAAGATAAAAAACACAAACAAATTCAAACCTTTTTGTCTTCAGACTTTTTCTTTTAACCTTTTCAAAAAATACATGCTTCGCTAGCATTGTTCATAAAAAACGCACAACAAACCAAAACACATTTTTAGGTGAACTATAAGTGCTTTGATCCCCTATTGCATGAAATATGGTACGTAGGCACAAAGATTTACAACCGCGACGGACACAATTAATAAAATAATTCTTTTTGTATATAATTTGCATGCATTCTATTAGCATTAAGCTTTAGTTTTTTATACAGCCTTTGATTAGAACAAACTTGAGTGGATCCTATGGAGTACCGCAGACGTGAGGGGTGCGAATACCTTCCCCTCGCGGAATCAACTTCCTTAACCTTTCTCTTGGTCGTAAGACCATGTTCTTTTCCTTCCTTTAGGTTTACTCAGTATTTCCTTTCTCTCTCTTGGGATAAATAATATTGATGGAGACTCTTCTTTCTTCCTCCTTCGCACTTCGATGAAAATCCTAGACGCGGCAGCGGGCCAGTAATATCCTGCTCGTAACACTTTCCTGGCAAGGGATCTCCCACCCAAGTGTTGGGCGTTGATTCCCTCGTGGATCTCACGTAGGATGTAGGTGATTTTTCTTTCACCGATACATTTGAGGAGAGGGATGGAGAATCCTCTCCTATATAGTTTGCCTTCGACTAGGATGTAGGAGTGGGCTCTTCGCCTAACTACACCGACCTCCTTCTGATTGGTCAATAGTTCCCTTTTTGTGAGGTAGCTATATACCAGGGTCATCCAACAGTTATCATCACCAATGGCGTTCACGTCTAGATTGAGGATTGTTTTTCAATTCTTGGTCGAGGAAGTATTTTCTGTATTACTGATTCATTCTCCCTTTTCTTCTTTGTGCTGGCCAGTTTCGATAAGACATCTG
Organism: Vicia faba; assembly: GCA_948472305.1. Taxonomy (NCBI): domain Eukaryota; kingdom Viridiplantae; phylum Streptophyta; class Magnoliopsida; order Fabales; family Fabaceae; genus Vicia; species Vicia faba. Next base: position 1,042,920,711 of record OX451737.1, read on the forward strand.
CTCGGACATTATATTCGCGGGGAACATGTTATATATCTATGAAGTTGAATTTATTCATTCTTCTTGGATCAGAGTCCAATACTCAGAGAGATGGTTGTTTTTTACCTGGTATTTACCCTGCACCTGAGAGGCGACGAGTTGAGAGTCTGTGAAGATCTTTACTTCCTCGGCCCCCAAGTCTTAGGCCAGGAAGAGTCTTGCGAGGAAAGCTTCATATTCTGCATAGTTGTTTGGGGTATGGAAGGACAGTGCGAGGGAGACCTCAATCAGTATTTCCTCCTTGTTTTCCAATATAATACCTCCTCCGCTTCTGGTCGAGCTGGAAGTCCCATCCACGAAGATGGTCCATTTGTGTGCACTACTTGTGGAAGATGAGGAGGTCATATTAGCTATGAAGTCGGCCAACACTTGTGCTTTAAGGGATTTTCTACTCTCATACCAGATGTCAAACTCAGAGAGTTCTAATGACCACTTAAGCATTCTGCCAGCCATGTCAGGTCGACCAAGGAACTGCTTTACTGGTTGGTCTAATCGGACTATAATTGTGTGCGCTATGTAGTATTACCTTAGTCTCCTTGTTGCGTTAATAAGCGCTAGGGCAACCTTCTCAATCTGTTGGTACCTTATTTTGGGACCTTGTAAGGCTTTGCTTGTGAAATAAATGGGCTTCTGCCTGTCGGGTGTTTCCTAGATGAGGATCGCGCTGACGGCCTCAAATGTCACGACCAGATAGAGGGAGACAGCTTCTTCCTTGTCTGGTCGTGAAAGAACTGGAGTTTGTGATAGCGCTTGTTTGAGGTGGGAAAGGGGATGTTCTCATTCCTCGATCCACTCGAATGTTGCCTCCTTGCAAAGGAATTTAAATAGGAGGAGTGCATGCTGGGAAGATTTTTCCACGAAGTTGGATAATGAATTGAGCATTCTGTTTAGGATTTGGATTGATTTCTTCAAGTTCGGTGTTGGAAACTCAAAACATTCCTGACATTTGTCGAGGTTAGCTTCGATTCCTCATTCTGTTAGGTAGAAACCAAGGAACTTGCATGCTTGTACGCCGAAAATGCACTTTTCTGGGTTGAATCACATTCTGCATTTCCTCTTTGGATTTGACGATCATGTCGTCCATGTAGACCTCGTGCATATCTCTAATTTCTCCTTAGAAGACCTTGTTCATCATTCGTTGGTATGTAGCGCCAGCGTTCCTCAGACCGAAGGGAATTACATTGTAGTAATAGTTGTCTGACTCGGTCATGAAGGCCATGTACTTTTTGTTTACTTTGCCATGGGGATCTGGTTGTATCCAGAGTATGTTTCCATGAATGAAAACAATTTAAAACCTGTAGAATTACCAACTAGTTTATCTATATTGGGCAGGGGATAAGCATCTTTGGGGAAAACCCTATTGAGGTCAGTATAGTCAATGCACATGCGCTATTTTCCATTAGATTTCTTTACGAGTACTAAATTAGAGAGCCCAGTTGTGTATTGGGCTTCACAAATAAATTTTTCCTTTAGGAGGTCTTTAACAGCTTGCTCGGCAGCCTCTTTTTTCTCTGGGGACTACCGACGTCTACGTTGGACAACTGCCTTAAGGGTAGGACCAATCGTCAGATGATGGCAAGCTATATTTGGATCCAAGTCGGGAATCTATGGTGCGCTCCCTGAGGCATGCCTTCAGCTGTCTTTTTTCCAAGTCGTGGAGGTCAACACCGATTCTGACTCCTTTGGATGAATCGTTACCGAGGGGGATGATTACAAAATCCCCGTCTGGGATTAGGCGCACGGGATGTACGGGCTCTTTTTTGCTCGTTGATGAGGAAGAGCTTTTTGCATTCAGTATAGGGCTATTTCTCCTCCCTCTTCTGCTCTTGGAGATCTTCTTTGGTGAACCGGCTGTCGAGGTCGATTGTGTCGACGTTCGGCAGTGGTTTTGGATCTTCAGAGTTGTTAGGCAAGGCAAGTCGGTTGGTTGTTCAGGGATGTGTGCTGACGAAGCTCAAACCCTTGGTTGCTGATGCAAAGCATCTTATTGCTATTTGTATGTCCCTGCAAAGGGTGGCGATGAGTCCCTCCTCGGTGTAGTATTTCAACTTTAGGTGCACAATGGAGGGCATCGCTATCGGTTCGGCCAAGGTAGGTCTCCTGAATATGCACTGATATAATGATGGGAAATCCACCACGAGGAACCGCGTCTTGATCGACCTAGCGGTTTTTGCCGTCCCAAATGTGACAATTAACTCGACATATCCCCAGGGTTTGGTGACAAAGCCGTTGAATTCCTGGAGGTCGGATCCTACGTAAGGGGTCAAGTGGGTCTCGTTGAGCTGTAAGGTAGAAAATAGTTGGGAGTACATTATATCAACCGAATTTCCTTGATCAGACGGGATTTATCATCCCTTTTCTTTTCTGCTCCCCGACGAGATGTCGAGGGCTCATCATTCTTTGAAACTTTTTCATTCTCATGATGTCGCGAGTATCACGTATTGTTGGCAGCCTATTTCTCCTTGTACTGAATGTATGCATGTGCTTTGAGCAGGAGGGAATCTAGCGTTGCAGGAGTTTCTATGCCAACTTCTTTGGCCAAGTCACTGCGAGGGCGTAAGCCTCGCTCAAGGAGATATTTCTTCATCTCGTCCGTCGTGGAGACCTGGATGACTTCCTGGTTAAACCTTTCAATATACGCTCGGAGGGACTCATTATTCCCCTGAATGATAGCCTCAAGGACAACTTCTGGTTTGGGGTGGCAGCGAGATACTATGGAATGACTGGAGAAATGTCTCCCCAAACCCTTCGAAGAAGTGATAGATTCATCGGGGAGGCTCTTGTACCAAGCCATGGATCCCTTTCTGAGTGTTTTTGGGAAGAGTCGACATTTGATTGCTCCTCGACATCTCTGTAGTCAAGCATAACATTGATGTTCTCGATGTGCTCATATGGATCTATTGTCCCATTGTATGTCCCCAGATATGGGGTCTTCTCTAGGCCGACAGGAAGCGGGGTCTCCATGGTTTCTTTGGATAACGGGTCGCGGGGCTCGTCGTCATCGTTGTGATCAGGAGATATTGGTGGAAAGTAGTTATTTTTTCCTTACTAGGGGCTGCCTTCTCGACGAGGAGATATGCTCCTTTATTGGCGCTTTAGCTTGGGTGATGGTGAGCAGTCGTCATCTGGCCGTAGATTATCCTTCATATTTTTGGTGATCGGGGAGCGTCAATCTTTACGGAGAGGGGTGCAACCTCGTTTCTTGAGAAACAAGATTTCTTGCTTCCCTTGCGTGGGACGACGACCACGCCTTGATGGTAATGGACTGTAGGAGTCCTATCATCGGTATCTTCGAGTGGGAGATCTTGACATGCGCTTCTTCTCCCAAGCTCTAATAATGTTGCTTTGTTGCAATATTTGGGTATTGGTTTGGTTTAGAGCAGCGAGCAGAGCTGTTATGGTCGGATCGACATTGGGTGAGATTGGAACTGGCTGAAGGATCATTGGTGGGTCCTCGGTGGATTTCTTGGACTTCTGATTCTCCAAGAATTGAATGTCGTTGTGATCTACATTGATTGAGTCGAGGGACGCGGTTCGACCGTCTCTAGTGTCAAGGATGTCCTCGAGGTGAGGAGGGCCTCCGTTCCCGTCTGTCTTGTCGACATGGGAAATGATGGTTTTTCCTAAAAGATGATTGTCGTCATGATCGACCATGATATGAGTTCTTGAATGTCGCTTTGATCTTCGGTTTCGAGGAAAGGAAGATGGGGAAGACAGTTTCTCACAGACGACGCCACTGATCTTACCGTTGATCAGAACCTGAAGTGGACCGAGAAGATGATGTTTGCTTGGCTGGAAATTTGTGAAGAATAGGGAGTGTATCTGCAAGGCACTCCGACGATCAAGTAAGAAAGAGTGCAAAGAGATATAAGAAAGAAATTAGAGTTTTTTAGAGTGATTATTGGATACATGGTCCTCACAAGTGTGAGGGTTTATATAATACTCTTGACGTGTAGCCATTGGTTCCTATTTTTGGGCCTTGATATTATGTTCCTAAAAAATAAGTAACTGTTAGGACTTGGTCAAAATAGACTGCCATGCTCGTAACTAACCATTGTTCCGAATAAGAAGGATATTACGGGCATATGCGTTTATGGGTATTTTCTGGTTGTCTGCTCTACGGGTGTCGAGCAGACCTGAAAGTGAACGTCGATGCAGGCAAACATATGGCCAGGACATCATTATCCTCACTATTCTTGTAGTGTGATCGACTATATATATTTGACCGAAGACCAAAATTAATAGATCAAAGTTGTTAAACCATACTGAAAATAGAAGCAGATTAAACCAATTTTAACTATTGAGCCAATAGAGAACAAATCTAATTATGAATGACCATCACTCTAGCTATCACTAACCATCACTCGAACAACATATTCTATACAACCACTAATCAACACCACCTATACTACTTTGATTGTTACTTCAACAATCACAAATCACCATTCAAACAAAAATCTTGCCACCATTGATTACCACTGACACGTATATGTGGACAACCGGTAACCACTATTATTAGAATTACTACTAAAAATATATTATATATTTATAATGTTTTAATTATTTTACAAAAATAATAATATAAATTATTCATATTAAGATATGTTTATCAAGAATATTTATTTTCATATTTATCCTAAAAGATTTTAAAATTTTCATAACTTAAAACTGAATTAGTGTTATTTTTAGAAATATTCAAAGCCGAATATATCAACTGTTTGAGATTTGTAATTTTACGACTAACACTGTTCATCCAAATATAACATTTATTTATATCTCACCAAAAAATATATATTTATATTAGACTATTATGATCGAAATACACTGTTCATCTATTTCAGAACTAGTATCATTATAACTCATTTCCCACGGCCACTCATATGAAGAACAATTCTTAGTCATTTTAAAGGGCACATAAATATTCTTCATAGTGATCAGTGACATCAAACATCGGATTAAGAGCACAATGACACGACTGAAGGAATTAGAACTTATGCGATTCATTTATTTGGCAGTAAGTTTAGTCCTACTTTTTTCCGGACAATTTCGTCCTTTCGCCCTATTTCTCTTGCATGCACGCAATTTTATTGGTTAGAATTAGTTAGTATATCATTTATAATATAATAATAAATATTAAATAGAGTGAGTTTAGATTATGGATGACAATGGGATGGTATTTATCATATATATGATTTGAAAAAAATTTCGCATTTGAATTTATATTCATTTGAAAACCAATATTAACACCCATATTTATATCTTAATGTAAATATTCATAACTCGTACTTGTTATTTGTGTTTTTAATAAAAATTAATTAATTATTTATAAAATATTATATTAATTTAAACTTTTAACAACATTAAAGAAGTTTTCAAAAAAAAAATATATATATATATTATAAAATATTTTTATATTGTCAATCAATCACTATCATGTCTTTAATTAAACTATTTTTTTATTTTAAAAAAAAAATTAATGATATAACATATTGATGATTTTCTATTAAATAATAATGTAAAATCATTTTACACGGTCAATATATATATATTGAACCCTTTAAAAAATATATTATTAAATAATGAAATAAACTAATATTTATATTAAAATGTATAATAATTTAACATTAATATAATTTTTTAAATTAATAAACACTTACTTATGTATTAAAACAGTAATAAAAATTACATTCTCTTAAAAAATACTTGCCCCAAATCATTGAGTAAGAATGCTCTTAATTTCTAAAAAATAAAAATGATAGTGTCTATTATTATAGTTTTCAATTTAATAAAAGGTATAAATACACATATTTTTAAAGGTGGTGATATTGATCACACATATAAATCAAGATCATGTGAATGAACAATTCGATTCTTTAAAAAATGGAGAGGATATCCCCGCAAGTGTGATTAGGCGAGAATTGAAACTATTTGATGTTAAATCTGATCCTTTAAATTAAATTAAGCAGTTCAGTAGATTAGATATTGATGGTGAAAACTAAATAAAATAAAATAAAATGGAGAGGTAACTTACTAACTAATTGTTTATGCCAACATAAGGAAACCACTTATAAGAATGACTATTTTTAGTCTATTAATGTTAATTAAAACTAGAAGTATAATTGTACATAAGCACAACTTCGAATGTGCTAACACATTTTAAAATGCAAATAAGGTTTTGTTGGAGCACAAGATTGAAAATAAAGATGGAAGAAGAGTGAGAAAGAGAGGAGAGAAAAAACAATTAAAACAAATTTTTTAAGAGAGAAACTCTATTCACTGCATTGATGAAAACTAGCTACAAACTTGTTTAAATAGACAAAGGATAAATTTCCAGGTAGGCACAGTCTAAAGCTAAGCAATAAAGTTAAGTTGTCGCGTGGGAAAACAACTACTAAATCCAAAAGCTTAGCTACAACTTCTGAAACAACAACGCAACCTCAGAAGCTTCTGCTTCTGATTCAAATACCTTCTGATCATTATCTTATGAACGTAATTACTTCTAACAACACCCCTTAATTCATATTCACCTAACTAAACTCTACAACACCAATCCCATCACTTAAATGGACAAAGTATTTAGTCTTATCAGCTTTCGTGAGAACATCTGCAAGTTGCTTCTGGGTGCTACAATGAACATCTTCTAGAACTCCATTTTGGACTTGATTCCTCAGAAAATAGAACTTTGTGTCAATGTGCTTGCTTCTTCCATGCAACACTGGGTTCTTGGCCAGGCTCGTGGAAATTTTTTTGTCAATCATCAACTTCACAGGTTTGTTCACCTTGATCTTCAGATCCTGCAACAAATTAATTATCCAAATAGATTGACACACAGACAAAGCATCTGCAATGTACTCTGCTTCACAAGTTGACAATGCAACCACAAGTTTCTTCTTAGAGCACCAAGAAATGAGACTTCTTGGATATTTAAAAAATATCAAGAAGTATTTATTCTGTCAACTCTATCTCCGCACCAATCAGAGTTTGAATAACATATCAACTCTGAGTCGGATTTAACACTAGAAGGGAACAACACTCCATACCTCAGAGTCCCTTTAATGTACCTCATAATCTTGACAACAACTTGATAATGTGACCATTTGGTTTATTCATAAACCTAATCACCATTCCAACCGCATAGCAAATGTTAGTTTGGGTGTTACAGAGATATCTTAATGATCCAATCAACTATTTGAAAATTATAGCATCTACATCATCACCCTCAACATTAGAATTCAGTTTGTGATTCGTCTCAATAGGTGTGATTGCAGTATTGCAATTTATTAGCTCAAATCTCTTCAGAAGCTCAAGTTCATACTGCAGTTGATGCAAAATTATACCATTCTCATAGTATAAAATCTTGACCCCTAGAAAATATACCATATTTCCCAGACTAGTCATCTTGAACTCATTCATCAGCATCTTCTTGAACTTGACTATCTCATCAGAATAACTCCCTGTTAGCAATATTTCATCAACATATAGACATACTAGAATCATATTGCTTCCAAAACTATGTTAAACATAAATGTGATACTCCATCTCACGCTTTCTAAATCTTTGAATCTTGAAAAATGAATAAATCTTCATCTTCCAAGCTCTAGGAGCTTGTTTCAGTCCATACGATGCTTTATGTAACATGTATACCATCCCTTCCTGATTCCTTTTCACAAATCCAGGAGGTTGTGATACGTATACCTCTTCTTGTAATGAATTTTTCAGAAATGTAGATTTCACATCCAGATGCATCAGATGCCAATTTTTATTTGCATATATAGCAATCACCAATCTAATTGTTTCATGTCTAGCTACAAACGCAAACAACTCAAAGTAATCTAGTCCATATTTCTGTAAAAATCCTCTAGCTACTAACCTTTCTTTGTGTTTCCCAATTGATCTATCTAGCTTCAAATTTATCTTGAAAACCCATCTGACGTTATGGCTTTCTTCTTATTTATAAGTTTAGTCAACTCCCAAGTCATGTTTCTTTCTTTAGCCTCAAGTTCTTCTTTTATGGCCTTCATCCATATTTTCTTCTTGAGAGCTTCTTCAACACTAACTTGTTCAGAGTCTACTAACATGGTCCACTGAATGACTTCCATTTAGAGTATATCTCAGTATCTTATAACATGCCAAACTCTAGAATCTCCTTGGCATTTGTCTTATTCTTTGTGGCCTTTGGACTTGTTCATAATCTCCTTTTGATTCTGGAACCATATCACTTTATGGACTTCCTTGAGAGGTTGGACCTGTTAGACGATGACTTATCTAGAGGAGGGTTAATATGTCCCCAAGTAAAAAATTACCTTTCAAAAATAGGTAATTAAAATTTATTTTGAAAGACAATGTTGAGCGGAGGATTTTTAGCTAAGATCAAAAAAAGTCGTCTAAACGACCCTTGTTATTGGAAACTCGGATATGCACAAGCCGTATGGAATTAAAATAATGATAAAAATAATAAACACAATTATATCTCAAGTAACCGTTTATCACAAATCACAATGGTTTCATATTTCCAATGAAATTATGTATAACACGAAACTTTGCAATTTATCGAACACTAGCGCACAGTCAATTTTTTTGGTTTTCCTTTGAGCTTTGTTGAAGTGAGAAAGAACTTATAATCAAAGTGAAATGAGTTATGTGTTGACACATACAAACATAGGCTACAACCTTTAATATTGAAGTACATGTACCTTCCTGAAAATCGTATGTGTCAGTATATGCAAGTTATTTTTGTACAAAAACAGAATTTTCATGATTTTGGTTAGTTTCAAACTTGTTTTGAGTGCTTCCTAAGACCTCTAATGCAAGGGTGAACCAAACGACATAGAGATACCGTTCAATATACATAAATACTTACTTTTTCTAGTTTTAATATCATGCAAAACATAGAATGGTGAAGTTGCACTCATAGGACCGCCTCTAGAAGGTCCACCTCAGAAGCATGACCACCAGAATCTTGACCACAAAATTATGGATTATCATCAGAATCTAGATTAGACTCAGATTCACCTTTAAAATCAGAATCATCTTCTGACTCTAAATCATCTTCTGAGTCTCCTTCCGACTTTAACTCATCTTCAAAACCTTCAAATACTGAACTATCTTCATAAGTTACCTCAAATGTTGACACTACACTAGAGTTGGATTGAGACTTCCCTAATCCCATGCTTTTGACTCCTTTGCAATAATGTCTCTGTTAGACTATATCGACTTATCTAGAGGGGGCAAATAGATCTTGTTCTGGACTGGGCCCACCCTGGCCCAAAGCGCAGATAAAGGCCCAATCCAAGCAGACTCCTCGAGGAATGCGCGCCCGTGGATCACCCCCAACGTGCCCGACCACAGAATGTAGCTGCGATGCCCGCCATTGCCCGAGACACATAGTGTCCCCGACCAAGGGAACTCTAGCTCGAGTCTTGCTCGAGCACCCTCCCTGTAGGGAAAATTCTGTCCATTCTGACCGTTATCGAATCCTCTAAACTCCCGAAAGACCGCGTCTTCGTCCCTCCTCATTCTTCGTAGAGCACCACCAGGAAGGGGACCACGTGCGGGGCCCCACTACGCACGTAGAACATGGCAGTTCCTTTATTGGGCCAGTTCTGGTCAGCCCAATGAGGGGACCTTGGCCCAACGCTGGGGGATATAAATACCCTATGTTCCTAGAGGGTCAGGTATTCATCTATTATGCACCTATACATTTTTTGCCTACTCATTCCGTCACTCATTTTAGCATCGGAGTGTCTTGCAGGTACCCCCCCCCTATCTCACTCAAATTCTACTCGAGCCAGTTGTGACGGTCCAAGTCGGATCCGGTAAGATCAGTGACACCGTCTGTGGGAAACTAGCTTCCCCGTCATGCAAACTCTCGAAGACCAAAGCTAAAAATCACACCCTACCATCATGACTGACCAAGTTCGGGATGACCAGAACGTCCGTGTCGTTGATGTCAACCACAACCTCGCGGACAAGAACGGAGTCCCCGACAACACCGGCAACCCCGACCATAGCACACTCCCCGGGGGCACCATCCCCGGGCCCTCGGGCCACCGCGAAGGAGCTACTGCCTCATCTTCTTCAGTCCCTCCTCCACTCGAATAAGACAATACGGCTCCCCCGAACTATTTAGCTGCCCAATTTCAGGAAGTCCCTGTCCCCACCGGGGCAGATGCCACGACCCGTGCACTGTTCGCGGTGATCAATCAAACCAACTACCTCATCTTTGCCCAGGGGGAAAGATTGAGGGCGCTAGAGGACGATAAAAGACCCCCGAGGAGGCACAGGAGGCCTCAGACCCCACCTCCTCGAGTAATAGAGGTACGCCTCCCGTCTCCCCCGTGGAGGCAATACAGGGACACCTCCCAAAGCTCGTCCCCCCGACCATCGGGGAGACGACCCCCCTTGGAGAGGCAACCCGTCATCGAAGCCAGAGGGCACAACCACGGCCCTTGCGGCAAGAAAGAAGACACCCTGGAGACAAGCACGGGAGGGCGGACCAACGAGCATCCCGCTCGAGGGGCATTCAGACTGACCAGGACCGTCGAGCCCGACAATATCTCAGGTCCCCGTCCTTATCCCCAGAGCGAAGTGACGAGGACGACCCCCGCGGTCCCCTTTCACAAGCCATCATGGAGGCGCCCATTCCCCCGGGTATGGAGAAGCCTCCTCATCTGAAAGAATACGACCGAGTCGCGGACCCAGTCGACCACATAGACAGGTTCGAGGCTATGCTGCATTACCATAACGTCGGGGGACCCATCAAATGTCGGTTGTTCCCCACTACCCTCAGAAAGGAAGCAATGGACTGGTATAAAGGTCTCGCCCCGGGATCAATCACCTCGTGGCGAAACCGGAAGAATCAATTCATAAGCTCATTCACTGCGTCTCGGCGACATCCAAAGACCGAGGCAGCACTCGAGGCCATCCTCCAGAGGCAGGACGAGACTTTGAGAGAATTCATCAACCGCTTCAATCGCGAAGCCATACAGGTCCCTTGCACGGACCACATGAAAAGGTACTTGCTGGAGAAAGGGCTCCTCCCCGGCACAGAATTCAGAAAGGCGGTGGGCATCGAACCACCCCGAACGTTCGATGCTCTCCTCGAGAAGGCCCGGGCATATATGGATTACGAGGAAAGGGAAGCGACCAACAGAGCCTGGGACCCTAGAACTCGCGGATCCAGCAGCAACCTGCGCCAACAGGCTGCTCCTCCCCGACGAACAGGGGAGAAGAGAAAAGAGGACAGACCCCGAGAAGTCCGAAAATAGAGAGGATCCTCGGGGCGTTTCACAGAATACACTCTACTCACGGCTTCCCGCGAGCGCATCTTGGCGGAGTGCGCCAACACAGATTTCAAAGATGGCAGCAACAAGCGCCCTTGACCAGCTCCTGCCAAGCCCGGGGTGGACAAGAGCAAATATTGTCAGTACCATAGGAGCCACGGTCATCTGATAGAGGACTGCGTCCACCTCAAGGACGCCATCGAGACCCTCATAAAAGGGGGAAGACTCGCCCAGTATCAGCGAAATGACGCTCCTCGTCGTGACGCTCGGGATACAAGAGAACTGGAGGAGGATGCCCGACCATCTGACGAGTCGGTCCCCATCCAGACTTCCTTCTCCGTCACAAGATCTGAGGACTTCTACGTCCCCGAGCACCTACAAGAACCGTTGTCAACACACAGCAGGTGGGAGCACTTTCCCTCCGCCATGGTCATCAATGGTGGAGGATTCAATGACCTAACCATAAATTCGGCCAAAAGGAAGCTTGATGAACTGGTCGACTCTGCACCTCCTTAGACGGTGACTTTTGAAAGGCTGAAAGGTAGGTCGGAGCCTATCACCTTCTACCTCGAAGAGATCCCCGGAGGAGCCCCCAACGCAGTCATTCCTCTACTGATAAGAGCAAGAATGGCTAATTTTGACGTACACTGCATCCTCGTCAATGAAGGAAGTTCCGTTGACGTAATGTACAGTCAACTGTTCCGGACCCTGCAGCTCGACGACTCACACCTTTCACCTTACGTGGGGTCAGACTTACAGGGCTTCGACGGCTCGACCTCCAAACCTTAGGGATACGTCGAGCTCATGGTTACCTTTGACGAGGACACGGTGACGAGGCAGGTCAAGGTCCGCTTCCTCGTGATCGATTGCCCGTCCCTCTACAAATGCATCCTGGGACGACCAACACTAGCAGAACTGACCGCGGTACCCTCCACCGTCCACTTGAAGATGAAATTCTACACCAAGAGGGCACGGGTTGCTACCATCCAGGGGGACTTGGCCGCTGCTCGAAGATGCTTCAACGCTGCCTCCAAGGGACGCGACATGGTCGACACCGGGACAAGGCCCGCCAAGAGACCAGGAACAACAAGACAAAAGCCCGACAAACCAGAGCCCGTCAAATCAGAAGAGCAGAAAGCTCCCCCAAAGGTCGACTCCATAGCTCTGGACACCCGCTTCGATCAAGACGAACCTCCCTACGACGAGCAAATCCCCCTCCGGCCAATTCTGGACGGGGACTTCGAGCTCATCCACCTCGGCGAGGACGCGAGTAAAGGAGCGAAGATTGGTACCGACCTCCCCGACCTGGCAAGAAAGCAGATCAAAGCCTGCTTGCGCGAGAATGCCGACTTGTTCGCGTGGAGCGCCGCGGAGATGCCCGGACTCGACCCCGAGGTTGCCTGTCACCGTCTCGCCATAGATCTAGCCGCTAAGGCAGTAGTACAACGTAGGCGTAGGCAGTCTCCAGAGAAGACGGAGGCTGCTGAAAAAGCTGTAAAAGACCTCCTAAAGGCTAATTTTATTTCTGAAGCCCGATATTCAACCTGGATGTCAAATGTTGTACTTGTTAAAAAGAATAATGGAAAATGGCGGATGTGTGTTGATTATACCAACCTCAATCGGGCATGCCCGAAGGATGCTTTTCCTTTACCAAGCATATACATGCTGGTCGACAATTCGGCCGGTTACAAAATATTGTCGTTCATGGATGCCTATTCAGGCTATAACCAAATCTCAATGGCCATGAGCGACAAGCATTGCACTACCTTCATGACCAGCTCGGGCAACTATTACTACAACGTAATGCCCTTTGGTCTAAAAAACGCGGGGGCAACGTACCAACGTATGATGAACAGAGTGTTCCATAACCAAATCGGGGACATGCTCGAGGTTTACATGGACGACATGATCGTCAAATCCCGAGCAGACACCGATCATGCAGCCCACCTCAAAGCAGTCTTCGCCCAAGCAAGGCAATGTAAGATGAGGTTAAACCCCGAAAAGTGCACGTTCGGAGTCAAGGCGGGGAAATTCCTCGGGTTTTACCTAACAAAACAAGGAATTGAAGCCAATCCCGACAAATGTCGAGCCTTCTCCGACCTCCCGACACTTACGTCGAAGAAATAAATACAAGTCATGAACGATATGCTCACCTTGCTATCCCGCTTCGTCGCAAAATCCGCTCAGCACGCCCTCCCCTTCTTCAGACTCCTTCACAAAGAAGCGGCCTTCGAATGGACCGAGGAATGTGAACGGGCACTGCACCACCTGAAACAAAGCCTGTCCCAACCGCCCATACTGTCTCGACCAGTCGACAGGGAGCCTTTATTCCTATACTTAGCCGTCTCGAATGAAGCCATCAGCGCGACTCTCATTCGCGAGATCACCGACGGGCAGAAACCCATTTATTTCACGAGCAAAGCCCTACAAGGACCTGAGAGCAGATACCAACAGATAGAAAAAGTAGCTCTAGCCCTTGTCAACGCGGCGAGGAGACTTAGACATTATTTTCTGGCCCACACAGTCATAGTATGAACCGACCAACCGGTAAAACAACTCTTTGGTCGACCTGACATGGCGGGTCAAATGTTGAAATGGTTCTTGGAACTCTCCGAGTTAGACATACAATACGAGAGTAGGAAATCTCTAAAGGCACAAGCCCTGGTCGACTTCATCGTGGAAATGACCGCTCACGACCCGCCCGCAGAGAAAGAGCACAAGTGGACCATCTTCGTCGATGGAGCTTCCAGCTCGTCCGGAAGCGGCGCGGGGATCCTCCTAGAAAATAAGGAGGGCGTAGTGATCGAGCACTCGTTAAACCTCTCCTTCCCAACTTCGAACAACCAAGCAAAGTACGAGGCCCTGCTCGCAGGACTGAGGCTAGCCGAGGACCTAGGAGCACGCGAAGTACAAATTTTCACGGACTCTCAACTCGTCGCTTCCCAAGTCCAGGGGAGCTACCAGGCCAAAAACGACAGCCTCATTGAATACCTAAACTTGGTAAGAAAGCACACGAGGAAGTTCGACCGAGCTGAAACGCGCGAGCAAAACACAAGGGCCGACAAACTTTCGAAACTCGCGAGCACAAGAAAGAAGGGCGGGAACAAATCCGTCATACAAGAATCCCTATCACGCCCGAGCATCGAAAGAGCCTCGACTCCCATCGAGGTACACGCCATCGGGGACGCTTCGTGCTAGATGACCCCAGTGTATAACTTTCTGACAAAGGGCGAGCTCCCCCTAGACTGGACAGAAGCGACCACGACGAAGCGACGAGCATGCTCCTACGTGGTGCTCAAGCATAAACTGTACCGCAGGGGATTCTCCATTCCCCCCCTGAAATGCATCGACGAATCCACAGTCCCCGAGGTATTGCGGGAAATACACGAAGGGATTAACGCCCAGCACATGGGCGGCAAATCCCTGGCGAGGAAAGCCCTGCGAGCGGAGTACTATTGACCGACGATGCAGCAGGACGCCAAATATCACATTAAGAAGTGCGACAAGTGCCAGAAGCACGCCGACATGCATCTCGCCCCCCCACACGAGCTAAGCATACTGTCATCCCCGTGACCATTTGCGTGGTGGGGGATGGATATCCTCGGACCATTTGTGCAAGCGACTTACCAAAACAAGTTCCTTATTATGGCCGTGGACTACTTTACAAAATGGATAGAGGCCGAGGCTCTTGCAAAGATCACCTCGCACAACATTCTCCATTTCTACAAAAGAAATATCCTCGCCAGATTCGGGATCCCGAAGGCGCTAGTCACGGACAACGGCACCCAATTCACCGACCACGGATTCCGAAACTTCGTCACCAAACTAGGAACCAAACAACATTTTACCTTAGTCGAGCACCCCTAAACCAACGGGCAAGCCGAGGCCTCTAACAGGGTCATCCTGCGAGGACTCAAATGCCGACTCGGGGAAGCTAAAAGAGGATGGGTCGAGGAGCTGCACAGTGTCTTGTGGGCCTACCGCACCATGCCCCACTCAACAATGGGCGAAACCCCTTTTCGACTGACATACGGAACCGAGGACGTCATCCCCGTGGAGATCAGGGAACCCTCCAGGCGGACAGAAATGCCTCTCGACGAGGAAATGCGCGGGGCTTCTCTAAAACAATGAGTAGCTCTGCGCCATGACGACAAGGTCATCAGGCGCGAATTCCAAATCGGTAGCCTGGTTTTACGCAGAAACCAGAAAGACTTCCGCGAAGGGAAATTGGCCACAAACTGGGAAGGACCCTATCGCGTCCATAGCACCACAGGCACCGGGCATACTACCTCGAGCAGCTAAACGGAGAACCATTACCACGACCCTGGAACGCTGCTAAGCTAAAGCAGTACTATATCTAAAACCCTTAAACAATAAGGAATTTTGTCGTCGAACATCCACATCTAGTCAACGGAGAGGAATGTCTCGACCACGTAGATTGGCCAAGGTACGGGCCCAAATCTGCATCCAAACGACATAACACCGTTCAGCCAACGAGGCCGAACGACGATGCCCGACAGGGACACCTCAAACGAGCTCCACTGTCGAAGTACCCAAAGGGCAGAACACCCAGATCGCGATGGGCAGTTCACGCCGCGGGCATACGACCTTGATTTGGGTCATACGCCCGACATGCGGGCTTCGCTCCGCACGACCGACGCATTTCGAAGTACGTCGGACCACTAAATGGGTTGAAAGGATCTCCACTCGAGGACGTAACTTAGACAAATTTTACCATAAAGTAACAGCCGAATACAAGCGTGGCTCGAGGACATAACTTAGGCAAATTTCGCCACAAAGTAACAGCCGAATACAAGCGTGGCTCGAGGACATAACTTAGACAAATTTTGTCACAAAGTAAAATTTAGACACGAGCGAGTTTAAATTTAAAATGAACGTCCATTTAAAAGTTCATACACAAAACAAATAAAAATGATCCGACCAAAAAGGTCGGCGATGTTCGGGGTTACAAGCTATGGCACAACGGCCAAAAGAAGTAAGCACGGGCACGCATGCCCCAAAAATGAGCACAGTCACGTAGGCCCCAAAACAAATACCAATAAGCGGGCACGCATTCCCGACCAGAAACTCCATGCTAAACATTCTCGGGACTACCGACATCCACCACATGAGACTCAGGAGGAGGCACGACCTGGCCGTCAATAATCTGAGACATGAAACCCACTCCCTCGGTATTCATGCCCGGATTCAATATGGCGAGCTGGATGACCGCGGCCTTGAACCCATCCGCTAAAGCACCGACATAGTCTGTTTCGAGGAGATGGATGCGTGCGACCAGATCCGAATGGGTCCGCAAAGGGGCTGTCTCCTCTGACTCATCTTCAGCAGGAAGCATAATAACTTTTAGCTCCTCGACTTCCTTAGACAAACGTTCGTTGTCAGCCTCCAAGCGTTCCTTGTCCAGTCGAAGGCAATCTCTCTCCTCAACAACCTTCTCGGAGTTTTCCTTCTCCCCCGCCAGCAGGTCGGCTTGTTCGCGAAACATTTCCTCGGATCGCTCGAGGGCCGCCTTTAACTTACGAGAACTGGCAGCGAGGGCAGCTTTCTTCGACTCCAACTCCCTGACGCGATTCGAGGAGTCTGACCCGTCCTCGGCAAGGACAACGGCCATCTCGGCCATCTTCACCATCCCGGCCATACTGGACGCCAGGTGTTTCCTCCGGCTTTCTTTGTTGAGCCGCTTGATAGTCTCGGCCTCGTCATTGCTCACTGTCAAAGAAAACCCCTCGAAGAAATATTTCTCTTTGAAATAGGGGGTAAGCCGAAGGCCCTCCCAGCTACAGACTCGTCGCCAACCTCCGACCTATTATCTGCCCGACTTCTCTTTCTCGTAATCAGCTCAGTGGGCTGCTCAGCGTCAGGGGAGCCCGGGGACCCACTAGAGGCATCGCCCGAACTGGTCGGCGGGCCCATCCTCGTGGCTTGCGGAGCTCGCACAAGCCTTTTGTTTACTCTCTTGTCCTGAGTCAGTTTCAACAGCCTCTCCCTTCGTTCAGCCATGTCGCCTGCAAAGAAGAGAAAAACTCGGGTTAGTTGCGAGCAAGCAAAAACAACGAAAATGGAATAAAACAACAAAGAAAAGGCAAGAAACCTAGTAGATCTACGACCTGCCCGTAAGATTGGCACTCGACGAGCGCTTTAGTGTCGATGGGATGGGCCTCGAATGTCGGGTACCCATCCTCGTCAAGAATATCTTCCCCCTCCCTCGTGACCCACCGGGCAGGGAAGAAGCTGTCGACATATTTGCAAAGGATACCATAGGCTTCTTCATCCTCGGCGCTCATGCTTCCCACGGGCGTATGATAGTACCTGGTGCCATGGTCGTAATGGCCTGAGCACCAATGTAACGGGAACTTGGATATGCGCCCCATTGTTGGATGACCCTCGGCGTCCATGAGGGGCTCCCCGTCCTCGTCGACTACCGCAGTTTCCGCTTCGTACATGGAATCCAAGGCAGTCAGGGTGACCGGCTGCAGAACGTACCACTTGTCCTTGAAGCCCCGGACCGAATCCATATACATCCTGAACAGCCTCTTCGACTATTTCAGGGAAACCCAGATATGCCTGCATCCTCGAGACTAATGCTGCAGGTGAAAAACCCTGAAGAAAAGGGGAATGGTCGCCCCGATCCTCAAGAAATGGCATGTCAGATCGAACTCCCGAAGGAAGGCGATCGAATTAGGATGAAGCTGCGAAGGGGCCAAGTTCAGATGGCAGAACACCCCAACTTGGAAATCACTAAAAGGGAGCTTAAGACCGAGATCCATAAACACGATCTCATACATTGGAAACCCATACTCGGTAAACTCCGAGCAGATTCACGCATCGATGGACGGCCTCGTCACAACAAAGTTCTTCTGGAAACCTGGCTGACTACCTCCATGCTCGACGACAGTATATGCACGTCGACTACGTCGACAGTACGCCGAGGCAATCCCTCGAGGCTCAGCACCCACCCAGTCCAACGAGGGGTCATCAATAGTATCAACTAAAGTCACATTCTCTTCGGTACTTTGGTCCTCGACTTCATTTTGCCTCGAAGATTCCGGTTCGTCAGCTACGTACCTACAAAGCACAGGAAACCGGTGAAATTCGAGAGCAAATCCGCATACTCACCACAGCGACGGGAAGTAGTACATGACAAGCCGAACACGGACACCCCAGCTCGACCAGGCATCGAGGATAATAAGGGAATAACACGATCACCCTGGGCAATAAACACGAATAAACTCGAGCAAGGTCCTGACTTCGCCTACCCGAAACTAAGACGCTGCGACGGGATATCCTACATACTTCCTAAGGGGTCAACATCTCGTCCAGCTCATGGGTACGCCGACCAAAACTATGAATGTGATGGGCAGTATCGTAGATCATATGCCTAAAACTACGAATGTCACGGGCAGTATCATAGATCATGCGCCTAAAACTATGAAGGTCACGGGCAGCATTGCGAGTCACGTACCTAAAACTATGGGTTTACCGGGCACAGACATGAATATACCGGGCACTACTCCCAGATGTGGGTTTCTAACATCCAAATAACGTTAAAACTACCTACAACAAAGAAAAACAGGAGGAATGAACACTTACTTGGAAGAAAAGATGAACGTACGGCAACAATGGGAGTAATCAACGGAGGATGGAGCATTGATCTCATGGCATTGCAGAAAATGACGGCGGAGGAAGCAGAGGAAGAAGGAGAAGCGCGAAGAAGAAAAACAAATTATGGGCCCCAAGGATCCTATTTATAAGGATGACGTGGAATACAAAATGTTGCCCCGGGGAGCCACGAACTTCCCCTCCTCGACATCTATTCCCCTAGGCAATGATGACCCTATTGTCGCTAGGGTGGAGTCATGGTTCCCAAGGATTGCCTCGCGTATCCAACAAACACAACCCGCAAAAAGTACTCCTCGAGCACGCATCAAAAAAGAAAAACCCTGGTCCGGGTATCATAGCCCCGTGGTAGAGGCGAGCTGAAGTCAAGTCATAACTCCTGCCCCAGGAGCAACGACTTGGGGGGCTCCTATTCTGGACTGGGCCCACCCTGGCCCAAAGTGCAGATAAAGGCCTAATCCAAGCAGACTCCTCGTGGAATGCGCGCCCGCGGATCACCGCCGACGTGCCCGACCACAGAATGTAGCCGCGATGCCCGCCATTGCCCGCGACACATAGTGTCCCCAACCAAGGGAACTCCAGCTCGAGTCTTGCTCGAGCACCCTCCCCGTAGGGAAGATTCTGTCCATTCTAACCGTCATAGAATCCTCTAAACTCCCGAAAGACTGCGTCTTCGTCCCTCCTCATTCTTCGTAGAGCACCACCAGGAAGGGGACCACGTGCGGGGCCCCACTACGCACGTAGAACCTGGCAGTTCCTTTATTGGGCCAGTTCTGGTCAGCCCAATGAGGGGACCTTGGCCCAGCACTGGGGGCTATAAATACCCTCTGTTTCTAGAGGGTCAGGTATTCATCTATTACGCACCTATACAATTTTTGCCTGCTCATTCCGTCACTCATTTTAGCATCGGAGTGTCTTGCAGGTACCCCCCCCCCCCATCTCACTCAAATTCTTCTCGAACCAGTCGTGACGGTCCAAGTTTGATTCGGTAAGATCAGATCCCCAATAAAAAATTACCTTTCAAACATAGGTATTTAAAAACTTATTTGAAAAACAATGTTGAGCGGAAGGTTTTTGGCCTAGATCAAAATAGTAGTCTAAACGAACCTAGTTATTAAAAACTCGAATATGCACAAGCCGTATGAAATTAAGATAATGATAAAAGCAATCAACATAATAATATCTCATTTAACCGTTTAATATCAAACACAATGATTTTGTATTTCAAATTAAATCAAGTTAATAACATAGCTTGACAATTTATCGAACATTCACAATCAATTTTTCATTATTTTCTTTTGAGCTTTATTGATATGAAAAATCACACACAATCAAAGCGATTATAAGTTAATCAATAAATAAATTTAAAATTTAACAATAAAATAAAAATTCTATACGAATCAATCGATCAAACAACACATTCAACAAATTTCATATAGAAAGTAAATGAGAGTAAGAGATAGAGAGCGACACAAGGATTTGTTTAGAAAGTTCACCAATTTTTCTTGCTATGGTTACGTCTCCCGCAAATTCCATTTTGGAATTGAGATAAATTTCTTACTTTTCAAAAATTATGATTACAAGAGAAGTGTTTAAGAACAAGCCTACAAACCCTAATCGTTTGATGTTGATTCAACCCCTTCTCTTCTTTTGATCTTCAACAAGACCAATACACAATAGCTCCCAATTTATTTATCGAATCTTACTACTCCTTTGGGTGCCAAACTCTAAAGCTCTTTCACACATGATCAATTGTAACTATTGAACACAAGCACTTTCAATTTGATTCGCCGTTCTCCGGCTACTTCCTTGGGTACCAAACTCCGAAGGCTTTTCACTTGTCCATAATACTCTTTTGAAAGTCTTGAATAAAAAACCACTAAATCTAACAAAGATCATGGAGGAAAAACTCTAGGTTTTTCCGGATGAAACCCCCTACAAATCTCAACCCAATATTATCACTTATAACAAACCTAATTGGACGTTATCGAACCTCGTCTAGATGGCATCCTGACAAAAGATGATTATGTGTGATTTGTCAGTGTGTATGCATAGGTTGAAGGTTGAAGGTGAAGATAAAATGTAGTAAGTGTTTATAGTTTCATCAAGTTGAAATGATGCATTTATATTTGTGGAAGTTTATGAGCAAAGAGGTAACTTTCAGAATTAAAGAATTTTTAAAAAATTGACTCAATCAAACAGTATGTGTCAGCCTAAAATACGTATGTGTCGGCACATAAGTAAAAAATCAGTAGCATGTGCCAACCTGAAAAGGTAGATATGTCGACCTATGCAAGACAGTAGCTACACGCTTTAATACTGCAGTAGATGTGTCGACCTAAAAATCGTATGTGCCGACACATAAAATAAAATGTTACAATATGTGTCAGCCTATGAGATGCATGTGTTGGCCAATAGTAGACAAAAGTTACATGCTTCATTATTGAGTTACATGTGTTGTCCTGAAACACATATGTACCGGCACATGCAAGCTTTTTTTATGTAGAAAACTAATTTTCAAGAATTTGGTCAATTTCAAAGTGGTTTTTAATGATTCCTAAGATCTATAATGCAAGGGTGCACCAAACGAAACATAGATACCATCCAATATACAGAAATGTTAAGTTTTTCTAGTTTTGACATCATGCAAAACATCTAATGGTGAAATTTCACTCACAATCTCTACTTACTTCACCTTTATTAGTGTTTGGTCAATAAAGCTTGTATGCACCTGTACTGTGGTACCCAATCAACAACATTACTTTTCTTCTATCATCCAACTTCTTTCTCTTAGAATCTGGAACATGTTTGTAATAAGCTAAACCAAATACCCTAAAATGACCCATAATTTGCTTATCTCTGTGATCGGTGGATCTGGAACTGACTGTTTAACGCTGGTTCGCGAAATGTCGCGGAAGCAAGAGTCGCCACCGTCTTTTATTTTCTCCAATTGGAAAGGACAAAAGCACAGAAAAATTCCTTAAAGAGATTGCTCTCGGTTCGGGAGGTAGGTTATAGAAAGGGAAGGTGTTAGCACCCTTTCTATCCATGGTTATCCATGGGCTCTTAGATACTTGCTCATATGTTTTCAAAATTGTGTGCTTGCTTTTCAATGTGGGTTTAAAAGTTTCTTTTGAAAAAGTTTCAGATCGACTCGTACGTCAGAGTGTTTGAAAAGTTTGCTTAGAAAGCTTTTGAAACTGTGTAGTGTGAAAAGAGTTTTGGGTTTGTTTTGAAATTAGAGCAAGTATCCTTGAGAACCTACCTACCCTAAGGAATTCGTCTGTGTAAGAGTCCTTAAAAGTAGTGCCATCCCACCATTGAGAGGTAGGTAGCACCACCGTTGGAGGTGTTCGGGTCAATTCGAGGTTCGGGACATGGTGATCACCAGAGCAATAGGAAGACACCTTAGAAGCTACCCTCATGCCAGGTTCCCGGATCATGAGGACTTACTAAGACGTTTTCTACTCGACGACCACCTTTCGAAAGGCAACAGTGAGGCGTACCCTAGGGGTGGTGTGTGCGAATTGTGTGTCATGTTTCAGTTATTTATTTGTCTTTTGTCATGTCATTGTGATCTACGCTTGATTTTATTTTAAGTCCATTCATTCTTGCATGCATATTTAACAGTTATAAATTGCGAGGAAATAAAGCTAGACTATTACAAATGGCGCGGGTCCACATCGCCAAAATAAACCGGACCCGATTTAGCGAAAAATAAATAATGCGAAAAAATAAAGTACGAAAAGTAAATTACATGGCTTTGGGATATTTACAAAATTATAATAAGCGATAATAAAATAAATGCACAATTAAATGGTTAATGACGGGCGTTGGACCCTTTTTGCAAATAATTAAAATTAATAAGGATTAAAAAATTAAAATTAAATGGGAATGATATTTTTGGTATTTTGGATTTAATGAGAAAAAGGAGAATTAATTAAAATTAAATTAAGAAGCAAACCCTAATTCTAATATTTTTTATTTATTAAGAAAGAATTAAAATAAGATCTAAATTAACCTAATTTATTATGTACAATTTAAGTAGGGAAATAAATAAATAAATAATAATTATTGTTGTTCTAAAAAAGGGGGAAAAATATTAAAAGGAATAAAAAATAGCAATTAACCTAATTCTACATTTTTTGGATTTTTATTAAAAAAAAGGATTAAAATTAGAACCTAATTACACTACATAATTTACTTTCTAATTTATTTGTGAAAATAATTATTATAAAATAAATATTATGTTTTTATGCTTTTTCTGATTTTTTATAATTTTTTTTATATTTTATAGAAAAAATAAATAAATTAATTAAAGCAATAAAAATAATATAATAAAATAATTAAAAATAAGATAAAGAAAGCAAACCAGAGTGGGGTGTTGCCCCAAATAAGGAGGTGTTTTTTGTGAAAAGTCTGACCCAAGAAGCATGCAAGTCCATTGACTTTCTGGATCATGTGCTAATGCATTGACCTCGTTCACCATAGGCCTGGGATCTGAGCCCTTGGTCTGCCTCTCCTAGACACGTGTGTGATTGGATGGTGATGGTATATCATGGTCTTTCATGATAGCGCTGCATACGAATCTTTTATGAAAAATAATATGGCAAATATGCAAGACCTGGGACTTGAACCCAGGTCTTTGAGGCTATACACACAACGCGTTACCACTGAGCCATCGTGTTTACAATTAACATATAATATCAATTAAATATCAAAAAGTAAAATCAATGCGTAATGGACTAAGCGCGCGTGAATTCAAAAAGGGCCTATCACGTGGTGACAACGAGGTTGTCTTCTTCCCCATCCTGTAAAACAAAATGAATAGGCGACGGTTTTTGTAGCATGGCCTTAGGGACGATTCGAGAAAATAGCGAATAGGGATGTATGACATATAAATTCATCGCGAGTATGCATTCATCATTGTCTTGGTGCGTTGAATCCAACCATGGTGTTCAGAAGTCCCAATTTTTCTTCTACACAAAATCCCTAATTCGAGCTCCTGAAAACCCTAATTTTTGGCAATGGCATAATCATATATGGTTAACAAAAACGCAATTAAACATACTGGTTAGCATAGAAACATCATGACAAACGATAATCTATAAAGAAAAATGCATGAGGATGCTTAAATCGTGCTATGCAATTTCAATATGTTCTTGATACGGTTTGGGTTCCAGGTACCAGTTCAAGGCGTTTGAGTTGTTGTTTTTGATTGAGAAAGATTCAGGAAGGTCTCAGGATGCTATTGAAACAAAAATCAAAGCTTTAATCGTCCTAGAACCTTGAATTCAGTATTGAGTTTTTTGTCAAAAATTTCAATATGCCAAAGTGTGTTATGCGCAGCTTTTTCAGTCTTGTGCATTAGGGTTGTGATGTTGATCATATAGGGAATGATTTAGGTTGAAAAAGCTGTACAAAATCTCATGAATTAATGAATTTTGGATATTTGATTTCATGTATCTTTTACAATCTTTTTCATGGTGTTTTTGTGCCAAATCTGATCAATTATCATCAAAGCTTGCCTATTTGAGATATGCACGAATTATAGAGATTAGATCATGCATAAAAAGATTTTTTCATGTTAGGTTTATATTTTTCATGAATTAAAATCATTTAAATGAATATAAATTAATATTAATTCAAATAAATAATTAAAAAATATGAGAATACTTCCCTTTGGGCCTAGTGGTCGTGCATAGGCTTGGCATGAAGAAATTTGGAAGAAAATTGGGCCCATTTGCATTTTTAGGCCTTTTGCATCAATGTTGACTTTCAAAAATTTCCAAAAATTTCCCAACTTCCACAAGGCATAACTTGGTCAATTTTTAAGCTTTTCACATGTTCTTGGACATTTTGGAAAGGTCTTTGAGTCCTTTAACCAATGGCTTTGGTCCCATGTCATTTTGATTTACCAATCTCAAGTTATGGCCTTTGACTTAAAGTCACTTTTTGTTGACTTTTGAAAATGACCTATAATGTTGCAATTGATAACTTTTTGTGAGAGCATTTCTTGGACTTGGAACATGAAGATGAATTGTAGGGAATGTCTTTCTCTTCAAAATGAGCTTTGGATGGAATTTTTCTGATAATCCATGTGAAAGTTATGCCCTGGTCAATTTCAGTTGACTTTTTCAGCTGTCCAAATATAGCAACTTTTGCATCTTTGATGATTTCTGAGCCAAATTTTGAGAATCATAATCAAGCATTGATCAAATGATGTTTGTGGCTTCAAAATGATATATTGACCAAAAATTTGAACTTTTGACTGTCAAATGACCATTTTACCCCTACAGTTGACTGTAGTGCAATCTAGGGTTTTGACAGTGCAATTTTGAGCTGAATGCCTTGAAACTTGACATGAGGATATTTGACCATCTTTGTAAGCATATGAGACTTGATTGGACCTTTGAAAAGTTCATTTGCTTGACCAGAACTCAAACCCTAGTTTTGACTGTATAGGAGACAGTTGAGCTGCACAACCCTGGGGGAATTTTGTGACCTTGACTTGGCAATTTCTTGATGAATATGGGAGGGCAAATTTTGGGGTACAACAATCTCCAATCCATTTCTCTAAAGGAATAGTTTCCTTCAGCTTCTTTGTTGGACACCTTTTGAGCATATACGTTGAAGTGGCAACAACTCTTCCCACAAGGTGTCAGGAATATTCATCTCTTTCAGAATGCTCCTTATGTTAATGAATGTATGGAGCAGTAAACTCATGCTCAATTCAGAACTTTTGAAACTATGTAGAGTTACACTCACCTCCATTGTCATTTCTGATAACTTTCAACTTCTGAGCACTCTATTTCTCAACCATCCCCTTGAACTTGTGGAACTCATTAAGCACCCCATGCTTAAACTTGATGAGTGCTACCCATGTCATTCTTGTGAACTCATCCACAAAAGACACAAAATACTTTTTCCTCTAAGGGAAGGTACTGGAAAATGTCCACATATACCATAATGCACTAATCCTAAAGCATGCTTTGCTCTTGAGTCTACTTTTGACACAAATGGAAATCTGGGTTGCTTGCCTTTCATGATATCTCACATGACTTCTATGGCTTCACAATCTTAAGAATGCCATGTACTAGCTTCTTAGAAATCATATTCCCTAAGCTTATGAAGTTCAAATGCCCCAATATCTTGTGTCACAACTCACAGTTACCTTCATCTCCTTTTGCACTAAGGCATTTATTTTCAATTGTCTCCGCATTCACCTTTGAAATTCTGGCACATGCAACACATATTGTTGTACCCCAAAATTTTCCCTCTTATTTCTCAAAGGATCATCCTGGACCCTCGGTTTTGCTTCTGTCAAAGTTTCAAGTATCAGATTACAATTTTCCAAGAAAGTCATTCACAAGGGCAAAATGGTCAAAAGCACACTGAAAAGTCAAACTTTGACTTTTTGATCAAAATCAAGTTTCAACAATCATATTTCATCAAGACATGAAATTGGTTCATCAAGAAATCAAAAGTCAGAAATTACTTTGAAAAAGTCAAATTTCTAAACACTTAGAAAATTTCCTAAGTGTCAAGGAAATATGACAATTTCAAAACTTCTGAGCCAGTTCTCACACAAAGTACAATCAGAATTTGCAACAAAATAAAAAGATTCAGAACATGACTATTCGATCAGAACATATGGAAGCTGTGTTCATCGATCAGAACATAACTCTTCAAATTTCATTCTTCAGCATATGGGGACTACGTTCTAATCTTCGATCAGAACATCACCATTCGAATCTCGCTCTGGTCTTTCCACTCTTTGATCAGAACATCACCAAGCCCAAAACCTCGTCTTGAATAGTTTGCTGCACTGCTATGATACAGTCCTGCATCCAGCTACCACAACCCTCCAAATTATTGATGATCCAGTCCATGCCTGCATTTTTCTCAAACCTTATATTTACACCAAATTAGCACATAAAAGATGTATTTAAAAAGCAATGAAACAGTATGCCAAAAAGGTTCAAAATTTCATTTGTTTCCCCCAAAAAAAAAAACCCACAACAAACTCATCTATAAATAAGTTGTTTCACCATATGTCTAACGGGATGGTTTTGAGAGAGAGGGAGTTATTGAATACAAAAAGAGAGAAAAGAAAACACTCAAACATTCTTAAACCCAGAATTCTCAAAAAATTCACTTGTTCTTCTCTTTTAATCAAAGAACATAACATTTTTGTTCAGTTTCTTGCTAACCCCAGAACATTCGAAAGCAGCAACTCAAGTCCTAAACACACACCTAAAATTCAAGGTAAGTCATCCTGACTTTAAATTTTTCATTCAGAACATCATTAAAAATGTATATATCATAGTGTTGAGATTATATATATCATTGCCTAAGTAGAAAAATTGTGGATCAGAACTTCTTGAAGAAAACTAGGCCCAGAATTAGGAATAGAACTTCTATAAACTGTCGTACTTTTATTTTTCTGTTTTGTTGTTGTTAAGAACTGAATAAGTTGCAGATGCTCTGGCTAATGTAAGGAAAGAGGTGAAGTGTAACATTAGAACTTCTAGGTTTTTCTCACTACTGTAACACAGCACACAAAACTTCTAGGTTTTTCTCACTATTGTAACACAACATACAAAACTTCTAGTTTTTTCTCACTGTTGTAACACAGCACACATAACTTTTAGGTTTTTCTCACTGTTGTAACACAACACATAGAACTTCTAGGTTTTTTTCTCACTGTTGTAACACAACACACAGAACTTTTAGGTTTTTCTCACTGTTGTAACACAACACACATAACTTCTAGATTTTTCTCACTGTTGTAACACAGTACACAGAACTTCTAGGTTTTTCTCACTGTTGTAACATAGCACACAAAACTTCTAGGTCTTTCTCACTGTTGTAACATAGCACACATAACTTCTAGGTTTTCCTCACTGTTTTAACACCCAGAACTTCAGTGCGGAACAACCCATAACTTTTGGCTTCCTCTAACGTTTCTTCCTGAACTACAGCGTGCCTAGCATCAGAACTTCTGGTCCCTCTCATTTTTGTTTTCAGCAACATGCTGATCCTATTTTCATTATTTTTCCTTTTCTTTCTTATTTTTATTATTTTTAGCATTAATACTATTTTTATTAATATAAAAAAGACATAAACAATATTTTCATTTTTATTAACTAATTATTTTTCTTTTAATTTATTAAGACCAAAAAAACTTTTTTTTAAAAACAAACCCTTTCCTTTTTTATTTATTTTGTATTGTACAATTCAATATGGTTGTAATAGATAATTAGGATTTAAATTCTTGCAATCCCCATTTGTAAATATGTATCCCCATCCCTGAAATGATGTAATAGCTTGGGATTTATTTTCCGCATTTTATTTTCTTTCATATATTGTTAGTAATTATGGTGTATGGCAAGATAAAAATCAATAAATAGATAACCTTTAAATGCAAGACAAAATACATGAAATCAAATACACTACTCACACACATGCACCCCTTGGGTAATTCCATTTGTTGCCTCGGAAAAATAGTCAAGTCCCTCGAATATGGGCGTTTTAGAAAAGACCCTCAATAAAACATAGTAGTCCCTCGATGACCCTCAATGTTGCCTTCGGTAAACGATCTAGTCCCTAAACGATATTGCTAAAACGTCCCATAGGTTGCCTTCTATGACTATACAAACGTCCCACACCCCTCCCTTCACATCCAATGATGGGGCTTCTTAACAAATCAATTATAAGATAGTGTGATGCGGTGGGAGAACTGACTTGAGGTTTTGCGTTTGTGTTTGCAAATGTTGCGGTTTAGCAAGAGTCGCCACCGACTTTTATTTTATCCAAAAGGAAAGGTAAAAAAGCACAGGAAAGACCTTTGAGATTGTTTTTGAGTTCGGGGGGTAGATTATGAAAAGGGAAGGTGCTAGCACCCTTTTCATCCATGGTTTTCCAAGGGCTCTTAGTTACTTGTTTTAGATCACTTGCTTTGCTTTTTCAATTGTTTGAAATGGTGCTTTGTGTGGTTTTGAAAGTAGTTTGAAAAGAGGCCATTGTTTTGGCAATCTTTGTAATGATTCTTGTTTATAAGAATGTATACAAAGATGTTTGTCTTTTGAAAAATGTTTCAATGTTTGAAAGTTGTTTGGAATTTGTTTTAAAATGTGTGTGTTTGTTTGAAAATAGCAAGGCTTGTTTTGCAAATTTGATCAAGTAACTAGAAGCATCTACCTACTCAAAAGTCTTTCCTATACATTTTTATTCCTTTGACATTGTTAACTTACCATTGTTTTGGTAGACAACCCTATCTTTGGATGTTAAACGGGACGAGCGTGGGTCATCGTATGACCATGATAGCAATATTGCCAAGTATCTTTAGCAAGTTTTGAGGGACTAAGATCATTTGTGTTTAGGCAACCAAGATAGCATCATCGAGGGACTATGATCTTTTGTTTGTATTGTTTTGCCAAGATACCTAGCATGCATACCATGGCCATGTTTTAAGGCAACCAAGTGAGTGAAACCCTAGAGGTGCTTGTGTGAGATGAACATGAAAATAGCGATTAGAAATTGGCCAATGATAAATTGAGCGCGACTAGTGTATTGGATTCGTATGAAGCTTCTGGTTCGAATGGTGTAAGTCTTGTTGCCTGATTTTTCCTCAAACGTAAAGCCCCAATTTTACAGTTTTGAAACCCTAACGAACTCCAATGGTGGATTCGTGTATAGGGCACGAAAATTCAATTGAATGGTATGGTTAGCTTCAGAATGATAAGACTAGTACAAAACAAGCGTTAGAAATCAAAAATATGGCATGAATGAAGAAACACGATTATGCAAAAAATATGAAACAGTTTGACTTCTATGTACCAATTCCTGAGGTTGGAAGTGTGGAAAAGGACTCAGTTAGGTTCAGTGATGCCTTGGCAAACTAATGGTACAGTTATCTTGCCTTGAAACGCTTTGGAATGGTGTTTTCAGTTTTGAAATTTTCTTGGAAAAGTGCAAAGTTTGTTTATGGTTTTGGGCGTAGCTTCGAGGTCTTTTGCATTAGGTTTTGCATCTGACTTATGTATGGGATGGATTAGGGTTGAATTTTGAGCAAAAAGATCAATGCATTGATGTATGAGATATTTGATTTTCCATGAATATTTTTCAAATCTTTTTCATGTGTTTTTGATTCCAATCATGGCCAAACCTTCCTTTTTTGATGTGCACGAATCTTCAATGACCAATGAGATCAAATGCTGCATAAAAAGATTCACATACATTTGTTTTAGTATTTTTTTCATATTTTATTTAATTAAATGAATTAATTGTGATTAAAATTTCAAATAAATAATAAAAATGATGAAATAAATCCCCTTTGGGCCAAATGGTCGTGCATAGCCTTTGGATGATGAATCTTGGAAGAAAATGTGGCCCATTAGCAATTTTGAGGCATTTGAAGCAAAGTTGACTTTTCAAAATTCCCAAAAATTTCCCAACTTCCTCAAGGCATATCTTGCTCAATTTTTAAGCTTTGATCATGTTCTTGGACATTTTGGAAAGGTATTGAAGTCCTCTAACCAATGCCTTTGGTCCCATGTCATTTTGATTTACCAATCTCAAGTTATGGCCTTTGACTTAAAGTCCCTTTTTGTTGACTTTTAAAAATGACCTATAATGTTGAAATTGATAACTTTTTGTGAGAGCATTTCTTGGACTTGAAGTGTGAAGAGGAGTTGTAGGAAATGTCTTGCTATTCAAAATGAGCTTTGGATGGAATTTTTCTGATAATCCATGTGGAAGTTATGCCTTGGTCAAGTTACAGTTGACTTTTTCAACTGTCCAAATATGGAAACTTTTGCATCTTGAGATTTGTTTGAGCCATACCTTGAAAATCATGATCAAGATTTGATCAAATGATGTTTGTGGCTTCAAAATGAGATGTTGACCAAAAATTTGAACTTTTGACTGTCAAATGACCATTTTGCCCCTGCAGTTGACTATTGAGCAATTAGGGCATTTGACTGTGCAATTTTGTGCTGTAAGTCTTGAAACTTGGCATGAGGATGCTTGACCATGTTTGTATGCATGTGGGACTTGATTGGGCCCTTGGAAACTTCAACTTCTTTGTCAGAATCAAAACCCTAGTTTTTGACTGTTAGGAGGCCCTTGAACTGTGCAACCCTTGAGGAGATTTTGAAGCATGCCCTTTGTAAATCTTGAAGAATATGGGAGGGCAAATTTTGTGGTACAACAACTGTGTTCTTTACTGTTTTTGTATTTACTGTCTTATAGAAAGTCAGATACGGTGTCATAACATTGAACGTGACATTGAGTATCTGCAGCCAGAATTTCAATTGGCATCAGAGCAGGCACCCTGCCTGTATTACTGGGTGAGATCTAGGGATATCACTTTCTGGCACTATGGACAAAGAAGGAGTTTTTGGAAATAGACCACCCATTCTGGATTGAACAAATTATGACTACTGGAAACCTCGTATGATTGCCTTCTTAAAATCTCTGGACAAAAAGGCTTGGAGAGCTGCTGACAAAGGATGGAACCATCCCACCATAACTGAGAAAGATGGGACAATCAGTCTGAAGCCTGAGGAAGATTGGAGTAAAGAAGAAGATGAGTTAGCCCTGGGAAATTCCAAAGCTTTAAATGCCTTGTTCAATGGAATTGATAGAAACATTTTCAGACTAGTACATCAATATGAACTGGCCAAGGAAGTTTGGGACACTCTCAAAACTACCCATGAGGGCACTTCCAAAGTAAAAATGTCAAGGCTTCAGATGTTGACTACCAAGTTTGAGAATCTAAAAATGATGGAAGATGAAACCATTCATGAGTTTCACATGAACATCTTGGAGATTGCCAACACCTCAGGAGCACTGGGAGAAAAGATGTCAGAAGAAAAATTGGTGAGAAAGATTCTCAGATCCTTGCCTAAAAGATTTGCAATGAAGGTAACTGCCATAGAGGAAGCCCAGGACATCAGCAAGTTGAAAGTGGATGAACTTATTGGGTCTCTTCAGACTTTTGAGATGGGGATCACTGAAAATGGTGACAAGAAGAACAAGAGCATAGCACTTGTATCCAACACTGATGTTGAAAACAAGGAGGATGAAGAAGAAAATATTTCAGAAGCTATAGCCATGCTTGGAAGACAGTTCAATAAACTCATCAAAAGAATAGATCCAAAGTCAAGGTCTAATGTTCATAACATTTCCTCTGACATTGACAGTTCCAGCAGAAGACCAAGGTCAGAAGAGAAGGGAAATCAAGGCAGAGGAATTCAATGCCATGGTTGTGAAGGATATGGGCATATTCGAGCTGAATGTCCTACCTTTCTTAAGAAACAAAAGAAAGGAATGACTGTTACCTGGTCTGACTGTGATTCAGAAAGTAATTCTGAAGAAGAATCTGCCAAACTAGTTACTGCTCTAACTGGTGTTTGTACCTCTGAAAGTGACACTAGTGATGAATAAGTGACATTTGAAGAACTGGCTGATACTTACAAGAAATTGTGTATCAGAAGTGCTGAAGTCTGTGTGCAGAATGAGAAACAATCAAAACTCATCATAAAGCTGGAGGCTGAAAAAAGGGCAGACCTTGAAACTATAAGTCATCTAGAAGGAGAAGTTCAATTGCTGAACTCACAACTGAATCAAATGACCAAATCTGTCAAGATGCTAACTAATGGAACAGACAAATTGGAAGAGATCCTTCAGGTTGGACAAAATGTGGGAAACAAATCTGGTCTAGGATTTGTGGAAGCAAAGAAATCTGGTACAGACAAGAAGATCAGGCCTGATAAGCAAATGTCAAAACATATGTCTCAACACAACTCTCAACATCAGGAACAGAGACATATGGAGAAAAGGTACCAAAGATGGAGATGTCATCATTGTGGGAGGTATGGCCACATAAAGCCTTTCTGCTTCAGATTGCATGGATACCCTAATCAGAACTCAGGTGTCAAACCTAAGTCTAAAAAGGTACCACATACTCCTAAATGGAAGAAAAAGGCTACTGCCCTGATAGCCCACACTTCCCTGAGGGTCTCTGCAAAGGAAGACTGGTACTTTGACAGTGGGTGTTCCAGACACATGACTGGAATCAAGAACCTCCTCAATAATGTTAAACCTCACACCACCAGTTTTGTGACCTTTGGAGATGGTGCTAAAGGTGAAATCAAAGGAGTTGGTAATTTGGACTGCCCTGGAGTTCCAAGTCTGAATGAAGTACTGCTGGTAAAAGGGCTGACTGCTAATCTCATTAGTATCAGTCAATTGTGTGATCTAGGATTCAAGGTCAATTTCTCAAAATCTGAATGTCTTGTAATTAATGAAAAACAAGAAATTGTGATGAAAGGAATCAGATCTAAAGACAACTGTTACTTGTGGCAGCCTGAGAATACTAATAACTCTACTATGTGTTCTATTACCAAAGAAGAAAAAGAGGTGAAACTGTGGCACCAAAAACTTGGCCATCTTCATCTAAGAAGAATGAAAAGAACTATCTCTATGGAAGCAGTCAGAAGGATTCCAAGACTGCAAATTGATAAAAGGAGGGTTTGTGGTGAACATCAAATGGAAAGGCTTGGTAAAAAGAGATATGTCTATGATGTGGTGAATAACCTTGAAGTTTCTAGAGAACTGTGCAAAAGAACTCAAAAAGAAAGATGTATTGTTAGAATCAGAAGTGATCATGACAAGGAATTTGGAAACAACAAGTTTAAGAAATTCTGTTTCTCAGAAGGAATGAGTCATGAATTCTCTTCTCCTATAACTCCTCATCAAAATGGAGATGGCAGAAGGAAAAATAGGATCATACAGGAATCTTCCAGAGCTATGATTCATGTCAAAAGAATGCCTTCTCAACTCTGTGCTGAAATAGTTGCAGCTGGTGGTAGCTGTTCTCAAAATATCTGGATAAAACAGATGCTCACTGAGTATAATGTCTCACAAGATGTTGTGACATTGTATTATGACAATCTGAATACAATCAATATTTCTAAGAACCCTATTCATCATAGCAGGACCAAGCACATTGACCTTGTAGAGAAGAAGACAATTAAACTGGAACATGGTATCATTAAGCTTCAGCTGGCTGATTTTTCTACCAAGGCTCTTGATGGAAATCAACCTGAAAACTTGAAGGGCAAGATGGGTATTTGCCAACATGAGAAATTATAGCAATTAATTTTGCTTAAAACAAGGGTTGAAGGAGTTATTTGTGTTAAGTCTATTTTTAGTGGGTTAATCATATGTTTTTCCAATACTTTCAAAATTATTAAGAAGTTGAATAGACTCTCATTTGCCTCCTACCTCTCTCGTCTTTGCAACCTATTCCTTTCTCTCAATCAAAGTTTTCTCTCAAATTTCCACTGGTGCTCTAAGTCAATCAAAATGTCTCAAACATCATCCTCAACCAAGGCGACCTCTTCATCTTCATCATCTGACCGAGATTCTCGAGCAATCACCACATGCATAGATTCTGAAGTCCTGGAGATCACTCCTCTCAGAGAAATGGCAACTGACCCCTCCAAAGTCAAAAAGCTGAGAACTAGGCATGCAGGAAGAGCTCAAGCTACTGCTTCTGGTAATCCTTCTCATCCTTCTTCCTCTGTACCAAATAGGGAAGGATCAGCTCAAGTACATCAAGCAATTGCTAGGCTTGTTACAAGAATACTAAGCAGAAACCAATCTGTACCGGGGATTTCTGTCCCATTAAATCAAGAATCAGCAAGCCCAAATGTTGAAGCAAATGTAGATGTCTCTGAGAATGTTGTGACACAAAATGACAACATTCAGAACCCTTCAGAGAAGACTGTTGATCCACCTATCATTGATGTGGATGAGGAATACTCAGACAATGATCTGATTGCCAATGTAAACCCTAGCATAGCTAGGAGAATGATGAAAAGAAAGGGTAATCAGAATGCTGCAAAATGTATGACCAAAGATAAACCTACTGATAAGAAATCCAAGGCTGAAGGCAAAACTAGGGTAGAATATGTGAAAACTGGTCAGTCCAAAGGGAAGGTGAAAGGCCAGGTGCATACTGGTAGACAATCAATTACAAAGAAGAGAAAAGAACCTGAATCTTCTGATTCTGATGAGGAATCAGAGTTTGAGATTGATGCTGAAGAAATTCCTATCAGAAGGAAACTCCCCTCCAGCAAAATGGCTAGAGTTCCTGAAGTCCCAACATACAACATCTCTTTTCATCATCCTGACAATGCCAACAGATGGAAGTATGTTTGCTTGAAGAGAATAGCTTTAGAAAGAGAGCTGAACAATGATGCCATGGAGTGCAAGGAAATCATGGACCTGATTAAAAATGCTGGACTGATGAAGACAGTGGTAAAATTTACCAAGTGCTATGAAAATCTGGTCGAGGAATTTATAGTAAACTTGTCTGATGAATGTGCTGATGGAAGGTCAGCTGACTTTGAATGTGTTTATGTTAGAGGAAGAAGGGTTAATTTCTCTCCATCAGAAATTAACAAATTTCTTGGAAGATCAAATGAGGATTGCCCTGAACTGGAAGTCACTGACAATGAAGTTTGAAAAACCATCATAGCAAGACAAGTCAAGTGCTGGCCCTTGAAAGGCATGCTGAATGCCAATAAACTAAGCATGAAATTTGCCATCCTGCACAAGATTGGTGCAGCCAACTGGGTCCCTACAAACCATAAATCTACTATCTCCACAGGATTGGGGAGATTTATTTGTGCTGTGGGAACCAAGACTGAATTTGACTATGGCAGGTACATTTTTGAACAAACTCTAAAACATGCTGGTAGCTTTGCTGTCAAAGGCCCTATTGCCTTTCCCTCCCTCCTATGTGGAATTATCCTTGCACAGTACCCTGATATCCTGGTGGCAAGAGATACTGCTTGCAAAAGAGCTCCTGCTCTTGGGTTACACTACAAGTTGTTTCAGGGATCTCATGCTCCTGATATTGTCATAACATCAGCTGAGACATCTTCTGTGAAGACTCAGTCCAAAACATATGATGTTATAGCTGTATTGAAAGAGACCTGCAAAGAGCTGGAGACTAGGAAAAAGACCCTAGAAAACCTAATTGCCAGGTTAGAAAAGGAGGAAGCTGAAGGAAACAGAAGGGAAGAGGGTGCAGAAGCTGAAGATCAACCCAATACTGAAGAAACTAGCTCCTCTGAAGGGGACAGTGCTTAAAGGTTGGTGGAGTTGATGCTGGTCCCTGGTGGAGTTTGCAAGTGTGTTCAGTTTTTTTTTGTTTTGTTGCTTTTTCTTTTGGGATGACTGTATAACTTTTAAGAACATGTATCTTTGGCCCATTTGTGGCTAAAGAGGGGGAGATATATTTTTGGTAGACTTTATTAGACATTCTATTTTTCTGCAGTCATATTTATTCTGCTGCTATCTATCTCTGATTGCTTAGGGTCTTTAGCCAAAAATCTGCCAAAGGGGGAGTTTGTAGTTGTTTAGTTATTGGCATGAATTTTTGGTAAAACCAGGTGTGTGAATGTCATGACTGATGTCATAACATTCTAGTTTATTAGGTACTGATTTATTAGGTACCTTTGCAGAAAAATATTGTCATACAGGTGCTGCTGATTCATGAGTGTGTATCTGAGCATTTTGCAAAAAGATCACATTTACCAAAATCAGTAGACAGGATTTCAGATGTCATAACAAATGTTAAGACATCCTGTTCTGAACTAACAGTTATGCAGTTTGGGTAATTCTGAGTTTTTTCAGGAAAATAACTCAGTCTTTCCAGAACAGAAAATCTCGTGGACTTGGGGTTAACCTAGCTCAACCCTAACCTGGTTGATAAAGTCCTGTGACCAAGTCTTAATGTCAAACGGAATTAACCCTAACTTTTTGTGGAAACCCTAACTGAAGATGCAGCTGCTATATATTCAACAGGGATGCTGTTTGGAATCAACCTTTTTTTCTGACAGAAGATCATTTAGAAGCTGTATAGTTTTAACTATTGTAATCCAAGCAAGTATCATTGTGATAAGTGACTTGGAAGGTTTTAATTGTAAGGGTTGTGTACCACTCAAAGCTTTGAAGCAAGAGTGTTTTTGTGTCTCTTGACTAAAGCTTTGAAGCAAAGTCAAGTTAGGTTTATGTATCACTCAAAGCTGTGAAGCAAGAGTGTTTGTGTTGCTTGATTAAAAAGTTGTGAAGCATAATCAAGTGTATGTTTTGAAGAGTGTCTTCATCAATTCATTAGTCAAATTGTTTTAAGTATCACTGCTGTGACTGAGGGGGAGTGAGTAGGAACTCAGGTTTAAGTTGTACTTAGATTGAAGTTGCATTGGGTAGGTCTTCAGTGAAGGAGATAAACTGGTTGGTTTATTCCTGAATTAATATCTCTTATAGTGGATTTCCTCCCTGGCTTGGTAGCCCCCAGAGTAGGTGTTGTTGCACACTGAACTGGGTAAACAATTGACTGTGTTCTTTACTGTTTTTGTATTTACTGTCTTATAGAAAGTCAGATACTGTGTCATAACATTGAACGTGACATTGAGTATCTGCAGCCAGAATTTCACCTCTGTCAGTTCAGTTTAAATCTCTCAACGGTTTATCCTGATTCTTTCCCGAAGGCATTCTCTCTGGTTCGGACAAATCACTCCAAAGATTTATTCTGATTCATTTTCCAGACCTCTGCTGGTTCAGTTTAAATCTCTCAATGGTTTATCCTGATTCTTCCCTAGTAGACATTTTCCCTGGTTCAGAAAAATCACTCCCAAGATTTATTCTGATTCTTTTCCAGACTTCTGTTGATTTAGTTTAAATCTCTCAAGGATTCATCTTGATTCATTTCCAGTTAAAGATTATTCAAGACTTCTGCTGGTTTAGTTTAAATCGGCCAAAGGTTTATTCTGATTCTTTTCCAGTTGAAGTCAAGCTTAGACTTAGTCTAATTTCTGTCAACAATTACCTTTGGATTGCATCTATAAGCCCATCTCCCACAACTCTTCATTATTTCTCCGAATGGAAACTTTAAGCCCATTCCTTACACCTCAACCCCAATATCGTTAAGTGCAAATTTCTGGGCACTCTAGTGTTCAATCATCTTCCACCTTCAAGTCACGAATGTCAGATTCGCCAATCTAACTCTTCAGGATTAAGAAGATTGGACATGGGCAGCTGTTGTACCCCAAAATTTGCCCTCTCATTTCTCAAAGGATCATATTGGACCCTCAGTTTTGCTTTTGTCAAAGTTTCAAGTCTCAGATTACAATTTTCCAAGAAAGTCATTCACAAGGGGAAAATGGTCAAAAGCACACTAAAAAGTCAAACTTTAACTTTTTGATCAAAATCAAGTTTCAACAATCATATTTCATCAAGACATGAAATTGGTTCATCAAGAAATCAAAATTCAGAAATTACTTTGAAAAAGTCAAATTTCTAAACACTTAGAAACTTTCTTAAGTGTCGAGGAAATATGACAATTTCAAAACTTCTGAGCCAGTTCTCACACAAAGTACAATCAGAATTTTCCAAAAAAATAATTATTCAAAACATGACTCTTCGATCAGAACATATGGAAGTTGTGTTCTTCGATCAGAACATGACTCTTCAAATTTCATTCTTCAGCATATGGAGACCATGTTCTACTCTTCGATCAGAACATCACCCTTCGAATCTCACTCTGGTCTTTCCACTCTTCGATCAGAACATCACTGTTGCACCCCAAAATTTTCCCTCTCATTTTATCAAGATTTCCCCTTACAAGGCTCTTTGGACTCCAGACAGGATTAAGGTTTGCTCTGCTCAAGACATCTCCTTGCACTGTTGACCTGAAATTAGGGTTTGAGTTTGCACAGGGATTTTTGGACTTTCAATGCTCAAAGTGACTTTCATACTTCATGTTAGACTTACAAGATTTCCCATACCAAGTTTCAAGCTTTGAATCAAATTTTTGCCTAGTCAATTGGACAACTGACCTAAAAATAAGTTGTATTGGGGAAAAAGTCAACTGTGGCCAATTTACAGTCAAACCTCATAATTTTTTATCCACATCAACATTTTAGACTCATATGAACCATTTGATCAAGTTTGGACCACAATTCCTCAAGAAAGTTGATCAGATCATCAAAAGGGCAAAATGGTCATTTTTAGGGTTTTGACTGCACAAGGGCAATTTTTTATTTTTCACCTAGCCAATGGCAAATTGGGTTCAAGCGTGGTCTCAAGGACTCAATGGAATCATCTTGACCTAATCATAAGGTTCAAAAGATCTCAAAAGCATTGGATTGACATATGAATTTTCCAGTCAACTGATCAAAAATCAATTGTACACTGAAAAGTCAAACTTTGACTTTTTGGTCAAAATCAAGTGCCAAGGGTCATTTTTCATAAAGATGTGTAAAAACATGAAACTTGTTCACCAAGAAACCTAATTTTGCAAATTATGGTTTAAGATTGAAAATTTTCATAACTTAGAAATTTTCTAAGTTATGAAATTTTCTTATTTTTTCCCAACTTTGCCCAACTTTTTCACCATGATGCATTTGGATTCAAAGAAAACTTCCAACATGAAAGTTGTATTCCTCCACAAGATATACAACTTTTATTCACAAAGTTTTCCAAAAAGATGCTTATATCTCAAGTTATGATTTTGTGAACAAGGATCCATGAAAC
This sequence comes from Vicia faba, assembly GCA_948472305.1. Taxonomy (NCBI): domain Eukaryota; kingdom Viridiplantae; phylum Streptophyta; class Magnoliopsida; order Fabales; family Fabaceae; genus Vicia; species Vicia faba. The sequence goes on from OX451737.1 coordinate 1,042,960,286, forward strand.
TTTTAACTTAGTGAAATTTTGCCCTAGTTTAGGCAGGATTTTGACCTATCTTCATGGAAATTTTTAACCTAGTTCCAATTGGAACCTCAAAATTCATTTCAAAGATGGATTTTATATCATGTTTCAAGCTTTCCAAAATGTCCAAGAACTCTCCAAAGTCATTTATGGTTAGGGAGAATCGAAGGTTTGAATTTGGCAAAATGTCACTTTGATCCATGGCATTTTTCATGTTGCTACAAGTTGCAATTTCTATCCAGCCTTGCTTGTACTTGCTTACAGGTCTTTAAACCCTTCCAAACTCAAAAATTGAATACAAACTCAATGGATTAAGTCATTGTTCTGATCTTTAGAAGTTTACACATTGAATTAATCTAAAAATGGCAAAAAGGTAGCATTGCCACTTTGATAAAGTTGGCTTTATGTCAATTTGTTTCTCTTGAGCATTGCACCAAGATTTTTGCAGCACAAAAAATCCACAAACTTAGGCAAAGGTAAAAAAACTTTGTGCATGCTTGAAGCTAGCCTGTACAGGCCTGCCCTTGGTCACTTCACACTTTTCTTCAAAACCAAGTCAACTTGGAAAAAGGACATATCTTTGGAATCTGTTAAGAACAAAGTTTGTAAGCATTTGAACCAAGTTTTTCATATTGCCTAAGGTAAAAAACACGAGCTAGCCAGTCCTCAAACACCCTTGTACACCAAAACACCAAAATCTTGCAAAACAGGGCAACTTCTGTAGTTTGACATCCAAAGCAAAATCCACTCGTGCGTTTTTCTTGCAACCACTTCAAACACCTTCTAAACAACACACCTAAGCTACCCCAATCATTGGCCAGCAACTGTAACCTTGTTTTCAAGCTTCACCATTTTTGAATTCTGACCATGCAGGTTGACTTCTACAAGCTTATTCAGGCAAGTTCAAAGCTAGCTAAGCATTAGGAAAGCTACAAGGAACTTCAAGCAAGCTCACAAACATCTCAGGCCTCACTGAAAACCCCTACATTGCCATACTCGAGTTCAACTGAAACAGGTAAAGTTTAAACTTCTATCTCTCTATTTAGGAAACATTAGGCTTAGGTTTGTGAATAAAAAATGTAGTACTCATTGCCCTTAAGCTGTACATATGCATAGATTTCATTTAAGTTAACTTTGTTGGGAGAATTTGAATGATGAACTTTCTGAAAAAGCTAGGTTAGAAATTAGGTCCAAAGAAATTCTCTCTGGTCTTTGAGAGTTAGATTAAGTTTTTTATATGGTTAGAATCGTATGATCATGCTCTATAACTTTCATGTTATAAGTTTTTGTTTTTAAGCACTGAAATAGGAGATACGAATTTGTACATAGCGCGCGCTTGGTTCTGTCTCAAGGACAATGTTGTACCCCAAAATTTGCCCTCGTATCTCTCCACAAGAAATCACAGCTTCGGGCTTTTCCTGATTTTTCAGATTGGCGTAAGAATCACTCAAACAGACTTTTCTTATCATTCAGACAAAATTAGGGTTTTCATTGATTTTAAAGCAGTTCAGGCAGATTGCTAAGGTTTGGTTGAGTTGGCTCAGGTTTTGATCAGGCGGACGTTTCTTTGACATTTAACCAAGAACTAGGGTTTGTGCGCATATTTCTCAGAAAGAATTAATTCTACAGCGCTTTTCAAGTTATTCTGAGATGTGGACTGAGGCATTTGATTTGAGTTTGCAGTGTTGGATTTAATCGGTGAAAAAAGGACATGTGGATGTTTTGTTTCATTAACTGTGCATTGCTTTGGATATTTGAAGCGTCGGGTTTATTATTGATTGATGTCAAGACCACAGTGTTTATCAATTGTTTATTTATTCTAAGATTAGAATAATTGGGATTTATTTCCATTTTATTATAATTTAAGGATTATAAACAATTAAATAAACATTTGAAAGATAAATAAAAAGAATTAACTGATCAAGATTGGATTTTATTCATCTTTAATTATTTGTTACAATTGTTATTTGAATACAGTATATATTTACAAAGTATTCATAATAATAATGGTTACAATGATTAAAAATTGAAATAAAATTTCATCCTAATTCCTAAGTCTTCATTTTCTATCCAATGCTCCCTCTGCTCATTTGATTTTATCTGCAAAAAAAAACAAGAAACAAAAGAAAAGTCAAAGCAGATAAAATAATTAAAGGTAGACAGTTAAAAAGATCATCATTAAAAGCAACTGGCCGGAATCAGTTCTCCCTCTCTACAAATCACGAGATTTCTCCCGGTTCACAAAGAGGGATGAAAAATGCTTGCAAAAGAAAAAGACATGAAATGCAAAAAAGTTGTAATTGCATAAATTCAAAATGGTCAAACAAATTGCATAGTTCATGATTCAAATTTGTCAACCAACTGCATAGTTTCCAAACAAACAGCATGTGCAAGTACAAAATCCAAAGGCAAACTGAACTGAACTAGAACTACAAAGTCACAATGTCAAACTAAGCCAAAAGTTGTCAAAACAACTGTCCAAAACATCAACAAGTACAAAAGGCTACTCAAAGATGTCCAAGAGATATAAAGGGCTGTCAAAGAAGTACATAAAGTATGCAGGAAAGCAGGAATATGCAGAGTAAACCAACAGTGCAAGCAATGTTCAATTTCATCATTTTCAAGGCCATTTGCTTTTTCATAAAACAGATTATAAGCAATATAATAATGCTTAAAACTGTGGAGAGAGAGAGAAGAGAAAAAGAAGAAAGGCTTACAGGGCTTAGGCTTTAGGATATAAAACAAAACTGTAATAGAACAGTAACGAGGAGGCAGAAAAATATATCAGAAGCTCTAAACAAAAAGCCAAAAGCTCTCAAGACTGTAACAGAAGCCAAGCCTGCCTTGAACTATAACAAAACATCAAAACCTATTAACACATGAAAAACCAGAAGAACCAAAATACCACAACCTAAATCCTTCATAGTTCACATAACAAAAGCTTAAACCTGTTACTACCCTCAACCTGCATAAACCAGTAAAGCTCCAAACCTCACCAAAACCTTACCTGATTCAAACCTAAACCTGTCAAAGGCCAAGCCTTTTCAAGACAGTGTTAAGCCAACAAAGCCTAACCTGTCTCTAAATACCTAACGCCAGTAAACCTATTACAACAAAGCCTAACCTATCTCTAAATACCTAAAGCCAGTAAACCTGTTACAGCAAGCCAAAGCCTGAAGCAAGCCAAGGCCTGAAGCCCAAACCAAACACAAACTCTATACCATACAAGCCTTAACCATCAATAAACATCAAAACCTGAACTATCAAGCCTCAAAATGAAGCCAATGCTTGTAACTTCAAAGCCTAAACCAGTACCAAGCCTGTAAACAACTGAGGCAACCAAACATATCAAACATTCAAGGCTACTCAGAGTAAGGCAACACAAACCCTCAGAAAATTTTCATCATTGGGCTACCAAAATCATCAAAGCATTTCAAGGCAACCATACTCAAAATCATCATCAAATAATACAGACACAAGCATACTCAGAAGCATATCAGAGAGGCAACATATCAATCATTTCAAAGCATACAAGTTTGTAAACATACAAGGCAACTGAGGCAAAAGGTAGAAGAGGAAAAGACGGGCAAGCAAGCATATCAGCATACACCAGCATCTCAGATGAATCATCATTGAAAGCATATCAGCAATAAACAAATATTCAGAGACAACTCAGAATAAGCATAAGCGAGCCAAGCGGACAGAAGAGGAAAAGGTTTATGCTAGGGTTTTCAGTAACTTCATCATTAAACCAATAAAAGTAAATACAAAATACCAGGATTTCCAGAGCTAGCTCAATGTCACAGTTGCCATCGCCCTTGGCCGCCTAGAGCACCTCCAAGCTCCGTCCTCCTCCGTCTCCAAAAGGTAGTATCTCTTCTTTTCTCTCCATTCATGCACCTCAAACAAAAAACACTTAATCAAAATCAATAAACGAAAAACAAAACAATAATCAAATGATCATAGTACCTCGATGACGCTTTCGAAAGTTGCCTAAAAATGATCAAGTCCCTTAAAGGAAAAGTTGCCCAAAGACACTTGGCACCATTGCAATCATGGTCTAAACGATGACCCGCACCCGTCCCGTTCACATCCTAACACAAGATTTTCCACCAAATACAATGGTGGAACAAAATTGTTAAAAGGTTTAAAACATAGCAAAGATCTTTGAGTAAATTTAGGAGTAGACAACTCTTGGTTACTTGCCAACTTGCAAAACAAAAACACTTGCCTATTTTTCAAAACCACACATCACAACACACTTTCAAAACAACTTTCAAAAACATTGAAAACTTTTCAAAAAATAGTACACCTTTGTATACATCCCAACATGGATCATTACAAAGTTTGCCACCACATTGGCCTCTTTTCAAAACATTTTCAAACCCACACACAAAGCACCATTTCAAACAAATGAAAATCAAGGCAAGTTGATCTAAGAAAGTAACTAAGAGCCCATGGATAACCATGGATAGAAAGGATGCTAATACCTTCCCTTTCTATAATCTACTCCCCGAACCCAAGAAAACATCTCAAAGGTTTTTGCTGTGCTTTTTAACCTTTCCTTAGGATAAAATAAAAAGTCGGTGGCGACTCTTGCTCAACTGAAACATTTGCGAAAACAAACGCAAAACCTCAAGTCAGTTCTCCCACCGTATCACAGAACTGGCGACTCTGCTGGGGAGAATTCTAAAAGTGGGGCTACCTTAGGGTTTAGATCACCTTTACATTCTTGCTTTGATTGCTTTGATTGCTTTACTTTTTTGGGTTCTTGTTTTGGTTTTATTGTAAATCCTACACCCGGATTTGGGGCACCTTCTTAGGTAAATAGCAATAAAACTGTGAGGGAACTGTGTGGGGTATACCGACATGGTTGAAGCAGTAAGATATGTTAGTGTGACATATTTGTGAGTACCGGTAACCCTTGAGTTCAGTCAAGGAGAGTACGGGGCCGCTGAGTGATGTTGTGAAGCACTAACGAACTCTTAGAACCTTAATTGACCATCTTAGCCTTTTTAGGGGTAGTGAGATGACCGACTTTGGTGCAGTCCGAAGTTGGTAGATACTCGATACTACACTCATTGAGGGTTTTTTTCTTGGAATATTTTGGTCGCCAGTTAAGTGGCTAAACCAAAACGATGAACACAGAAAACAATCCAATGATATTGAGCTCCTTAGAACCCGGTTTCTATTTTAGGACAGGATGAGCCAACTAACTTCAAGAGGGTACTTACCTACAACCCCAACAAGCCTAAACCTAAGGACTTGTTTTCTTTGTGTGAATATGTTTACCTGTATATACACTTACTTGCTTTTGCATACATGTACATAACATCATGACATCATACCATAGCATTTTTTCACTAACCATTTCAAGGATCTCGAGGGTTCTTTTTATGCAGGGTCACGTTGAACCAGACGTCTACCAAAGGGCCAGAGGTTTCTCCTCTAACAAATGCCATCAAAGATCAAGTGTAACAACTTGAATCAAGGGCTATGACCCATTTGACATGGTGAGCTTGATTCTCGTGGAAAGACATCCACCGGTGCAAAGTTCTCCAATCAAAGATCAATTGCAACAACTTGAATCGGGGGTTATGACCCACTTGACATGGTGAGCTTGATTCTCGTGGAAAGACATGCACCGGTGCAAAGCTCTTCAATTGAAGACCGAAGTTCAACCTCTAACATTCTCTTGTGTTTACCCCAAGAGATCCTTGAAAACATTGCATATATATCATACATATCATTGCATAGCAGGTTTCTCCTTTTCAGGTTTCCTTATTCTTCCTACTGTTTATTTCAGTAAGATGGATATGGAACAAACGGTGAAAGATCTCCAAGCTCAAAATGCTTAATTCCAACAAATGCTGCTGGCTATGGGTAAAGGGCAAGAAGATCTGAAGGCTCTCCTTCTCAAAGATAAGGGGGTCAGTCTTGAAGAAGACCACGATGTGGAGATTGATGAAGCTGAAGCTGACTACTCCGAGGAACAATATCCTCCCGCTGATGACAAGTACAAACAGTTGGAGGATCGCCTCAATGCTATGGAGGTTCAACAAATACCTGGCTTGGACTTAGGAGACTTGGGTTTGGTTCCTGGATTGGTCATTCCGCCAAAGTTCAAAATCCCTACCTTTGCTCTGTACGATGGAGTCTCTTGCCCTCAGATGCATCTAAGATCTTATGTCCGCAAGATTCAACCATACACAGCTGACCTAAAGATTTGGATCCATTTCTTCCAAGAAAGCCTGGTAGGGACTCAACTCGAGTGGTTCTATCAATTGGAGAGTTCTCGCATCCACACATGGGGGGACTTAGCTACCGCTTTCTACAAACAATATCAGTACAATACTGATCTTGCACCAACTCGTGTGCAATTGCAGAACATGACCATGGGTTATGACGAGAGCTTCAAAGGATATGCTCAAAGGTGGAGAGATCTGGCTGGTAGGGTGCAACCTCCTTTAACTGACAGAGAACTGATTGACATCTTTATGGGGACTTTGATAGGGCCTTTCTTCAATCACTTAATTGGAAGCTCTTCAGCTGGGTTCACCGAGATAATACTAACCGGCAAAGGGTCGAAGCTGGCATCAAAAGTGGGAAGATCTAAGGAGCTACTCCCTCTGATGTTCAGAAAATCCCCTACAATGGGAAGAAAGAGTCCAATGCAGTGGCTGGTCAAAAGAGTCGTCTTGATCAACATGTTGGGGCAATCCTGATCTCTGATCCCACGACTGTTCAACAAAAACGGGGCAAGAGGCGTATGGTGAGATATCAAGAAAGGCAGTATACAGACATCAACATGCCTTTGTCTCAAGCATTACAACAGTTGCTGGAGTTGAAGCTGATCACGCTGAAGGATCCTCCTCAAAATCCTGATACTTCCTCTTCCAAGTACAACTCAAATGAGAGGTGTGCCTACCATTCTGACAGCCATGGGCATGACACCGACAGTTGTTGGACTTTGAAGAACCAGATTCAAGACTTGATTGATGCCAAGGAGATCAAGTTTTGACCCTCCAAGTGTGATCACTGCTCCTATGCCAAATCATTGAGAGCGTCTTTGTTTCTTTGAATTTCCAAGTTGTAACTTCTTTGTTATTCAAACAATTATCTTTTAATGTCAAACTTTGTTTCATTAATGCATTGCATATGTTTGTCTTGAATTCATCCATTAGTTTTCACTACTCTTATGCTTTCTTTATGATATTTAACTCTTGATAAAAAGTTGTAAGCCTTTAGAGGGAGGATGACGAAACAATACCATAATCTCATACAATATGCTTTTGAACAGACCTTGCTGATGATGTACAGGCATTTCTTTCAATTCCCAAACACTGGAGTTATAAGGAAGATAATCCCTAGTCAACCCCTTAGATCCAAAGAAGTAGGAGTTTTTTGTTCTAAACAATCAAAACCTTTGATATAAACCTGGGGCAGGGTAGTATCTCAGTTAATTCAAAAGAAAGTGCGCATTGAAGTCACAAACTCTCAGTTCGTAACACAACAAATGAAATCAAAAGCATTCCTTTGGAATCAAAAGACAAGGGTGGTTCCCTATCACATAGACAGTCAATCTCTCAAAAGAGAAAAGCCCACTGAGCCAAAACCTACAAAGGAGGCTTAAGAAACCTGGGGCATCCCGCTGACTGTAATCTCGAAAACGGGGACAGTCAGGCAAAAGTTAGGGATAACAAATCAAAATCAAAATAGAGAGGTCATTACAAATCCTCAACAACATGAAAAATGTTGAAAAAGAAAAAGGAGATGATGACTGTCTCCCAAATTCAACTGGTGAACCATCACCCAAAAGGTCGTTCCAAACTCGAACAGAGTGCGACGCACAATTAACTGAGCTTTGGATTGAAGAACATCACGAAGAGCGGGTGGGTATAAATATACTTTGAGCCTTTATCCTTTGTTTCTTAAACCGTGAACCAAGCCACGTTACAACCCTGCAAAAGTCCTAATTGAAGCATGGGTTAGTTCTAAAGCATACTGTTACAAAAGGTATCCTGACTCCTATAAGGCTTTGCTCTAAAATCTTGTGTTGAATTTGTCTTATGAAAAATTTTCTGCTAAAAAACACATTTTTCAAAACTTCAAGACAAACATAAACTTTGCATTGCTTGAATATCACTGTTTGCATTTGGCTATTTGTTTGAAAGCGAAGAAATTCATACAGCGAATGTTCGGAGGAACGAAAAATCTCTCAGTGAACAAAATCACTTCAAAAAAGGATGACACTTCCATTAACAAATCTCCTATAAACAAGGGGCATGACATGTCACCATCCAGCACGCCTGGGGCAGTCCAGTCAAGGTTTCAACAGATCTTTCAAAGTTCAGATAACCTGGGGCAGTCCAGTCAAGGTTTCAACAGATCTTTCAAAGTTTAGATAACCTGGGGCAGTCCAGTCAAGATTTCAACAAAATCTCTCAATTGCAGATTAACCTGGGGCAAGTCTCCATCACCGTCACTTGGGGCATTTGAATATCAATCTCAAGGGTTACGAATAGACCAAGTCTCCTGGCAATATCATATGCATCTGATACTGGGGGCAGTGATGAAACTTCTCTAGCAGACCAGCAATCATGGGTTTATTTCCCCAACATTTGTCAAGGATTTATTCTCCAGCACAAATTACCTTTCAACAACATTCTTGACATATGCAGTCTGATCGACAGATTCCTTCATCTTGAAGTAGTAATCATCCAGGTTCCTTCATCTTGAAGTAGTAATCATCCAGGTTCCTTCATCTTGAAGTAGTAATTATCCAGGTTCCTTCATCTTGAAGTAGTAATCATCCAGGTTCCTTCATCTTGAAGTAGTAATCATCCAGGTTCCTTCATCTTGAAGTAGTAATCATCCAGGTTCCTTCATCTTGAAGTAGTAATCATCAAGGTTCCTTCATCTTGAAGTAGTAATCATCCAGGTTCCTTCATCTTGAAGTAGTAATCATCAAGGTTCCTTCATCTTGAAGTAGTAATCATCCAGGTTCCTTCATCTTGAAGTAGTAATCATCCAGGTTCCTTCATCTTGAAGTAGTAATCATCCAGGTTCCTTCATCTTGAAGTAGTAATCATCCAGGTTCCTTCATCTTGAAGTAGTAATCATCCAGGTTCCTTTATCTTGAAGTAGTAATCATCCAGGTTCCTTCATCTTGAAGTAGTAATCATCAAGGTTCCTTCATTTTGAAGTAGGAATCATCAAAAAATTTCACATCACCTGCCGAAAATTACAACCACCAACAAGATAACAGACAACTGAAAAATCTGTTTCTCTCAAGAATAAAGATTCTCCTGAGTTTCTAATTCCCCAAACAGAGTTTAACTTCAGGATCCTCAGCAGAACAAGAGCTTTCTCAAAGCTGATATCCCCAGCCAGAGAACCTTCCAGAACCTGATTCCCCTCAGAGTCAAGTTTCAAAATCCCCAGTGGAGCTAAAACTTCCAACTATCAATCCCCAAGCAGAGTGAAGACTCTCACAGAATATTCTAATATTCTCCAGTGAAGATCTCCTCAAGACAGGAATCCCCCAGTAGATTGGCATACAGTCCAAACTCCTGAATTCCCCAACAGTGGTTCCAGGACTTCTTATCTGCAGCAATCAAAAGATTCTTTCCCTCCCCAGCAGCAGTCAAGATTCTTTTATCTCCAGCCATCCAGGATTCATCTATCCTCAGCAAGACAGATCATCAGCTTACCTGCGCATTCATCACATTCATATCATCAACATTAATGTGACATACATTGCATCATGCATCATGACATTGCATACAACTAACTCTTTACCTTTTCAGGAAAAGATCAGTAAACAAACAAAAATCATCATCTTCCGAGATTCATCCAGAAATGGTTCAGATGTGACCCAAACACGGCGACATTCTGATACTTATTCCAGATTCATCCAGATGCAGTTTTACACAGACTCATCATCAGGAAACCCTACACCGGTTCCTTCTCCACTTCAAGACTTCTGAAAACAGTTTACGGATTCTTCCCAACAACAGATGTTAATCTATCACTTGTTCAGATGCAACTTTTGAAAACAGTTTACAGACGCTTCCCAACAACGGATGCTACTCTATTGCTTATTCAACTCCAACTCCTGAAAACAGTTTACGGATTCTCCAAACATGGATGTCAATCTATTGCCTGTTCATACCCCCAGTTCAAAGACGTTCCAAAACATGGATACCTTTTTTATACTCGTCCACTCACCAAGGACATGCAGTTCAACATTTCCAGATGGCATCTATAAGCCCATCCTCCTCAACAAACACTTCCAAATGGCATCTTTAAGCCCATTTCCAGATGGCATCTATAAGCCCATCCTCCTACCAGCAGTCACCAAATGGCATCTTTAAGCCCATTTCCAGATGGCATCTATAAGCCCATCCTCCTACCAGCAGTCACCAGATGTCATCTTTAAGCCCATCACCAAATGGCATCTGTAAGCCCATTCCCTCTACCATCACATCACCGAGTGCAAATTTTCTGGGCACTCTAGTGTTCAATCTCCTTTTACCCTCGAGTCGCGAAAGGCAAACTTGCCAATCTAACTCTTCAGGTCCAAGAAGATTGAACAGGGGCAACTGTTGTACCCCAAAATTTGCCCTCGTATCTCTCCACAAGAAATCACAGCTTCGGGCTTTTCCTGATTTTTCATATTGGCGTAAGAATCACTCAAACAGACTTTTCTTATCAGTCAGACAAAATTAGGATTTTCATTGATTTTAAAGCAGTTCAGGCAGATTGCTAAGGTTTGGTTGAGTTGGCTCGGGTTTTGATCAGGCGGACGTTTCTTTGACATTTAACCAAGAACTAGGGTTTGTGCACATATTTCTCAGAAAGAATTAATTCTACAGCGCTTTTCAAGTTATTCTGAGATGTGGACTGAGGCATTTGATTTGAGTTTGCAGTGTTGGATTTAATCGGTGAAAAAAGGACATGTGGATGTTTTGTTTCATTAACTGTGCATTGCTTTGGATATTTGAAGCGCCGGGTTTATTATTGATTGATGTCAAGACCACAGTGTTTATCAATTGTTTATTTATTCTAAGATTAGAATAATTGGGATTTATTTCCATTTTATTATAATTTAAGGATTATAAACAATTAAATAAACATTTGAAAGAGAAATATAAAGAATTAACTGATCAAGATTGGATTTTATTCATCTTTAATTATTTGTTACAATTGTTATTTGAATACAGTATTTATTTACAAAGTATTCATAATAATAATGGTTACAATGATTAAAAATTGAAATAAAATTTCATCCTAATTCCTAAGTCTTCATTTTCTATCCAATGCTCATTTGATTTTATCTGCAAAAAAAAAACAAGAAACAAAAGAAAAGTCAAAGCAGATAAAATAATTAAAGGTAGACAGTTAAAAAGATCATCATTAAAAGCAACTGGCCGGAATCAGTTCGCCCTCTCTACAAATCACGAGATTTCTCCCGGTTCACAAAGAAGGATGAAAAATGCTTGCAAAAGAAAAAGACATGAAATGCACAAAAGTTGTAATTGCACAAATTCAAAATGGTCAAAAAAATTGCATAGTTCATGATTCAAATTTGTCAACCAACTGCATAGTTTCCAAACAAACAGCATGTGCAAGTACAAAATCCAAAGGCAAACTGAACTGAACTAGAACTACAAAGTCACAATGTCAAACTAAGCCAAAAGTTGTCAAAACAACTGTCCAAAACATCAACAAGTACAAAAGGCTACTCAAAGATGTCCAAGAGATATAAAGGGCTGTCAAAGAAGTACATAAAGTATGCAGGAAAGCAGGAATATGCAGAGTAAACCAACAATGCAAGCAAGTTTCAATTTCATCATTTTCAAGGTCATTTGCTTTTTCAGAAAACAGATTATAAGCAATATAATAATGCTAAAAACTGTGGAGAGAGAGAGAAGAGAAAAAGAAGAAAGGCTTACAGGGCTTAGGCTTTAGGATATAAAATAAAACTGTAATAGAACAGTAACGAGGAGGCAGAAAAATATATCAGAAGCTCTAAACAAAAAGCCAAAAGCTCTCAAGACTGTAACAGAAGCCAAGCCTGCCTTGAACTATAACAAAACATCAAAACCTGTTAACACATGAAAAACCAGAAGAACCAAAATACCACAACCTAAATCCTGCATAGTTCACATAACAAAAGCTTAAACCTGTTACTACCCTCAACCTGCATAAACCAGTAAAGCTCCAAACCTCACCAAAACCTTACCTGATTCAAACCTAAACCTGTCAAAGGCCAAGCCTTTTCAAGACAGTGTTAAGCCAACAAAGCCTAACCTGTCTCTAAATACCTAAAGCCAGTAAACCTGTTACAACAAAGCCTAACCTGTCTCTAAATACCTAAAGCCAGTAAACCTGTTACAGCAAGCCAAAGCCTGAAGCAAGCCAAGGCCTGAAGCCCAAACCAAACACAAACTCTATACCATACAAGCCTTAACCATCAATAAACATCAAAACCTGAACTGTCAAGCCTCAAAATGAAGCCAATGCTTGTAACTTCAAAGCCTAAACCAGTACCAAGCCTGTAAACAACTGAGGCAACCAAACATATCAAACATTCAAGGCTACTCAGAGTAAGGCAACACAAACCCTCAGAAAATTTTCATCATTGGGCTACCAAAATCATAAAAGCATTTCAAGGCAACCATACTCAAAATCATCATCAAATAATACAGACACAAGCATACTCAGAAGCATATCAGAGAGGCAACATATCAATCATTTCAAAGCATACAAGTTTGCAAACATACAAGGCAACTGAGGCAAAAGGTAGAAGAGGGAAAGACGGGCAAGCAAGCATATCAGCATGCACAAGCATCTCAGATGAATCATCATTGAAAGCATATTAGCAATAAACAAATATTCAGAGACAACTCAGAATAAGCATAAGCGAGCCAAGCGGACAGAAGAGGAAAAGGTTTATGCTAGGGTTTTCAGTACCTTCATCATTAAACCACGAAAAGTAAATACAAAATACCAGGATTTCCAGAGCTAGCTCAACGTCACAGTTTCCATCGCCCTTGGCCGCCTAGAGCACCTCCAAGCTCCGTCCTCCTCCGTCTCCAAAAGGTAGTATCTCTTCTTTTCTCTCCATTCATGCACCTCAAACAAAAAACACTTAATCAGAATCAATAAACGAAAAACAAAACAATAATCAAATGATCATAGTCCCTCGATGACGCTTTCGAAAGTTGCCTAAAAATGATCAAGTCCCTTAAAGGAAAAGTTGCCCAAAGACACTTGGCACCATTGCAATCATGGTCTAAACGATGACCCGCACCTGTCCCGTTCACATCCTAACACAAGATTGTCCACCAAATACAATGGTGGAACAAAATTGTTAAAAGGTTTAAAACATAGAAAAGATCTTTGAGTAAATTTAGGAGTAGACAACTCTTGGTTACTTGCCAACTTGCAAAACAAAAACACTTGCCTATTTTTCAAAACCACACATCACAACACACTTTCAAAACAACTTTCAAAAACATTGAAAACTTTTCAAAAAATAGTACACCTTTGTATACATCCCAACATGGATCATTACAAAGTTTGCCACCACATTGGCCTCTTTTCAAAACATTTTCAAACCCACACACAAAGCACCATTTCAAACAAATGAAAATCAAGGCAAGTTGATCTAAGCAAGTAACTAAGAGCCCATGGATAACCATGGATAGAAAGGGTGCTAATACCTTCCCTTTCTATAATCTACTCCCCGAACCCAAGAAAACATCTCAAAGGTTTTTGCTGTGCTTTTTAACCTTTCCTTAGGATAAAATAAAAAGTCGGTGGCGACTCTTGCTCAACCGAAACATTTGCGAAAACAAACGCAAAACCTCAAGTCAGTTCTCCCACCATATCACAGACAGGGATGAAGAGGCATTGTGGGTTGGGCTTGTATTTCTCACTATTTGCACCCCTATCCTACTTCCTGCACCCCCTTGGCCCATTTAATTTACTTTTGTATATTTTTCTATTTCCTTTTTATTTTCTGACTTTTATTTATTTTTCTAAACATTAAAAATTACTAAAAATATTTTCATAAATTTTCACATTTTATTTTATTATTTTTATTATTTTTTTGGACATAAAAATAATTACTTTAATAATATACTTTTATTTTCTTTAATAAAAACTTATAATTAATACAAAAATATTATATTTTTATATTTTTATTATCTACACACTTAAATAATATTTTGTCATACATATTTTCATTTTTCAACATTTTGTATATATTTTATTTTATTTTATTGTACATAAATAAATAATACATAATATATATATTTTCCTAAAACAAATTAGGGTTTCCACCCTTAATAAAAATAATCTTTTATTTTCTTATTTTTTTGTACATTAAATAGTTGGTTTTTACATACATAAAAATAATACAAAAACATTTTTTGCATATTTATAACATATTGCATATTTATTTAATTGTCCATTTAAATATTTTCCTATTTATTATTTGAACAAAGAATTCAATATGGTTGTAATAATTTTAGGGTTTCAATTTCTTGCAAATATCCCCTATTCAAAATTGTATCCCCCTCCCCATATCAATGTTGTAATAGCTTAGATTACTTTTACGCATTTTATTGCTTTCAAAATATGCCATGATAGAAAGATTAGGGTTTGTATGCAAAAATCCAAAATCAAACAAATAGCTTGACTAAAACAAGACAAAAATGCATGAAAATGACAACACAATGCACACAAGCACCCCTAGGGTTTCATCCACTTGTTGCCTTTAAAATGGACATGGTATGCATGCTAGGTATCTTGCCAAAACAAAAGATCATAGTCCCTCGATGACGCTATCTTGGTTGCCTAAACAAAAATGATCTAGTCCCTCAAACAAAATTGCTAAAGATACCTAGCACCATTTCTATCATGGTCATACGATGACCCGCGCCTGTCCCGTTTAACATCCAAACACAAGGTTGTTTACCAAATACAATGGTAAAACAACACTGTCAAAGGGTTGAAAATATGTAGGAAAGATCTTTGAGTAGATAGGGTAGATGCTCCTAGTTTCTTGATAAAACTTGCAAACATCCTTGCTATTTTCAAAACACACATCAGAACACAATTTCAAAACATTTCCCAAAACAAACTTTCAAACATTGAAACATTTTTCAAAAGACAAAACACATTTGTATACATTCAAACAAGAATCATTACAAAGGTTGCCACAATGATGGCCTCTTTTCAAAATACTTTCAAAACCACACACAAAAGCACCATTTTAAACAATTGAAAAGCAAAAGCAAGTGATCTAAAACAAGTAACTAAGAGCCCATGGAAAACCATGGATGAAAAGGGTGCTAGCACCTTCCCTTTTCATAATCTACCCCCCGAACCCAAGAAAACATCTCAAAGGTCTTTCCTGTGCTTTTTGACCTTTCCTTTGGATAAATAAAAAGTCGATGGCGACTCTTGCTAAACCAAAACATTTGCAAACACAAACGCAAAAACCTCAAGCCAGTTCTCCCACCGCATCACAATCACCAATCCCCAAAACCTCGGTTTGAACAGTCTGTTGCACTACTATGATACATTCCTGCATCAAACTGCCACAACACTCCAAATTGTTGTTGATCCAGTCCACGCCTGCATTTTTCTAAAACCCCATATTTACACCAAATTAGCACATAAAAGCTTTATTTAAAAAGCAATGAAACAATAAGCCAAAAAGGTTTAAAATCCCATTTGTCCCCCCCCCCCCCAAAAAAAAACCCACAGCAAACTCATCTATAAATAAGTTGTTCTACCACACGTCTAAGGGGCTGGTTTTCAGAGAGAGGGGGTTATTGAATACAAAAAGAGAGAAAAGAAAACACTCAAACATTCTTAAACCCATAATTCTGAAAACAATACCCTTGTTCTTCCCTTTGAATCAAAGAATATAACGTTTCTGTTTCGTTTCTTGCTAACCCCAGAACATTTGAAGGCAGTAGCTCAAGTCCTAAACACACGCCTCAGATTCAAGGTAAGTCATCCTGACTTTGAATTTTTCATTCAGAACATCATTAAAAATGTAGATATCATAGTGTTAAGACTGTATATATCATTGCCCAATAAGAAAATTTGTGGATCAGAACTTCTTGAAGAAAACTAGGCTCAGAATTAGGAATAGAACTTCTATAAACCGTCGTGCTTTTATTTTTTATGTTTTGGTGTTGTTAAGAACTGAATAAGTTGCAGATGCTCTGGCAAATGTAAGGAAAGAAGTGAAGTGTAACATTAAAACTTCTTCGTTTTTCTTACTGTTGTAACACAACATACAAAACTTCTAGGTTCTTCTCACTGTTGTAACACAGCACACATAACTTCTAGGTTTTTTGTCAATGTTGTAACACAACATACCGAACTTCTAGGTTTTTCTCACTGTTGTAACACAACACACAGAACTTCTAGGTTTTTTCTCTCTGTTGTAACACAACACACAAAACTTCTAGGTTTTTTCTCAATGTTGTAACACAACACACATAAATTCTAGGTTTTTCTCACTTTTGTAACACAGCACACAAAACTTCTAGATTTTTCTCATTATTGTAACACAACACACATAACTTCTAGGTTTTTCTCACTGTTGTAACATAGCACACAGAACTTCTAGGTCTTTCTCACTGTTGTAACATAGAACACAAAACATCTAGGTTTTCCTCACTGTTTTAACACCCAGAACTTTAGTGCGCAGCAACCCAGAACTTCTGGCTTCCTCTAATGTTTCTTCATGAACTACAGTGTGCTTAACATCAGAACTTCTGGTCCCTCTCATTTTTGTTTTCAGCAACATGCTGATCCTGTTTCCGTTATTTTTCCTTTTCTTTCTTATTTTTATTATTTTTAGCATTAATACTGTTTTTATTAATATAAAAAAGACATAAAAAATATTTTCCTTTTTATTAACTAATTATTTTTCCTTTAATAAATTAAGACCAAAAAACCCTTTTTTTTTAAAACAAACCCTTTCCTTCTTTCTTTTTTGTATTGTATAATTCAATATCGTTGTAATAGATAATTAGGATTTAAATTCTTGCAATCCCCATTTGTAAATATGTATCCCCATCCCTGAAATGATGTAATAGCTTAAGATTTATTTTCCGCATTTTATTTTCTTTCATATATTGTTAGTAATTAGGGTGTATGGCAAGATAAAAATCAATAAATAGATAACCTTCAAATGCAAGACAAAATACATGCAATCAAATACACTACTCATACACATGCACCCCTAGGGTAATTCCATTTGTTGCCTCGGAAAAATAGTCATGTCCCTCGAATATGGGCGTTTTAGCAAAGACCCTCAATAAAAGATCGTAGTCCCTCGATGACCCTTAATGTTGCCTTCGGTAAACGATCTAGTCCCTAAACGATATTGCTAAAATGTCCCATAGGTTACCTTTTATGACTATACAAACATCCCACGCCCGTCCTTTCACATCCAATGATGGGGCTTCTTACCAAATCAATGGTAAGATAGCAACATCTAAAGGAGGAGGAAAAGAACATTAGACCTTTTGAGTAGGTAGGATGCTCCTAGTTGCTCGCTTGCTCACAGCAAAAACATTTTTATACACTAACACTTTCACTTTGAGATATTTTCAAAAGTCAAAACACTTTGTACATATTCTTATAGAGACGAGAACCATTACAAAGACATCCCTTTTCAAAATACTTTGAAAACCCACATCACAAACACATTTTCAAAAAAAAAAGCAAGTGATCTAGCAAGAAATTAAGAGCCCGTAGATAACTACCGATGAAAAGGATGCTAATACCTTCCCTTTTCATAATCTACCCCCCGAACTCAAGAAATAATCTCGAAAGGTCTTTCCTGTTCTTTTTAACCTTTCCTTATTGGGTAAAAGAAAAGTCGGTGGTGACTCTTGCTAACCGCAACAATTGCGATCAAACGCAAAACACCCTAGTCAGTTCTCCCACCGTGTTACACATACAAACAAAATGTCTTAACAACAGATGATATCGAGACATATATTACAACATCTGGTAACACACCAGATCAATCAAGTTGAATATGATACAGAAAATAAAACTACAGAATGATAAATAACACAATGAGTTGTTAACCCAATTTGGTGCAACATCACCTACTCTGGGGGCTACCAAGCTAGGAAGGAAGTCTTCTATCAGCAATATTAGTTCAAAGATAAACTCCTATGTTTACAACTTCTCGCCTAATCCCTATCTAATGTAACTTCTACCTAGGTCCTCCCTGCATATGAGAAATCACCATCTCGCTTCGTAAATCACCTTAGTGATATCTAATAGTAACAATCCTAGTAACTACAACAAATACAACATAATTTAGAAGATCATACTTCCATTATAATAACCCAAAATATTGCTTAAAAGCTTCGAGTGATAACAATACTCAACTCATTGCCTAAAGGCTTCTAAGTGAGGATAATAACTTGACTAACAGTCAAGCAACAATCAGTCGACCATATAGTATCAAAAGACACATGGGTGACTTACAAACTACACAAGAGACTCTTAAAACCTAATACTTATGCTTCCCCTAATTTTACAATTGTGAAAAACATAAATTACATTTGGTCAGAATTCTCCTTTAAATACAACTTTGCAGTCCATGGACTTCGATATTCTGTGTCCAGAAGTTTCTTGATCCATAAGTTGAGTGATGTATCTATTTTGCAGCAAAATCTCCTTAAATCTTGGAACAACCAATACAATGTTTCCTAAATTGTCTCAAGGATCCAATTTACTAACTAATGTACAACTGGAGATATAAAACCTTATTCCATATAAAATCATCTTGACCTGTGAAATTAACTGAAACATATCCAAAAGAAATATTCCAAAATCAAATCAAATCAGTCAAGATTTAAAATAGTAGTGCATTATGTACTGTAGAACTAGATCAAGATGTCATGACATATGCCTTCGACATCTAATTAAAAACACATATCAGTAAAAGTGTTATGGTAGTTGATAAAGATGTTGTAACGTCTTGCTCAATAACAACATATAACTATGTTCAGAAACATGCCTACCCAAAATTTATTCAACCATAAAAATATGGAACTAACAATCTCCCCTTTTGGAAAATTTTGGCTAAAACAACCAAAACCCAAAAACAAAATCTGGAGAAAGGAATAAAACCATAAACACAAAGTTCATAGGAATGTATCAGAGATGCAACAATTACACAACACCAACTACATGTTGATCATGTAAACTGTGTACATGAGAAAGAAGATAAGTGACACCCCCTCAAACACAATCCTAATTTATCATCCTAAACTTTCCAAGTGAAAGCCTATAGGAGCATACCCCAATTCTGGATAACTCGAAACACGTGACATAACTATGCTCATAACTCAGAACACAAGACACAATAGAAACACAAACATAGACTCATACAGGATGTTAGAACAACATATGAAACATTCTTGCAAAAAAAGTGAAAGAACAAACTCAAGACTTACATGATGGACTGTCATGCTCCCCCTAAAGTGTTTCATATAACAAGCAACAACACTTGACCAACAACACTTGACCTAACCTATACCTAGACTCTATAACATTTTCTTCCTCTTTTTAGCCAAAACTTGACAAAAACTGAGTGAAAAGAACTGACACAAAGAGAATCAAAATCGGAAAGAATTGATTCAAGACACAAAGAAAACTGACTCTATAAAATGATGCAGAACAACGAGCATGAAACTGACTTAAGGGCAAACAACTCCCTCAAACACGACTGACTCAAAAGAACAAACAAACCCAAAGAAATAAAGAGTAAGTCTAAGTTTCTTCCCAAAAAAAATCCCTAGGGAACTAAGAGTAAGTCTAAGTTTCCAAACAAAAAAAACCCAAAATCAAGAAGACTCTTCAAAAGCAAACTAAAAAAAACTAAAAAGCTGACCCAAAAAAACTCAAATACGTACACATTAGATAGAAAGTGTCAGTTATCAAATTCTCCCTCCTAAGTTAATAAAATTAACCCAGTCTTCATCAGCATCTGAATCATGCAAATGAACTTGATTCTTCCTCAAGGATTTCAACTCTGTCACAAATGTTCTTCATGTCTAGGATGCTCTAGTTGATGTTATAACATTTGTTGTAATGTTGAACCCAACCTTCTAAGGACCACCACCCTTATCCTTGTTGGATTCCTGCAAATGAACATTCTTGAAACAAGTATCTTTGGAAGATTTAATCATGTTGAAACACAACTGTGATACGGTGGGAGAACTGACTTGGGTGTTTTGCGTTTGATCGTAAATGTTGCGGTTAGAAAGAGTCTCCACCGACTTTTCTTTTATCCAAAAGGAAAGGTGAAAAAGCACAGGAAAGACCTTTGAGATTGTTTCTTGAGTTTGGGGGGTAGATTATGAAAAGGGAAGGTGTTAGCACCCTTTTCATCCATGGTTTTCCATGGGATCTTAGTTACTTGCTAGATCACTTGCTTTTGTTTGAAAATGTTCTTTGTGTGGTGTTTTTGAAAATTATTTTGTAAAGATGCCATCATTTAGGCAAAACTTTGTAATGATTCTCGTTCGTAAGAATGTATATAAAGTGTTGATCTTTTGAAAATGTTTTCAAGTTTGAAAGATGTTTTTTAGAAAGTATTGGTGTTTGTTTTGAAAATAGAAAGGATGTCTTGGTTTTGAAATTGAGAAATCAACTAGGAACAATCTACCTACTCAAAAGTCTTTCACGTTTATTTCCTCTTTCCTTTGACATTGTCATCTTACCATTGATTTGGTAAGTAACCCTATCTTTGGATGTAAAAGGGACGGGAAAGGTTCATCATATAGTCATAGAAGGCAATCTATGGGACGTCTTAGCAATGTCGTTTATGGACTAGATCATTTACCGAAGGCAATATCGAGGGTCATCGAGGGACTACGATCTTTTATCGAAGGTCTTTGCTAAAACGCCCATGTTCGAAGGACATGACTATTTTCCGATAGGCAACGAGTGAGATTATCCTAAGGGTGCATGTGGGAATAGTGCATTTGATTGCATGAATTTTAGTCTTTGATTTTTGGGTTGTCTATTTGTTGTTTTTATCTTGCCATACACACCCTAATTACTAACAATATATGAAAGCAATAAAAGTGGGGGAAAAGTAAAGTCCTACACGATTGCATCATTAAGGGGATGGGGTGTACAAATTTACAAATGGGGATTGAAAGAAATTAAAGTCCTAATTATCTATTATAACCATATTGAAATAATTTACAAGAATTTAAATGGACTTGTTTTGTTTTTGTTATGAAATAAGTTTACTTAAGAAAATATTTTGATCTTTTTGTTCTAAAAGAAATAAAGTAAAACATGTGAATATGAAATATTTTTGGTGTTTTTGGTTATTAAAAGAAAAATTAAGATAAATAAGAGAAAAAGGAGTCAGAATCAGCATATTGCTGAAAACAAGGAGGAACGGAAGTTTTGACTCAGATACGCTACAAGAGAGAAAATGTTAGTGAGAAAGTGGAGGGTCAGAAGTTCTGGGCTTGGGTACACCATGTTCTAAGGTTGAGGGGTTCAGAAGCTATAGCGTAGCTGGGAACCTAGAAGTTTATATATCTCTGGTGAGTCAGAAGTTCTGATTGTTTGAGAGAGTGAAGTGATTATGCTGTTAGGTGAGGATATCTAGAAGTTCTAATTTAAGAGTATCATCTGACAGATAAATGGGTAAAAATGTCAATAAATAAACCTAAAAAGATGCTTCTGGGGCTAGAACCCAGGACCCTTATCACTAATGACTTGTGTGCATCCTTTCTACCACTGGGGTGTTTGTACATCCGGTATTAGAAGCAAAGGCATGAGCATATTACATAAAATAAGTTTTTATGATGAGTGTGATGCAGTGGGAGAACTGACTTGAGGTTTGCGTTTGTGTTTGCAAATGTTGTGGTTAGCAAGAGTCGCCACCGACTTTTCTTTTATCCAAAAGGAAAGGTAAAAAAGCATACGAAAGACCTTTGATATGTTTTCTCGAGTTCGGAGGGTAGATTATGAAAAGGGAAGGTGCTAGCACCCTTTTCATCCATGATTTTCCATGGGCTCTTAGTTACTTTTTTAGATCACTTGCTTTGTTCTTGAAATTGTTTGAAATGGTACTTTGTGTGGTTTTGAAAGTATTTTGAAAAGAGGCCTTTGTTTAGGCAATCTTTGTAATGATTCTCGTTCGTAAGAATGTATACAAAGATGTTTGTCTTTTGAAAAATGTTTCAATGTTTTTGAAAGTTTGTTTTGAAATGTGCGTGTGTTTGTTTTTGAAAATAGCAAGGATTATTTTGAATTTGATCAAGTAACTAGAAGCATTCTACCTACTCAAAAGTCTTTCTTGTGCATTTTTATTCCTTTGACATTGTTGATTTACCACTGATTAGGTAAACAACCCTATCTTTGGATGTAAACGGGACGGGCGTGGGTCATCGTATGACCATGATAGAAATGTTGCCAAGTATCTTAGCATGTTTGAGGGACCAAGATCATTTTGTTTTAGGCAACCATTTGATAGCGCCATCGAGGGACTATGATTTTTTGTTTTGTTTTGTTTTTCCTAGATACTTCGCGTGCGTAACATGGCCATTTTGTTTAGGCAACCAAGTGGGTGAAACCCTAAGGGTGCTTGTGTGCAATGTGTGTCATTTAACATGAATTTGTCTTGCAATTAGGTCTTTTCTATTTGTTTGATTTTTGGTCTTATCATGCAAAACCCTAATTTACTACACAAGTATATCAAAGCGATATATTGCGTAAATGTAAACTAAGCTATTACAAAAATTATTATGGGAGAGGGGATACAAGTTTTTGAATGGGGATATTGCACAAAATAAACCCTAAAAATACTATTATAACCCAATTGAATATTGTGCGAAATAAATAAATATACAAATATTAAAAATGCAATGCAAATGTATTTATGCTAAAAATGTTTTGTATTTATTTTTTGTATGAGAAAATAAATTAATTAACCCTAGAAAATAAGGAAAAATAATATTATTATTTTTGAAAGAGAGAAACCCTAATTTTCAATTAAAATAAAATATGTATTCTATATTCATATTTTGTCCATTTTTATACAAGAAAATAATAAATAATATTATGTACAAATATCAAAAATTAAAATATGTATGAAAATAAATATTTTATATGTAAAATAATAAAATAAAAATGTATGGTATTTCTTAAATATATTTACAAATTTAATTTAAGAAAATAAAGTATATTATCCTAATAAACTATCTTCTATGTAAAAAATAATAGAAAAAAATAAAATAAAAATGCAAAAAATAAAGAAATTATTTTTTATGATTTTTATTATTCAGAAAAACAAATGAAAGTATAAAAATGTGAAAATATAAAATAAATATAAAAATAAAACAAAGTTAGTCAAGGGGGTGTAGCAGTAATTCAAGAGGTGTGAAAAGTAAAAGCAAAAAGGCCCAAAAGCCAAAAACCCCAAGACAACAGCTTCGTCCCTGTCCTTGGTTCCTTCTCCTTCGCGCGCTTAGTTCAAACCTGCAACTCTCAGATGCTTGCACAAAAACAAAAACTTATAACATGAATCTTGTAGCATTCAATCTCACGATTCCAATGATATAAAATTTGTAATCTAACTCTAAAAGATCAGGGAGAATTTTATCAGCCCTAATTCGTGACCTAGAAATTTCAGCATTTTCAAACATTAAATTCTCTCAGCTCAGTTAATATAAATGGAAAGTATGCATATGTACAGCTTCACCAAGATAAGGGCTACATTTTTTCTTCACAAATCGTGGCTTGAGGATGCCTAAATAGAGAGAGAGAGTTTTGAAAGATACCTCCTTCAGCTAGATTTGGATATGGCAATGTGTGGACTTTGAGTGAGGCCTGAGGATCGTGTGAGCTTCCTTGAAATTCCCTCAAACTATTCCAATACCTAGCTTGCTTTGTGGATGGCCAGAAGTCTCTGTAGAATTCAAGTTGCAACCTCCAAATTTGAAAATGCCAATGGCTGAAATAGAGCTCACAGAACCAGGACCAGGGCTTGGATAGCTTTGATATTATGTGGATAAGATGTTTCAAGTGTTAAAAGGGAAAACGCACGAGCCAAAATGAAGTTGGCAAGATTTTTGCAGAAGCTCTGAGTTTGGGCAGAAAAATGCAGTTTTGGAGTTTTGGAGGGTTTCAGATGTTAAGCCTTCGTGTTCAGCCTTGTAATGAATTGGTATATTTGTATAGAATGATACAAAGTCCACTCTTCCCTTGTTGTACAAGTTCTGACTTCTTTTGCAACTTTTCTTGCATTTGAAGAAAGGTGAAATGACTTATGCAAACATGCTTGTACTTCCTGCTTGTGAGCTGATAGGAGTTGGTACATATTGCTTAAGATCTGTGGAGATTGCTTGCCTCAAAGAAACAGGTCCAAGGCTCAAGAATGATAAAGTTGCAAAAGCTTGCCTTTATGAAAATGGCAATGTGCCCTTTATGCCATTAATGGAATTATCTCTTGTACAATGTTCCAAAAGCCAAAATAAAGCCCTTATCCTGAGTTAGCATTAAATTATGGAGTGTATAATGAGTTTGGGACCTGTAATTCAAGGTACAAGCATCCAAGATCAGATTTGCAACTTGATGCCTTGTAAAAATGGCATGAACAAAAGTGATAAAATGCCAATTTCTCTTCTTCGATTCTCCCAAACCACAAATGATCTTGGAGAGTTCTTGGACATTTTGGAAAGCTTTCAACAAGATCTATAATCCATATTTGAAATGCATTTTGAAATATCTCTTGTAACTAGGTGAAAAATGTCCATGAAGTTGGGTCAAAAACTTGCCTAAATTAGGGCAAAATTTCACTAAGTCATTTAGTTCATGGACCTCTATTAATAAATTCATAACTTGAGATCCAATTATCTTTTGGGAAAACTTTGG
Organism: Vicia faba; assembly: GCA_948472305.1. Lineage (NCBI taxonomy): Eukaryota > Viridiplantae > Streptophyta > Magnoliopsida > Fabales > Fabaceae > Vicia > Vicia faba. The sequence goes on from OX451737.1 coordinate 1,042,985,264, forward strand.
GAATAAAAGTTGTAGATTTCATGGAGGACTACAACTTTCATGTTGGAAGTTTTCTTTGAATCAAATTTCATCATGGTGAAAAAGTGGTGAAAAGTTTGGAAAAAAATAAGAAAATTTCCATACTTAGAAAAATTCGAAGTTATGAAAATTTTCAAATTCAAAACCCTAATTTTAAAAATTGGTTTTCTTGGTGAACAAGTTTCACATTTTGACATATCTTTATGAATTATGACCCTTGGCACTTGATTTTGACCAAAAAGTCAAAGTTTGACTTTTCAGTGTATAGTTGACTTTTGATCAGTTGACTGGAAAATTCATCTGTCAATCCAATGAACTTGAGATCTTTTGAACTATGTAATTAGGTAAAGATGATGCCATTGAACCCTTGAAACCATGTTTGAACTCAATTGGTCATTGGCTAGGTTAAAAATCGGAAATTGCCCTTTCTCAGTCAAAACCCTAATTTTGACCATTTTGCCCTTTTGATGATTTGATCAAATTTCTTGAGGAGTTGTGATCCAAACTTGATCAAATGGTACATATGAGTCTAAAATGTTGATATGGATAAAAATTATGAAGTTTGACTGTTAATTGGCCATAGTTGACTTTTTCCCCAATACAACTGATTTTTAGGTCAACTGTCCAATTGACTGGTCAAGAATGTGGGTCAAGGCTTGAAACTTAACATGAGCAATCTTAGGGGTCCAAGATGATGTATGAAAGTCACATGAAGCATGGGAGGTCCAACAATCCTTGTGCAAACTCAAACCCTAATTTTAGGTTATCAATGCAAGATGAGGTGTCTTGAGCTGACCAAACCCTAATCTTGTCCTGAGTCCAAGAAGTCTTGTGAGAAAAATCTTGACAAATGAGAGGAAAAATTTTGGGGTACAACAGCTGCCCCTGTTCAATCTTCTTGAACCTGAAGAGTTAGATTGGCGAGCTTTGTCGTTCGTGACTCGAAGGTAAAAGATGATTGGACACTAGAGTGCCCATAAATTTGCACTCGACAGAGATGTAGTTGAGGGAATGGGCTTAAAGACGCCATTTGGAGAGGTGATAGAATCTTGTTGGAGATGGGCTTAAAGATGCCATCCAAGAATGTTTGTTGAATTGTAAGTTGTAAGTCAGAATAATAAGTATCAGAATGGTGTCCGTGTCTGGAACGTATCTGAACTGTATCTAGAGACTTGAAATCTGAATGAGAAATAGAATGGCTTTCGTGTCTGGAGCGTATCTGAACTTGAAATCTGAATGAGTAACAAAATGACTTCCGTGTCTGGAGTGTATCTGTACTATATCATGAAGTTGAGGTATGAATGAGTAATAGAATAGCATCCGCGTCTGGAGCGTATCTAAACTGTATCTAAACTTGAAATTTGAATAAGGGCCAGAATGGCATCCATGTATGGAGTGTATCTGAATTAGGATCTGAATAAGTGACAGAATGACTTCCGTGTCTGGAGTGTATCTGAACTTGAAATCTGAATGAGTAACAGAATGACTTCCGTGTCTGGAGTGTATCTGTACTGTATCTGAGATCTAAATAAGGGCCAGAATGGCATCTGTGTCTGGAGCGTATCTGAACTGCATTATGAAAGCTGAATCTGAATGAGTAACAGAATGACTTCCGTGTCTGGAGTGTATCTGAACTGTATCATGATTGCATGTTGTAAACCGTGGTTGTTAATCTTATCCTGAAAAGGGCAAAATGTTAGCTGAAACACAAAGTTATGTTGCATGAAATGTATGATGCAATATATGTGTTTTATTAATGTTTATGATATATATGGATGTAATGTATGCGCATGCAAGCTGATGTGCTGTATTGCTGGGGAAAATAAATCCTTGACTGTTGCCGGGGAAAATAAATCCTTGACTACTAAGGATAAGAAATCCTTGGCGACTGTTGGGGACAAGAAATTCTTGGCAACTTCTGTGGGGATGTATGGATCCTTCATGTCTTGAAGTTGGAGTATTGACAAAAATATTCTGTTGCGAGCAATGCCATATATTGCTTGAGTAATCTGCTTGGAGAATCCAGAGAACTTTGATGACTTCTACCGGGGGTTACACAATGGGAATCCTTGTTCTGCTAGAATAAAGAAAACTATGATGACTTCTGCGGGGAATTAAGAATGAGAATCTTCATTCTGTTGGGAAGCAATAAAAACTTTGTGGGGAAGAAGGCTTACGGCTGGGGAGTAGGTCCAGGAGTTTGGGTTGTCTTCCACTCTACTGAGGAATTATCCTAGATTGGGGAGAGACAAAAGTTAACTGTTATCCGGTTGATTTTCAGGCTTCAAGATAACTTGATGGGGAGTTTGGAGAAACTAGATGGTTTCCGCTGGGGATTGGGAGTTTGAAGTTTTAACTCTGATGGGGATCAAAGGTTTGAAATTTTAGCTCCGCTGGGGATCGAGATGATGTACTGTAGGGATTGCTCATGGAATAGCCTAAAGACGTTTTCCTATCCTTTCAATCTCCCAGTAATTGATCTTTTCCACTCTATTTATTTGTAAACAGTAATTATGTTCAAATGCATATGTTCATCAATGAATCATTGGACGTTTTTTGCAAATAAAAACACAAGTGTAAAGAAAAAGGCAAATAGTTTTCTGTACTTTGAAAGAGATATCTTTGTATTTACTTTGAATAAGTGTTTTGTACAAAGGAGACAAACATCCTAGTAAGAGGATGGTGTAATAAAAGTAAGAAAATTTTATACAAAGAAAGATAGCTATGTGTAAAAATCCCATGGGGTCCCAATCCGATATAACCTTTGTATCCTTGAATATCTTGTCTGTCCGTTGCTATGTCTGAAGATGATTGAATTGATCAGAAGCTCAGAGCTTGGCAGTGAAGAGATTGTCCTTAAAGTGATCCGACGAGACATAGTCATACGCTTTAATTCCCTAACTTTTGCCTGGACCTCCCTTTCGGGTTTTCAGTCCACCGGGAAACCCTTTTTTGCCCAAGTCGCCCTTTCGGGTTTTCAACTTGCCGGGTGTACAGATTTTTTTTATATCCCTAATTTTTGCCCGAACCTTTTTGGTTCGCCGGGATGGCCTTGTTTTGCCTAGGTGTGTCAACCTAGCGGGTCTCTTATGCGTAGTATCTTTTGACTATGTCTGCATTCGCAGGGTGCGGAAGGTCGTCACCGTCCATGGTGGTTAAGATCATTACTCCACCAGAAAAGATGTTCTTGATTACAAATGGTCCTTCATAGGCAGGAGTCCAATTTCCCCTGGGATCACTTTGTGGCAAGATGATGTGCTTGATCACTAGATATCCAACTTGATATACTCAGCGTCTGACTTTCTTGTTGAAAGCCTTGATCATCCGTTTTTGATACGTCTGACCATGGCAGACAACAGTAAGTCTCTTTTCGTCAATTAAGTTCAGTTGATCAAGCCGGGTCTGGATCCAATCGTCTTCACTCAAACCAGTATCCCTCATGATTCTCAAGGAGGGAATTTGAACCTCGATAGGTAAAACAGCCTCCATGCCATAAACCAAAGAATAGGGTGTTGCCCCAGTTGATGTGCGAGCCGTGGTACGGTACCCATGGAGAGCAAATGGTAGCATCTCATTCCAGTCCTTGTAGGTGACGATCATCTTTTGTATGATCTTTTTGATATTTTTGTTAGCAGCTTCAACGGCACCATTCATCTTTGGCCGATAGGGGGATGAATGGTGATGTTGAATTTTGAACTCCTCCCACAAAGCGGTGATCATAGTTTTGTTAAGGTTTGTACCGTTGTCAATGATGATCCTCTCAGGGATACGGTACTGGCAAATAAGATTCTATTTGATGAAGCGGGCAACAACATTCTTAGTAACGGATGCGAAGGAAGTTTCTTCGACCCACTTGGTGAACTAATCAATGGCCACCAGAATGAAGTGGTGTCCATTGGATGTTGTAGGCTTGATCTCTCCAATCATGTTGATTCCCCACATAGCGAAGGGCCAAAGAGCTGTTAGGACATTTAGAGGAACTGGAGATACGTGCACCTTGTCTGCATAGATTTGACACTTATGACAAGTCTGGGAGTGTTGATAGCAGTCAGCTTCCATGGTAGACCAGTAATAGCCTGCCCATAGGATCTTCTTTGCCATCGTATGCCCGCTAGAGTGAGTGCCAAAGGTACCTTCATGCAACTCAGCCATGATCTTTTCAGCTTCAATCTTGTCCACACAACAGAGCAAAATAGAATCATGATTACGCTTGTATAGGATGCCATTACTTAGTAGGAACTTTGCCGAGAATCTCCTTAAGAACTTTTTGTCATTGACTGAAGCTCCTTCGGGGTATTCTTGAGCCTCGAGATACCTTTTGACTTCATGAAACCACGACTGGTCCACTACTTCTTCGGTATTAATCTCACGACAATGTGCTGGTTCGTCCATCAGTTCAAAGGTAATCTGGGGAGCCTCGTTATCCCAATCAAGTTTAAACATGGATGACATTGTAGCTAGAGAATCTACTAGCTGATTCTCTTCTCGCGGGAATTTCTCGAAGGTAATCTGCTTGAAATGTGGTAACAATGTTAAAACATGTTCTTTGTAAGGGATGATGTTTGGATGTTTAGTGTCTCACTCTCCTTTGATCTGAATGATGACCAAAGTTGAGTCCCCAAACACATCTAAAGATTTGATTCCCAAGTCTATGGCGGCCTTGAGCCCAAAGATGCATGCCTCGTACTCTGCCATGTTGTTCGGACAGTTGAAGCAAAGTCGGGCAGTGAAAGGAGTATGGCATCCTTCCGGAGATATAAGCACAACGCCGATACCGTTACCAAGTGCATTGGAGGCCCCATCAAAGTACAGGGTCCATCGGGATCCTTGTTCAGGTTCGTCATATGGTCTGATCTCTTCGCAATTGTCCAATGTCATGATGTCTTCGTCAGGGAAGTCGAACTTCATGGATTGATAATCTTCTACAGCTTGATGAGCCAGATGGTCAGCTAGCACACTCCCTTTTATATCTTTTTGGGTCGTGTACTGTATGTCGTATTCTGTTAGGATCATCTGCCATCTAGCTATCCTCCCAGACAGAGCAGGCTTCTCAAAGATGTACTTTATCGAATCCATCTTAGATATCAGCAAAGTGGTATGAGTCAACATATACTGCCTTAGCCGGCGAGCAGCCCATACCAAAGCACAACAAGTTTTCTCGAGCAGTGAATATCTGGTTTCATAGTCGGTAAACTTTTTGCTAAGGTAATAAATGGCGTGCTCTTTTCGGTCAGACTCGTCATGCTGCCATAGTACGCACCCCATTAAATTCTCTAAGACGACCAAATACATGATTAACGGTCTTCCCTTGATGGGTGGCATCAAGACAGGAGGCTCTAGTAAATACTCCTTGATTTTATCGAAAGCAACTTGGCATTATTCGTTCCATCTGACTACCTGATCTTTCTTCAACAGCTTGAAGATTGGTTCACAAGTAGATGTTAGGTGAGAAATGAACCTAGCAATGTAGTTTAGGCGTCCCAAAAAAACCTCTGACCTCCTTCTCAGTGCGAGGAACGAGCATTTCTTGTATAGCTTTGACTTTGGTAGGATCAACCTCGATGCCTTTGTTGCTGACAATGAATCCTAAGAGTTTACCGGACCGGACTCCGAATGTGCACTTGTTTGGGTTCAATCTGAGCTTGTACTCCTTCAACCTGACAAACAGCTTTTGCAAGTGATCAAGGTGTTCTTCTTCAGTCTATGATCGGGCTATCATGTCATCTACGTAGACCTCTATCTCATGATGTATCATATCATGAAACAAAGCTACCATGGCGCGTTGATAGGTTGCCCCGACATTCTTCAGTCCGAATGGCATCATTTTGTAGCAGAACGTACCCCACTGTGTGACAAATGTAGTTTTCTCCATGTCCTCAGGTGCCATTTTGATCTGGTTATAGCCTGAGAATCTGTCCATGAAAGAAAATACTTTGTGCTGAGCTATGTTGTCAACCAGGATGTCAATGTGCCGAAGTGGAAAATCATCTTTAGGGTTAGCCCTGTTTAAATCTCTATAATCCACGCACATTCTCACTTTGTCGTCCTTCTTAGGCACGGGCACAATGTTGGCCACCCATTGAGGATAGGAAGTTACGGCCAGAAATCCAGCATTGAACTGTTTCATAACTTCTGCTTTGATCTTCTCTAACATGTCAGGTCTCATGCGGCGGACCTTTTGTTTCACTGGTGGACAGTCTTCTCTTGTGGGTAGACAGTGTACCACAATGTCTGTATCGAGTCCCGACATGTCTTCGTATGACCAGGCAAAGATCTCAACATAATCATGCAATAGCTGAATTAGGCGCTCCTTGACACTCGGCTCTAGATTGGCACCTATCTTGATTTCTTTTTTATCATCCCCAGTACCTAAGTTGATTGTATCCAACTGCTCCTCATGAGGCTGAATTGCTCTTTCCTCTTGTTGTAGTAATCTGGCCAATTCCCCTAGCACCTCACAATCTTCCTCACCTTCGTATTCAGCTTGGTAGATCAGATCTTCAGATTCACTGAAGGCTATAGCAGTATCGTTACCCATGGGATCCGGAATGGAAAGGTACCTGCATTTGTGAGTGTGGGTGTGTGTAAGGGTATATCCATCTTAAAACAACAAAATGTAAAAGAAAGACAATGAGCATAAAAAATTTATATGTGAAAAAGCGTCCATGATTCATTGAATGACATATGTAGATGAAATAAAACCCTTACAAATGGACCATTGTGCCTCGGGTAAGACACAAGGTTTTTAAAGTGCGAATTGTTTGTGAATTATTACAGTCCAACAGAAATGTAAAAGATAAATTACTACGGTATGAAAGTTATCGGAACAAAGTCTTTGGCTTCCCAGTTGCAAGGTCCTCCGCTGACAGTAGGAAATATCCAATCTTCTAAGTTGCCCTCCTCTTCATTGTCTTCTACCACACTGACGCTTTGGTTAGTAATCTTCACAGGTGGCCCCCCAGCACGGGCACGGCGCACAGCCTTCTGACCAGTCCAGGTAAATCCCAAGCCAAACTTGTCTGATTTGTAAGGAATATCTGGAAGCTGACCCCAGATTGTGCATTCCCTTTTTCCACTATTGCCCTTGCATCCTTGAGATATGACATCCGAGATGGAGGTCTTGTGATTTTAGGAGTCGAGGATACCGCCTTGGTCACCGCTATTTCTTCAGAGACTTCTTCAAAATGTTGGAAAGGGGTCTCTATGAACTCGCCATCTAACTCCAAATAACGGAAGGAATTCAGATGACTAATCATATACTCCTCCTCCCCATGGATAGTTATGATCTTCCCTTGGACGGGGTACTTGAGCATCTGATGCAAGGTGGAGGTTACAGCACCGAAATTGTGAATCCAGGGGCGTCCCAACAGACAGGAATAAGAAGGACGGATGTCCATCACATAGAATGTCGAGTTGAAAACCTGAGTTCCCACCTTGATTGGGATATCCACCTCCCCATGGACCATCCTCTTCTACCCATCAAAAGCTCTGACCACTATATTACTGGGTTTTAGAGTCAGCCCCTTGCAATCCAACCTATCAAGGGCTTTCTTCGGCAAGACATTTAAAGACGATCCAGTATCAACTAAAACATAAGCTAGGGTTGTTCCTCTGCACTCTACTGAGACATGTAGTGCATCGTTGTGTTTTCTCCCTCGGGGTGTCAAGTCAGCATCGGAGAAGCCCAGGCCCTTATCAGCTGTCAAGCTGGCCACACAGTCCTCGAACTGGTCAGCAGACGTCTCTTGCGGCACATGAGCTGTCTTCAGAAATTTTTACCAGTGATTTGGCATGTGCTTCAGAGCATAACAACAGGGCTAGAATAGAGATCTTGGAAGGGGTCTGCCCCAATTGTTAAACCACATCATAATCACTTTTCTTAATGATCCTCATGATTTCTTCCATCTCCTTCTTGGATGTTTCAGGAATAGCTAGTGATTGAGCCTTCGTCTGGACAGGCTCCTCTTGAACATTCTTTCCTTTATTCTCAGCAGCGGAAGTAGGGATAGGAATTGTATTGTCTTTGTTGGTAGGTACATTTGCAGGTACAATCAATGGTACAGATGTAATCTTCAGAACGGCCACGGGTCCAAAGACTGTTGTTGGAGGAGCAATCTCTGGAGAAAAGATTCTTCCACTGCGGGTGATCTGGTTAGTTCCGAAAATATTGCTAATGTCGGAATTGTCCTCTTCGAAGCTTTCTTCTTCGGCAGTCTGTTCAATCTGTTTAATACCATGGTAGTAGATTTCTCCACCATAATTCCATGGTACTGATTTATCTGATTTGTATGGGGCGGGCCCGGGTATTGTAATCGTAAGCGGAGCAGTCTTCGGTGCAGGTGTAATCCTAACGGATCTTTTAGGGGCCCTGGAAGGATTGGAGTAGATGGTTATTATTGAAACTTCTTTCACTAGAACGGGTGAAACAGTAGCTTTATCAAACAAAATTTCTTGGTTATCAATTAATTATTGGATTCCTTTCTTCAATAGAGGACAGTCAAATGAGGAGGACAGGAAAACATGGCAGTCTTTGTCACAACCTGGGAAGATGCCAACTTTTAACAAATTCAACTTGATAGTTAGGAGCGGAGTTAACAATTCATCCACGGTAGTAATAAACAGATCTTCTTCAATAGCGTTGGCATTGTGACCATGCCTCGGCATTGGGGCAGAAATAACATTCGGTTTCTCAGGCGCTTCAAACTCAACTTCCTTCGCGTCTATCAGATCTTAAATCTTATTTTTCAGAGCCCAACAATTGTTGGTGTCGTGCCCTGTACTTTCAGAATGGTACGCGCATCTGGTATTGGGATGGTAATGTGGAGAAGTAGTATTAGGATTCTTTGGGGCCTCTTTTAAAGTGGCCAGATTCAACTTCAAGGGATGTGGTAGCACTTGGGCCGGAGTCATGTTAATCATGGTAAATTGCCGCACTGGCCTTTCTACCCTTTGTTCGTTATTCCTTGGCTGGTCTGATGCAGGCTTCGGAATCATTACGGCCCCCACTGTTGGTCGGCGCTCGGTTCTTCCCTGATTTCTCTGTGAATAGACAACAGATACTTCCTTTCTTCCAGTGAAAGGCTTTTTTACAGCAGCTAAGGCAGACGCGTCCTTTTGAATTTTCCCATTTCTTATACCAGCCTCCACTCTTTCGCCAGTTAGAATCAATTCGGTAAACCCTGCAGAGGAGCTTCCAATCAGATGATTAAAGAAAGGGCCTGACAGAGTCCCCAGGAACATGTCCACTAGCTCCCTTCCAGATAAAGGTGGTTGCACCCTTCCGGCTAGATCCCTCCACTTTTGGGTGTAGTCTTTGAAGCCCTCATTGGTAGCCATAGACATACTTTGTAGCTGAGTACGGATTGGCGCCAAGTCGGTGTTGTATTGATACTGTTTATAGAAGGCTACTGCCAAGTCTTCCCAATTATGGACATCTGCTCTCTCCAACTGGTAGAACCAATCAAGTTGCGTTCCTGATAAACTGTCTTGGAAAAAGTGGACCCACAGGTCTTTTTCAGCAGAATGTGGTTGAATCTTCCTGACATAGGATCTGAGGTACATTTTAGGGCAAGACATCCCATCATACTTGGCAAATAGTGGCACTTTAAACTTTGGAGGGATTACTATTTCTGACACCAGCCCTAATTCCTCAAAATCCAGACCCGATACTCTCTGTATCTCCATACCGGTTAGACTCTCTTCCAAGTGCTTGTATTTGTCATCACCCGGAGGGTATTATTGTTCAGAGTAGGCCTCTTCTTCTTCTTCTTCTTCTTCTTCTTCTTCTTCTTCTGCTTCATAATCTGATGGCACTGCCGCTCCTTTTCCTTTTCCTTCCTCTTCTTCAGATGTTGTTGGGAATTCTAAGGTCCGTCTAACTTGTCCCTGAAATCTTCTACCCATGAGAACCACACCAGTTGGCTTCTTCTTCTTTTTTTATTTTTCTTTCTCTAGCAAAGTCTTCAGCTCCTCCTGCCCCTTGGCTAAGGTCATGAGCAATTGTTTGAAATTGTGAATTCTGAGCTTGCAAATCTTTGATCGTTTGTGTGAAGACCTGTTTATGCTTATGGTGAATAATATGTATTCATGCAATGCTTTCAAGGATTCAAAAATTCAAACTTGTTTTAAAACAGAAAAGAAACACATGTCATATTAATTAAAATATAATTGTGAGTACATCAATGCCCCTTGGGCAAAATAATATAAAACTCTAAGGTAAAAAGACGTTGTGCATCCTCTTTGGTGCAATGTAGGTGTTGAGAGTCTGCTCCTCATGAAGTAGCCGAGTGAGTTCCAAAACCTTCTTCTCGCTTGCGTAGAATTGGGCTTCGAAAGTATCGCGCTCTCCCTTGAGCTGTATCCAACTCCTTTGTAGGTCTTCGAGTGATGTTGGCATGTCAGGATGTAGGATGGTGTATGGAACCTCTCCTTCCTTAACAGGCTCTATAATCACTGGGAGAATGGAGGGATAAGGCATCATAAGACTTTGGGCGCGGGTTCGTACCCACTTGAGGTAAGGCTCAAGAGGGATGGAATTCTTGTGTCCCAGAGTCTTGCTATCAACCTTGTTTGGCATCCTCCAAGCTCGGATGAATCTCTGACGGAGTCCTTGGTCGTCGTTGTTGTAGTCGAAAACCAATCCTTGAATCAGCATATCATGTGGGCCATCCCTTCGGGCATACCCAAACTGTCTCAGAGCTAAGCAAGGGTTGTAGGTGATGCCTCCCCTAATGCCAAGTAGAGGGACATTAGGGAATTCCCCACAACGGTCAACAATGATAACATTCTCTCTGGATCGAGAACACCAATGAATATCTGAATGGTTAAGTGTCATTAACCATTGTGACCACCTCAAACCTTGCTCATTCTTCAAGACTGATTGGGGAAGATGAGAAATAAACCACCTTTTCAGGAGAGGAGTGCAACACATGAGAACACCTCTTTTCCTCATTGTACGAGTGTGAAAAGAGTGGAGAATATCCCCCAGCAAAGTAGGCAACGGGTTGCGAGTCATGAAGATTTTGACAACGCTTACATCTATGAGTTGATCAGGGTTAGGGAACAAGACCATCCCATAGATGAGAATAGCTACAATCTCCTCAAAAGCTTGCAAGTCTAGATAATTCCAACAGCTTTGGGCCTTCTCAAACAGAAACTTTGACAAGAAGCCTTTGACACCACTTCTAGTTTCCCAATGAGTTGTGACATCAGATGAGTGCAAGTGCAGGGCTTGAGCAATCTCTTCTGGCTTTGGATCTCTTTCCGTACCGTTGAAGGGTAGTTGATTGAGAATAGGAATCCTCATAAGTTGAGAGAATTCTTCCAAAGTAGGCATAAGCTGGTACTCAGGAAATGTGAAGCAATGATGTAAAGGGTCAAAGAACTGGAAGAGAACTTTCAGCATATCCTTCTCTGTGTTGGTGGTGACCAAGTTGAGTAAACGACCATGTCTCTCAGTGAATGGAGAATTCTCAGGAATCCTTGAAGCTAGCTCCTTGAGTTGTGGAGGAATTCTTACAAGGTTGATTTGGATAGTTTTCCTGCGAAGTGGATCCATAACCTACAAAACAAGAACAAAGATGAATCTCCAAAATCCTTGAAATGGTTAGTGGATACATATGATGTTCATGATGTCCATGATGTTATGCACAAGTATATATGTACAAGCAAATCACACAAGTTCCTAGTTTAGGCTTGCATGGGGTTTCATAGGTAAGTACCCTCTTGAAGTTTAGTTGGCTCAACCTGTCCTAGTAATAGTAACCGGGTTCTAAGGAGCTCAATATCACTGGATTATTTCCTTGTTCATTGTTTCAATTCAAGCCTATTTACTGGCGACCGAAATATTCCAAGGAAGCAACCCTCAATGAGTGTAGTATCGAGTATCTACCAACTTCGGACTGCACCAAAGCCGATCATCTCACTACATCCTAAAAGGCCAAGTTGGTCAAGTAAAGGTTCTAGAAGTTCGTTAGTGCTTCATGACATCACTCAGCGGCCCCGTATTCTCTTTGATTGACTCAAAGGCTACCGGTACCCACAAATATGTCGCACTAACATAGCTATTGCTTAGGCCATGTTGGTATACCTCGCACAGTTTCCACAACGTATTGCTATTTACCTATAATGTTTCCCAAATCCGGGTAGAGGATTCAAACCCAAACAATAGAACCAAAATGTAAAGCAAACAAGTCAAACAATTGTAAGCAAATAAAGGTGATCTAAACCCTAAGGTAACCCCACTTTTAGAAAATTCCCCAGTAGAGTCGCCAATTCTGTGATGCGGTGGGAGAACTGACTTGAGATTTGCGTTTGTGTTTGCAAATGTTGCAGTTAGCAAGAGTCGCCACCGACTTTTCTTTTATCCAAAAGGAAAGGTAAAAAAGCACAGGAAATACCTTTGAGATGTTTTCTTGAGTTCGGGGGGTAGATTATAAAAAGGGAAGGTGCTAGCACCCTTTTCATCCATGGTTTTCCATGGGCTCTTAGTTACTTGTTTAGATCACTTGCTTTGTTCTTGAAATTGTTTGAAATGGTGCTTTGTGTGGTTTTGAAAGTATTTTGAAAAGAGGCCTTTGTTTAGGCAATCTTTGTAATGATTCTCGTTCGTAAGAATGTATACAAAGATGTTTGTCTTTTGAAAAATGTTTCAATGTTTTTGAAAGTTTGTTTTGAAATGTGTGTGTGTTTGTTTTTGAAAATAGCAAGGATTATTTTGAATTTGATCAAGTAACTAGAAGCATTCTACCTACTCAAAAGTCTTTCTTGTGCATTTTTATTCCTTTGACATTGTTGATTTACCATTGATTTGGTAAACAACCCTATCTTTGGATGTAAACGGGATGGGCGTGGGTCATTGAATGACCATGATAGCAATGTTGCCAAGTATCTTAGCATGTTTGAGGGACCAAGATCATTTTGTATTAGGCAACCATTTGATAGCGTCATCGAGGGACTATGATCTTTTGTTTTGTTTTGTTTTGCCAAGATACTTCGCCTGCGTAACATGGCCATTTTGTTTAGGCAACCAAGTGGGTGAAACCCTAAGGGTGCTTGTGTGCAATGTGTGTCATTTAACATGCATTTGTCTTGCAATTAGGTCTTTTCTATTTGTTTGATTTTTGGTCTTATCATGCAAAACCCTAATTTACTACACAAGTATATAAAAGCGATAAATTGCGTAAATGTAAACTAAGCTAGTACAACAATTATTATGGGAGGGGGGATACAAGTTTTTGAATGGGGATATTGCACAAAATAAACCCTAAAAATACTATTACAACCCAATTGAATATTGTGCGAAATAAATAAATATACAAATATTAAAAATGCAATGCAAATGTATTTATGCTAAAAATGTTTTGTATTTATTTTTTGTATGAGAAAATAAATTAATTAACCCTAGAAAATAAGGAAAAATAATATTATTATTTTTGAAAGGGAAAAACCCTAATTTTCAATTAAAATAAAATATGTATTCTATATTCATATTTTGTCCATTTTTATACAAGAAAATAATAAATAATATTATGTAAAAATATCAAAAATTAAAATATGTATGAAAATAAATATTTTATATGTAAAATAAAAAAATAAAAATGTATGGTATTTCTTAAATATATTTATAAATTTAATTTAAGAAAATAAAGTATATTATCCTAATAAACTATTTTCTATGTAAAAAATAATAGAAAAAAATAAAATAAAAATGCAAAAAATAAAGAAATTATTTTTTATGATTTTTATTATTCATAAAAACAAATAAAAGTATAAAAATGTGAAAATATAAAATAAATATAAAAATAAAACAAAGTTAGTCAAGGGGGTGTAGCAGTAATTCAAGAGGTGTGAAAAGTAAAAGCAAAAAAGGCCCAAAAGCCAAAAAGCCCAAGAGAAAAGCTTCGTCCCTGTCCTTGGTTCCTTCTCCTTCGCGCGCTTAGTTCAAACCTGCGACTCTCAGATGCTTGCACAAAAACAAAAACTTATAACATGAAACTTGTAGCATTCAATCTCACGATTCCAATGATATAAAATTTGTAATCTAACTCTAAAAGATCAGGGAGAATTTTATCAGCCCTAATTCGTGACCTAGAAATTTCAGCATTTTCAAACTTCAAATTCTCTCAGCTCAGTTAATATAAATGGAAAGTATGCATATGTACAGCTTCACCAAGATAAGGGCTACATTTTTTCTTCACAAATCGTGGCTTGAGGATGCCTAAATAGAGAGATAGAGTTTTGAAAGATACCTCCTTCAGCTAGATTTGGATATGGCAATGTGGGGACTTTGAGTGAGGCTTGAGGATCGTGTGAGCTTCCTTGAAATTCCCTCAAACTATTCCAATACCTAGCTTGCTTTGTGGATGGCCAGAAGTCTCTGTAGAAGTCAAGCTGCAACCTCCAAATTTGAAAATGGAAATGGCTGAAACAAAGCTCACAGAACCAGGACCAGGGCTTGGATAACTTTGATATTATGTGGATAAGATGTTTCAAGTGTTAAAAGGGAAAACACACGAGCCAAAATAAAGTTGGCAAGATTTTTGAAGAAGCGCTGAGTTTGGGCAGAAAAATGCAGTTTTGGAGTTTTGGAGGGTTTCAAATGTTAAGCCTTCGTGTTCAGCCTTGTAATGACTTGGTATATTTGTATAGAATGATACAAAGTCCACTCTTCCCTTGATGTACAAGTTCTGACTTCTTTTGCAACTTTTCTTGCATTTGAAGAAAGGTGAAATGACTTATGCAAACATGCTTGTACTGCCTGCTTGTGAGCTGATAGGAGTTGGTACATATTGCTTAAGATTTGTGGAGATTTCTTGCCTCAAAGAAACAGGTCCAAGGCTCAAGAATGATAAAGTTGCAAAAGCTTGCCTTTATGAAAATGGCAATGTGCCCTTTATGCCATTAATGGAATTATCTCTTGTACAATGTTCCAAAAGCCAAAATAAAGCCCTTATCCTCTGAGTTAGAATTAAATTATGGAGTGTAGAATGAGTTTAGGACCTGTAATTCAAGGTACAAGCATCCAAGATCAGATTTGCAACTCGATGCCTTGTAAAAATGGAATGAACAAAAGTGATAAAATGCCAATTTCTCTTCTTCGATTCTCCCTAACCACAAATAATATTGGAGAGTTCTTGGACATTTTGGAATGCTTGCAACATGCTCTATAATCCATCTTTGAAATGCATTTTGAAATACCTCTTGGAACTAGGTGAAAAATGTCCGTGAAGTTGGGTCAAAAACCTGCCTAAATTAGGGCAAAATTTCACTAAGTCATTTAGTTCATGGATCTCTATTCACAAATTCATAACTTGAGATCCAACCATCTTTTGGGAAAACTTTGTGAATCAAAGTTATAGATTTCATGGAGTTCTACAACTTTCATGTTGGAAGTTTTCTTTGAATCAAATTGCATCATGGTGAAAAAGTGGTGAAATGTTGGGAAAAAATAAGAAATTTTCCATACTTAGAAAAATTCTAAGTTATGAAAATTTTCAAATTCAAAACCCTAATTTTCAAAATTGGTTTTCTTGGTCAACAAGTTTCACATTTTGACATATCTTGATGAATTTTGACCCTTGGCACTTGATTTTGACCAAAAAGTCAAAGTTTGACTTTTCAGTGTACAGTTGACTTTTGATCAGTTGACTGGAAAATTCATCTGTCAATCCAATGAACTTGAGATATTTTGAACTATGTAATTAGGTCAAGATGATGCCATTGAACCCTTGAAACCATGTTTGAACTCAATTGGTCATTGGCTAGGTTAAAAATTAGAAATTGCCCTTTCTCAGTCAAAACCCTAATTTTGACCATTTTGCCCTTTTGATGATTTGATCAAATTTCTTGAGGAGTTGTGATCCAAACTTTATCAAATGGTACATATGAGTCTAAAATGTTGATGTGGATCAAAAATTATGAAGTTTAACTGTTAATTGGCCATAGTTGACTTTTTCCCTAATACATATGATTTTTAGGTCAACTGTCCAATTGACTGGTCAAGAATGTGGTTCAAGGCTTGAAACTAAACATGAGCAATCTTAGGGGTCCAAGATGATGTATGAAAGTAACATGAAGCATGGGAGGTCCAAAAATCCTTGTGAAAACTCAAACCTTAATTTTAGGTTATCAGTGCAAGATGAGGTGTCTTGAGCTGACCAAACCCTAATCTTGTCCTGAGTCTAAGAAGTCTTGTGAGAAAAATCTTGACAAATGAGAGGGAAAATTTTGTGGTACAACAATGAGCTTCATATCTTTCTCCATGCTAATTAGAACATCTGCAACTTAGTCATTTCTCAATAAAACATAAAACACAAACATAGCAATTATGGCAGGTTTCCCTCATGGTTTCAGAAGCATAAAAAATGTCAAGACTATAAATCAAAAACAAACATGTATCTGATAGTTCTAGTTTCCTTAAGAAGTTCTAAACTGATGTTCTCTCTACTTAGGCAGACAAATATATGAAACTTCAGAATATGTACAGCATCAGAATCAGGATGTCTACATTGTATTTGGAACATGCAAATCTAACAGTACCCAAGTAATATGATGAGAGGCAGCAGAAGCTTACCTTGCAGCTGGAAAATGTTCTATGAGCTGGAGCCTGGTTCTGACTACTTGTAATGTTCTGATCAACTTCCTCACGTGCTCAGCAGGCTGGAATAACCTTTATCTTGGGCTATGAATGGCTGGAAAATTCTGGAACAGTCAAGAAGTAAGGTTATGACTTTTTGAGAACGTATTACAGTCTGAAAATAGGAATTTGGATGGTTTCCAAATGTATATCAGTATTTGTATGGATGGTTTGGTCAAGAAACACTTGAGGGAAAATGGAGTTTGAATGCAAGAATAAAAAACTAGCAGGTTTTGTATTTGTGTTTGTAGTTTCGGATTTCTGGAAATTTTAGCAAGGTTTCAAGGCTTTTTCTTTTCAGTTTTTCGACCCTCCCCCTTATAGTTGCCAATGAAGTTCAATTTATAGGCAAGGATTTTGTAGCTTAGAGAGATCAAGGGTACAGTCATCATATGCTAGGGTGCTGCCTTGTTCTTAAAGTAAGTTAAACAAGTATGGTGGTTAGCAGCTTTGGCCGCGCTTAAGCTGAATTTGTAAGCAGGAATTAAGGAAAAGTACCCTCAAAAGTAAAAGCAAAGCATGGACCCAGCATAAACTTGTACAAAAGTTTTGCTTTTCAAGGACAACAATGTACTTCTATGCCACACGTGGGGAAATCCTTTGAATAAAAACTCAAAAGTGATTGTGAGAATTAAATGATGATGAGATTTATCAAAACAGAAATCCTGCAATATAAGATTATGCATCATAGCTTAATTCTGGGTCAGAGGTTCAGCGTCAGCGTATCTTAGAATAAACATCCAACTTTTGATCTTTGAATCTCTTTGCTCCAGCATGTTTTGAAGGAATTCTCAGACTTTCTAGAAATCTTGTAACACGCTTTGTAAGCCCTCTTTGAATTATTTTTGCAAAAATCTAGCTGAATCTTCGTGAAAACTTGCCCAGAAGTTCTAACCAAACTCTGTCTTGAAAATGTCCAGAATTTACCGAGTGCTTCAGTTTCATGGACGTGTCTTTGAAAATTTAAAACTTGAAATTCCAGCATTTCCAGGAGAAGTTCTGTTCTGCAATATTTTAGGTCTTATTGAGATCTAAAACTCTTGTGTTCGAAGTTCTTCCAGAATCAACTTGCATTATGGTGAAAATCTAGCCAGAAGTTCTGAGCTTGTCATACTTCTTAAACACTTAGGAAGATTCTAAGTATTTATAATTTTGACTTTTTCAACATGAATCTTGACTTATGATTTCCTTGATGAGGCAAATTTCATGCCTTGATGAAATATGATTCTTGAAACTTGATTTTAATCTAAAAGTCAAAGTTTGTAATTCAAGGCTTGAAATTGAATGGAAGCAAACCTGATGGTCCAAGATGATCCTTTGAGAAATGAGAGGGCAATTTTTGGGATACAACAACTTCCCCTGTTCAATCTTCTTAAACCTGAAGAGTTAGATTGGCGGATCCACCATTCGTGACTTGAAGGTGGAAGATGATTGGAGACTAGAGTGCCAAGAAATTTGCACTCAAAGATGGATTATGAATGGGCTTATAGATGCCATCTGGAGAAATGGTGGAGATTTTCCGGAGATGGGCTCGTAGATGCCATCCAAAGGTGACTATTGACAGAGAATGTACTAAGTATGAACTTGATTTCAACTGGAAAAGAATCAGAATAAATCTTTGTGCGACCTATCTGAACTAGAAGAAGTCTTGTATGTTGTTTGACTGGGAAGAATCAGAATAAATCTCTGTGTGATTTATCTGAACCAGATAAAGTTCCTGCGGGAAAGAACCAAAATAAATCGTTGATAGATTTATCTGAAACCGAAATGTTCCTTTGGAAAGTGTCAGGATAGACCGTTGAGGGGTTTAAACTGAACCAAAAGAGATCTTGAATATTCTTTAATTGGAAAGAATCAGAATAAACCTTTGTGCGATTTATCTGAACCAGAGAAAGTGCCAGTGGGAAAGAATCAGAATAAATCATTGAGAGACTTATCTGAACCCGAAATGTTCCTTTGGAAAGTATCAGGATAAACTGTTGGGGGGTTTAAACTGAACCAAAAGAGATCTTGAATATTATTTAACTGGAAAGAATCAAAATAAATCTTTGTACGATTTATCTGAACCAGAGAAAGTTCCTGCGGGAAAGAACCAAAATAAATCATTGAGAGATTTATCTGAACCCTAAATGTTCCTTTGGAAAGTGTCAGGATAGACCGTTGAGGGGTTTAAACCGAACCAAAAGAGATATTGAATATTCTTTAACTGGAAAGAATCAGAATAGATCTTTGTGCGATTTATCTGAACCAGAGAAAGTGCCCGCGGGAAAGAATCAGAATAAATTGTTGAGAGATTTAAACTGAACCTGAAATGTTCCTTTGGAAAGTATTAGGATAAACTGTTGAGGGGTTTAAACTGAACCAAAAGAAATCTTGAATATTATTTAACTGGAAAGAATCAGAATAAATCTTTGTGTGATTTATCTGAACCAGAGAAAGTGCCCGCGGGAAAGAATCATAATAAATTGTTGAGAGACTTATCTGAACCCGAAATGTTCCTTTGGAAAGTATCAGGATAAACCGTTGAGGGGTTTAAACTGAACCAAAAGAGGTCTTGAATATTCTTTAACTGGAAAGAATCAGAATAGATCTTTGTGAGACTTATTTGAACCAGAGAAAGCGTCTGCGGGAAAGAATCAAAGTAAATCGTTGAGAGATTTAAACTGAACCCGAAGTGTTCCTTTGGAAAGTATCAGGATAAACTATTGAGGGGTTTAAAATGAACCAAAATAGATATTGAATATTCTTTAACTGGAATGAATCATAATAAATCTTTGTGCGATTTATCTGAACTAGAGAAAGCGTCTGCGAGAAAGAATCAGAGTAAATCATTGAGAGATTTATCTGAACCCGAAATGTTCCTTTGGAAAGTATCAGGATAAACCATTAAGGGGTTTAAACTGAACCAAAAGAGGTCTTGAATATTCTTTAACTGGAAAGAATCAGAATAGATCTTTGTGCGACTTATCTGAACGAGAGAAAGCGTCTGCGGAAAGAATCAGAGTAAATTGTTGAGAGATTTAAACTGAACCTGAAGTGTTCCTTTTGAAAGTATCAAGATAAACATTGAGGGGTTTAAACTGAACCAAAAGAGATCTTGAATATTCTTTAACTGGAAAGAATCAGAATAAATCTTTGTGCGATTTATCTGAACCAGAGAAAGTGCCCGCGGGAAAGAATCAGAATAAATCATTGAGAGACTTATCTGAACCCGAAATGTTCCTTTGTAAAGTATCAGGATAAACCATTGAGGGGTTTAAACTGGACCAAAATAGGTCTTGAATATTCTTTAACTGGAAAGAATCAGAATAGATCTTTATGCGACTTATCTGAACCAGAGAAAGCGTCTGTGGGAAATAATCAGAGTAAATCGTTGAGAGATTTAAACTGAACCCGAAGTGTTCCTTTGGAAGTATCAGGTTAAATCATTGAGGGGTTTAAACTGAACCAATAGAGATCTTGAATATTCTTTAACTGGAAAGAATCAGAATATATCTTTGTGCGATTTATCTGAACCAGAGAAAGCGTCTGCAAGAAAGAATCAGAGTAAATCGTTGAGAGATTTATCTGAACCCGAAATGTTCCTTCGGAATGTATCAGGATAAACCATTGAGTGGTTTAAACTGAACCAAAAGAGGTCTTGAATATTCTTTAACTGGAAAGAATCAAAATAGAGCTTTGTGCGACTTATCTGAACCAGAGAAAGCGTCTGCGGGAAAGAATCAGAGTAAATTGTTGAGAGATTTAAACTGAACCCGAAGTGTTCCTTTCGAAAGTATCAGGATAAACCACCAAGGGGTTTAAACTGAACTAAAAGAGGTATTTAATATTCTTTAACTGGAAAGAATCAGAATAAATATTTTTTCAATTTAGCTGAACAAGAGAAAGCTTCTGCGGGAAAGAATCATAATGAATTGTTGAGAGATTTATCTAAACTGGCAGGGATCTGGAGAAGAATCAGAACAAATTGTTGAGAGATTTATCTGAACCAGAGAAGACAGTTGCGGGAAAAGAATCAGAATAAATTGTTGAGATATTTAAACTGAACCGGCAGGAGTCTGAAAGAAACATTTGTTGTGTAGATATTTGACCAATCCTTTGTTGGGAATTAATCTGTAATTGACTTGTTGAAAATTTGATGATAATTTTCTGTTGATTGATCTTTCCTGAAAAAGATGAAAGGTTAGTTGTATGCAATGTCATGATGTATGAAATGCATGGGTAATGATGTTCTCAAAATAAATGAGATTGTGTCGTATGTATTTGTGTTGTCAATGTTATGACGTATGGATGTGATGTATGGACCGTATTAATTGCTATGATGCAGTGTTGCTGGAGTCGGGGAAAATAAATCCCTAAGTACTGCTGGGAATAAGGAGTGCAAGTTTTCATGTTTTGTAGTGTTGACGAGTTTCCATTTGTTAGAGAAATAAACTTTGTTGTGTAAGGGGACACGCCGTGTACTGCTTGTAGACTTCCTGTTGGGGAATCCCAAGACATTGGGCGACTTTTACTGAGGAGTGGTAACTGGAAGTTTTGTTTCGCCGGGGATGTGAGAGAGCTTGATATCATTAAGCTACACATTGTGGGGTATTTTATGGAATAGTCTAAAGACATTATCCTATTTCTTAAGGCAATTAGTGATTGTCTTTCTATTTTTTGTTCTCCTTTTTCTCATTTGTAAATAGTAGTTACGTTCAAATGCATATGTTCAAAAATAAATCATTGGACGTCTTTGTAAACAAAAACACGGAAATAAAGAAAAACAAATAGTTTTGCACTTTCAAAGGAATATTTTTGTATTAACTTTGAATAAGTATTTTTGTACAATGAGACGAACATTCTAGTAAGAGAATTTCGTCGAAAAAATGAAAATTTGATACAAAGAAAAGATAGCTATGTGAAATAATCCCATGGGGTTCCCATTCTGCTATATCCTTCATGTCTCTGAGCGTCTTGTCCACTTGCTTCCTTGTCCAAAGTTGATTGGATTGATTGAGCCTGTCAGTCAAAGTTAAAGGTTGTCTGTAAGGTGATCCAACGGGACATAGTTGTGATCGGTGGATCTGGAACTGACTGTTTAACGCTGGTTCGCGAAATGTCGCGGAAGCAAGAGTCGCCACCGTCTTTTATTTTCTCCAAATGGAAAGGACAAAAGCACAGAAAAATTCCTTAAAGAGATTGCTCTCGGTTCGGGAGGTAGGTTATAGAAAGGGAAGGTGTTAGCACCCTTTCTATCCATGGTTATCCATGGGCTCTTAGATACTTGCTCAATGTGTTTTCAAAATTGTTTGTTTGCTTTTCAATGTGGGTTTTAAAAAGTTTCTTTGAAAAATTTCAGTTCGACTCATGCGTCAGAGTGTTTGAAAAATTTGCTTTGAAAGCTTTTGAAAATGTGTTGGTGAAAAGTATTATTTGTTTGAAATTAGAGCAAGTATCCTTGAGAACCTACCTACCCTAAGGAATTCGTCTGTGTAAATGTCCTTTAAAGTAGTGCCATCCCACCATTGAGAGGTAGGTAGCACCACCATTGGAGGTGTTCGGGTCAATTCGAGTTTTAGGGACGTGGTGATCACCAGAGCAATGGGAAGACACCTTAGAAGCTACCCTCATGCCAGGTTCCCGGATCATGAGGACTTACTAAGACGTCCTCTACTCGACGATCACCTTTCGAAAGGCAACAGTGAGGCGTACCCTAGGGGTGGTGTGTGCGAATTGTGTGTCATGTTTCAGTTATTTGTCTTGTCATGTTTATTTGTGTTCTACGCTTGATTTTAATTAAGACATTCATTCTTGCATGCTTTTTAACAGTTTAAATATTTGCGGAAAAAATAAATCTAAGGCTATTACAAATGGCGCGGGTCCACATCGCCAAAATAAACCGGACCCGATTTGACTGGAAGTAAAGAAGCAATAAAATAAAAGTGCGAAAGGTAAGAATTGTTACAAGGCTTTGGGACATGTACATAATTATGATAAACGACATAAAATAAAGGTGCGAAATAAAATGATTAAAACAATGGGCGTTGGACCCTTTTGCAATAAATTAAAATTAATGGAGAATTAAAATTAAAAATTAAATGTTTTTGGTATTTTTGTATTTTTTAAGATTTAAAAGAAAAAAGAACTTTTTAGAATGAAATTTGAAATGCAAATCCTAATTCTAATGTTTTTGTATTAATCTAAATTAAACCCTAATTTTTACTTATATACATTTAATTATAAAAATAAAATAAATAAATAAATAATATTGTGATAAAAAAAGGAAAATTTAAAAGGTATAAAAGTCATTAAACCTAATGCTATATTTTTGGATTTTTAGTTATTAAGAAAGTATTAAAATCTAACCTAAATGCAACCCTAATTAGTTTACAAATTTAATTATGAAAATTACTAATATTATGGCAAAAAACAAGGAAAGTTAAAAGGAATAAAAAAGTCATTAACCTAATGCTATATTTTTGGATTTTTTTATGGAAGAAAGAATTAAAGTTAAAACCTATTTTACTAAATTTATTTACATGTTAATTATTTACAAGAAAATAAATAAAATAAATATTCTTTTTTATATTTTTATCCTTTTTCTGATTTTATGATGTTTTTGTGTTTTTGTTAAAAAATAATTAATTAAATTAGAAAAGAAAATAACAATTAAAAATAAAATAGAATAAAAAAACAAACCAGGGGGGGTAGCCCCAAATTAGAGGTGCAGGCCTTAGGATGCTGGCCCAATTAGCTTTGAACTTGTTGACTTTTCTGGATCATGTATGATGCATTGACTCGCGCTCATGGTATACACCAATCTTCAGCCTTGGATGGGAATCTCCTGGACACGTGGGCATCTGGATGATGGTGGTACATGATATGCTTCAACGTTGTGCCAATCCACGCTTGACATGGCATCATCTTCCTCGCGTGCCTGAAAGACAAAACATTGAGCAACGGTTTTCGTTGTGTTGCTTTAAGCCAGCTACCAGAAAATAGCGAATAGGCCTACGCAGCTCATAAATTAATCGCGACTAATGCTTTTTCTTCGTCTTGATGAGCTGATTGCAATGGTGTGTGTCTGGAACCCTAATTTTGCCTAGGGTAGAAAACCCCAATTTTGAAAACCTGTAACCCTAGAATCTCAAACATGGCATAATCTCGTATGGTCAATAAAAACGCAATTAAAGGTAATGGTTAGCTTGGAAACTTCAATATGAACAAGAATCAATAAACAAAAATGCACAAAGATGTATGAATCATGATATACGATTTCAAAAGTTTTGCTTTACAGTTTGAGTTATAGATACCACTTCTTTGCGTTTTGGTTGATGTTAGGGATTGGCACACGTTCAGAGTTTGTCAAGGAAGCTATTGAACCAAGTTTGGAGCCTTGAATTCACCTCTAATAGTGATTTCAGAATTTCATTTTCAAGTCCAAATTCCAAGTTTTTTATGAACCTTTGAGCGCAGCCTCTTTTGTGTTGTGGTTAGGGTTTGACTTAGTGCTTATGATGGAAGGAAATTAGGTCATTAGTTGGCCTTTATCCATGCCCATGAAAGAATTGGTCTTAGGTCTTTTTCATTAACAAACTTTTCCTTCTTTTAAGCCAAGACCAAGACTTAGTGTATAATCTAACCCTAGCATGAGTTGGTGAGTTGGCACATGATATATGGAAGCTATCCCAATTCAAATGACACTATTTCATTGCCTTTTGAATTTTATTTGAATTTTTAAAGATTTAAAATGAATTAAATTATCAAAAATTAAATAAAATATAAAAATCAATATTTGGTCTTGAAATTAATCATGGGACACGTGTGTGGCATGACAAGGCTGAATCAAGTGGAAGAAAGTGGGCCCTTTTGTCAAAAATTGAAGTTTCAAGGATAGTTGACTTTTGCCATTTCACAAACATTTCCCAACTTCTACAAGGCATAACTTGCTCAATTTTTAAGCTTTTCACATGTTCTTGGACATTTTGGAAAGGTCTTTGAGTCCTTTAACCAATGCCTTTTGTCCCATGTCATTTTGATTTTCCAATCTCAAGTTATGGCCTTTGACTTAAAGTCCCTTTTTGTTGACTTTTGAAAATGACCTATAATGTTGAAATTGATAACTTTTTGTGAGAGCATTTCTTGGACTTGAAGTATGAAGATGAGTTGTAGGAAATGTCTTTCTCTTCAAAATGAGCTTTGGATGGAATTTTTCTGATAATCCATGTGAAAGTTATGCCCTGGTCAATTTCAGTTGACTTTTTCAGCTGTCCAAATATAGCAACTTTTGCATCTTTGATGATTTCTGAGCCAAATTTTGAGAATCATGATCAAGCATTGATCAAATGATGTTTGTGGCTTCAAAATGATATGTTGACCAAAAATTTGAACTTTTGACTGCCAAATGACCATTTTGCCCCTACAGTTGACTGTAGTGCAATTTAGGGTTTTGACTGTGCAATTTTGAGCTGAATGCCTTGAAACTTGATATGAGGATGCTTGACCATGTTTGTAAGCATATGAGACTTGATTGGGCCTTTGAACACTTCCTTTTCTTGATCAGACTCAAAACCCTAATTTTGACTGTTTAGGAGGCCCTTGCACTGTGCAACCCTTGGGGAATTTTGTAGCTTGGCTTGGCAATTTCTTGAGGAATATGGGAGGGCAAATTTTGGGGTACAACAGTTGCCCCTGTTCAATCTTCTTAGACCTGAGGATGCAGATTGGCTGACGTGCCTTTCGTAATCCGAAGGTAGAAGATGATTGGACACTAGAGTGCCCAGAAATTTGCGCTCACATGGTAGCAGTGTGGTGGGAATGGGCTTATAGATGCCATTTAGAGATTGATGGGTAGGATGATGGGCTTATAGATGCCATCTGGATGTTTGATTGCGTAAGAGATTCCTTGGCGAGAACCTGCATACCTGCAAAACAGAAAATGAGTACCTGACACGTTGCAGGAGCTGATGTTTAGATGCCTGGTATAGATGTGTCCTGACTGGTTATAGGAGCTGAGTCTGGAGCTTCAAAC
The DNA here is from genome assembly GCA_948472305.1 of Vicia faba. Taxonomy (NCBI): domain Eukaryota; kingdom Viridiplantae; phylum Streptophyta; class Magnoliopsida; order Fabales; family Fabaceae; genus Vicia; species Vicia faba. Next base: position 1,043,010,931 of record OX451737.1, read on the forward strand.
GGCGATGAAAGAACCAGGGATGGTTACTACCTTAGCATGAATGGTAAGAGAACCTTGGGCGATTTTAACTTCAACAACGCTCGTTGAGAAAAATCTTGGTGACTTTAACTTCAACGACGCTCGTTGAGAAAAATCTAGGGGATTTTAACTTCAACAACGCTCGTTGAGAAAAATCTGGGGGATTTTAACTTCAACAACGCTCGTTGAGAAAAATCTGGGTGATTTTAACTTCAACAACGCTCGTTGAGAAAAATCTGGGGTGTCTTCTACTAGGATATGAATCAGGGAGATCTTAGGGTCGATCTGACTGAACCAGAGAGGCCTTTGACTGGGTAAGAATCAGGAAAATCTTAGGGTCGATTTAACTGAACCGGTCTAGGTCTTGAAATGTCTTCAGCTGGATAAGCATCAGGGAGATCTTAGGGTCGATCTGACTGAACCAGAGAAGGTCTTTGACTGGATAAGCATCAGGAAAATCTTAGGGTCGATTTAACTGAACCGGTCTAGGTCTTGAAATATCTTCAACTGGATAAGCATCAGGGAGATCTTAGGGTCGATCTGACTGAACCAAGAGAAGGCCTTTGACTGGATAAGCATCAGGAAAATCTTGGGACGATTTAACTGAACCGGTCTAGGTCTTGAAATGTCTTCAACTGGATAAGCATCAGGGAGATCTTAGGGTCGATCTGACTGAACCAGAGAAGGCCTTTGACTAGATAAGCATCAGGAAAATCTTGGGACGATTTAACTGAACCGGTCTAGGTCTTGAAATGTAGCTTGAGAACTTAACTGGATCTTTCCTGAAAGGTAAAAGTCAGTCATATGCAATGCATGATATGGATCAAGCAATGATGTTCTCAACATAAATGAGATTTGTAAGATATGATGTGTACATGCATGCTATAATGATGTATGTGATGTTTCATGTATATTTTTGTCTAGGAAAGTGAATCCTTGACGGGTGCCGGGAAGTCGTATCCTGGGCTGATGTCGAAGAATAGATTTTGCTTCCGCTGGGGATGATAACTGCAAGGATACCGGTAGGAGAAGATGACTCCGTTGCGGAATAAACTTGGCGAATGGAAGATTCTGCGGGGAGAAAAGATATTCTAGCGATCATGCTGGGAAGCAATACTCTGTGGGGATAGAGATGCTTTGCTGAGTGTTGATAGCAGTAATTTGCTGAGGATGTCTTTGTTGTTGGAAGTGTTAATGGACTTCGCTGGGGATAGGAAAGAACTATGTTGACGATGACCTTTCCGTGGCTTTTGGCTGAGGATAACCCAGTTATATCCTGTTAAGGAAATAACTCTTTGAATAAAGCCGGACGACGCGTTCGTGCTCTGCGAGGGGATAAGCTTCCAGAATCTACTGGGGATAAGCTTACTGCTTGGAGAGATGAATTCCAATTTTCCTGGGGAAACTGGATTGGACTCTTCTGGGGAGTTTTGGAATGTAATTTTATAAGTTGAAAGGGGGAACCTATGTAGGGTTGCATGCTGATGAGTTTGTGTAAAACTGTATCTGAAATGGAGAAGGAACCTGGGTAGGGTTACTTTGATGATGAGTTCGTGTAAAACTTCGTTTTTTTGGAAAGGGAGAACCTGTGTAGGGTTTCTGGGTGACGAGTCCATGTAAAACTGCATCTTGAAGAGAGGGAACCGATGTAGGGTTGCTTGGTGAGGTAAGTTCATGTAAAACTTCTTGATGAACCGGGGTGAGGTTATCTTGAGCTAAATCCATGTAAGACTTCTGGGGGGAACCAGGGTTAGGTTGCCGCAGGATAAGTTCGTGTAAAACTTCTTGACGAACCGAGGTAAGGTCATCTTGAGATAGGTCCATGTGAGACTCTTGGAGGAACCGGGGTTAGGTTACGGCAGGATAAGTTTGTGTAAAACTTCTTGATGAACCGGGGTTAGGTCATCTTGAGATAGGTCCATGTGAGACTCTTGGAGGAACCGAGGTTAGGTTACGGCAGGATAAGTTTGTGTAAAACTTCTTGATGAACCGGGGTTAGGTCATCTTGAGATAGGTCCATGTAAGACTTCTGGAGGAACCGGGGTTAGGTCACTTCGGGATAAGTTCGTGTAAAACTTCTTGACGAACCGGGGTAAGGTTACTTGTGATAAATCCATGTAAGATTTCTGGAGGAACCGGGGTAAGGTTACTTGGATAAGTTTGTGTAAAAACTTCTGGAGGAACCGGGGTAAGGTTATTTGGTTGAGTTTGTGTAAAAATCTCTGGAGGAACCGGGGTAAGGTTACTTGGATAAGTTTGTGTAAAAACTTCTGGAGGAACCGGGGTAAGATTGCTTCGGGATAAGTTTGTGTAAAACTTCTTGATGAACCGGGGTTAGGTCATCTTATGGAGGAGGAGTCTGTGTATGACTTTGTCTGAAGGTTGAGCAGAAACCGGTGTTGGGTTGCATGATTTTGATTAAGTGGATAATTGTCCTGTTTGGTCTCGGACGTTAGCCCACGATCTGGAATTTGTAAAGGTAGATGGTAATCATTTTTATGTTGATCTGTCCTTTGTAATTTGGTTGACAGAGCAATTGGATCGCCTGGATAGCTCATTATTGCCCCTGCTTCGGAGGTGAGGGAAGAGGATACCTGTGCGGGTGATCGACAAATCTTCGGGTAGGCAAGTGACGAGATACCGGCACATAGTCATACGCTTCGATCCCTAACTTTTGCCTGGACCGCCCTTTCGGGTTTTCAGTCCACCGGGATACCCATTTTTGCCCAAGCCGCCTTTTCAGGTTTTCGACTTGCCGGGTGTACATGTTTTTCGTTTCATCCCTTCATTTTGCCCGAACCCTTTTAGTTCGCCGGGAAGCCCTTATTTTTGCCTAGGTATGTCAACCTAGCGGGTCTTTGATTATGCGCAGTATTTTTTCGACTATGTCCACGCTCTCAGAATGTAGGGAGTTGCCCCTGTTGGAAGTATTTTGCCATGCCCCAGATAATGAGCAATGTGCCCCTTGATTGGAGGTTCTTCTGTTCACAAGGTGTTCATCGTGCGAATTTCCCTGCTTGTTCAAACAAGTAGTCATATGCAAACAAGGTTATTTTAAGAATGCAAAAGTCTATGTCTGTCTTGAATTTTGAAAATGCATTTTTTGTAATACAGTGCGATGTCAACTCAATATTTTACAGCAAACCTTCAGGAGTCAGGATACCTTCGTAACAGTATGCTTTCGAACTAACCCATGCTTCAGCTAGGACTTTTAAGAGTTATATCGTGGCCTGGTTCACGGTTTAAGAAACAAAGGATAAAGGCTCAAATTATTTGTACCCACCCGCTCTTCGTGATGTTCTCCAAACCTAAATTCAGTTGATCGTGCGTTAGACCTTGTTTGAGTCTTTGCTCTGATTTTCCGGTGATGATTCGGATATTGAACGTTTATTTGAATAGGCAATCATCCCCTTTTTTGCTGAGGGTTTGTGAGACCTCTTTTTTTTTTGATTTAGTTATCCCTTTCTTTTTTTTGCCTGAACTGTTTCCTTTTTGGGATTACAGTCAGCGGGATGCCCCAGTTTGGTAAGTCTTCTTTATTGGTTTTTACTTTTTGGGCTTTTCATTCATGAATTTTTTTTTTGATAATGACTGCCTGTCCTTATGATTGTTCGGAACCATCACTGTCTTTTGTTTTTGAAAAACTCATTTAGTGACATTCATTGTGCACTTGGATCGACTGAGAGAACTACCCTGCCCCAGGTTATGATTAAGGGTTTTGATTTTCGAAAATACAAACTCCTACTTCTTTGGCTCTGATGGGTTGACGAGGGATTATCATCCTTATAACTCCAGTGTTTAGGAATTGAAACAATGCCTGTACCTCATCAGCGGGGTCTGTTCAAAAGCATACTGTAAATTGTGGTATTGTTTTCGTCATCCTCCCTCAAGAGGTTTAGAATTTTCAATTAAGAATTGACCATCGCAAAAAATATGAAAGCAGTTTTAAGCATAGTAAACATAATTAATTCAAGACAGACATGTGTAATGCATTCATGAAATAAAAGAGTTTAACACAATAATTATTTATCTGAACAAGAAAAGGAAAAATACAACTTGAAATCAAATGAACAAAAATTTAGCCATGCTTTGGCAATGGAGCGGTGATCACGTTGGGAGTCTCCGCAGGCTCGAACTCGATCTCTTTGGCATCGATCATGTTCTGAATTTTGTACTTCAGTGCCCAACAGTCCTCAGTATCGTGCCCCGGGCTATCAGAATGATAGGCACACCTTGCTTCTGGATTGTAGCTAGGAGAGGAGGTCTTAGGATTGGCAGGAGGGTTGATTACTGCAATCAGGTTCATCTTCACCATATGCTGCAATGCTTGTGACCAAGGCATGTTAATGTTGGTGAATTGCCTTTTAGGCCCTTCCGGCCTTTGCTGGTTTCCCCTTTGTGGTTGACGGCGTGGTGCAGAACCAGAGATCATGACTGCCCCTGCATGTTGATCACGGCGACTCTTTTGACTGTATACAGCATTGGATTCCTTCTTTCCCGTGTAAGGTTTTTTATGAATATCAGAAGGTGTGGCCTCTTGAATCTTCCCCGACTTGATACCAGCTTCAATTCTTTCGCCAGTCAGGATGAGGTCGGTAAATCCAGCAGATGAGTTACCAATGAGGTGATTGAAGAATGGCCCGGATAGGGTCCCCAAGAACATGTCAACGAGTTCCCGGTCAGTTAACGGAGGTTGCACCCTTCCAGCAAGGTCTCTCCATCTTTGTGCGTACTCCTTGAAACCTTCACTTGACCCCAACGACATACCCTGGAGTTGGGTACGTGTGGGAGCAAGGTCGGCATTGTACTGGTACTGCTTATAGAAAGCAGTCGCCAACTCCTCCCAGTTACGAACTTTGGTCCCATCCAGTTGATAGAACCATTCGAGGTGAGTCCCTGAAAGACTTTCCTGGAAGAAGTGGATCCACAAGTTCTTGTCTGCTGAGTATGGTTGGATTTTCCGAACATAAGACCTGAGATGCAACTTGGGACAAGACGCCCCGTCATACTTGGTAAAGGATGGTGCCTTGAACTTCCGAGGAATAATCACACCAGTTGACAAACCCAGATCTCCAAAATCCAGCCCAGGTACCTGTTGGATCTCCATAGCATTCAGCCTATCCTCCAACTGTTTGTACTTGTCCTCAGCCGGAGGGTACTGTTCGTCGTTGAAATCTGTCTCGCTGTCGGAGACCACTGGACTAGGCACCTCTCTCTCATGGTGACTGCTTTCCCTCACAGATGGGGTTGTCCCCTCAGTTTCCTCCTGCGGTGTATTCCCAGATCTGCGTCTAGGGCTGAACAGAACAATCCTCTTCTTCTTCTTGTCCTTCTTCAAAAACAAAGCCTTCAGATCTTGTTGACCCTGAGCCAAGCCTTTGATCAGCTCCTGAAATTGGGCGTTCTGCGCCTGAAATTGGGCGTTCTGCGCCTGAAGAGCCTTGATAGATGCCTCGGTTGATGATTCAGGATTCATGACGAGACTGCTGAAATAAACAGCGAAGAAGGTAAGCAACCTGCAGAGGAAGGGTACCTGTTATGTAATGATATGTATGATATGCATGCAATGATTTCAAGGACCTCGTGGGGTAAACAGAGAAACTTGTTAGAGTTGGAAACTGGCAACTTGATTGAAAGTACTTCATGTTGTTGAGAGTCCTTCGTCACGGGTCAAAGGCTCACCATATCCAGTGGGTCATAGCCCCTGACTTTAGTCATCATGTCTGGTTTTGATTTCCAAACAACCTTGGTTAGGGAACCTTCTTCAGGAGTCAGAGCTCACCATATCAAGTGGGTCATAGTCTCTGACAACATTGGCTAGAGGAAAATAAATCCTCTTTGCCCCTTGCTAGATGTTTGATTTACATGACCTGTATCACAAGCCCTTGAGATCCTTGAAATGGGTTAGGAGGTATGCAATGGTATGATGTCATGATATGCATGGGGTAATGTGAGTAACCCTGTTATGAGTCCCAATTAAGGACTATAAACAGACCCTGCAAGAAATTCAGTATACTTTGTTATGAGTCCCAATTAAGGACTATAAACAAAACCTGCAAGAAATTTGGTAAACCTTGTCATGAGTCCTAGTTAAGGACTATAAACAAAACCTGTAAGTAGTTCATGTGTCAGCTAACAAGCATGCAAGTAGGCAAGTACAAAGGCACACAAGTCACACAAGAGAAACCCTTAGGGTTTAGGCCAGCATGGGGTCTGGGTAGTACCCTCTTGAAGTTGGTGGGCTCAACCTATCCTAATCAAAGTAACCGGGTTCTAAGGTTCCCAATATCACGGGATTGCTTTCATTGTTCATCGTTTCGATTTAGCCACTGAACTGGCGACCGAAATATTCCAGGAAAGCAACCCTCAATTGAGTGTAGTATCGAGTATCAACCAACCTCGGACTGCACCAAAGTCAGTTATCTCACTACCCTAAAGAGGCCAAGATAGTTCAATTAAGGTTCCTAAGGTCTGTTGATGCTTCACGACACCACGCGGAGGCCCCGTACTCTCCTTGACTGAACTCAAGGGTTACCGGTACACACCAAAGTGCCACATCAACGTAGCAGACTGTTTCAACCATGTCGGTATACCCCGCACAGTTCCCTCACAGCCTTGTTGCTACTTTCTAAAAGGGTATCCCCCAGATCCGGGTTAGGATCTATAGAACTCCCAAGACAGTCCCACAATTTAAAGCAAACAAAGCAATACAATTGAAAACACAGTTATGAACTAACCCTAAGGTACACCTCACTTTAGGCATCTTAAATTCCCCAGCAGAGTCGCCAGTTCTGTGATCGGTGGATCTGGAACTGACTGTTTAACGCTGGTTCGCGAAATGTCGCGGAAGCAAGAGTCGCCACCGTCTTTTATTTTCTCCAAATGGAAAGGACAAAAGCACAGAAAAATTCCTTAAAGAGATTGCTCTCGGTTCGGGAGGTAGGTTATAGAAAGGGAAGGTGTTAGCACCCTTTCTATCCATGGTTATCCATGGGCTCTTAGATACTTGCTCAATGTGTTTTCAAAATTGTTTGTTTGCTTTTCATGCCAGTCCTTGTAGGTTATTTTCATTTTTTGTATGATTTTTTGATGTTCTTATTTGTGGCTTCGACATCACCATTCATCTTTGGCCAGTAAGGAGAAGAATTATGGTGCTGGATCTTGAATTGCACGCACAGTGCGGTGATCATAGTGCTCTTGATATTCGTACCATTGTCTGTGATGATTCTCTCTGGGATGCCATATTGATATATTAGATTCTATTTGATGAAACGGGCCACGACATTCTTGGTAACGGAAGCGAAAGAAGCTTCCTCAACCCACTTCATGAAATAGTCAATGGCCACCAAGATGAAGCGGTTTCCATTAGAAGCCCTAGGTTTTATTTCTCTTATCATATCGATGCCCCACATCATGAATGGCCAGGGAGCAGTCATGACATTTAGAGGGACTGGAGGCACATGCACCTTATTAGTGTAGATGTGACACTTGTGACATGTTTGTGAATGCTGATAGCAATCTGCTTCCATGGTAGACCAGTAATAACCTTCCTGTAGGATTTTCTTAGCCATCGTATGCCCACTGGTATGGGTGCCAAAAGTGCCTTCATGTAGATCAGCCATGATCTTTTCTGCCTCTACCTTGTCTATGCAACGGAGCAAAACGGGGTCATGGTTGCGTTTGTAGAGGATGCCATTAATGATGAAGAACTTAGCAGAGAATCTCCTTAAGAACTTCTTATTATTTACTGAAGCTCCTTCCGGATACTCTTGAGCCTCGAGATACCTCTTGACTTCATAGAACCAAGGTTGGTCCACTACTTCTTCAATATTGATCTCGTGACAGTGAGATGGTTTATCCATCCGTTCAATGGTGATCTGGGGAGCCTCGTTACCCCACTTGAGTTTAAACATGGATGACATTGTGTCTAGCGCGCCTGCTAGTTGATTTTCCTCACGTGGAAAATGTTCGAAGGTAATTTCTTCAAAGTATGGGATTAATGTCAACACATGTTCTTTGTAGGGGATGAGGTTAGGGTATTTCGTATCCCACTCTTCTTTGATCTGACTGATAACCAAAGCTTAATCTCCAAATACGCTTAAGGACTTTATTCCCAAATCTCTGGCAGCTTTGAGACCAAAAATACATGCTTCGTACGCTGCCATATTATTTGTACAATTGAAGCAAAGTCTTGCGGTAAAGGGAGTGTGACATCCTTCAGGGGATATGAGTACAACACCTATGCCATTGCTGAGCGCGTTGGAGGCTTCGTCTAAAACCAGGGTCCATCGGGATCCTTGTTCAGGTCCGTTATATGGTCTGAGTTCCTCACAGTTGTTTACCAGCATGATGTCTTCATCTGGGAATTCGAACTTCATGGGCTGATAGTCATCCACAGCTTGATGAGCGAGGTGATCGGCTAGTACACTACCCTTTATTGCTTTTTAGGTAGTATACTGAATGTCGTATTCTGTTAGGATCATCTTCCATCTTGCTATTCTCCCATAGAGGGCAGGCTTCTCGAATATGTATTTTATTGGATCCATCTTGGATATCAATAAGGTAGTATGGGTCAGCATATACTGTCTTAACCGGCGAGCAGCCCATGCCAGAGCGCATAAGTTTTCTCGAGTAGTGAATATCTTGTTTCACAGTCGGTAAACTTTTTACTCAGGTAATAAATAACATGCTCTTTTCGGCCAGACTCGTCATGCTGCCCCAACACACAACCCATTGAATTTTCCAAGACAGTTAGATACATAATCAAGGGTCTTCCCTCGACTAACAACATCAAAATAGGAGGCTCTTGTAGGTACTCTTTGATCTTGTCGAAGGCATCTTGCCATTTATCATTCCATTTTACTACTTAATCTTTCTTCAGTAATTTGAAGATGGCTTCACAAGTAGCGGTCAAGTGAGAAATGAATCTGGCAATGTAGTTTAGCTGTCCTAAGAATCCTCTGACTTCCTTCTCGGTGCGAGGAGCAGGCATTTCTTGTATTGCTTTCACCTTGGTAGGGTCCACTTCGATACCTTTACCACTGACGACGAAGCCTAGGAGTTTACCGGACCTTACCCTAAATGTGAATTTATTCGGGTTCAACCTCAGCTTGTATTTATTTAGTTTCTCAAACAGTTTCTGCAAATGGTCAAGATGCTCCTCTTCAGTTTAAGATCTGGATATCATTTTGTCCATATAGACCTCTATTTCGTGATGTATCATGTCGTGAAATAAAGCTACCATGGCACATTGATAGGTTGCCCCAGCATTCTTCAACCCAAATGGCATAACCTTGTAACAGAATGTGCCCCACTATGTGACGAAGGTTGTTTTCTCCATGTCCTTCGGTGCCATTTTGATTTGATTGTAGCCTGAGAAACCATCCATGAATTAGAACACTTTATGTTATGCAGTATTGTCAACCAGAATATCAATGTGGGGAAGTGGGAAATCATCCTTAGGGCTTGCCCTATTCAAATCTCTGTAGTCCACACACATGCATACTTTGTCGTCCTTTTTAGGAACTGGAATAACATTGGCGACCCATTGTGGATAAGAGGTGACGGCTAAGAATCTGGCGTTGAATTGTTTCATGACTTCGGTCTTGATCTTCTCTGACATGTCTGGCCGCATGCGATGGACTTTCTGTTTTACGCTTCTTGTAGCAACTGAGTTAGACGCTTTTTGACACTGGTTTCCAGATTGGCACCCACCTTGACTTTTTTCTTGTCCTCTTCGGTACCTAGGTTAACTATGTCCACTAGTTCTTCGTGGGGCTGTATGGTCCTTTCCTCTTGTTGTAGTAACCTGGCAAGTTCCCCTGGCACTTCACAATCTTCCTCGCCTTCATCTTCGGCTTGGTAGACTAGATTTTCAGAGTCACAAAAGGCCATAGCAGAATCATTACCCATGGGATCCCGAATGGATGTAGATCTGCATTTTGAATGTAAGTATGTGTAAAAGTGTAGCTATCTTTGAAAGAAATAAAAATGTAGAAAAAGAAAGACAAAGAGCACCAAGTTTGTATGCAAAAACGTCCATGATTCATTGATGACATATGAAAATGAAGTAACAACCCTTACAAATGGACCGTTGTGCCTCAGGTAAGATACAAGGTTTTAAAACACTGAATTTTTTAATTATTACAGATCTGACAAAATTTAAAGACAATTACTGTTGGATAAAAGTAATTGGGACAAAATATTTAGCTTCCCAGTTGCTGAGTCCTCCGTTGATGGTTGGGAAAATCCAGTCTTCTAGGTCACAACTGAAGTGGTGAAAAACACAAGAAGGGGGGGGGGGGGGGGGGGGGAGGGGTTGAATTGTAAAACTGAAATCTAAAGCAATTGACAAGATATTTTTATCCTGGTTCGTTTGATCTCAAACTACTCCAGTCCACCCGTCAAGGTGATTTCGCCTCTCTCCAACGAGGTCTTAATCCACTATATTCAACTGAATATTACAGACTGCTTTAACAACTGCTAAAGCCTTCTTGATTCAAACCACAACCCGGTTTGTCAAGGCAACACTTTCTTACAAAGAGATAAAACTATGTGTGTGGATGTTTTCTACAAAACTGTATCACAACTGTGATGTATACACAAAATGAAGCTTAGAAACTAGATTGCTAAACGGTAATGGAATATCAGAGTGTGTGGTTTAGCAAAACTGGTAGAACGAAGATTATGGTTCAGCTTTTGTGCGTGTAGAGATTTGGAGAGCATTAACCATTTCAATCTTCAAAGCCTTGTTTATATAGCATTGGGATGATGAACGTTGGATGCAATATTCTTGATTCAATGCTAATAACAAACTTTCCTTATTGAGCAGATCTTGTCTGGAATGAAGCCGTTGGAATTAATTTGCTTTCAATGCACAGTACCGTTGCTTACTTAATGCACGTTCTGGCTTGGCTCATTCTGATTCTGCTTCGCTGCTGATGAACTATTGTGTTTCTGTATCAGAGTGTTTGAGCGCAGTTCTGTTCATCAAGCTTCAGCATGTACGTGAGTTGATCATCTGATTTTGACGTTCTGATGTAGCAACTTCTGATGCTGGTGTCTGAAATCAAGTTCTGATGCTGAATAGATGTGATCTTGCTTATTTCAATCAGCGTATCTGCAAGTCAGAACATAATAATTTTTAGGCAGCAAATAGTTCATTCATGAAACTTATAAATACTATATCTTTTCACTTTGTTATCATCAAAACTTAAATATAGGGTAGTAGATTCAAACATTGTTCTAACAATCTCCCCCTTTTTGATGATGACAAAAACTAGATATTTTAAATGAAAATAACGTGAAAAGGTATCTGGAATATGTATCAGAATAAGAAGTAAAAGAATAAGGAGTAAGGAGATACTCCCCCTGAGTTTATTACTTCCCTTTGATTATACGTGTTCTTCAGGATTAGATCTTTTTGCCTTTCTTTGAACATCAGAGTATCAGAGTCTTTGACTTATCAGAAGCTTTATGTCAGAGCAGAGCTTCAGAGCTTTTCTTGTCAGAGCTTTGCTTTGGATCAGAACTTCATATTGATCAGAGCAACTTCATATTGATCAGAGCTTCTAGTCTTCAGAGTGTCCAGGAGCTTCCTTGTGCCTGTAGACTTTAAACAAAACAGAAAAAAAAACATTTCAAGTAATAGAGTTAGAATGTTTGAGAATTTCTGTCTAGTTAGCCCGTTATTGATTTAAATATCATTCTTGTTCTCCCCCTTTTTGTCAGCAATCAAAAAGTGTTGGTGATGTGCTAAAACGATTAAGATCAGAAAAACTAATCATATTAAGATAGTTCAGAGTCAAAACGAGAAAATATTACAAAATATAATCAAACAGTACATCAGAAAATCAGGGAAAACAACAAAAAAAAAAGGTCATGTATGAAAAAGATTAAGGTTGAGGAGGCAAGCGTGTGAACAGGCTCTCCAGCATGGCTTGAATCTTTTCAGAAGTTTCATTTTGCTTATGCACCATGCTGACAACAGTGTCAATCTTGCTGATTTTGGGGGTTTTGAGAAAGATACTTAAAAACGGTTACCAGACATGTGTCTCAATGCACCCAATCAGCGCTTTGCCTTCTCAGAAGCGTGCACGCGTTCTGCTTCAGAGATATGCTGATGATTGGATGACACTTGTTTGATGTAGTGATCAGCACGTCTGTTTTTGAGCTTAGACTCTCAGATCTTTAGACTTGCATCTGATACAATCTGCATGTTCTATCTTTCTGAAAGGAGATTGATCAGAAGTTCACAGTAAAATAATTACATTCTGAAAGTAAATATATGGAATTAAAACATTTTCACTCTGGACACACTTTCATGCTGAGATGTTTCAGAATGAAATTAAACCTATCTTCTGAAAGGGGTTTAGTAAAGATATCACCCCATTGATGGTCTGTATCTATAAATTTTAAGTTCAAAATACCTTTCTGAATATAGTCCCTAATGAAGTGATGTTTTATTTCTATATGCTTAGCTCTAGAATGTAAAATAGGATTCTTACTTAAGCAAATAGCAGAAGTATTATCACAAAGTATAGGAATGTTACTCTCAAAAATCTGGAAGTCTTCAAGCTGACTTTTCATCCAGAGCATTTGTGTGCTACATCCTGCTGCTGCTATGTACTCAGCTTCTGCTGTTGACAGAGCAATTGTTGATTGCCTTTTGCTGGACCAAGAGATCAGATTTTCTCCCAGAAATTGGCAGCTTCCAGAAGTACTTTTACGTTCCACTCTGTCTCCAGCAAAATCAGCATCACAGTAGCCTACTAAGCTGTAATCACTAGATTTTCTATAAAACAAACCCAGATTAGTAGTACCTTTCAGATACTTGAAAATTCGCTTAACAGCTGTTAAGTGAGATTCTCTAGGATCTGATTAGAATCTAGCACAGATACAAACACTGAATAATATGTCAGGTCTTGAAGCAGTCAGATAGAGGAGAGAACCAATCATACCTCTGTAGACTTTCTGTTCTACACTTTTGCTTACCTCTTCTCTTTCCAGAATGCACGTGGGATGCATTGGAATCTTTGATGGCTTACATTCTGAGAGGTCAAATTTCTTCAGAAGATCTCTGATGTATTTGCTCTGATGAATGTAAGTTCCTTCTGGAGTTTGATTGATCTGAATTCCCAAAAAGAATTTCAGTTCCCCCATGAGGCTCATCTCAAATTCTGCCTGCATACACTTAGCAAATTTTCTTCCAAGAGAAGGATTAGTAGAACCAAAAATGATATCATCAACATAGATTTGACAGACTAAGATGTCACTCTTAACTGTTTTACAGAATAGAGTAGTGTCCACTTTCCCTCTGGTGAATTCATTTTCAAGCAGAAAGTTACTTAGCCTTTCATACCAAGCTCTGGGAGCTTGTTTCAGACCATACAGTGACTTCTTTAGTTTGAAAACATGTTCTGGATGTTTTGTATTTTCAAAACCTGGGGGTTGGTGAACATAAACTTCTTCTTCTATATAACCATTTAAGAATGCACTTTTGACATCCATCTGATACAGAGTGATGCCTCTATTAACAGCAAATGAAATTAAAAGTCTGATAGATTCTAACCTGGCGACTGGGGCAAAGGTTTCTGTATAGTCTATCCCCTCTTGCTGACTATAACCTTGTGCAACCAGTCGTGCCTTGTTTCTGATGACTTCACCTTGTTCATTTAGCTTGTTTCTGAACACTCATCTTGTTCCAATGACGTTGAATCCTTTTGGTCTGGGAACGAGATCCCATACGTCGTTTCTGGTGAATTGATTCAGCTCTTCTTGCATTGCCAGAATCCAGTCATTATCCAGAAGTGCTTCATCAATAGAAGAAGGTTCAATCAGAGACACCAGTCCCATAAGAGTTTCTTCAGAGTTTCTGAAGCTTGCTCTTGTTCTGTTTGGATCTTCCTTTCTTCCTAGGATAGTCTCTTCTGGGTGATCCAAGCTGCTTCTGGGCAATCTCTTCTGAGGTTGATCAACAGCTGTTGTAGGATTTCTAGCAGTGCTCCTTTCAGACGTTGAAGGAATGTCTGTGTTGAGAGCTTCTGATGACTTGTCTTCAGAACCTGCAAATTCAATTTCTATACCTGCAAAAACTTCATTCTGCTTTGACTTTTCAGAGTCAAGCTTGTCATCAAAACAAACACTGATTGATTCTTCCACAATCTGTGTTTCTGTATTGTATACTCTGTACCCTCTTGAGCGTTCAGAGTATCCTAACATAATACACTTCTGTGCCTTAGAGTCAAACTTGTTCAAATAATTCTTTGTATTTAATATAAAGCAAGTACATCCAAATGGATGAAAATATGAAATGTTGGGCTTTCTGTTCTTCCACAATTCATATGGAGTCTTTTCCAGAATAGGTCTTATTGAGATTCTATTCTGAATGTAGCACGCTGTGTTTATTGCCTCTGCCCAGAAAGTCTTAGCAACGTTTGTCTCATTGATCATGGTTCTGGCCATTTCTTGCAATTTCTGTTCTTTCGTTCTACAACTCCATTTTGTTGGGGAGTTCTAGGACAAGAGAAATCATGCAGAATGCCTCTGTCATTAAAGAATGACTCAAAATCTTTATTTTCAAATTCTCCACCATGATCACTTCTGACTTTAACGATTCTAAGATCCTTTTCATTCTGAACTTGGTTACAGAAGGTAACAAACACAGAGTGTGACTCGTCCTTGTGTCTTAAGAACTTTACCCATGTCCATCTGCTATAGTCATCTACGATTACTAACCCATACTTCTTACCACTGACTGAAGCAGTTTTAACTGGTCCAAATAAGTCAATGTGCAGAAGTTCTAATGGCTTAGAGGTAGAAACAACATTTTTGGATTTAAAAGAAGGTTTTGCAAATTTGCCTTTCTGACATGCTTCACACAGAGCATCTGAATTGAACTTCAAATTAGGAAGTCCTCTGACCAGATTGAGTTTGTTAATCTGAGATATTCTTCTCATACTAACATGCCCCAATCTTCTGTGCCAGATCCACTGCTCGTTGTTAACATACAGAAGACATTTTACATTCTGACTCTTTAGTTCAGACAGTTTGATTTTGTAAATGTTGTTTTTCCTCTTACCATTAAACAGGATAGTCCCATCTTTCTGACTAACTGCTTTACATGATTTTTGATTAAAGATTATATCATAACCGTTATCACTTAATTGACTTATGGATAACAGATTATGCATCAATCCATCTACTAGCAGAACATTATTAATAGAGGGAAGATTTCCATTACCTACAGTTCCAGAGCCAATTATCTTTCCCCTCTGATTGCCTCCAAAGCCAACGTGGCCTCCAGGCTTAAGTTCCAGGCTTTGGAACATATGCCTTCTTCCCGTCATGTGTCGTGAGCAGCCAGAGTCCAGGTACCATGACTGGTGTTTCTGACTTGCTGCTAAAGATATCTGCAACATGTATTATTTTATCCTTAGGTACCCAGATTTTCTTGGGTCCTGACTTGTTAGTTTTACCAAAACTCTGGTTGAATTTTGGTTTCACAGAGTGCTTACTGCTAGTATATTTGATATCATGTGTGTGACCATACACAAAGTGTGAATTTAAAGGAGTGTGTTTAATGGTTAAGTCCATGACATTCTTTGGTGTAGGAACCTTACCTTGGTATCCTATTCCTTTCCTGCCGTTTCTGCTAACTCCATAGATCATTGAAGCCATTCTGCTTCTATCTATGATTTTAGCTAGGAACTTCTGGAAACTGTGATCATACTCCTTGATGATCTCATCAGCGTTGCTGGGAGTTTCAGAAATTGGTTCCTTCTGAGAGTTTTGTAAAGTGTTTTCTAATTTTGAAATCTTATCTCTCAGCTCAGAATTTTCCAATTTGAGACTCTCAGACTTATTAGAGTCAGATTCAAGATTCCTTTTCAGGTCTCTGAATTTAGCTCTAATCTGCTGATAACGTTCCAGAATCTCATTAAGGCTTTCAGCAAGTTCAGCCTTTGTAAAGTTAACAGCGAAGTTAGGAAATACCTCTTCTGTGTCTGATTCTGAGTCTGATTCAGAAGCTTCACTATCTTCTGAAATGTTTGCCATGAGAGCTATGTTTTCCCTTTCATCATCTGATTCTGAGTCAGCTTCAGACGAGTCAGAGTCATCCCATGTAGCCATGAGACTTTTCTTCTTCTCTCTTCCAAACTTCTTTTTGGGCTTTTCCCTCTGAAGCTTTGGGCAGTCACTCTTGTAGTGTCCTTGCTCATTGCACTCATAGCAGATGATGTCTTTTGTGTTTGGCTTTTTGCTACTGGAGGAGCCTTCAGATCTTCTGTATCCAGAGGAAGAATCTGTCCTTCTGTATCTGGAAGAAGACTCGTTCTGATCAGATCTTCTGGGATTCCTGAACTTCCTTTGTCTTTGCTTCCATAGTTGATTTACTCTTCTGGAGAGAAGGGAAAGTTCGTCTTCTTCTGATGAGGATCCATCAGATGTTTCTTCGACTGCCTGCAAAACTTTAGACTCAAATTTTCTGTTAGATTTTAATGCTAAAGGCTTACCTTGCTTCTGAGGCTCATCAGCTTCTAGCTCTATCTCATGACTTCTGAGAGAGCTTATAAGTTCCTCCAGAGTGATTTTGTTGAGATCTTTAGCTAGCTTCAGAGCAGTAACCATAGGCCTCCACTGCTTGGGTAAACTTCTGATGATTTTCTTGACATGGTCAGCAGTAGAGTATCCTTTGTCCAGAACTTTGAGACCAGCTACCAGAATCTGGAATCTAGAGAACATAGTTTCAATGGATTCAGATTCTTCCATTTTGAACGCCTCATACTTCTGAATGAGCGCCAGAGCTTTTGTTACTTTGACTTGAACGTTGCCCTCATGCGTCATTCTGAGAGAATCAAAAATATTCTTTGCTGTGTCTCTGTTGGAGATGTTTTCATACTCAGTATAGGAGATGGCACTGAGGAGGATGGTTCTGGCCTTGTGGTGATTCTTGAAGTCACGCTTTTGTTGATCAGACATTGATTTTCTATCAATCTTCTGACCACTTGCATTCACAGGGTGCGTGTATCCATCTGTCACCATATCCCACAGATCAGCATCATGTGCTAGAAAGAAGCTTTCAATTCTGTCTTTCCAGTAATCAAAGTTTTCTCCATCAAAGACTGGAGGTTTGCCACTGAATCTGTCTCTGTCCTCATTGTTATCATTGCTGATGTGAGAATTGTTTCCTGCCATTGTGTTTTTCTGACGCTGGATCTTGTACTGACACGGTTAAGTGTTTTAGCTCAGAACCAGGCGCTCTGATGCCAATTGAAGTGGTAAAAAACACAAGAAGGGGGGGTTGAATTGTAAAACTGAAATCTAAAGCAATTGACAAGATATTTTTATCCTGGTTCGTTTGATCTCAAACTACTCCAGTCCACCCGTCAAGGTGATTTCGCCTCTCTCCAACGAGGTCTTAATCCACTATATTCAACTGAATATTACAGACTGCTTTAACAACTGCTAAAGCCTTCTTGATTCAAACCACAACCCGGTTTGTCAAGGCAACACTTTCTTACAAAGAGATAAAACTATGTGTGTGGATGTTTTCTACAAAACTGTATCACAACTGTGATGTATACACAAAATGAAGCTTAGAAACTAGATTGCTAAACGGTAATGGAATATCAGAGTGTGTGGTTTAGCAAAACTGGTAGAACGAAGATTATGGTTCAGCTTTTGTGCGTGTAGAGATTTGGAGAGCATTAACCATTTCAATCTTCAAAGCCTTGTTTATATAGCATTGGGATGATGAACGTTGGATGCAATATTCTTGATTCAATGCTAATAACAAACTTTCCTTATTGAGCAGATCTTGTCTGGAATGAAGCCGTTGGAATTAATTTGCTTTCAATGCACAGTACCGTTGCTTACTTAATGCACGTTCTGGCTTGGCTCATTCTGATTCTGCTTCACTGCTGATGAACTATTGTGTTTCTGTATCAGAGTGTTTGAGCGCAGTTCTGTTCATCAAGCTTCAGCATGTACGTGAGTTGATCATCTGATTTTGACGTTCTGATGTAGCAACTTCTGATGCTGGTGTCTGAAATCAAGTTCTGATGCTGAATAGATGTGATCTTGCTTATTTCAATCAGCGTATCTGCAAGTCAGAACATAATAATTTTTAGGCAGCAGATAGTTCATTCATGAAACTTATAAATACTATATCTTTTCACTTTGTTATCATCAAAACTTAAATATAGGGTAGTAGATTCAAACATTGTTCTAACAACAACTGTTATCATCATCATCCCACAACTGATCTTCGAAGGTGGTCCCCTGGCACGACCACGAGGGACAGCCTTCTGGGCTCCTGAAGTGAAACCCAAACCAAATTTTTCAGATTTGTATGGGATATCTGGGAGCTGGTTCCAAATAGTACACCCATCTTCTTCGATTACTGTCTTGGCATCTTTCATAGAAGACATCTTTAGCGGAGGTCTTGTAATCTTCGGGATTTGGGAAACAATCTTGGTTACTGCCACGGTTTGTGGGACTTCCTCGAAGTGTTGAAATGGAGTTTTAATGAATTCACCATCCATTTCCACGTATCTGAAGGAGTTTAAGTGACTGACCATATATTCCTCTTCTCCATGGACAGTAATGATTTTCCTCTCGGTTGGGTATTTCAGCATCTGATGTAATGTAGAGGTGACGACACCAGTGTTGTGAATCCGTGGTCGACCCAATAAACAAGAATAGGAAGGGATAATGTCCATCACGTAAAAAGTTGAATCAAAGGTTTGAGTTCCAACTTTTATGGGTATGTCCACCTCCCTATGCACCATTCTCTTTGAACTGTCGAAGGTTGTTACCACTATGTTGCTGGGTTTTAAGGTCAAACCTTCACAGTTGAGTCTACCAAGAGCTTTCTTAGGCAGCACATTCAAAGACGAACCAGTATCAACCAAGACATGGGCCAAAGCTGTGCCCCATAATTCGACAGAGACATGCAATGCCTCGTTGTGCTTCCTCCCTCTAGGTGTCAAGTCAGCATCAGAAAAGCCTAAACTGTTGTCAGCGGTCAAACTGGCCACACAGTCTTGGAACTGATCAGAAGAGGTTTCTTGTGGCATATGGGCAGTTTTAAGAAATTTCACCAAGGCTTTTGCATGAGCCTTGGAGCACAACAATAAAGCCAGCATGGAAATCTTTGACGAAGTCTGCCCTAGCTGTTCGACTACGTTGTAGTCACTTCTCTTTATAATTTTTAAAATTTCTTCCATCTCCTTTTGGGAGGCTTCCGGGATAGGTACCGATTGCACCTTCATTCGGACAGGCTCAACCAAAATGCCTTTGCTGCGAGTCTCAGTCGACTCGGTGGTAGGGGTGTCAGTAGGGATAACCATAGGAAGAGTCGCCACCGACTTTTCTTTTATCCAAAAGGAAAGGTAAAAAAGCACAGGAAATACCTTTGAGATGTTTTCTTGAGTTTGGGGGGTAGATTATGAAAAGGGAAGGTGCTAGCACCCTTTTCATCCATGGTTTTCCATGGGCTCTTAGTTACTTGTTTAGATCACTTGCTTTGCTTTTGAAATTTTTTGAAATGGTTCTTTGTGTGGTTTTAAAAGTATTTTGAAAAAAGGCCATCGTTTAGGCAATCTTTGTAATGATTCTCGTTCGTAAGAATGTATACAAAGATGCTTGTCTTTTGAAAAATGTTCCAATGTTTTGAAAGTTGTTTTGAAATGTGTATGTGTTTGTTTTTGAAAATAGAAAGGATTATTTTAAAATTGATCAAGTAACTAGAAGCTAACTACCTACTCAAATATCTTTCTTGTGCATTTTTTATTCCTTTGACATTGTTGATTCACCATTGATTTGGTAAACAAACCTATCTTTGGATGTAAACGGGACGGGCGTGGGCCATCGTATGACCATGATAGCAATGTTGCCAAGTATCTTAGCATGTTTAAGGGACCAAGATCATCTTTGTTTAGGCAACCTTTTGATAGCGTCATCGAGGGACTATGATCTTTTATTTGTTTTGTTTTGCCAAGATACTCCACGTGTGTAACATGGCCATTTTTATTTAGGCAACCAAGTGGGAGAAACCCTAAGGGTGCTTGTGTGCAATGTGTGTCATTTTTCATGCATTTGATTTATCTTGGATTAGGTCTTTTCTATTTGTTTGTTTTTGGTCTTGTCATGCAAACCC
The DNA here is from genome assembly GCA_948472305.1 of Vicia faba. NCBI lineage: Eukaryota > Viridiplantae > Streptophyta > Magnoliopsida > Fabales > Fabaceae > Vicia > Vicia faba. Next base: position 1,043,031,110 of record OX451737.1, read on the forward strand.
TAATTTACTAAACATAGTATAAATGCGATAAATTGCGTAAATGTAAACTAAGCTATTACAACAATTATTGTGGGAGAGGGATACAAGTTTTTGAATGGGGATATTGCACAAAATAAACCCTAAAAACACTATTACAACCCAATTGAATATTGTGCGAATTAAATAAATATACAAATATTTAAAATGCAATGCAAATGTATTTATGTTAAAAATGTTTTGTATTTATTTTTTGTATGAGAAAATAAATTAATTAACCCTAGAAAATAAGGAAAAATAATATTATTATTTTTGAAAGGGGGAAACCCTAGTTTTTTTATTAAATAAAATATATGTTCTATATTAATATTTTATCAATTTTTTTTTGTACAAGAAATAATAAATAATATTATGTACAAATATTAAAAATTAAAATATGTATGAAATTAAATATTTTATGTGTATAAATAATATAATAAAAATGTATAGTATTTTTAAATATATTTACAATTTATTCAAGAAAATAAAGTATATTATCCAAATAAACTATTATTATGCCAAAAAAATAATTAAAAAAATAAAATAAAAGTGTGGAAATAAATAAATTATTTTTGGGTATTTTTTATCATTAGAAAAAACAAATGCAAGTAATAAATATAAAAATATGCAAGAGAATGCAAAAATATAAGAAAATGGCCAAGGGGGTGCAACAGTAATTCAGGAGGTGCAAAAAGTAAAAGCAAAAAGGACAGGCGCGCCAAAAATCCCAAGGCAAGTCATTCATGTCCTTAAGCCAAGCCTGCGTGCGCATTTTCCTTCAAACCTATAACTCTCAGATGCTGGCACAAAAACAAAAACTTATAACATGAAACTTGTGGCATTTTATCTCACGATTCCAACCATATAAAATTTGTAATCTAACTCTAAAAGATCAGGGAGAATTTAATCAGCCTTAATTCGTGACCTAAAAAATCTAGGAACTTCAAGCTTCAAATTCTCATGGCACAGTTAATATAAATGACAAGTATGTATATGTACAGCTTCACCATGTTATCGACTACATCTTTTCTTCACAAATCGTGGCTTGAGGATGCCTAAATAGAGAGATAGAGTTTTGAAAAATACCTCATTCAGCTGGATTTGGATATGACAATGTGGGGACTTTGAGTGAGGCCTGAGGATCGTGTGAGCTTCCTTGAACTTCCTTCAAGCTATTCCAATGCTTGGCTTGCTTTGTGGATGGCTAGAACTCTTTGTAGAAGTCAAACTGCAAGCTCCAAATTTGAAAATTGCAATGGTTGAAACAGAGCTTACAGAACCAGGACAAGGGCTTGGATAGCTTTGGTAGGATATATGGAAGGTGTTTGAAGTGTTGAAACAAAAAATGCACGAGCCAAAAATGAAATGGCTAAAGTTTTGCAGAAACTTGATGTTTAGGCAGAAAAATGAAGTTTTGGAGTTTTGGAGTGTTTCAGATGTCAAGCATTTGTGTTTAGCCTTGTAATGACTTGGTATATTTGTATAGAATGATACAAAGTCCACCCCTTCTCAGCTGTACAAGTTCTGACCTCTTTTGCAACTTTTCTTGCATTTGAAGAAAAGTGAAGTGACCAATGCAAACATGCTTGTACTGGTTGGCTTTTGAGCTGCGGAGAGTTGGTATACATTGCTTGTGGCCTGTGGAAATTGCTTGCTACAAAGAAACAGTTCCAAGGCTCAAGATGGACAAAGTTGCAAAAGCTTACTTTATGAAAATGGCATTGTGAGCTTTATGCCTAAAATGGAATTACAACTTGTACAATGCCTCAAAAGTAAAAATAAAGCCTTTAACCTCTGAGGTTGCATTTAATTATGGAGTGTAGAATGAGTTTAGGACCTGTAATGCAAGGTACAAGCATCATGGATCTGATTTGCAACTTGATACTTTGTGAAAATGGCATGAACAAAAGTGATAAAATGCCAATTTGTCTTCTTCGATTCTCCTTAACCACAAATGATCTTGGAGAGTTCTTAGAAATTTTAGAAATCTTGCAATGTGCTCTATAATCCATCTTTGAAATAAATTTTGAGATACCTCTTGGAACTAGGTGAAAAATGTCCATGAAGTTGGGTCAAAAACCTGCCTAAATTAGGGCAAATTTTCACTAAGTTATTTAGTTCATGGACCTATGTTCACAAATTCATAACTTGAGATCCAAGCATGTTTTGGGAAAAGTTTGTGAAGAAAAGTTGTAGATTTCATTGAGGACTACAACTTTCATGTTGGAAGTTTCCTTTGAATCAAATTGCATCATGGTGAAAAAGTGGTGGAAAGTTGGGAAAAAATAAGAAAATTTCCATAGAAAAATTCTAAGTTATGAAAAATTTCAAATTCAAAACCCTAATTTGCAAAATGGGTTTTCTTGATGAACAAGTTTCATATTTTGACATATCTTGATGAATTATGACCCTTGGTACTTGATTTTGACCAAAAAGTCAAAGTTTGACTTTTCAGGGTACAATTGACTTTTGATCAGTTGACTGCAAAATTCATCTGTCAATCCAATGAACTTGAGATCTTTTGAACCATGTAATTAGGTAAATATGATGCCATTGAACCCTTGAAATCATGTTTGAACCCAATTGGTCATTGTCTTGGTTAAAAATCAGAAATTGCCCTTTCTCAGTCAAAACCCTAACTTTGACCATTTTGCCCTTTTGATGATTTGATCAAATTTTTTGAGGAGTTGTGATCCAAACTTGATCAAATGGTACATATGAGTCTAAAATGTTGATGTGGATCAAAAATTATGAATTTTGACTGTAAATTGGCCATGGTTGACTTTTTCCCCAATACAGCTGATTTTTAGGTCAACTGTCCAATTGACTGATCAAAAATGTGGTTCAAGGCTTGAAACTTAACATGAGCAATCTTAGGGGTCCAAGATGATGTATGAAAGTCACATGAAGTAGTGATGGTCCAAAAATCCTTGTGCAAACTCAAACCCTAATTATGGGTGATCAGTGCAAGATGAGATGTCTTGGGCTGACCAAACCCTAATCTTGTCTCGAGTCCAAGAAGTCTTGTGAGAAAAATCTTGATAAATGAGAGGGAAAATTTTGGGGTACAACAACTGCCCCTGTTCAATCTTCTTGAACCTGAAGACTTAGATTGGCGAGTTTGTCGTTCGTGACTCGAAGGTAAAAGATGATTGGACACTAGAGTGCCCATAAATTTGCACTCGACAAAGTGTAGTTGAGGGAATGGGCTTAAAGATGCCATTTGGAGAGGTGATAGAACCTTGTTGGAGATGGGCTTAAAGATGCCATCCAAGGATGCTTGCTGAGTTGTAAGTTGTAAGTCAGAAGAATAAGTATCAGAATGGTATCCGCGTCTGGAACGTATCTGAGCTGTATCTTAAACTGAATTTGTATAAGCAACAGAATAGCATCCGTGTATGGAGCGTATCTGTACTGTATTAAGAGTGGGAAATCTGAATGAGTATCAGAATGGCATCTGTTTCTGGAGCGTATCTGAACTTGAAATCTGAATAAGGGCCAGAATGGCATTCGTGTCTGGAGCGTATCTGAATCTTGAAATTTGAATGAGTAAGTTTGAATAAGTGACAGAATGGCAACCGTGTATGGTGCGTATCTGGACTAGAATCTGAATAAGTGATAGAATGACTTCCGTGTCTGGAGTGTATCTATACTGTATCTAGAATTTAAAATCTAAATAATGGCCAGAATGGCATCCGTGTCTGGAGCGTATCTGAACTGGAATCTGAATAAGTAACAGAATGGCAACCGTGTCTAGAGCGTATCTGGACTGTATCTGAATGTTGAAATCTGAATGAGTAACAGAATGACTTCCGCGTCTGGAGTGTATCTGTACTGTATCTAAAATCTTTGAACATTGTCAATGGTAGCTGTTAATCTCATCCTGAAAAGGTTAAAATGTTAGCCGAAACACAAAGTTATGTTGCATGAAATGTATGATGCAATATATGTACTTTATCAATGTTTATGATATTTGGATGTAATTTATGCGCATGTAAGCTGATGTGCTGTATCGCTGAGGAAAATTAATTATTGACTGCTGCTGAGGAAAACAAATCCTTGACTTCTGAGGATAAGAAATCCTTGGCGACTGTTGGGGATTAAAAATCCTGCATGTCCTCTCTAGGGATATAGGGATCCTAGGAATATTGACAGAAAATTCTATTGCGAGCAATACCATATACTGCTTGAGTAATCTGCTTGGGGAATCCAGAGAATTTTGCTGACTTCTACTGGGGATTTACACAACGGGAAACCCTGTTCTGCTGGAGAATAAAGAAAACTCTGATGACTTCTGAGGGGAATTAATAGAGAGAATCTTCATTTTGTTGGGGAGCCTTGATATACTTGGCGTCTGACTTCAACTTGATATACTTGGCGTCTGACTTTCTTGTCGAAAGCCTTGATCATCCATTTTTGATACGTCTGACCATGGCGAACAACAGTAAGTCTCTTCTCGTCAATTAAGTTCAGTTGATCAAGCCGGGTCTGGATCCAATCGTCTTCACTCAAACCTGCATCCTTCATGATTCTCAAAGAGGGAATCTGAACCTCGATAGTCAAGACAGCCTCCATACCATAAACTAAAGAATAGAGTGTTTCCCCAGTTGATGTGCGAGGCGTGGGACGGTACCTGTGAAGAGCGAACGGTAGCATCTCATTCCAGTCCTTGTAGGTGACTGTCATCTTTTGTATGATCTTTTTGATATTTTTGTTAGCAGCTTCGACTGCACCATTCATCTTTGGTCGATAGGGGGATGAATTGTGATATTGAATCTTGAACTGCTCGCACAAAGCGGTGATCATAGTATTGTTAAGGTTTGTACCGTTTTCAGTGATGATCCTTTCGGGGATACCGTACCGGCAAATGAGATTTTGCTTGATGAAGCGGCCAACCACATTCTTAGTAACAGATGCGAAGGAAGCTGCTTCGACCCACTTGGTGAAGTAGTCAATGGCCACCAGAATGAAGCGGTGTCCATTGGATGTTGTAGGCTTGATCTCTCCAATCCTGTCGATTCCCCATATAGAGAAGGGCCAAGGAGCTGTTAAGACATTTAGTGGAACTGGAGGCACGTGCACCTTATCTGCATAGATTTGACATTTATGGAAGGTCTGGGAGTGTTGATAGCAGTCAGCTTCCATGGTAGACCAATAATAGCCTGCCCGTAGAATCTTCTTCGCCATCGTATGCCCACTAGAGTGAGTGCCAAAGGTACCCTCATGCAATTCGTCCATGATCTTTTCAGCTTCAATCTTGTCCACATAACGGAGCAGAATAGAATCATGATTGCGCTTGTACAGGATGCCATTGCTTAGGAAGAACTTTGTCGAGAATCTCCTTAAGAACTTTTTGTCATTGACTGAAGCTCCTTCTGGATATTCTTGAGCCTCGAGATACCTTTTGACTTCATGAAACCATGGCTGGTCCACTACTTCTTCGGTATTAATCTCGTGATAGTATGCTAGTTCGTCCCTTCATTCAATGGAAATCTGGGGAGCCTCATTATCACAATTAAGTTTAAACATAGATGACATTGTAGCTAGAGCATCTGCTAACTTATTTTCTTCTCGCGGGAAGTGCTCGAAGGTAATCTGCTCAAAATGTGGTAACAATGTCAAAACATGTTCTTTATAAGGGATGAGGTTTGGATGCTTAGTGTCCCACTCTCCTTTGATCTGATTGATGACCAAAGTTGAGTCCCCAAACACATCTAAAGATTTGATTCCCAAGTCTATGGCAGCCTTGAGACCGAAGATGCATGCCTCGTACTCTGCCATGTTGTTCGTGCAGTTGAAGCAAAGTCTGGCCATGAAAGGAGTATGGCAACCTTCCGGAGATATGAGAACAGCCTCGATACTGTTTCCAAGTGCATTGGATGCCCCATCAAAGTACAGGGTCCATCGGGATCCTTGTTCAGGTCCGTCATATGGTTTGATCTCTTCGCAGTTGTCCAATGTCATGATGTCTTTGTCAGGGAAGTCAAACTTCATGGATTGATAATCTTCTACAGCTTGATGAGCCAGATGATCAGCTAGCACACTGCCCTTTATAGCTCTTTGGGTCGTGTATTGTATGTCATATTATGTTAGGATCATCTGCCATCTGGCTATCCTCCCAGACAGAGCAGGCTTCTCAAAGATGTACTTTATCGGATCCATCTTAGATATCAGCAGAGTGGTAAGAGTCAACATATACTGCCTTAGCCAGCGAGCAGCCCATACCAAAGCGCAGCAAGTTTTCTCGAGCAGTGAATATCTGGTTTCACAGTCGGTAAACTTTTTGCTTAGGTAATTAATGGCGTGCTCTTTTCGTCCAGACTCGTCATGCTGCCCCAGTACGCACACCATTGAATTCTCTAAGACGGTCAGATACATGATTAGCGGTCTTCCCTCGACGGGTGGCATTAAGACAGGAGGTTCTAGCAAATACTCCTTGATTTTATCGAAAGCAACCTGACATTCATCATTCCATCTGACTACCTGATCTTTCTTCAACAACTTGAAGATGTGTTCGCAAGTAGACGTAGGTGAGAGATGAATCTAGCAATGTAGTTTAGGCGTCCCAAAAAACCTCTGACCTCCTTCTCAGTGTGAGGAGCGAGCATTTCTTGTATAGCTTTGACTTTGGCAGGATCAACCTCGATGCCTTTGTTGCTGACAATTAAACCTAAGAGTTTACCGGACCGGACTCCGGATGTGCACTTGTTTGGATTCAATCTTAGCTTGTACTCCTTTAATCTGACAAACAGCTTTTGCAAGTGATCAAGGTGTTCTTCTTCAGTCTGTGATCAGGCTATCATGTCATCTACGTATACCTCTATCTCATGATGTATCATATCATGAAACAAAGCTATCATGGCGCGTTGATAGGTTGCCCCAGCATTCTTCAGTCCGAATGGCATCACTTTGTAGCAGAACGTACCCCACTGTGTGACAAATGTAGTTTTCTCCATGTCCTCAGGTGCCTTTTTGATCTGGTTATAGCCTGAGAATCCGTCCATGAAAGAAAATACTTTGTGCTGAGCTGTGTTGTCAACCAGGATGTCGATGTGTGGAAGTGGAAAGTCATCTTTAGGGATGGCCCTATTTAAATCTCTATAATCCACGCACATTCTGACTTTGTCGTCCTTCTTAGGCACGGAAACAATGTTGGCCACCCATTGAGGATAAGAAGTAACAGCCAGAAATCCAGCATTGAACCGCTTCATAACTTCTGCTTTGATCTTTTCTGACATGTCATGTCTCATGCGGCGGACCTTTTTTTTCACTGGTGGATAGTCTTCTCTGGTGGGTAGACGGTGTACCACAATGTCTGTATCGAGTCCCGGCATGTCTTCGTATGACCAGGCAAAAATCTCAACATAATCATTCAATAGCTGAATTAGGCGCTCTTTGACACTCAGCTCTAGATTGGCACATATTTTGATTTCTTTTTTATCTTCCTCAGTACCCAAGTTGATTGTACCCAACTGCTCCTCATGAGGCTGAATTGCTCTTTCCTCTTGTTGTAGTAATCTGGCTAATTCCCCTGGCACCTCACAATCTTCCTCACCTTCGTATTCGGCTTGGTAGATTAGATCTTCAGAGTCACTGAAGGCTATAGAAGTATCGTTACCCATGGGATCCGAAATGGAAGGGTACCTGCAATTGTGAGTGTGGGTGTGTGTAAGGGGTATAGCCATCTTAAAACAATAAAATGTAAAAGAAAGGCAATGAGCATAAAAGGTTAATATGTGAAAAAGCGTCCATGATTCCTTGAATGACATATGTAGATGAAATAAAAACCCTTAAAAATGGACCATTGTGCCTCGGGTAAGACACAAGGTTTTTAAAGTGCGAATTGTTTGTGAATTATTACAGTCCAATAGAAATGTAAAAGATAAATTACTACGGTATGAAAGTTATTGGAATAAAGTATTTGGCTTCCCAGTTGCAAAGTCCTCCGCTGACAGTAGGAAATATCCAATCTTCCAATCTGCCCTCCTCTTCATTGTATTCTATCACACTGACGCTTTAATTGGTAATCTTTATAGGTGGCCCCCCAGCACGGGTAAGGCGCACAACCTTCTGATCGGTCGAAGTAAAACCCAAGCCAAACTTGTCTGATTTGTAAGGAATGTCTGGAAGCTGACCTCAGATTGTGCATCCCCCTTCTTCCACTACTGCTCTTGCATCCTTTAAAGATGACATCCGAGGCGGAGGTCTTGTGATCTTAGGAATCGAGGATACCGCCTTGGTTGCCGCTATTTCTTCAGAGACTTCTTCAAAATGTTGGAAATGGGTCTCTATGAACTCGCCATCTAATTCCACATAACGGAAGGAATTCAGATGACTAATCATATACTCCTCCTCCCCATGGACAGTTATGATCTTCCCTTGGACGGGGTACTTGAGCATCTGATGCAAAGTGGAGGTTACAGCACCGGCGTTGTGGATCCAGGGGCGTCCCAATAGACAGGAATAAGAAGGACGGATGTCCATCACATAGAAAGTGGAGTTGAACACCTGAGTTCCCACCTTGATTGGGATGTCCACCTCCCTGTGGACCATCCTTTTAGAACCATCAAAAGCTCTAACCACTATGTTACTGGGTTTTAGAGTCAGCCCCTTGCAATCCAATCTATCAAGGGCTTTCTTCGGCAAGATGTTTAAAGACGATCCAGTATCAACCAAAACATGATCTAGGGTTGTTCCTCTGCACTCCACTGAGACATGTAATGCATTATTGTGTTTTCTCCCTCTGGGTGTCAAGTCAGCATCGGAGAAGCCCAGGCCATTATCAGCTGTCAAACTGGCCACACAGTCCTGGAACTGGTCAGCAAACGTCTCTTGCGGCACATGAGCTGTCTTCAGAAACTTTACCAGTGCTTTGGCATGTGCTTCAGAACATAACAGCAGGGCTAGCATAGATATCTTGGAAGGGGCCTGCCCCAATTGTTCAGCCACAACATAATCACTTTTCTTAATGATCCTCGGGATTTCTTCCATCTCCTTCTTGGATGTTTCAGGAATAGCTAGTGATTGAGCCTTCGTCTGGACAGGCTCCTCTTGAACATTCTTTCCTTTATTCTCAGCAGCGGAAGTAGGGATAGGAATTGCATTGTATTTGTTGGTAGGTACACTTGCGGGTACAATTACTGGTACATATGTCATCTTCGGAACGGCCACGGGTCCAAAGACTGTTGTTGGAGGAGCAATCTCTGGAGAGAAGATCCTACCACTGCGGGTGATCTTGCTAGTTCCAACAATATTGCTAATGTCGGGATTATCCTCTTCGGAGCTTTCTCCTTCGGTAGTCTGTTTAATCTGTTTAATACCATGGAAGTAGATTTCTCCATCATAATTCCATGGTATTGATTTATCTGATTTGTATGGGGCAGGCCCAGGCATTGTAATCTTAAGCGGAGCAGTCTTCGGAGCAGGTGTAATTCTAACGGGTCTTTTAGGGGCCCTGGAAGGATTGGCGTAGATGGTTATTATTGAAACTTCTTTCACTGGAACGGGTGAAACAGGAGCTTTTTCAAACAAAATTTCTTGGTTATCAATCAGTTGTTGGATTCCTTTCTTCAACAGAGGATAGTCAAGTGATGAGGACAGGTAATCATGGCAGTCTTTGTCACAACCTAGGAAGATGCCAGCTTTTAATAAATCCAACTTAATGGTTAGGAGCGGAGTTAACAATTCATCCACGGTAGCAACAAACAGATCTTCTTCAATAGCGTTGGCATTGTGACCATGCCTCGGCATTGGGGCGGAAATAACATTCGGTTTCTCAGGCGCTTCAAACTCAACTTCCTTCGCGTCTATCAGATCTTGAATCTTATTCTTCAGAGCCCAACAGTTGTTGGTGTCGGGCCCTGGACTTTCAGAATGGTACGCACATCTGGCGTTGGGATGGTAATATGGAGAAACCGTATTAGGATTTTTTGGGGCCTCTTTCAAAGTGGCCAGATTCAACTTCAGGAGATGTGGTAGAACTTGAGCCGGAGTCATGTTAATCTTGGTAAACTGTCGAACTGGCCTTTCTATCCTTTGCTGATTATTTCTTGGCTGGTCTGATGCAGGCTTCAGAATCATAACGGCCCCCACCGTTGGTCGGCGCTCGGTTCTTCCCTGATTTCTCTATGAATAGACAACAAATACTTCCTTTCTTCCCGTGAAGGGCTTCTTTATAGCTGTTGAGGCAGACGCGTCCTTCTGAATTTTCCCATTTCTTATACCAACCTCCACTCTTTCGCCAGTTAGAATCAATTCGGTAAACCCTGTAGAGGAACTCCCAATCAGATGATTAAAGAAAGGACCTGACAGAGTTCCCAAGAACATGTCCACTAACTCTCTTTTAGATAAAGGGGGTTGCACCCTTCCGGCTAGATCCCTCCACTTTTGCGCGTAATCTTTAAAGCCCTCATTGGAAGCCATAGCCATACTTTGTAGCTGAGTACGGGTTGGCGCCAAGTTGGCATTGTATTGATACTGTTTATAGAAGGCTTTTGCCAAGTCTTCCCAGATATGAACATCTGCTCTCTCCAACTGGTAGAACCAATCAAGCTGCATTCTTGATAAACTGTCTTGGAAAAAGTGGACCCACAGGTCTTTTTCGGCAGAATGTGGTTGAATATTCCTGACATAGGATTTGAGGTGCATTTTGGGACAAGACACCCCATCATACTTGGAAAACAGTGGCACTTTAAATTTTGGAGGGATTACAATTCCTGACACCATCCCTAACTCCTCAAAATCTAGCCCCGGTACCCTCTAGATTTCCATAGCGCTTAGTCGCTCCTCAAGGTGTTTGTACATGTCATCAGCCGAAGGGTAGTGTTGTTCAGAGTAGTCCTCTTCTTCCTCTTCTTCTTCTTTAGAATCTGATGGTACTGTCGCTCCTTTTCCTTTTCTCTCCCCCTCTTCAGATGTTGTTGTAAATTCTAAGGTTCGTCTGGCTTGTCCCTGAAATCTTCTGCCCATGATAACCACAACAGCTGGCTTTTTCTTCTTTTTCTCTTTTTCATTTTCTAGCAAAGTCTTCAGCTCCTCCTGCCCCTTGGCTAAGGTCATGAGCAACTGTTGAAATTGTGAATTCTGAGCTTGCAAATCTTTGACCGTTTGTTCGATATCCATCTTGCTGAAATAAACAATAGAGAGATGAGGAAACTTGGTGTGAAGACCTGTTTATGCTTATGATGAATGATATGTATTCATGCAATGGTTTCAAGGATTCAAAAATTCAAATTTGTTTTAAACAAAAAAGAAACACACGTGACATTAATTAAAATAGAATTGTGAGTACACCAATGCCCCTTTGGCAAAATAATACAGAATTCTAAGGTAAAAAGACGTTGCGCATCCTCTTTGGTGTAATGTAGGTGTTGAGAGTCTGCTCTTCATGAAGTAGTCGAGTGAGTTCCAAAACCTTCTTCTCGCTTGCATAGAATTGGGCTTCAAAAGTATCGCGCTCTCCCTTGAGCTGTATCCAACTCCTTTGTAGACCTTCGAGTGATGTTGGCATGTCAGGATGCAGGATGGTGTGTGGAACCTCTCCTTCCTTAACAGGCTCTATAATCACTGGGAGAATTGAGGGATAAGGCATCATAAGACATTGGGCGTGGGTTCATACCCACTTGAGGTAAGGCTCAAGAGGGATGGAATTCTTGTGTCCCAAGGTCTTTCTATCCACCTTGTTGGGCATCCTCCAAGCTCAGATAAATCTTTGGCGGAGTACTTGATCATCGTTGTCGTAGTCGAAAACCAATCCTTGAATCAGCATGTCATATGGGCCATCCTTTTGGTCATAACCAAATTGTCTTAAGGCCAAGCATGGGTTGTAGGTGATGCCTCCCCTAATTCCAAGTAGAGGGACATTAGCGAATTCCCCATAACGGTCAACAATGATGACATTCTCTTTGGATTGAAACACCAATGAATATCTGAATGGTTAAGTGTCATTAACCGTTGTGACCACCTCAAACCTTGCTCATTCTTCAAGACTGATTGGGGAAGATGAGAAATAAACCATCTTTCCATGAGAGGAGTGAAACACATGAGAACACCTCTTTTCCTCATTGTACGAGTGTGAAAAGAGTGGAGGATATCCCCAAGCAATGTAGGCACCGGGTTACGAGTCATGAAGATTTTGACAGCGCTTACATCTATGAGTTGGTCAGGATTAGGGAACAAGACCATCCCATATATAAGAAGAGCTACAATCTCCTCAAAAGCTTGCAAGTCTAGGGAATTCCAGCAGCTTTGGGCCTTCTCAAACAGACACTTTGCCAAGAAGCCTTTGACACCACTTCTAGTTTCCCAATGAGTTGTGACATCAGATGAGTGCAAGTGCGGGGCTTGAGCAATCTCTTTTGGCTTTGAATCTCTTTCTGTACCGTTGAAGGGTAGTTGATTTAGAATAGGAATCCTCAGAAGTTGAGAGAATTCTTCCAAAGTGGGCACAAGTTGATAGTCAGGAAATGTGAAGCAATGATGCAAAGGGTCAAAGAACTGGAAGAGAACTTTCATCATATCTTCCTCTATGTTGGAAGTGACCAAGTACAGTAGACAACCATGTCTCTTGGTGAATGGAGAATTCTCAGGAATCCTTGAAGCTAGCTCCTTGAGTTGTGGAGTAATTCTTACAAGGTTGATCTGGATAGTTTTCCTGCGAAGTGAATCCATATCCTACAAAACAAGAACAAAGATGAATCTCCAAAACCCTTGAAATGGTTAGTCAATGCATATGATGTTCATGATGTCCATGATGTTATGCACAAGTATATATGTACAAGAAAATCACACAAGTTCTTAGTTTAGGATTGCATGAGGTTTATAGGTAAGTACCCTCTTGAAGCTTAGTTGGCTCAACCTGTCCTAGAAATAGTAACCGGGTTCTAAGGAGCTCAATATCACTGGATTGTTTCCTTGTTCATTGTTTCAATTCAAGCCTCTTTACTGGCGACCGAAATATTCCAAGGAACCAACCCTCAATGAGTGTAGTATCGAGTATCTACCAACTTCAGACTGCACCAAAGCCGGTCATCTCACTACATCCTAAAAGGCCAAGTTGGTCAAGTAAAGGTTCTAGAAGTTCATTAGTGCTTCATGACATCACTCAGCGGCCCCGTATTCTCTTTCATTGACTCAAAGGCTACCGGTACCCACAAATATGTCGCACTAACATAGCTATTTCTTAGACCATGTCGGTATACCCCGCACAGTTTCCACAATGTATTGCTATTTACCTATAATGTTTCCCAAATTCGGGTGGAGGATTCAAACCCAAACAATAGAATCAAAATGTAAAGCAAACAAGTCAAGCAAGGTAAGCATGTAAATGTGATCTAAAACCATAAGATAACCCCACTTTTAGTATTTTCCCCAGCAGAGTCTCCAGTTCTGTGATGCGGTGGGAGAACTGACTTGAGGTTTTGCGTTTGTGTTTGCAAATGTTGCGGTTAGCAAGAGTCACCACCGACTTTTATTTTATCCAAAAGGAAAGGTAAAAATGCAAAGGAAAGACCTTTGAGATGTTTTCTTGAGTTCGGGGGGTAGATTATGAAAAGGGAAGGTGGTAGCACCCTTTTCATCCATGGTTTTCCATGGGCTCTTAGTTACTTGTTTAGATCACTTGCTTTGCTTTTGAAATTGTTTGAAATGGTGCTTTGTGTGGTTTTGAAAGTATTTTGAAAAGAGGCTATCATTTAGGAAATCTTTGTAATGATTCTCATTCGTAAGAATGTATACAAAGAAGCTTGTCTTTTGAAAAATGTTCCAATGTTTTGATAGTTGTTTTGAAATGTGTATGTGTTTGTTTTTGAAAATAGAAAGGATTTCTTTGAAATTGATCAAGTAACTAGAAGCTATCTACCTACTCAAATGTCTTTCTTGTGCATTTTTTATTCCTTTGACATTGTTGATTTACCATTGATTTGGTAAACAACCCTATCTTTGGATGTAAACAGGACGGGCGTGGGTCATCGTATGACCATGATAGCATTGTTGCCAAGTATCTTAGCATTTTTTGAGGGACCAGGATCATCTTTGTTTAGGCAACCTTTTGATAGCGTCATCGAGGGACTATGATCTTTTATTTGTTTTGTTTTTCCAAGATACTTCGCGTGCGTAACATGGCCATTTTTATTTGGGCAACCAAGTGGGAGAAACCCTAAGGGTGATTGTGTGCAATGTGTGTCATTTTTCATGCATTTTATTTGTCTTGGATTAGGTCTTTTCTATTTGTTTGTTTTTGGTCTTGTCATGCAAATCCTAATTTACTAAACATAGTATAAATGCGATAAATTGCGTAAATGTAAACTAAGCTATTACAAAAATTATTATGGGAGGGGGGATACAAGTTTTTGAATGGGGATATTGCACAAAATAAACCCAAAAAACACTATTACAACCCAATTGAATATTGTGCGAATTAAATAAATGTACAAATATTTAAAATGCAATGCAAATGTATTTATGTTAAAAATGTTTTGTATTTATTTTTTGTATGAGAAAATAAATTAATTAACCCTAGAAAATAAGGAAAAATAATATTATTAGTTTTGAAAGGGGGAAACCCTAGTTTTTTTATTAAAGAAAATATATGTTCTATATTAATATTTTATCCATTTTTTTGTACAAGAAATAATAAATAATATTATGTACAAATATTAAAAATTAAAATATGTATGAAAATAAATATTTTATGTGTATAAATAATATAATAAAAATGTATAGTATTTTTAAATATATTTACAATTTATTCAAGAAAATAAAGTATATTATCCTAATAAATTATTATTATGCCAAAAAATAATTAAAAAAATAAAATAAAAGTGTGGAAATAAATAAATTATTTTTTAGTATTTTTTATCATTAGAAAAAATAAATGCAAGTAATAAATATAAAAATATGCAAGAAAATGCAAAAATATAAGAAAATGGCCAGGGGGTGCATCAGTAATTCAGGAGGTGCAAAAAGTAAAATCAAAAAGGCCAGGCGCGCCAAAAATCCCAAGGCAAGTCATCCTTGTCCTCCAGCCAAGCCTGCGCACGCATTTGCTTTCAAACCTGTAACTCTCAGATGCTTGCACAAAAACAAAAACTTATAACATGAAACTTGTGGCATTTTATCTCACGATTCCAACCATATAAAATTTGTAATCTAACTCTAAAAGATCAGGGAGAATTTAATCAGCCCTAATTCGTGACCTAAAAAATCCAGGAACTTCAAGCTTCAAATTCTCATGGCACAGTTAATATAAATGACAAGTATGCATATGTACAGCTTCACCATGTTATAGACTACATCTTTTCTTCACAAATCGTGGCTTGAAGATGCCAAAATAGAGAGATAGAGTTTTGAAAAATACCTCCTTCAGCTGGATTTGGATATGACAATGTGGGGACTTTGAGTGAGGCTTGAGGATCGTGTGAGCTTTCTTGAACTTCCTTCAAGCTATTCCAATGCTTAGCTTGCTTTGTGGATGGCTAGAACTCTTTGTAGAAGTCAAACTGCAAGCTCCAAATTTGAAAATTGCAATGGTTGAAACAGAGCTTACAGAACCAGGACAAGGGCTTGGATAGCTTTGGTAGGATATATGGAAGGTGTTTGAAGTGTTGAAACAAAAAACACACGAGCCAAAAATGAAATGGCTAGAGTTTTGCAGAAATTGGATGTTTGGGCAGAAAAATGAAGTTTTGAAGTTTTGGAGTGTTTCAGATGTCAAGCATTCGTGTTTAGCCTTGTAATGACTTGGTATATTTGTATAGAATGATACAAAGTCCACCCCTTCTCAGTTGTACAAGTTCTGACCTCTTTTGCAACTTTTCTTGCATTTGAAGAAAAGTGAAGTGACCAATGCAAACATGCTTGTACTGGCTGGCTTGTGAGCTGCAGAGAGTTGGTATACATTGCTTGTGGCCTGTGGAAATTGCTTGCTACAAAGGAACATGTCCAAGGCTCAAGATGGACAAAGTTGCAAAAGCTTACTTTATGAAAATGGCATTGTGAGCTTTATGCCTAAAATGGAATTACAACTTGTACAATGCCTCAAAAGTGAAAATAAAGCCTTTAACCTCTGAGTTTGCATTTAATTATGGAGTGTAGAATGAGTTTAGGACCTGTAATGGAAGGTACAAGCATCATGGATCTGATTTGCAACTTGATACTTTGTGAAAATGGCATGAACAAAAGTGATAAAATGCCAATTTGTCTTCTTCGATTCTCCTTAACCACAAATGATCTTGGAGAGTTCTTGGACATTTTAGAAATCTTGCAATATGCTCTATAATCCATATTTGAAATGAATTTTGATATACCTCTTGGAACTAGGTGAAAAATGTCCATGAAGTTGGGTCAAAAACCTGCCTAAATTAGGGCAAATTTTCACTAAGTTATTTAGTTCATGGACCTATATTCACAAATTCATAACTTGGGATCCAAGCATCTTTTGGGAAAAGTTTGTGAAGAATAGTTGTATATTTCATGTAGGATTACAACTTTCATGTTGGAAGTTTCCTTTGAATCAAATTGCATCATGGTGGAAAAGTGGTGGAAAGTTGGGAAAAAATAAGAAAATTTCCATACTTAGAAAAATTCTAACTTATGAAAATTTTCAAATTCAAAACCCTAATTTGCAAAATGGGTTTTCTTGATGACCAAGTTTCATATTTTGTCATATCTTTATTAATTATGACCCTTGGTACTTGATTTTGACTAAAAAGTCAAAGTTTGACTTTTCAGTGTACAGTTGACTTTTGATCAGTTGACTGCAAAATTCATCTGTCAATTCAATGAACTTGAGATCTTTTGAACCATGTAATTAGGTCAAGATGATTCCATTGAACCCTTGAAATCATGTTTGAACCCAATTGGTCATTGGCTTGGTTAAAAATCAGAAATTTCCCTTTCTCAGTCAAAATCCTAATTTTGACCATTTTGCCCTTTTGATGATTTGATCAAATTTCTTGAGGAGTTTTGATCTAAACTTGATCAAATGGTACATATGAGTCTAAAATGTTGATGTGGATCAAAAATTATGAAGTTTGACTGTAAATTGGCCATGGTTGACTTTTTCCCCAATACAGCTGATTTTTAGGTCAACTGTCCAATTGACTGATCAAAAATGTGGTTCAAGGCTTGAAACTTAACATGAGCAATCTTAGGGGTCCAAGATGATGTATGAAAGTAACATGAAGCATTGATGGTCCAAAAATCCTTGTGCAAACTCAAACCCTAATTTTGGGTGATTAGTGCAAGATGAGATGTTTTTGGCTGACCAAACCCTAATCTTGTCTTGAGTCCAAGAAGTCTTGTGAGAAAAATCTTGATAAATGAGAGGGAAAATTTTGGGGTACAACAGTAAGCACAGAAAGCATTAGGGTGATAATGAGGAGGGGCTGTGTTGGGATTCTTCGGGGCTTCCTTCAGAGTCACCAGATTAGATCTCAACAAATATGGCGGGACTTGAGATATTGTCATATTTATCCGGGTAAACTATCTTACCGGTCTTTCTGTTCTAGACTGATTATTCCTTTGTTGAGTAGGTGCAGGCTTAGGGATCATGACGGCCCCTACCATTGGACGACATTTAGTTCTGTCCTGATTCCTTTGAGGATATACATCAACAACCTCTTTCTTCCCAATAGAGGGTTTTCTCACGGCACTGGAGGATGTGTCCTTTTGGATCTTCCCACTCTTAATCCCAGCTTCCACTCTTTCCCCGGTCAAGATTAATTCATTGAAGCCCACTGAGGAGCTTCCAATTAGATGATTAAAGAAAGGACCAGACAGGGTACCGAGAAACATGTCTACTAGTTCTCTTTCAGATAGGGGAGGTTGGACTCTTCCTGCTAAGTCCCTCCATTTCTAAGCGTAGTCTTTGAAACCTTCACTTGAAACCATAGCCATACTCTGGAGTTGAGTACGGGTGAGAGAAAGATCTGCGTAGTACTGATACTGTTTATAAAAAGCAGCGACAAGGTCTTCCCAATTATGGATATTGGCCCTCTCCAGTTGATAGAACCAATCTAGCTGAGTCCCGGATAGACTATCCTGAAAGAAGTGGACCCAAAAATCTCTGTCAGCAGTGTGAGGCTGTATCTTTCTCACATAAGATCAGAGGTGCATCTTGGGACATGAAACCCTGTCGTATTTAGAAAATATCGGTGCCTATAACTTTGGTGGAATAACAATCCCAGACACCAAACCCAGCTCTTCAAAGTCCACCCCGGGCACTTTCTGAATCTCCATTGCACTTAGACGCTCTTCCAAATATTTGTATTTGTTGTCAGTAGGAGGATACTGCTCTTCAGAGTAATCCTCCTCTTCTTCCTCTTCATATTATGGCTGGGCAGTCACTTCCTTGCCTTTCCCTTCTTGATTATCCTTTTCACCAGATGACGTTGCGAAGTCTAGGGTCCGTCTCGCTTGTCCTTAGAACCTTCTTCCTAGATTCAGAACTCCGGTTGTTTTCTTTGCTTTCTTCTTCTTTTCTTTAATCAGCAAAGTTTTCAAATCCTCTTTTCCTTTTGCTAGAGTTAACAACATCTGCTGAAACTAGGCATTTTGTGCCTGGAGGTCTTTCACTGTCTGCTCGAGATCCATCTTACTGAAATAAACAGTAGAAAGATGAGGAGACTTGTTGTAAGAAACATGTTTATGTTATGATGAATGAAGATGCATATGCAATGATTTCAAGGAAATTAGAGATTTAAATTTGCTTTAGACCAAAAAGGAATGCATGTTATATTAAATAATCAAAGTTTGAGTACATCATGCCTCTTTTGGGCTTACAAATAAATACAAAAACTCTAAGATAAAAAAGTTGTACGCATCCTCTTTGGTGTGATGTAGGCGTTCAGGCTTTGCTCCTCATGAAGTTGCTTGGTGAGTTCCAGAGCCTTCTTTTCGCTGGCGTAGAATTGGGTCTCGAAGGTGTCTCGCTCCCCTTTAAGCTGTATCCAACACTTTTGCAAGTGTTCAAGAGAGGCGGGCATGTCAGGATGCAGGATAGTGTATGGAACATCTCCTTCCACAACAGGCTCTTTGATGATCGGGATAATGGAGGGGTAAGGCTTCATAAGACTTTGAGCACGGGCTCGTACCCATTTGAGGTAAGGCTCAAGAGGTATGGAATTCTTGTGCCCCTGTGTTTTTCTACCCACCTTGTTTACCATCTTCTAAGCTTGCACAAATCTTTGACGGTAGCCTTGATTGTCGCTTTCATAGTCGAATACCAAACCTTAGATGAGCATCTCATGAAGACCATCTCTCCGGGAATAACTAAACTGTCGTAAAGCTAAGCAAGGGTTGTAAGTGATACCTCCCCTAACGCCAAGTAGAGGGACATTAGGGAATTCCCCACAGCGGTCGATGATAGAAGTATCCTCTGAGGATCTTGAACACCAATGAATATCAGAGTGGGTGAGAGACATCATCCTTTGAGACCATGTCAATATTTGCTCGTTCTTCAATGTTGATCAAGGTAGGTGTGAAATGAACCATTTGGCGAATAGGGGAATACAACACAGAAGGGTGCCTCTTTTCTTCATGGTGCGGATATGGATGAAATGTAGATGTCTCCCAATAAGGTAGGTATAGGATTACGGGAGAGAAAGACTTTGATGGCATTTACGTCTATGAATTGGTCCGAGTTGGGGAAAAGAACCAAACCATAGATGAGAAGGGCCAAGACGTCTTCAAAGGCTTGAAAATCCATATCTTCCCAGAGTGAACGAGCTTTCTCTAATAGAAATTTGGCTAGGAACCCTTTAAATCCACTTCTAGTCTCCCAATTTTCTATGATGTCGGCTCTCTTCAGATGTGGAGCTTCGGCCATGACCTCAGGTTTCGGGATCCCTTCTAGACCGGTGAATGGTATCTAATCAAGCACGGGCACTCCTAATAGTAGAGAGAACTCTTCTAGTGTAGGTACCAACTGATAGTCAGGAAAGGTGAAATAATGATGTATGGGATCAAATAATTGGAAGAGCATACACATCATTTCTTCTTAGAAATTGAAGGTAGCCAAACTGAGGAGTTGTCCATATTTCTTGGTAAAAGGAGAATCTTCGGGCACCCTTGATGCTAACTCTTGGAGCTGAGGGAGTGCTTTTATGAAGCTGATTCATATGGTGTTTCTTCGGACGGAGTTTATGGCCTACAAAACAAAAAACAAAGATAAATTCCTAAATCCTTGAAACGGTTAGTGAGATTGTGTATGATGTTATGATGTTCATGATGTTATGTACAAGTATATATATACAAACAAAATAAACAAGTTCTTAGGTTTAGGCTTGCATGGAGTCTCATAAGTAAGTACCCTCTTGAAGTTTAGTTGGCTCATACCTGTCCTAGTTAATAGTAACCGGGTTCTAAGGGATCTCAATATCACTGACCTTTCTTTTAGGCATTGTCTCAACATAATCAATCTTTTCTTGTGGCTGAGATATCCCAAAAGTCTAGTCTCAATGAGTGTAGTATCGAGTATCAACAAATTTTCAGCTTTCCACTGAAACCGGTCATCTCACTACGTCCTAAATGTCCAAGTTTTTTCAACTAAGGTTCTAAAGTCAGTTAGTGCTTCATGACGCCACTCAGCGACCCTGTATTCTCCTCGATTCAACACAAGGGGTACGTGTACCCACAAATGCCTCACACTAACGTAGCCATTGTTTCAACCATATCGGTATACGCTGTACAGTTTCCACAATCTATTGCTACTTACCTAACAAGGTGTCTCAGATCCGGGTGGAGGATCAAACCAAGCCCAAAAAAGGAATCATAATGTAAAGCAAATAAATCAAACAATGAAAGCAAGTAAATGTGATCTAGCCCTAAGGTAACCCCACCT
The DNA here is from genome assembly GCA_948472305.1 of Vicia faba. Taxonomy (NCBI): domain Eukaryota; kingdom Viridiplantae; phylum Streptophyta; class Magnoliopsida; order Fabales; family Fabaceae; genus Vicia; species Vicia faba. The sequence goes on from OX451737.1 coordinate 1,043,051,964, forward strand.
TTTCTATCATTCCACAGCAGAGTTGCCAGTTCTGTGATACGGTGGGAGAACTGGCTTGGGTGTTTTGCGTTTGATCACAAATTTTGTGGTTATAAAGAGTCGCCACCGACTTTTCTTTTATCCAAAAGGAAAGGTGAAAAAGCACAGGAAAGACCTTTGAGATTGTATCTTGAGTTCAGGGGGTAGATTATGAAAGGGGAAGGTGTTAGCACCCTTTTCATCCATGGTTTTCCATTATGTGATACGGTGGCCAGAACCGGGACGTGTTTCCCTATTTTTTAAGGAATTTTCTGGTTTGCGTTTTGCGTTTGTTTTCGCAAAATGTCAAGGTAAGCAAGAGTCGCCATTGACTTTTATTTTATCTAACAAGGAAAGGAAAAAAGCACAGAAAAATTCCTTCTTTCGAGATATTTCTGAGTACGGGGGGTAGATTATAGAAAGGGAAGGTATTAGAAACCTTTCTATCTGTAGTTATCTACGGGCTCTTAGGTACTTGCTCATCATTTTCAAAATTGCTTCCCTGTGTTTGTGTGCTTTGAAAAGTTTTTATTTTGACTTCGATTTAACTCTTGCTTCTGTCTTCAAGAGTGTAATGAAGTGTTTTTGAAAACTTTGTTTGTAAAGGATGTGTAAGTGTGAAAATTTTGTTTTGATTGAGCAAGTACTTAAGAACTAGTCTACCTACTCGAAAAAAGAATCGTTCTATGTTCGTTTCCTTTAGACAGCGCTATCCCACTATTAGTGAGTAGGTAGCATCGTCGTTGGAGTTTTGAGGGTCAATTCGAAATGGACGTACGGTCACTAAAGCAATGTTAGGACGTCTTAGTAATAACCCTAATATCTTAGATCAATTATTCGAGGCAACAATTCTGAGGCAACCATTCTGAGGCAACTATTCTGAATCGGGACTTTGATCTTTGTTTAGACAAAAGGACGACCAATAAAGCATCCTATACTCAATGACCATTTACCGAAGGCAACCAAGTGGGAGTGTACCCTAAGAGTGCGCATGTACGAATGATTCAATTTCAGTTTATTTATCTTTGCACATTTAGGGTGATCTAACTGTTTTAAAATTAATCATACATTCTTGTCATGCATTCCTATATCATACATCTAACAGTTAATAATTTGAGGAATTTAAAATGCGGAAATTAAACTACGCTATTACAAGGCTTCGGGTATTTACATAGCCAAAAACAAACCCTTTGAAAAATAAAGCGGTAAATAGAAATAAACGTCCTAATTAACTATTACAAACTGTAGGCAGTTACATCAATATGATAAACATAATAATAAAACGCGCGAGGAAAATTAGATCGACGAGAAATTAGGGTTTTGACCCTTCTAACCTAATTAAAAGAAAAATTGTTTTATTGTTGTTTTTAATAAAAGAAATAAGTTTTCTGCATTAAATATGCAATTAATTAGTTAATTAAATTAATTAATAAAAATAATTACATAACCTATTTTTGTGTTTTTGATTATTTTAGGAAAAAAATAAAATATAATTAAGTTAGTAATAAGACCTATTTATTCTAATTATTTTTAATTATGTACAAAATAATTAAAGTTATCTAAATTAATAAACCTAATTAAATTAATTAATTTTTTTAATAAAAATAAATATCTTAAATTTAATTGGCTAAAAAAATATTTTTGTGATTTTTGATAAAAATGAAATAATTATTTGGTTAGTAAATAAATAATTAAATAAAACAATTAAAAAAAAGTAGAGTAAGAGATATGGGCCTGAAATATGGGGGTGTGAGAAACCAAATCTGGGCCCAAAACCATAGTGATCCATGTTGACTTGTGAGATCCTGTGCTACGCGTTTGACTTGGCTTTTGGTGTTCCTCCCATCATGGCCCTTGGATCTGGCCTCAGGACACTTGGCATGATAGATGATGAGGGAGCATGGTAGTCTCCTGGCTTGTGCACGCATGTAATTGCCTGAAAGAAAATAATATTGAGAAAAGTGGGGGACCAGGGATTCGAACCCAGGCCCCAAGGTAATTTCCACGCTACGCTCACCACTGCACCACTTTGCATTTGTTATACATGGAATACATAACAATAATAATATACAAAAACAAGCATTAGTGGAGGATAAAAAAAATGCACGCAGAAAGTTTGAATAGGCCAATGGAAAGGTGATACATAGGTCATCTTCTTCCCCTCTTCATGGGTAAAAGTCTCAGACTTTTACCTACGGACGTTTGTCCGTTGCTATAAGCCTGGTTCGTTCCCAAATCTTCCATGGGCCATATAAATGACATCTAATGCCATGGTTGGACTCGTCTCATCTTTCTGAACATGATGGTACCATTCATGAAAGCTAATTTCACCTACAAGCAAAAACCCTAAAACGGAATCCAAAACCCTAACAATGGTGAAATCTTGTATAGGCCATATAAATGCAATTAAACCATACAGCAAGCTTGCATATGTCTCATAGATCAAAAATATGTGGTTAATTCATGCTAACAATGCTTAAATCATGCTAACCGAATTCAAGAATTCGTGGATATCGTGATGGACTTACAGAGCTTTTTGGGACTGGAAAGGCTTGGTTCTTGATTGCTTTCGCTTGCTGGGAGCCTCAGGAAGTGATTGGGATGGCTGGAAGGCTTTGAGGATGCCTGGAACACTGAATTCGATCTTACACTTTTTCTTGATATTTTTAGATTTTGCTCTCCTTGATGCACCTGTTTTTAACCTCTCTTTTAGGTCTGCTCGCCCTCTATATGTATCAAGGAAGGGATTATGGTTGATAGGTTGTACTCAATCTTCTTCCATTATTGAATTTGATTGTGATTTGATACACCTTGAAAACTTTCCAAAATTGGCCTATTTCAATCTTTTTGTACACACCATGCCTTGATACGGGTTTGATTTGATGCTAGCTGTAATTGAAACCTGAAACAAGCACAAAATCTTTTGTTTTCAATATTTTGGATTTTATATGATTTGTTTTGATTTAAATTGAATTAATTCAAATAAAAATCAAAATAAATAATAAAAACATGATAAGGACAAGTGGCAAGGGCTATATCTCGTGGACTATGTTTCCAACTCAAAACAAGTGAAAAAGATTGGGCCCATTTGGCAAAATTTGAAGTTTTGGGCATAGTTGACCTTTTGTAAATTTTGCAAAAAAGGTCAACTTCACCAATGCATAACTTCCTCAATTTTAACTCTTTGGAGGTGTTCTTGGACTTTTTAGAAATCTTGAGATGTTCTCTAATCAACCCATTTGGTCTCATCTCAATTTTATATTCCATGCTCATGTATGAAGCTTTGATAAAAAAGGTGTTTTTGTTGACTTTTCAAAATGACCTATAATGTCCAAATTCATAACTTCTTGTGAGTGTATATTTTGAACTTGGGAGCTGAAGATGGATTGTAGGGAATTAAATCCTCTTCAAAATGATCTTTTTATGGGTCATTTCTCATAAAGTATGAGAAAGTTATGCTTGGTCAAAGTTGAGTTGACTTTTCCTACAAAACCCTAATTTAGCAACTTTTGAGTCTTGATGAATTATGAGCAATCCTTGATGAATCATGATCAACCCTTGATCAAATGATGAAATATACATCAAAATTAGCATGTTGACCAAAAATCTTAAAGTTTGACTGTATGTAGGCCACAATTGACTTTTGCCCTAGCACAGTTGATTTTCAGGCCTTTGAGCAATTGATTGAGCAAATTTGCTCTGTAGGGATTGAAACTTGACATGGATAATCTTGAGAACATATTAGGACATTGGTGGGCATTTGGTATCCCTTGGACTCAAGTATCTTGATGCAACATGTAACCCTAATTTGAGGTAGACTGCCTTAGGAGAGAGCTTGTCTGACCAACCCTTGGACTACCTTGAGCAACTTGGGGATCTTTCTTGAAATGTTTTGATAAATATGGGAGGGCAAATTTTGGGGTACAACAGCTACCTCTATTCAATTTTCTTAAACCTGAAGATTTAGATTGGCTTGTTTGACTTTAGTGATCTGAAGGTGGAAGATGATTGAACACTAGAGTGCCCAGAAATTTGCACTCGCATGAAGTGGTACTCGTTTTATGATGTCGGGAATGGGCTTACAGATGCCATTTGGAAATTGCTAATGGGGGATGGGCTTAAAGATGCCATCCTAAAGAGTTTCGATCGCATAAGAGATTCCTTAGCGAGAGCTGTATACCTGTTGTTGAGGAAGATTCCGCTGGGGAAGGCTGATCTTTATTGAGAGAAGTAGAATTTTAGGAGCTTCAGTCATCTGTTATTTTGCTGGTGAGTCGTCTCAATTTGAATTTTAGGAACCTCGGTCATTCGTATTCTACTGAGGAACCATCTCTGTTGAATTTTAGGAACTTCGGTCATCCGTATTCTACTGAGGAATCATCTCTGTTGAATTTTAGGAACTTCAGTCGTCCGTATTCTACTGAGGAATCATCTCTGTTGAATTTTAGGAACTTCGGTCGTCCGTATTCTACTGAGGAATCATCTCTGTTGAATTTTAGGAACTTCGGTTGTCCGTATTCGACTGAGGAAACATCTCTATTGAAGAGGAAAGATGAATTTTAGGAGCTTCGGTCATCTGTATTCAACTGAGGAATCATCTCTGTTGAATTTAGGAACTTCGATCGTCCGTATTCGACTGAGGAATCATCTCTGTTGAATTTTAGGAACTTTGGTCGTCCGTATTTGACTGAGGAATCATCTCTGTTGAATTTTAGGAACTTTGGTCGTCCGTATTTGACTGAGGAATCATCTCTGTTGAATCTTAGGAACTTCGGTCGTCCGTATTCGACTGAGGAATCATCTTTGTTGAATTTTAGGAACTTCGGTCGTCCGTATTCGACTGATGAAACATCTCTATTGAAGAGGAAAGTTGAATTTTAGGAGCTCCGGTCGTCCGTATTCAACTAGGGATTAGACTGTTATCCAGTCGTACCCGGGCTTTACAACTTGAATTTTGTGAGAATTCGATTGTATCTTTCCTGAAAGGTAAAGGTTAGTTGTATGTAATGCATTATATGTATCAAGCAATGATGTTCTCAAAATAAATGAGATTGTATTTGTATGATGCGTATGCATGTCATGATGTATGGAAATGTGATGTTTTAGCTGGGGAAAATAAATCCCGGATAGCTGCTGGAGAAAAGAGTTGAATTCTTCGTTTCTGCTGGGGATAGTGAATTAAGATGATTGTGAGAATAAATTGGCGGGGGAGGATAACTCCGCTGGGGAATAAACTGACGAGGAAATAACTCTGTGGGGAGGATATATTCTTCTAGAGGACCTGTTGATTTGGAGAAATGACCTCGGTTGGGGATGAATCATCATTGCCGACGATGATAAACTCTGTTGGGAATTGAGTTTCTGTTTGTGAAAGGAATGAACTCCGCTGGGGATGATTTTCCAGTTGCGACTTCACTGGGGATAATCTTTTAGACTCTACTGAGGACAATCCTCCAGACTCTATTGGGGATAATCTTCCAATGCTGGTGGTAGATAAACTCTGCTTGGGGAGAATATCATCGACTCATTCACGGTTATGAGCCTCAACTGGGGAGAATTAACACCACTATCTTTCTCCTACTCTGCGGGTAGTGAGTGTACCTTCAATCATTTTCTCCAACTAGGTCTATCCCTATACCTGGTGAATAAAGCAATTGTACGGTTTGGGCATTTCTTGTTTTGCCCCTGTTTCTGATATTACGAGTAATCGTCTTTTGTTTCGTGTGTAACTATTCATGAGCAACAATTAATGTCAAATTCATATATCAAAAATGAACATTGGATGTTCTTGCAAAACAAAACAGAAAAGGGAAAACAATTTGAAATTTCTTTGTGAAAATGAATCGTATTGATTTTGAAGTTTGGCCTGTAAATAGGCTTTTTTTTTTGTACAAGAGGCTGACGTGCTAGTAAGAGAACGCCGCCGAACAATAGAGTTTATACAATTTGTGAAAAACAAAGAAAAACAGCTATGTGATCAATCCCACTGGGTTCCAACTCTGCTATCGCCTTTATGTCCTCGAGCATCTCATCACTTCGCTACTTGGTTAAAGGTAGATCAGATTGTTTGGCGCCATTCGAGCCTGATAGTCGATACCGAAGTCTGGTTACAAGGTGATCCAATGAGACATAGTGTTACGCTTTAATCCCTAATTTTTTCCTGGACCGCCCTTTCGGGTTTTCAGTCCACCGGGATACCCTTTTTTGCATAAGCCTCCTTTTCAGGTTTTTGACTTGCCGGGTGTACAGATTTTTCATTTTCATCCCTTATTTTTGCCCGAACCCTTTTGGTTTGCTGGGAAGCCCTTATTTTTTCCTAGGCCAGTCAACCTAGCAGGTCTTTGATTATGTGTAGTATCTTTTCACTATGTCTGCATTGACGGGGTGAGGAAGGTCGTCACCATCCATGGTGGTTAGAATCATAGCTCCTCCCGAGAAAATGTTCTTAACCACAAATGGCCCTTCGTAAGTAGGGGTGCATTTTCCCCTGGGATCACCTTGTGGCAGTATTATGCGCTTGGTCACCAGATCCCCAACTTGATACTCTTGTCGTCTAACTTTCTTGTTAAATGCCTTGATCATCCGTTTTTGATACGTTTCACCATGACAAATAGCAGTAAGTGTCTTTTCATCGATTAAGTTCAGCTGATCAAGCCGGGTCTGAGTCCAGTCATCTTCACTCAAACCTGTATCCTTCATAATCCGAAGAGAGGGTATCTGAACTTCAATGGTCAAGATGGCTTCCATGCCATATACCAAGGAATAGGGTGTTGCCCCTGTTGATGTCCGCGGTGAGGTACGGTACCCATGAAGAGCAAATGGTAACATCTCGTGCGAATCTTTATATGTCACCGTCATCTTCTACATAATCTTCTTGATATTCTTATTAGCCGCTTCGACAGCCCCATTCATCTTCGGCCGGTAAGGAGAAGAGTTGTGATGTTGTATCTTGAACTTCTTGCAGAGCTCGATAATCATCGTATTGTTGAGATTTGTACCATTGTCCATAATGATCCTTTCTGGTACACCGTATCGACAGATCAGATTGTGTCGAATAAACCGTGCCACGACGTTCTTGGTCACTGTAGCAAATGAAGCTGCCTCAACCCACTTCGTAAAGTAATAAATAGCTACCAGGATGAAACGATGCCCGTTGGACGTAGTAGGCCTGATCTCGCCGATCATGTCGATGCCCCACATTGCAAAAGGCCAAGGAGCTGTCAAGACATTCAGAGGAATTGGAGGTATGTGCACCTTATCATCATACACTTGGCACTTATGATAGGTCCGAGAATGCTGATAACAGTCGGCTTCCATAGTAGACCAATAATATCCTGCTCGGAGGATCTTCTTTTCCATGGTGTGTCCACTGGAATGAGTCCCGAAAGTACCTTCATGTAACTCTACCATGATTCTTTCCGCCTCGTTCTTGTCCACACAATGCAGTAAGGTCGAATCATGGTTACGCTTGTAAAGGATACCATTACTGATGAAGAACTTCGCCGCGAACCTTCTCAGAAACTTCTTATCATTAACAGATGCACCCTCAGGATATTCTTGAGCCTCAAGATACCTTTTTACCTCATGAAACCAGGGTTTATCTGCTACCTCTTCAGTCTCAATGTCACAGCAATATGCGGGTTCTTCCAACCTCTCAATGGTAATCTGGGGAGCCTCATTGTCCCATCTGACCTTGAACATAGAAGACATAGTAGCTAACGCGTCCGCCAACTGATTCTCCTCTCTTGGGAAGTGTTCAAAGGTTATCTCCTCAAAGTGTGGAAGCAAAGTCAACACATACTCTTTGTAAGGAATAAGATTTGGGTGCTTCGTATCCCACTCGCCTTTGATCTGCCTCCCGAAGAAGTGATCACGAGAGCGGATCTGCCTGGAACACTGAATTCGATCTTACACTTTTCTTGATTTTTTCAGATTTTTCTCTCGTTGCTGCGCCTGTTTCTAACCTCTCTTTTAGGTCTGCTCGCCCTCTATATGTATCAAGGAAGGGATTAGGGTTGATAGGTTGTACTCAATCTTATTCCTTTATTGAATTTGATTGTGATTTGATACACCTTGAAAACTTTCCAAAATTGGCCTACTTCAATCTTTTTGTACACACCATGCCTTCATATGGGTTTGATTTGATGCTAGCTGTAATTGAAACCTGAAACAAGCACAAAATCTTTTGTTTTCAATATTTTGGATTTTATATGATTTGTTTTGATTTAAATTGAATTAATTCAAATGAAAATAAAAATAAATAATAAAAACATGATAAGGACAAGTGGAAAGGGCTAGAGCTCATGGACTATGTTTCCAACTCAAAACAAGTGAAAAAGATTGGGCCCGTTTGGCAAAATTTGAAGTTTTGGGCATAGTTGACCTTTGGTAATTTTGAAAAAAAGGTCAACTTCACCGATGCATAAATTCCTCAATTTTAACTCTTTTGAGGTGTTATTGGACTTTTTTGAAAGCTTGATGTGTCCTGTAATCAACCCTTTTTGTCTCATCTCAATTTGATATACCATTCTCATGTATGAAGCTTTGACAAAAAAAAGGTGTTTTTGTTGACTTTTCAAAATGACCTATAATGTCCAAATTCATAACTTCTTGTGAGTGTATATTTTGAACTTGGGAGTTGAAGATGGATTGTAGGGAATTGCATCCTATTAAAAATGAGCTTTGGATGGGTCATTTCTCATAAAGTATGAGAAAGTTATGCTTGGTCAAAGTTGAGTTGACTTTTCCTACAAAACCCTAATTTAGCAACTTTTGAGTCTTGATGAATTATGAGAAATCCCTGATGAATCATGATAAACCCTTGATCAAATGATGAAATATACTTCAAAATTAGGATGTTGACCAAAAATCTTGAAGTTTGACTGTATGTAGGCCACAGTTGACTTTTGCCCTAACATTGTCGATTTTCAGGCCTTTGAGCAATTGACTGAGCAAATTTCCTCTGTAGGGCTTGAAACTTGACATGGATAATCTTGAGAACATATTATGACATTGGTGAGCATTTGGAATCCCTTGGACTCAAGTATCTTTATGCAACATGAAACCCTAATTTGAGGTAGACTGCCTTAGGAAAGAGCTTGTCTGACCAACCCTTGGACTACCTTGAGCAACTTGGGGATCTTTCTTGAAATGTTTTGAGAAATATGGGAGGGAAAATTTTGGGGTACAACACATGGGCTCTTAGTTACTTTCTAGATCACTTCTTTTTGTTTGAAAATGTGCTTTGTGTGGTGTTTTTGAAAAGTATTTTGTAAAGATTCCATCATTTAGGCAAAACTTTGTAATGATTCTCGTTCGTAAGAATGTATACAAAGTGTTGATATTTTGAAAATGTTTTCAAGTTTGAAAGATGTTTTTTTGAAAGTATTGGTGTTTTTTTTTAAAATATCAAGGATGTCTTGGTTTTGAAATCTAGAAAGCAACTAGGAACAATATACCTACTCAAAAGTCTTTAACGTTTATTTCCTCTTTCCTTTAATATTGTCATCTTACCATTGATTTGGTAAGTAACCCTATCTTTGGATGTAAAGGGACGGGCAAGGGTCATCGTATAGTCATAGAAGGAAACCTATGGGACATCTTAGCAATGTCGTTTAGGGACTAGATCATTTATCGAAGGCAACATCGAGGGTCATCGAGGGACTACGATCTTTTATCAAAGGTCTTTGCTAAAACGCCCATGTTCGAGGGACATGACTATTTTCCGATAGGCAACGAGTGAGATTACCCTAAGGGTGCACGTGTGAATAGTGAGTTTGATTGCATGCATTTTAGTCTTTGATTTTTGGGTTATCTATTTGTTGTTTTTATCTTGCCATACACACCTTAATTACTAACAATATATGAAAGCAATAAAATTGGGGGAAAAGTAAAGTCCTACACTATTACATCATTAAGGGGATGGGGTGTGCAAATTTACAAATGGGGATTGCAAGAAATTAAAGTCCTAATTATCTATTACAACCATATTGGAATAATGTACAAGAATTGAAATGGACTTGTTTTGTTTTTGTTAAGAAATAAGTTTACTTAAGAAAAATATTTTGATCTTTTTGGTCTAAAAGAAATAAATTAAAACATGTGAATATGAAATGTTTTTGGTGTTTTTGGTTATTAAAAGCAAAAATAAGATAAATAAGAGAAAAAGGAGTCAGAATCAGCATATTGCTGAAAACAAGGAGGAACAGAAGTTCTGACTCTAATACGCTACGCTGCAAGAGAGAAAATGTTAGTGAGAAAGTGGAGGGTCAGAAGTTCTGGGCCTGGATACACCAAGTTCTGAGGTTGAGGGGTTCAGAAGCTATAGCGTAGCTGGGAACCTAGAAGTTTATATATCTCTGGCGAGTCAGAAGTTCTGATTGTTTGAGAGAGTGAAGTGATTATGCTGTTAGGTGAGGATATCTAGAAGTTCTGATTTAAGAGTATCATCTGACAGATAAATGGGTAAAAAATGTCAATAAATAAACCTAAAAAGATGCTTCTGGGGCTAGAACCCAGGATCCTTAGCACTAATGTCTTATGCGCACGCTTTCTACCACTGGGGTGGCTGTACATCCGGTATTAGAAGCAAAGGCATGAGCATATAACATAAAATAAGTTTTGATGATGAGCTTCATCTCTTTCTCCATGCTAATCAGAACATCTGCAACTTAGTCATTTCTCAACAGAACAGAAAACACAAACATAGCAATTATGGAAGGTTTCCCTCATGGTTTCAAAAGCATAAAAAATGTCAAGACTATAAATCAGAAACAAACATGTATCTGCTAGTTCTAGTTTCCTTAAGAAGTTCTAAACTGATGTTCCCTCTACTTAGGCAGACAAATACATGAAACTTCAGAATATGTACAGCATCATAATCAGGATGTCTATATTGTATTTGGAACATGCAAATCTAATAGTACCTGAGTAATATGATGAGAGTCAGCAGAAGCTTACCTTGCAGCTGGAAAATGTTCTATGAGCTGGAGCCTAGTTCTGACTACTTGTAATGTTCTGATCAGCTTCCTCACATGCTCAGCAGTCTGGAATAACCTTTATCTTGGGCTATGAATGGCTGGAAAATTCTGGAACAGTCAAGAAGTAAGGTTCTGACTTTTTGAGAACGTGTTACAGTATGAAAACAGGAATTTGGATGGTTTCTAAATGTATATCAAAAGCTGTATGGATGGTTTGGTCAAGAAACACTTGAGGGAAAATGGAGTTTGAATGCAAGAATCAAAAACTAGCAGGTTTTGTATTTGTGTTTGCAGTTTTGGATTTCTGGAAATTTTAGCAAGGATTCAAGGGTTTTTCTTTTAATTTTTTCGACCCACCCCCTTATAGTTGCCAATGAAGTTCAATTTATAGGAAATGATTTTTTAGCTTGGAGAGATCAATGGTACAGTCATCATATGCTAGGGTGTTGCCTTGTTCTTGAAGTAAGTTAAACAAGTATGGTGGTTAGCAGCTTTAGTCGCGCTTAAGCTGGATTTGTAAGCAGGAATTAAGGAAAAGTACCCTTAGAAGAAAAAGCAAAGCATGGACCCAGCATAAACTTGTAAAAAAGTTTTGCTTTTCAAGGACAGCAATGTACTTCTATGCCACACGTGAGGAAATCCTTTGGATAAAAACTCAAAAGTGGTTGTGAGCATTAAATGATGATGAGATTTATCAAAACAGAAATCCTGCAATATGATATTATGCATCATAGCTTAATTCTGGGTCAAAAGTTCAGCGTCAGCGTATCTTAGAATAAACATCCAACTTCTGATCTTTGAATCTCTTTGCTCCAGCATGTTCTGAAGGAGTTCTCAGACTTTCTAGAAAGCTTGTAACACGCTTTGTAAGCCCTCTTTGAATTATTTTTGCAAAACTATGGCTGAACCTTCATGAAAACTAGCCCAGAAGTTCTAACCAAACTCTGTCTTGAAAATGTCCAGAATTTGCTGAGTGCTTCAGTTTCATGGACGTGTCTTTGAAAATTTAAAACTTGAAATTCTAGCATTTCTAGGAGAAGATTTGTTCTGCAATATTTTAGGTCTTATTGAGATCTAAAACTCTTGTGTTCGAAGTTCTTCCAGAATCAGCTTGCATCATGGTGAAAATCTAGCCAGAAGTTCTGAGCTTGTCATACTTCTTAAACACTTAGGAAGATTCTAAGTATTTAGAATTTTGACTTTTTTCAACATGAATCTTGACTTATGATTTCCTTGGTGAGACAAATTTCATGCCTTAATGAAATATGATTCTTGAAACTTGATTTTGATCTAAAAGTCAAAGTTTGACTTTTCAGTGTGCGAATGACCATTTTTCCCTTGTGAATGACTTTCTTGGAAAATTTAAAATTCAAGGCTTGAAATTGAATGGAAGCAAACCTGAGGGTCCATGATAATCCTTTGAGAAATGAGAGGGAAAATTTTGGAGTACAACAACAGTATATGAGAAACTTGAGGAAGCAAAGCATATAAATACAAGGTGAGTTACTTTGATTGTAATGAAAATCTTGCTTGTAACGATAAATCAGTCAATGAAAGTGTTATTGGAAAGAGATAAAATCTTCTTTAGAAACAGTGTACCACTCTATGAGAGAGACACACACCCCTATTCAAACTTCCCTCTTTTCAAAACTTTGACTACCAAAAGTGTTACAATATTTGAAATGACATTCTTCATGCCCTTGAACATGCTTCTTATGATACTGCACACAACACAAGGAGGAATATAGTTGGCAACCCCGACCAAACAGTTACTACCAAAAATTCTCCCACAGTGCAAGTCCAAAAATACCCCTTTTATACTCAAAATAACTTGCACCTCAGGTTATGATAAAATCCTTCCCAAAGCTCCTTAGCCAGACCAAGCATGGGAATGCCAATAATCTCTAGCAAGATCTATGACATAATGATGATAGATTCAATGATTTTGTTCTACAAGCAGAATAAAATCTTTGTCCCTTAGTTGCAGTAGAATGTTACACTACAATGTCATGACCTATGGTTAGACATTACACTCTCTTAGTGACTAACCCAATACAGAAACATCTTCCTTCAGCAATGTACATAATCTTCAAGACATACCAGCACTCAAATAATTCTAATCTCACAGATCAGAATATCCTCCAGTGATACAATCTTCTCCAGACTTGGCCAAGTTTTTACTCCAATAAGCCCCATCATTATTTATTTCATCTCTAAAACAACTAATGACTATAGACTGAAATATCCTCCAAATAAGGAGCTCCCTTTTTAAACAACTTTTTTTCTAGAGAACTGTGATACGGTGGGAGAATTGACTTGAGGGTTTTACGTTTGATTGCAAATGTTGCGATTAGCAAGAGTCACCACCGACTTTTCTTTTATCCAAAAGGAAAGGTGAAAAAGCACAGGAAAGACCTTTGAGATTGTTTCTTGAGTTCGGGGGGTAGATTTTGAAAAGGGAAGGTATTAGCACCCTTTTCATCCATGGTTATCCATGGGCTCTTAGTTACTTGCTAGATCACTTGCTTTTGTTTGAAATTGTGCTTTCTGTGATTTTTTGAAAGTATTTTGTAAAGAGGCCATTGTTTAGGCAATCTTTGCAATGATTCTTGTTTGTAAGAATGTATACAAAGATGTTTGATCTTTTGAAAATATTTTCAATTTTTCCAAATGTTTGAAAGTGTATGTGATTGTTTTGAAAATAGCAAGGATGTTTGTTTTGAAATGGAGCAAGTAATTAGGAGCAATCTACCTATTCAAATATCTTTCGTGTTCATTTTCTTTTCCTTTGACATTCTTGTCTTACCATTGATTTGGTAAGCAACCCTATCTTTGGATGTAAGCGGGACGGGCATGGGTCATCGTATAACCATGATTAGCAATATTGCAAGGTATCTTAGCATTTTTCTTTAGGGGCTAAGATCATTTGTAAGGCAACTTAGATAGCGTCATCGAGGGACTATGATCTTGTATTCGTTTGTTTTTGCTAAGATACCTCACATGCGTAATATGGCCATTTTTGTAAGGCAACCAAGTGGAGTAACCCTAGGGGTGCTTGTGTGCAAATGTATTGTTTTCATGCTTTGATTTGTCTTAATTAGGGTTTTCTATTTGTTGATTTTAGTCTTTCCATACAAACCCTAATTTACTAACATGTATATATAAGAGCGATAAATTGCGGAATTTTAAAGTTACTACGCTATTACAGCATTTGGGAGGGGGGTGTACAAATTACAAATGGGGATTGCAAGAATGTAAGCCTAATTAATCTATTACAACCATATTGAATTGATATCAATGTACAAGGAAATGAATAAATATAAAGTACAAATGCAAATGGAAAGAAACATGATTTTTGTTTGGATTTTTTATGAAAGGGGTTTTAACCTAAACCTAATTAGAGAAAAATAATTAATCAAAATTAAATTAACTTAAACTAATTAAGAAAAGAAAATAATTAAGAGAAGATTTTTAGGTTTTCTTTAAGAAAGGGTTTTAAATTAAAAATAATATAAAACTAATTAAAATAAACCTAAGTTCTAAATTAATTTTAATTTACAAGAGGATAATATAGTAATTAAACCTAACTATCTAAATATTATTTAATTAAGAAAAGAAATTAATTGTTAAAAAAATGTTTTTATCTTTTGTTTTTATGAAGAAAATAAAATGAATATATTATTTCCTAAATAATAAATAAATTATTTTTGGGATTTTTTTAATTAATAATAATAACAATGAAATAAATAATAATAATAATAAAAATAAAATATGAAATGAAATGAAAATAAAAGAAAAAAAATGAAATAATAAAAACAAAGAGCTAGGGGGTGCTGAAGCAAGGCCTGGAGTTAGTTAGTAAAAATAAATAAAAACAAGCCAGGCCCAAAGGGTCCATTGCCTGCAAAAACAAAACAAACAGAAAAGTGAAAAAATATGGAAAATAAAAAGGATACCACTGGGGCTCGAACCCAGATCTCATAGGTTAACAGGCGCGCGCTTTACCATTGGGGTGGCTATACATCCGTTCATATAAACAAAACAATAAATATGTAAGCAAAATCAAGTCCTGATGACTTCATCTTCAACCTCCAGCTGGTGTACCTGTAACTTCTTCATTTCTCAACAAAAATGGAAGATGACAAAATGAAAGTTGTTGCATTCTTCCTCACGAATCTAACCATGTAAATAACTAAAGTTAAAAGTCAAAGATAAATGAGAGTTTCTCTGGCGCTAATTTGAACCCTAAAAATTTCAGAAACTTCAACTCTAAAATTCTCTAAGCTCAGGCCATGTAAATGAAAACTATGGATATGTACAGCTTCGTGGAAATGAGGTCTACATTTTATCATCACAAATGCAAGCCTAACAATGCCTAAGTAATGATATAGAAGTTCAAGAAAAATACCTCAAAATTGGAAATTATGAAATGCAAATGAGCTTGATTTAAAGTGCTGCAAGGACCAGGTTAGCTTCCTTGAGGTCCCAGGAAGCTAATGCAATTATTAGCTTGAGCTGAAAGTGGCTGAGGAGCTCTGGAGAAGTCAAGTTGCAGACCCCTGTTTTTGAAAATGGAACTTGATGATGGAGGTGTTATAGTTGAGCAAATGAGCTTTGGATGGTTTGTATTTGATGTTTAGAAGCTTTTGGAAGTGAAAGGCCAAAGAACGCACGAGGGGATTTGAAGTTTTGTATGTAAAGTCAGAACTTGCACAACAGTGATGTTTTGAGACAATTTCTGGCTAGAGGGAGTCTAGGTGAGTTTAAGGGTCTTCAAACTCGTCTCCTAGCTCACAAATAGTGACTCTATTTATAAGCAACAAGTTTGGGATGCTCTAGTTGATCAGAATTTAAATTTGCATCCTTAAGCTAAACATGTGATTTTTTGAAAAAACAAGTTTCAACGTCTTGTGTACTTTCTAAGATAGAGTGGTTATGCTTTAAACACACTTGCTTCTAACTTTATTGATGGAGTGTGATCAGAGGGAACAAGTTAGAGGCTCAAGAATGGACTTTATGTATAAAGCTTGTTTTTCAAGAATGGTATTGTTAACTTTCTTCCCAAAATGGCAATGTGAATTGGATAAAGCTTAAATAATTTGGATTATAGCTCAAACGTTTGTGTAATTCATTAATTATGGAGTGACAAACAAGTTTGAGGCCTTCAAAGCAAAGATTATGCAGCCTAACATTCAAATTGCATTTGTGTTCATCATGAAAATGACCTATAATTCAAGTGACAAAACACCAACTTCATCTCTTCGATTCTCCCTACTCAAGTAAGATCTTCAAGGAGTTATTGGACATTTTGGAAATCTTGAAATGTTCTATATAACCCATCTTTGAATTTCTTTTGAATATTACCCTTGGAACTATGTGAAAATTTACCATGAAGTTAGGTCAAAAATCTGCCTAACTAGGGCAAAATTTCACTAAGTCTTTTTTTAGTTCATGAGCATGTATTCATAAAATTATAACTTGAGATCCAAGAACTTTTGGAAGAAGTTGTGTGAAGAAAAGTTTTATATTTCATGGAGATATACAACTTTCATGTTGGAAGTTTCCTTTGAATCATCTTGCATTATAATGAAAAAATTGCTCAAAGTTATGAAAAAATAAGAAATTTTTTACACTTAGAAAATTTTCTAAGTTTAGAAATTTTGAATTTTCAAAATAAAATCTTGATTTCTTGATGAATAAGTTTCCTATTTTGACATTTTTTGATGAATTGTGATCTTTGGTGCTTAAATTTGACCAAAAAGTCAAAGTTTGACTTTTCAGTATACAACTGACTTTTGATCAGTTGACTGCAAAATTCATCTATCAATCCAATGGACTTGCAATGTTTTGAATTATTTCATTAGGTTAAAATGATGAAATTGGACTCTTGAGATCATTCCTTAAACCAATTGACCATTTCCTAGGTCAAAAAAATCAGAAATTGCCCTTTCCCAATCAAAACCCTAATTTTGACCATTTTGCCCTTTTGGAGATTTGATCAAATTTCTTGAGGAATTGTGGTCCAAACTTGATAAAATGATACATGTGGGTTTAAAATGTTGATGTGGATCAAAAATTATGAAGTTTTACTGTAAATTGGCCATGGTTGACTTTTTCCCCAATACAATTGATTTTTAGGTCAACTGCTTAATTGACTGAGCAAAAATGTGATCCAAGGCTTGAAACTTGACATGAGTAATCTTGGGGGTCCATAATGGTCCATGAAAGTCATATTAAGCATTGATAGTTCAAAAATACTTGTGTAAACTCAAACCCTAATTTTGGTCATCAGTGCCTAAGGAGGTGTCTTGAGCTGATCAAACCCTAATGCAGTCTTGAGCCCAAGGAGATCTTGTGAGAAAATTCTTGATAAGTGAGAGGGAAAATTTTGGGGTACAATACCTGCCCCTGTTCAATCTTCTTAAGCCTGAAGAGTTAGATTGGCATGTTTTTCCAGTCGTGACTCGAAGGTGGAAGATGATTGGACACTAGAGTGCCCAGAAATTTGCACTCGGTGATGTGATGGTTGAGGGAATGGGCTTAAGTATGCCATTTGGAGAGGTGATAGAAAGTTTTTGGAGATGGGTTTGTAGATGCCATCCAAGAGTGATTGTTTGTGTTGTAATTTGTAAGCTGAAAGAATGAGTATCAGAATGGCGTCTGTGTCTGGAGTGTATCTGAATTGTATATGGGAGCTGATTTTGAATGATTATCATAATGGAATCCGTGTCTGGAGCATATCTGAACTGTATCTGAAAGCTAGTTTTGAATGAGTTCCAGAATGGCATCCGTGTCTGGAGCGTATATGAACTGTTTATGAGAGTTGAATTTGAGTGAGTATCAGAATGGCATCTGTATCTGGAGCGTATCTGAATTGTATCAAAAGGTTGAGTCTGAATGAGCATCAGGATGGCATCCGTGTTTGGAGTATATCTGATCTGTATCTGAGAGTTGAGATTTTGAACGAGTATCAGAATGGCATCCGTGTCTGGAGCGTATCTGAATTGTATCTGAGAAGTTGAATCTGAATGAGTATCAGAATGGCATCCGTGTCTGGAGTGTATCTGAACTGTATCTGAAGACTTTGAACATTGTTAATGGTAGTTGTTTGATTAATCTTATCCTAAAAAAGATAAAATGTTAGCTAATATGCAATGTTATGTTGTATGAAATACAAAGTATAATGCATTCGTGTTATCATTGTTTATGATATATGGATGCGATGTATGCGCATGTGAGCTAATTCTGCTACACTGTTGTTGGATTGGGGAAACTAAATCCCTGTCCACTGCTAAGGATATGGAGTGTAAGTCTTCATGTTGTGAAGTTGAATTATTGATGAATTTCCGTTTAGAGAAACAAACTCAGTTGTAAGGGAAATGTCGTGTACCGCTTGTAAAATCCTGTTGTGAAATCCTGAGAAATTGAATGACTTCTACTGGGGATTGATAATTGGAAGCTTGTTCTGCTGGGAATTAAACTGCAAATTGTGGGGAATTTATGGAAATAGCTTAGAGAGATTTCCCTATCTCTTAAAGCCATCAGCAATTGTATTTTATTTTGTTTATTTGTAAACAATAATTATGTTCAAATGCATATGTTCAACAATGAATCATTGGACGTTTTTGTAAACAAAACACAAGAGTAAAGAAAAACAGATAGTTTTGCACTTTCAAAGGAATATATTTGTATTGACTTTGAGTAAGTATTTTTGTACAGTGAGACAAACATTCTAATAAGAGAATGTCGTCGTAAAAAAATGAAAATTTTAATACAAAGAAAAGACAGCTATGTGTAATAATCCCATGGGGTTCCTATTCTTCTATAGCCTTTGTATCTCTGAGCATCTTTTCTATTTGTTGCCTTGTCATAAGATGATTGAATTGTCCAGAAATGTCAAGTTTGCAAGTTGTCCGTAAGGTGATCCAACAGGACATAGTCATACGCTTTAATTCCCTAACTTTTGCCTGGACCTCCCTTTTGGGTTTTCAGTCCACCGGGATACCCTTTTTTGCCTAAGTCGCCCTTTCGGGTTTTCAACTTGCCGGGTGTACAGATTTTTTTGTTTTTGTCCCTAACTTTTGCCCGAACCTTTTTCTTTGTTTGCTAGGATGCCCTTGTTTTGCCTAGGTGTGTCAACCTAGCAGGTCTCTTATGCGTAGTATCTTTTGAGTATGTCCGCGTTCGCAGGATGCGGCAGGTTGTCGCCATTCATGGTGGTCAATATCATTGCCCCACCAGAGAAAATTTTTTTGATTACAAATGCTCCTTCGTATGTAGGAGTCCATTTGCCCCTGGGATCACCCAGTGGCAGTATGATGCATTTGATCACCAGATCCCCAACTTGATATACTTGGCGTCTGACCTTCTTGTTGAAAGTCTTGATCATCCGTTTTTGATACATTTGACCATGGAAAACAGCAGTAAGTCTCTTCTGATCAGTCAAGTTCAGTTGATCAAGTCGAGTCTAGATCCAATCGTCTTTGTTTAGCCCTGAATCCTTCATAATCCTCAGAGAGGGGGTCTGGACCTTGATAGGCAAGACAGCCTCCATGACGTAAACCAGAGAATATGGTGTTGTCCTGGTTGATGTGTGAGATGTGGTACGATACCCGTGGAGAGAGAATGGTAACATCTCATTCCATTCTTTGTATGTGACTGTCATTTTCTGTATGATCTTTTTAATGTTCTTATTTGCAGCTTCGACAGCACCATTCATCATTGGCCGGTAAGGGGAAGAATTGTGATGTTGGATCTTGAATTGCTCGCACATGGCGGTGATCATAGTGTTGTTAAGATTTGTACCATTTTCAGTGATGATACTTTCCGGGATACCGTACCGACAAATGAGATTTTGCTTGATGAAACGGGCAACAACATTCTTGGTAACGGAAGCGAAGGAAGCTGCCTCCACCCACTTTGTAAAATAATCAATGGCCACTAAGATGAAGCGGTGTCCATTAGAGGTTGCCGGCTTGATTTCCCTAATCATATCTATTCCCCACATAGAAAAGGGCCAAGGAGTTGTCAAGACATTCAGAGGAGCCGGAGGTACGTGCACCTTGTCAGCATAAATCTAACACTTATGGCAAGTTCGAGAGTGTTGATAGCAATCTGCTTCCATGGTAGACCAGTAATAGCTTGCTCGTAGGATTTTCTTTGTCATCGTATGCCCACTGGAATGGGTGCCAAAAGTGCCTTCATGTAACTCAGTCATGATACTTTCTGCTTCAACCTTGTCTACGCATCGAAGTAACACAGAGTCATGGTTGCGTTTGTAAAGAATGTCGTTACTAAGGAAAAATTTAGCAGATAATCTCCTTAAGAACTTCTTATCATTGATTGAAGCTCCTTCTGGATATTCTTGAGCCTCGAGATACTTCTTGACTTCGTGAAACCAAGGCTAGTCCACTACTTCTTCAGTATTAATCTCATGACAGTGCGCTGGTTCCTCCATTCGTTCTATGGTGATCTTGGGAGCCTCGTTATCCCAATTAAGTTTAAACATAGATGACATTGTGGCTAGAGCGTCTGCTAGCTGATTTTCTTCTCGCGGGAAATGCTCGAAGGTAATCTTCTCAAAATGTGGTAGCAACGTCAAAACATGTTCTTTGTAAGGGATAAGGTTTGGGTGTATGGTGTCCCATTCCCCTTTGATTTGGCTGATAACCAAAGCTGAGTCTCTGAATACATTCAAAGATTTGATCCCCAAGTCTATGGCAACTCTGAGACCAAAGATGCATGCTTCATATTCCGCCATGTTGTTTGTACAATTGAAGTAGAGTCTTGCGGTAAAGGGAGTATGACACCCTTCCGGAGATATGAGTACAGCACCGATACCATTTCCAAGTGCATTGGATGCCCCATCAAAGAACAGGGTCTATCGGGATCTGTGTTCAGGTCCGTCATATGGCCTGAATTCTTTACAGTTGTCTAATGTCATGATGTTTTCATCCGGAAATTCAAACTTCATGGATTGGTAGTCTTCTACAGCTTGGTGAGAAAGGTGATCAGCTAATACACTGCCCTTTATTGCCTTCTGTGTAGTATATTGTATGTCATATTCCGTCAGGATCATCTGCCATCTTGCTATTCTCCCGGAGAGACCAGGTTTCTCAAAGATGTATTTTATCGGATCCATTTTAGATATCAACAAAGTAGTATTAGTCAGCATATACTGTCTTAGCCGGAGAGAAGCCCATGCCAGAGCACCGCAAGTTTTATCAAGCAGTGAATATTTGGTTTCGCAGTCGGTAAAATTTTTGCTCAGGTAGTAAATAGCATGCTCTTTTCGGCCAAACTCGTTATGCTGCCCCAATACACACCCCATTGAGTTTTCTAAAACAGTCAGATACATGATCAATGGTCTTCCCTCGACTGGTGGCATCAACACAGGAGGCTCTTGTAAGTATTCTTTGATTTTGTCAAAAGGAACTTGGCACTCGTCATTCCATTTGACTACTTGATCTTTCTTCAGCAATTTGAAGATTGGTTCACAAGTAGCTGTTAGGTGAGAAATGAATCTGGCAATGTAGTTCAAACATCCTAAGAACCCTTTGACTTGCTTCTCAGTACGAGGAGCAGGCATCTCTTGTGTCGCTTTAACTTTGGCAGGATCGACCTCGATACCTTTGTTGCTAACGACAAAGCCTAGGAGTTTACCAGACTGTACCACAAATGTGCATTTGTTTGGATTCAACCTCGGATTGTACTTCTTCAGTCTCTTAAACCGTTTTTGTAAGTGATCAAGATGCTCTTCTTCTGTTTGAGATCTGGCTATCATGTCGTCCACGTAGACCTCTATTTCATGATGTATCATGTCATGAAATAAAGATACCATGGCACGTTGATAGGTTGCCCCAACATTCTTTAGTCCGAATGGCATCACCTTATAGAAGAAAGTGCCCCACTGTGTGACAAACGTTGTTTTCTCCATGTCCTCAGGCGCCATTTTGATTTGGTTGAACCTGAGAATCCATCCATGAAGGAAAACACTTTGTGTTGTGCCGTATTGTCAACTAGAATATCAATGTGGGGGAGTGGAAAATCATCCTTAGTGCTTGCCCTATTCAAATCTCTGTAGTCCATACACATTCGCACTTTGCCGTCCTTTTTGGGCACGGGAACAACATTGGCAACCCATTGGGGATAAGAGGTGACAGCCAAGAATCCAGCATTGAATTTCTTCATGACTTTTGCTTTAATCTTTTTTGACATATTAGGCCTCATGCGGCGAACCTTTTGCTTTACTGGCGGACAATCCTCTCTTGTAGGCAGATGATATACCACAATATATGCATCAAGTCCTGGCATGTCTTCATACGACCAGGAAAAGACTTCAACATAATCATGTAACAACTGAATTAGACGCTCCTTGAGACTGGGTTCCATACTGGCGCCCACCTTGACCTATTTTTTGTCTTCTTCGGTACCTAGGTTGATTGTATCCACAGGTTCCTCGTGAGGCTGAATGGTTCTCTCATCTTGTTGTAGTAGTCTGGCAAGTTCCCTGGTACTTCACAATCTTACTCACCTTCGTCTTTGGCTTAGTAGATTAGATTCCCAGAGTCACAAAAGGCCATAGCAGTATCATTACCCATGGGATCCTGAATGGATGTATACCTGCATTGTGAGTGTGAGTGTGTGTAAGGGTATAGCTATCCTTGAAAGAAATAAAAAATGTAAAAAGAAAAACAATGAGCATAATAGTTTGTATGTGAAAACATCCATGATTCATTGATGTCATATGAAAATGAGATAATAACCCTTACAAATGGACCATTGTGCCTCGGGCAAGACACAAGGTTTTAAGAGTGAGAATTGTTTTAATATTACAGATCTAACAATATGTAAAGAAAAAATATTGTGGGATAAAAGTGATCAGGAAAAAATCTCTAGCCTCCCAGTTGATGAGCCCTCCACTGACGATTGGGAATATCCAATCCTCTAAGTCACAACTATCTTCATCATCTTCCACGATGTTGACCTCGCGGTTGCTGATTTTCAGGGGTGGTCCTCCGGCATGAGCGCGACACACAGCCTTCTGGGAACCTGAAGTGAAACCTAGGCCAAATTTGTCAAACTTATATGGGATATATGGGAGTTGTCCCCAGATAGTGCACCCACCTTCTTCTACCACTGCGTTGGCATCCTTCAGAGATGACATCCGGAGTGGAAGCCTTATGATCTTGGGAACAGCCTTGGTTACTGTCACATCTTGTGGGACCTCTTCAAAGTGTTGAAATTGAGTTTCAATAAATTCACCATCTAATTCCGCATATCTGAAGGAATTGAGATAGCTGATCATATACTCTTCTTCTCCATTAACGGTGATAATCTTCCCTTGAATCGGATATTTCAGCATTTGGTGCAACGTAGAAGTGACAGCGCCAGCATTGTGAATCCATGGTAGGCCTAGCAAGCAGGAATACGAGGGACGGATATCCATTACATAAAAAGTTGAATCAAATGTTTGGGTTCCAACCTATATGGGGATTTCCACTTCCCCATGTACCATCCTTTTCGAGCCGTCAAAAGCCCTTACTACTATGTTACTTGGCTTCAATGTCAATCCCTCACAGTCAAGCCTATCAAGAGCTTTTTTAGGCAATACATTCAGAGATGAGCCAGTGTCCACCAAAACATGAGCCAGGGTTGTGCCCCTATATTCAACTGATACATGCAATGCCTCGTTATGTTTCCTTCCTCTTGTCGTTAAATCAGCATCTTTAAAACCTAGACCATTATCTGCATTCAAATTGGCTACGCAGTCTTGAAACTGATCGGCAGACGTCTCTTGGGGTACATGGGCAGTTTTAAGGAATTTTACCAAGGCTTTTGCATGCGCCTCGGAACATAGTAGTAATGCCAGCATGAAAATTTTAGAGGGAGTTTGCCCCAGTTGTTCAACTATATCGTAGTCGCTTCTTTTTATGATCTTCAGAATTTCCTCCATCTCTTTCTGGGAGGTCTCAGGGATAGCCAATGACTGAGCCTTCATCCGGACAGGCTCAATCAGAATACTTTTACCTCGAGTCTCGGTTAACTCGGCAGCAGGAGTATCAGTAGGAATGATAACAGGGTTGTAACAGCTTTGTTAGTTGGAGTATTAGTGGGGATGATTGTAGGACTGAGAACAGCTTTTGGAGGAGTAACAACAGGAATGATTACGGGTCCAGAAACTGCTTTTGGGGGAGCAATTTCTGGAGAGAGTGTCCTTCCGCTTCGGGTAATCTTGCTAGTTCCTGCAATATTACTGATGTCTGAGTTGACTTTCTCGGAACTCGAATCTTCAGCGGCTAGCCAATCCTGCTTGATACCGTGGTAGTAGACATCTCCTCCATAATTCCATGGTATGGTTTTGTCTGACGAATATGGGGCTGGTCTAGGCATTGTGATTATTAAAGGAGTTGCTTTTGGAACTGATGTAATTCTACCGGGTCTTTTGGTGGAGACCCTGGAAGAATTGGCAGAAATGTTATGATAGAAACATATTCAAAAGGAACAGGTGGATCAGAAGTCTTTTCAAACAAAATTTCTTTGTTATCTATTAGGCATTGAACACCTGCTTTCAACAAAGGACAACTGGTTGGTGAGGACAAACAGAAATAACAAACTTCATCACAGCCCGGGAACACACTGGCATTCAACAAGTTCACTTTAATAGTCAGGAGTGGGGTCATAAGTTCATCAACTGAAGTAACAAACATTTCTTCTTCAATGGCATTGGTATTATGGCCATGTATGGGCATAGGGGCATAAATGACATTTGGCTTTTAGGGTGCATCGAATTCAATCTCTTTGGCTTCAATGAGGTCTTGTATTTTGTTATTTAGATCCCAACAGTTATTAGTGTCATGGCTGAGACTTTCAGAGTGGTGTGCACAATGGGCATTAGGATGATAGTGAGGAGATGTTGTGTTAGGTTTCTTTGGAGCTTCTCTTAAGGTCACCAAATTGGATCTTAGTAGATGCGGTAATACCTGAGATAGGGTCATGTTAATTCTGGTGAACTGTCTGACCGGTCTTTCCATCCTTGGTTGGTTGTTTCTTTGCTGATCAGCTGCAGGATTAGGAATCATAACAACCTCCATCATTAGATGGCGTTTGGCCCTATCTTGATTTCTTTGCAGATATACAGCAACCACCTCTTTCTTTCTGATGAAAGGCTTCCTTACAGCTGCAGAAGAAGATGTATCTTTCTGAATCTTTCCACTCTTTATATCGGCTTCTACCCTTTCTCCGGTCAATATCAGTTCAGTAAAACCCGCCGATGAACTTCCAATTAGGTGATTGAAGAAGGGACCAGACAAGGTTACTAAAAACATGTCCACTAATTCTCTTTCAGATAGAGGAGGTTGAACTCTTCCAGCCAAGTCTCTCCAATTTTGGCCATAGTCCTTGAAACCTTCATTGGAAATAATGGCCATACTCTGGAGTTGAGTACAGGTAGGCGCAAGGTCAGCATTATATTGGTATTGTTTGTAGAAGGCTGCAGCAAGATCTTCCCAATTGTGAATGTTGGCTCTTTCTAACTGGTAAAACTAATCAAGTTGAGTTCCAGACAGGCTATCTTGGAAGAAGTGTACCCATAAGTCTTTGTCAGCGGTATGGGGCTGGATTTTCCTCACATAGGGTCGGAGATGAATTTTAGGGCATGAGACTCCGTCATACTTGGTGAACACAGGTGCTTTGAATTTGGGAGGAATGACAATCCCCTACACTAACCCCAATTCCTCAAAGTCCAAGCCAGGAACTTTTTGGATTTCCATCGCACTCAACCGCCCTTCGAGATGTTTATACTTGTTATCAGTTGGAGGGTATTGCTCATCAGAATAGTCTTCTTCTTCCTCTTCCTCTTCTAATTTTAATGGGACAAATGTTTCCTTACCTTTCCCATCTTGATTGTCTCTCTCACCGGATGTCGTTGCAAAGTCTAAGGTCCTTCTTGTCTGCCCATGAAATCTTCTTCCCATGTTTAGGACTCTGGTTACCTTCTTTGTCTTCTTTTTCTTCTCCTCGGCCAGCAAAGTCTTCAACTCTTCTTGTCCTTTGGCTAGGGTCAAGAGCAACTGTTGAAACTGTGTATTCTGGGCTTGGAGGTCCTTCACTGTTCGCTCGAGATCCATATCACTGAAATAAACACTAGAGAGATGAGGAGACTTGTTGCAAAAGACATGCTTATGTTATGATGAATGGTTTATGCATATGTAATGATTTCAAGGATTTCAAAGATTCAAATTTGTTTTAGACAAAAAGGAAACACACGTTATATTAATAAGTTAAAGCTTGAGTACATCAATGCCTCTTTGGATTATAAGGAAATACAAAAGCTCTAACATAAAAAGGTAGTGCACATCCTCTTTGGCATGATGTAGGCATTGAAAGTCTTCTCCTCATGAAGTAGCCTAGCGAGTTCCAAAACCTTCTTCTCGCTTGCGTAGAATTGGGATTCGAATGTATCTCGCTCTCTCTTGAGTTGTATCCAATCCCTTTGTAGGTCTTTAAGAGAGGTAGGCATGTCAGGATGTAGGATAGTGTATGGAACTTCTCCTTCCGTGACAGGCTCAATGATTACCGGGAGAATGGAGGGGTAAGGCATCATAAGACTCTGAGCACGAGTTTGTACCCATTTGAGGTAAGGCT
Organism: Vicia faba; assembly: GCA_948472305.1. Taxonomy (NCBI): domain Eukaryota; kingdom Viridiplantae; phylum Streptophyta; class Magnoliopsida; order Fabales; family Fabaceae; genus Vicia; species Vicia faba. The sequence goes on from OX451737.1 coordinate 1,043,078,606, forward strand.
CAAGAGGGATAAAATTTGTATGCCCCAAAGTATTTCTATCCACCTTGTTTAACATCCTCCAAGATCGGATAAATCTATGGCGAAGACCTTGATCGTCGTTGTCGTAGTCAAATACCAAACCTTGAATCAGCATCTCGTGGGGCCATCCCTTCAGGCGTAACCAAATTGTCTTAAGGCTAAGCAGAGGTTATAGGTGATACCTCCCTTAATGAAAAGTAAATGGACATTAGGGAATTCTCCACAACGGTCGACAATGATAACATTCTCTTTGGATCGGCAACACCAATGAATGTCTGAATGTTTGAGCGTCATCAACCTTTGTGACCACCTTGAACCTTGCTCATTTTTTAACACAGATTGGGGAAGATGAGAAATAAACCATATTTCCAAGATAGGAGTGCAACACATAAGGACACTTATTTTCCTCATTGTGCGAGTGTGAAAAGAGTGTAGGGTATCTCCTAGCAATGTAGGCACCGGGTTGCAGGATATGAAGATTTTGACGGCGTTCACATCTATGAGTTGGTCAAGATTTGGAAACAAAACCATCCCATAAATGAGGAGAGCCACAATTTCCTCAAAGTCTTGCAAATCCAAGGAGTTCCAACAGTTTTGGGCTTTCTCGAACAGGAAATTTACTAGGAAACCCTTGACACCACTCCTTGTTTCCCAATGAGTTGTGACATCAGATGAGTGCAAGTGTAGAGTTGAGAAATCTCTTCTGGCTTTGGGTCTCTTTCCGTAACTTTGAAAGGTAGTTGGTTGAGAATGGGAATCCTCAAGAGTTGGGATAATTCTTTCAAAGTAGGAACAAGTTGATAGTCGGGAAATGTGAAGCAATGGTTCAAAGGATCAAAGAACTGAAAGAGCACCTTCATCATGTCCTCATCTGTGTTGGAGGTGACCAAGTTGAGTAGGAGACCATGTCTCTTGGTGAATTGAGAGTTTTCAGGAATCCTTGAAGCTAGCTCCTTAAGTTGTGGAGGGATCCTTACAAGGTTGACTTGAATAGTTTTCCTGCGAAGTGAATCCATATCCTACAAAACAAGAACAAAGATGAATCCCAAAATCCTTGAAATGGTTAGTGGATGTATATGATGTTCATGATATTCATGATGTTATGTACAAGTATGCATATACAAACAAAACAAACAAATCCTTAGGTTTAGGCTTGCAAAGAGTTTTATAGGTAACTACCCTCTTGAAGTTTAGTTGGCTTAAACCTGTCCTAGTATCAGATTCTAAGGAGCTCAATATCACTGGTTTGTTTCCTTGGTCATTTTTTCAGCACAAGCCTCTTTAATGGCGATTGAAATATCCCAAGAAACCAAGCCTCAATAAGTGTAGTATCGAGTATCTACCAACTTCAGACTGCACCAAAGCCGGTCATCTCACTACATCCTAAAGGCCAAGTTGTTCAAGTAAAGGTTCTAAAAGTTCATTAGTGCTTTATGACATCACTCAACGGCCCCGTATTCTCTTTGATTAACTCAAAGGCTACCGCTACCACCAAATATGTCGCACTAACGTAGCTATTGCTTAGACCATGTCAGAATACCCTGCACAGTTTCCACAACATATTGCTACTTACCTATAATGTATCCCAAATCCGGGTAGAGGATTCAAACCCAAATAAAGAACCATAATGTAAAGCATACAAGTCAAACAATGTAAGCAAGTAAATGTGATCTATCCCTAAGGTAACCCCACTTTTAGAATTGTCCCCAGCAGAGTCGCCAGTTTTGTGATACGGTGGGAGAACTAACTTAAGGGTTTTGTGTTTGATCACAAATGTTGCGGTTAGCAAGAGTCGCCACCGAATTTTCTTTTATCCAAAAGGAAAGGTGAAAAGCATAGGAAAGACCTTTGAGATTGTTTCTTGAGTTCGGGGGGTAGATTATGAAAAGGGGAGGTATTAGCACCGCTTTCATCCATGGTTATCCATGGGCTCTTAGTTACTTGCTAGATCACTTGCTTTTGTTTGAAATTGTGCTTTGTGTGGTTTTTTGAAAGTATTTTGTAAAGAGGCCATTGTTTAGGCAATCTTTGTAATGGTTCTTGTTTGTAAGAATGTATACAAAGATGTTTGATCTTTTGAAAATGTTTTCAATTTTGCAAGATGTTTGAAAGTGTATGTGATTGTTTTGAAAATAGCAAGGATGTTTGTTTTGAAATGGAGCAAGTAATTAGGAGCAATCTACCTACTCAAATGTCTTTCTTGTTCATTTTCTTTTCCTTTGAATTTGTTGTCTTACCATTGATTTGGTAAGCAACCCTATCTTTGGATGTAAACGGGACGGGCATGGGTCATCGTATAACCATGATTAGCAATATTGCAAGGTATCTTAGCATTTTTATTTCGGGGCTAAGATCATTTGTAAGGCAAATTAGATAGCATCAACGAGGGACTATGATCTTGTATTCATTTGTTTTTGCTTAGATACCTCACATGCGTAATATGGCCATTTTTGTAAGGCAACCAAGTGGAGTAACCCTAGGGGTGCTTGTATGCAAATGTATTGTTTTCATGCTTTGATTTGTCTTAATTAGGGTTTTCTATTTGTTGTTTTTAGTCTTTCTATACAAATTCTAATTCACTAACATGTATATATGAAAGCGATAAATTGCGGAATTTTAAAGTTACTACGCTATTACAACATTTGGGAGGGGGTGTACAAATTACAAATGGGGATTGCAAGAATGTAAGCCTAATTAATCTATTACAACCATATTGAATTGATATCAATGTACAATGAAATGAATAAATATAAAGTACAAATGCAAATGGAAAGAAACATGATTTTTGTTTGGATTTTTTATGAAAGGGGTTTTAACCTAAACCTAATTAGAGAAAAATAATTAATCAAAATTAAATTAACTTAAACTAATTAAGAAAAGAAAATAATTAAGAGAAGATTTTTAGGTTTTCTTTAAGAAAGGGTTTTAAATTAAAAATAATATAAAACTAATTAAAATAAACCTAAGTTCTAAATTAATTTTAATTTACAAGAGGATAATATAGTAATTAAACCTAATTATCTAAATATTATTTAATTAAGAAAAGAAATTAATTGTTAAAAAAATGTTTTTATCTTTTGTTTTATGAAGAAAATAAAATGAATATATTATTTCCTAAATAATAAATAAATTATTTTTGGGATTTTTTTTATTAATAATAATAATAATAAAAATAAAATATGAAATGAAATGAAAATAAAAGAAAAAAAATGAAATAATAAAAACAAAGAGCCAGGGGGATGCTGAAGCAAGGCCTGGAGTTAGTTAGTAAAAATAAAAAAACAAGCCAGACCCAAAGGGCCCAGCGCCTGCAAAAACAAAACAAACAGAAAAGTGAAAAAATATGGAAAATGAAAAGGGTACCACTGGGGATCGAAACCAGGTCTCATAGGTTAAGAGGCGCGCGCTTTACCACTGGGGTGGCTATACATCCATTCATATAAACAAAACAATAAATATGTAAGGCAAATCAATTCTTGATGACTTCATCTTCAACCTCTAGTCGGTGTACCTGTAACTTCTTCATTTCTCAACAAAAATGGAAGATGACAAAATGAAAGTTGTTGCATTCTTCCTCACGAATTTAACCATGTAAATAACTAAAGCTAAAAGTCAAAGATAAATAAGAATTTCTCTTACCCTAATTTGAACCCTAAAAATTTCAGTAACTTCAACTCTAAAATTCTCTAAGCTCAGGCCGTGTAAATGCAAATTATATATATGTACAGCTTCGTGGCAATGAGGTCTATATTTTATCTTCACAAATGCAAGCCTAACAATGCCTAAGTAATGAGATAGAAGTTCAAGAAAAATACCTCAAAACTGGAAATCGTTAAATGCAAATGAGCTTGATTCAAAGTGCTGTAAGGATCAGGTTAGCTTCCTTGAGGTCCCAGGAACCTAATGCAATGATTAGCTTGAGTAGAAAGTGGCTGAGGAGCTCTGGAGAAGTTAAGTTGCAGACCCCTATTTTTGAAAATGGAACTTGATGATGGAGGTTGTTGTACCCCAAAATTTGCCCTCCTCTTTTTTACAAGAAATTACAGCTCCGGGCTTTCCCTAATTTTTTCAGATTGGCTCAAGAATCGGTCAAACAGACTTTTCTTATCAGTCAAACAAAATTAGGGTTTCCATTAACTTTTGAATCAGTTCAAGCAGATTGCTAGGGTTTGGTTGAGTTTGGCTCAGGGTTTGATCAGGCAGACGCTTCTTTGACAGTAAATCCAACATTAGGGTTCGCACGCGCATTTTCAGAAGAATTTGAATCCACGGTGTCTTAATTGGATGTCACATTGCTTTGACGCCTGTTCAAGATTTCTGTTTGTTTCCCAAAACCTAAACATCTGGGGTAAAAGGTTGAGGCTTCTGTTTGAAAATTTGCAGTTTTAGTTTAATCAAGTGAAGTGAAAGGCATGTGGACATTTGTTTGATTAACTGTGCAATGATTATAGTTAACTGACATGCCGGGTTTATTGTTGGTTAATGCGAAGTTGCAAGACTACAGTGTTTATTAATTATTTATTTTATCTAAGTTAAAATAATTAGAAAGCATTTCCAGTCGTCTTAATTCAAGAGATTTAAATAAATAAATAAACAGTGTAAATTAAAAGAATTATCTGACAAAAAGGTTTTTTATTTATTCTTAATTATTGTTACAAATGTTATTGGGATATTGTAAATTTATTTACAATATTTACAATGATGTTTATTACAAATAATTGAATAGAAATTAAATCTATATCCTAAGATGCTTGAAGTCTTCATCTTCTACTGTTGTATCCTTTGCTCAACTGATATTTACCTGCAAAAAGAGAAGAAAGAAGTCAACACATATGAATTAAATTAAAAAGGCATTCTGAGACAGATAATTAAAACTCATCATTAAAGGTTTTGGCCGGAATCAGTTTGTTCGTCCTCTCTGCAAATCGCAAGAAGATGTCTCTTCTTGGTTCACAAAGAGGGAAGTAAAATGTTTTACAAGCATATGAATTATTTTGCAAAATGCACAAAGCTGCATAAATTCAAATTGCAAAGTGCAAACTGAAATGCCAAACAAACTGCATAAATCCAAACTGAATTGCATTATCAAACTAGGCAAACCAAATTGTCAAAATGGGCAAACTAAGTCACAAGTGCAAAGATGTCAACAAAACTGTCAAAAAGAGATGTCAACCAAGCTGTCAAAGAAGCTTTCAATAAATCTGTCAACAAGTACACAAAAGCAATGCAGAAAATCTGGAGGTAAGAAGATATGCAGAGGAAAGACAAAGTGCAAGCAAGCTTGTAAGAATACATTTTTCATCATTTTCTGGCCAAAACCTTTTCAGAGACAGCTATTCTAAAGCATTAAAATATGCTTTTCTGATAGAGAGAGAAAAGAGAGAGAGAAGTAGAGGCTTACAGTTTGAAGGCTTAGGAGATAGAGATATAAAACAAAGAGTATCAGAACAGTTCAAGGGGGGGGGGGGGAAGAATACACAAGAGATATCACAAAAGAAATGTAAACTGTAAAACACCAAAGCAAGCATAACACAAGCCTTGAAGCCTGTTAAACTGCCCCAAGGCCACAAACTGTAAACACATAACCATAACCAACAAGCTTCAAACAGCCTGCCTGAAACACCTCCAAACAAGCCTGTAGCCTCAAAACCGCTTCAAGCCTCAAGCAAAGCAGCCAAAACTTCAAACCTTTGTTCAAAACAGCCAGCCTGCATAACACAGCTTGCATACAACCACGAGCCAAAAAAAGCCAAATATAACACAAATCAAAAAAACCTACAAAACTGTTACAGAAGCAACAAGCCTGTAACCTTCAAGCCTGTCAAAAACACATAACAGAAGCAAGCCTAAAAGCTTGTGCATCCTCAAGCCTGTAACATGTACATTAAACAAGCATTCAAGCCAAGAACAAGCCCTGAAGCCTGCATAAACATAACCTGCATAAACTTCAATAAAACCCCAACTGAACCATACAAACTTGCCTCAAGCCTGTCAAAAAACCATACAAACATTCAACCTGCCTTCAAGATCAAGTAACCAGATATCAAACAAATCCCAAAAACCCTCATAATCAAATTCATCATAGGGCCAACATCATTAGAATCAGTAACAACAGTAGCAAGTGCCTCAGAATCAGATTCATCATTGGAAGACTAACCAAGCAAAAGAGAGGAAGAAGATATCAGCAACTCAGAAGCATAACAATAGGCAACTCAGAATCATCATCATCATTGAAAAGGCCAAGCCCAAAAGAGAGGAAAAGAAAAATCAGAAGCATAACAATAGGCAACTCAGATATCCTCTTCATCAAAAGCAAACATCTCAGAATCAAAGAATAAGCATTCAAATATTCAGAGGCAAGCATTCAAATACTCAGAGGCCAGCAATCAGAAGAAAAGAAGATAGGAACTCAGCTATCCTAGGGTTTTCAGATATTCATCACAAAACCATTCAAAAGAAAGATACGAGGTTGCCAGACAAGCCAGCAAGCCCTCGTCACCAGTCCCACGCCTTGGCCGCCTAAGGAGCCTCCTGTCCAAACTCTCCTCCTCCTCTCCAACAACAAACCCTAAAGGTATTGTCCTCCTTCCTTTTTACACCTCACAGAAACAAATAATACAAAAGATCAGAATATGTAAAAACATGCATGAATCCAGAACCCTAAAACGCGATAAAACGAAATCGTTACCTTTTTTGAATCATCTCCTTGAGCAAGCCGTGAAGAGAGGAGAGGTTGGAGGTGGCGTCCAGTGGCCAGGCATGGAAGGCATCAGTGGTTCTGATCGTGAAGGATGAAGAAGCGAAGAAGGAGAAGGAAGCAGCGGCGTCGTTCGTTCAAACAAACCCTAAGTTCTGAGCCAAGCACAAACAAACCCTAAACAAAAACTTGTCAAACCATTGGGCCTGTCCCTTGAAGCTAACGCCTAAGCCCAACTGAATTCTGGCGCCTTACCCCCTCTTTTCTTTCTTACCCTTTTTTGTTATTTTGTTTTCTTGGGCCAAGAACATCTTTTAAGGCCCATATAACTTTTTTTATATTTTTTAAATCAACACTTTTTAATTTTTATAACCTAATTCTTTTTTTGATTAAATAATATATTGATCTTTCATGTAAAAAATTTATTAATGATACTTTTTTATTATTACACTTAAAAGTACATAAATATTAGTTTTATTAAGTTTAAACAATTTTCTTGTGTTAAAACTTTTTTTTTGTTTAATTAAACCTTTTATGTAAAACATTAACAAAGGTATATAAAAAATAGAATTTTTCTAAGTTAAATAATTTTCTCTTTAAACCCCTTTTTGTTTATATAACATTAACAAAAACACAAAAATAATATTAATACTTACTTAATATATTAGGTTAACATCTTAATCACTTATAATTAATCATGTGCATCTTACATTGCTTTTGATTCCTTTTTTTTTCTTATATTTTTACATTGAGAATGTGACAATTCGATTTGGTTGTAAATAATATTTGGACACTACTATCCTGATAAGACTCATCCCCATTTGTAAACATTTGTACCCCCATCCCCGGATACTTATTTGTAATAGCTTAGCATTTAAATTTCCGCATTTAAAAGCTTTCAAATTATGCCATGATAGACCTAGGGTTTGTATGCAAATAAAACCAACAAATAGCTTGACCTAAATACAAGACAAATGCATGAAAATCAATACACAATTCACACTTGACCCCCTAGGGTTCCTCCACTTGTTGCCTTCAAAAATGGGCCATGTTTGCATGTCAAGTACTTTGGAAAAACAACAAAAACAAACAAAATGATCATAGTCCCTCGATGACGCTATCTTGTTGCCTAAGAAAAATGATCATAGTCCCTCAAGAAAATTGCCAAAATACTTGACACTATTGCATTCATGGTCTATACGATGACCCGCGCCCGTCCCGTTAACATCCTAACACAAGGTTGTTCACCAAATACAATGGTGAAACAACACTGTTAAAAGGCTTAAAACATGAGAAAGACCTTTGAGTAAAATAGGGTAGACAACTCTTAGTTACTTGATCAAACTTGCAAAACACACTTGCCTACTTTCAAAACACACTCCACAACACAACTTCCAAACAACTTTCAAAAACATTGAAACATCTTTTCAAAAAGACAAACACCTTTGTAAAACATTCGAGTAAAGAATTGTTACAATGGTTGCCTATACAAGGCATCTTTTTCAAAACATTTTCAAAACCACACACACAAAGCACCATTTCAAACAATTGAAAAGCAAAGGCAAGTGATCTAAAACAAGTAACTAAGAGCCCATGGATAACCATGGATGAAAATGGTTCTAGCACCTTCCCTTTTCATAATCTACCCCCCGAACCCACGAAAACATATCAAAGGTCTTTCCTGTGCTTTTTGACCTTTCCTTAGGATAAATAAAAAGTCAGTGGCGACTCTTGCTAAACCGAACAAGTGCGAATACAAACGCAAAACCTCAAGTCAGTTCTCCCACCGTATCACAAAACTGGCGACTCTGCTGGGGATTTCTAAAAGTGGGGTTACCTTAGGGTTTTAGATCACCTTTACATGCTTACTTTGATTGCTTTGATTGCTTTACTTTTTGGGTTCCTTTTTTGGGTTTGTTGTAAATCCTACACCCGGATTTGGGGGCACCTTTTTAGGTAAGTAGCAATAAACTGTGAGGGAACTGTGCGGGGTATACCGACATGGTTGAAGCAGTAGCTATGTTAGTGTGACATATTTGTGAGTACCGGTAGCCCTTGAGTAATCAAGGAGAATACGGGGCCGCTGAGCAATGTCACGAAGCACTAACGAACTCTAGAACCTTACTTGACCATCTTAGCCTTTTTAGGGGTAGTGAGATGACCGACTTTGGTGCAGTCCGAAGTTGGTAGATACTTGATACTACACTCATTGAGGATTGTTTTCTTGGAATATTTTGGTCGCCAGTTAAGTGGCTAAACCAAAACAATGAACACAGAAAATAATCCAATGATATTGAGCTCCTTAGAACCCAGTTTCTATTTTAGGACAGGATGAGCCAACTAACTTCAAGAGGGTACTTACCTACGAACCCCATGCAAGCCTAAACCTAAGGACTTGTTTGTTTTGTGTGAATATGATTACCTGTATATACACTTACTTGCTTTTGCATACATGTACGTAACATCATAACATCATACCATAGCATTTACAATAATCATTTCAAGGATCTCGAGGGTCTTTTGATGCAGGGTCACGTTGAACCAGACGTCTACCAAGGGGCAAGAGGTTTCCTCCTCTTAAAAAATGCCATCAAAGATCAAGTGCAACAACTTGAATCAGGGGCTATGACCCACTTGACATGGTGAGCTTGATTCTCGTGGAAAGACATCCACTGATACGAAGTTCTCCAATCAAAGACGTTGACCAAAGTTCGACCTCTAACATTTTCTCGTGTTTACTCCGAGAGATCCTTGAAAACATGCATTCACATATCATGCATTGCATCATAACAGGTTTCCCTTTTCAGGTTTCCTTATTCTCCTACTGTTTATTTCAGTAGAGATGGCTCTAGAGAGGACTCTCAAGGACATCCAGGTTCAAAACGCTCAACTTCAAGAGATGTTCTTGAACCTATCCAAGGGGCAGGAAGAGTTGAAAGTACTCCTCGCTAGAAACCTGGCCGAGAAAAATTCGGAAGACAATAAGGACAAACAGTTGGAACGACTGCAAACTGAGGTTGAAGCAATGAGAACCCAGATGCTAGGGCAGATGGCTCTGATCCAAGGCCTAGCCCGAAGACAAGAAGAGCTGGGAACCATTATCAATCAATTTCGTCAAGATGGTTGCAACCGTATGGGGTAAACAATCAGGATTGGAAATCAAGGCCTTGCTCAGCTTCCCATGAGACAAGAAACCGGTTTAAAGGAGAGAAGACCCTATCACTTTGCTTCCACATCACGATCCCAACAACGACTTCGTCAACATCAACCGGATAATCATCCAAAGGGGGAAGACTTCAAAGGCAATTCACCCAAATCTACATGCCATTGTCACAAGCATTGCAGCACATGTTGAAGATGAATCTGATTACGGTGATAAACCCTCATCCGAACCCCCAAAACTTTTTCTCCCAGCTACAATCCAGATGCCAGGTATGCCTATCATTCTGATAGTCCTGGACATGATACAAATGATTGTTGGGCGTTGAAGTACAAAATTCAAAACGTGATCGACGAAGGAATGCTGGAGTTCACACAAGATGGCCAGACTGAATTCTTCTACCAAAGGTTCACCACTTGAAATGACAAAGCTCAAACTGAGAGACTTTTGTTCCATTCGAACTTTCAAGTTGTAATTTATTGTGTTATTCAAACAATTATCTGTTGATGTCAAACTCTGTTTCATTAATGCATTGCATATGTTTGTCTTGAATTCATCCATTCGTTTTCACTACTATTATGCTTTCTTTATGATATTTAACTCTTGATAAAAAGCTGCAAGCCTTTAGAGGGAGGATGACGAAACAATGCCATAATCTCATACAGTATGCTTTTGAACAGACCTTGCTGACGATGTACAGGCATTTCTTTCAAATCCTAAACACTGGAGTTATAAGGAAGATAATCCCTAGTCAACCCCTTCGAGCCAAAGAAGTAGGAGTTTTCTGTTCTAAACAAATTGAAACCTTTGATTTAAACCTGGGGCAGGGTAGTCTCTCTGTTAATTCAAAAAAAGATGCGCATTGAAGTCGCAAACTCTCAGTTCGTAGTGCAACGAACGACATCAAAAAAAAACATTCCTTTGGAATCAAAAAGACAGTGATGGTTCCCTATCTCATAGGCAGTCAATCTCTCAAAAGAAAAAAGCCCACTGAGCCAAAAGAAAGCTGGGGCATCCCGCTGACTGTAATCCCGAAAACAGGAACAGTCAGGCAAAAGTTAGGGATAACAAATCAAAAGAACGAGGTCATTACAAATCCTCAACAACATGAAAAATGTTGCGAAAAAAAAAAGAGATGATGACTGCCTTCCATAAAATTCAACTTGTGTGAACCATCACCAAAAAAGTCGTTCCAAATTCGAATAGAGTGCGATGCACAATTAACTGAGTTTAGGACTGAAGGACATTACGAAGAGCGGGTGGGTACAAATATGCTTTGAGCCTTTATCCTTTGTTTCTTAAACCGTGAACTAAGCCACGTTACAACCCTTCAAAAGTCCTAATTGAAGCATGGGTTAGTTCGAAAGCATACTGTTACAAAAGGTATCCTGACTCCTGCAAGGCTTGGCCCTAAAATCTTGTGTTGAATTTGTCTTATAAAAAGTTTTCTGCTAAAAAACGCATTTTTTCAAAACTTCGAGACAAACATAAACTTTGCATTACTTGAATATCATTGTTTGCATTTGGCTATTTGTTTGACAGCGGAGAAATTCACACAATGAATATCTGATGAACGAAAGCTCTCTCAGTGAATAAAATCACTTCAAAAAGGATGACACTTCCATTTACAAATCTCCTATCAACAAGGGGGTATGACACGTCACTATCCAGCACACCTGGGGCAGTCCAGTCAAGATTTCAACAGATCTTTCAAAGTTCAGTTAACCTGGGGCAGTCTAGTCAAGATTTCAACAAATCTCTCAAGAGTTCAGTGAACTTGGGGAAGTCTCCCTCACCATCACTTGGGGCATTTGAATGTCAATCTCAAGGTCGTTCAAAATTTCCTTCATCACCTGCTGGAAGTTACGATCAACATCAAAATTTCCTTCATCACCTATTGGAACTCAAGGTCGTTCAAAATTTCCTTCATCACCTGCTGGAAGTTACGATCAACATCAAAAATTCCTTCATCACCTGTTGGAAGATACAGTTTCAGATACGCTCCAGACACAGTTTCCATTTTGTCACTCATTCAGATCCCAGTTACAGTATCAGACTACCGTGAAGCCTGGATTATGACCAGATAATGGTATCTCCTAAGAGCAAGCTATGAAGCCCGGATTCGATCGGATAATAGTTTAATCCCCAACAAATTATTGTGAAGCCTGGATTATGACCAGATAGCAATGCAAGTTTCTGTGAAGCCTGGATTACGACCAGATAGCAGCCAAGAATATTACGAAGCCTGGAGTCGACCAGATAGTGGTATATCTTTAACACAATCCGTGAAGCCCAGATTCGACCGGATAGCAGCTCAACAAGTTATTGCGAAGCCTGGATTACGACCAGATAGCAATACAAGTTTCTGTGAAAGCCTGGAGATCAACCAGATAACGGTTAACCGTTAACAGAATGAAGACTCTCATCCTTAAAACCTCAGAAGATTGGTATACTCCCAATTTCTAACCGTTAACAGAATGAAGACTCTCATCCTTGAAACCTCAGAAGATTGGTACACTCCCAATTTCTGACCCCCAACAGAATGAAGATTCTCATTCTCAAAGTGGCGTATAACCCAAGTTCCAAATTAATACCTGTAGCAAGCCAGGAAAACTATCTGTGGACGACTGATTGTGGATTAATACCTGAAACCAGGCAGGAAATTATCTACATGAAGAGATTGAAGAGTAATACCTGAAACAAGCCAGGAAGCCTTTCTTTCTCAGGTCAGAGATCAACACCTGAAACCAGCCAGGACAGTATCTCCTTGACCAACCTTTTCAAGTTCCAGATCAATACCTGAAACCATCCAGGAAAATATCTGTGGACGATTGATTGTGGATTAATACCTGTAGCAAGCCAGGAAATTATCTACATGAAGAGATTGAAGAGTAATACTTGAAACAAGCCAGGAAGCCTTTCTTTCTCAGGTTAGAGATCAATACCTGAAACCATCCAGGACAGTATCTCCTTGACCAACCTTTCCAAGTTCCAGATTAATACCTGTAGCAAGCCAGGAAAATATCTGTGGACGACTGATTGTAGATTAATACCTGAAACCAGCCAGGAAAACTATCTACATGAAGAGATTGAAGAGTAATACTTGAAGCAAGCCAGGAAAACTATCTTTCTTTCTCAGGTCAGAGATTAATACCTGAAACCAGCCAGGACAGCTATCTACTCGACCAACTCAAACAATTCAACAATCACTTCTGGATGGCATCTTTAAGCCCATCTCCATCAACTATCCATCATATCTCCAAATGGCATCTGTAAGCCCATTTCCGACATCACAATACCTGTAGCAAGCCAGGAAAATTATCTACATGAAGAGATTGAAGATTAACACCTGTAACAAGCCAGGAAAACTATCTTTCTTTCTCAGGTCAGAGATTAATACCTGAAACCAGCCAGGACAACTATCTCACCGACCAACCTTTTCAAGATTCCAGATCAATACCTGCAGCAATCAGAAGATTCTTGCAATCCCCTGCAGCAGTCAAAGATTCACTTTCCCCGCCAGCAGTCAAGATTCTATTATCTCCAGCTATCCAGGATTCATTTATCCTCAGCAAGACAGCTACTCAGCTTACATGCGCATTCATTACATTCATATATTGCATTATGCATCTCATACATCATGACATTGCATACAACTGACGTTTTACCTTTTCCAGAAAAAGGTCAATCAACAGATGGATACCATCAACCTTTTCAAGTTCCAGATCAATACCTGTAGCAAGCCAGGAAAACCATCTGTGGACGAGGGATTGAAGATCAATACCTGTAATGAGCCAGGAAAACTATCTTTCTTTCTCAGGTTGGAGATTAATACCTGAAACCAGACAGGACAAATATCTACTCGACCAACTCATGTTTATTCAACTTCAAGACTTCTGAAAACAGTTTATGGGTTCTCCAGATACGGATGTTAACCTATCGCTTGTTCAGATCCAAGACTTCTGAAAACAGTTTACGAATTCTCCAAACATGGATGTCAATCTATTTCTTATTCAGACCCCTAGTTCAGAGACGTTCCAAACATGGATACCTTTCTGATACTCACCCACTCACCAACGACATACAGTTCAAAGAACATTCTTGGATGGCATCTCTAAGCCCATCCCCCGACAAGATTCTGTCACATCTCCAGATGGCATCTCTAAGCCCATCCCCCGATAAGATTCTGTTACATCTCCAGATGGCATCTATAAGCCCATCCTCCTACCAACAATTTCCAGATGGCATCTCTAAGCCCATCCCCCGACAAGATTCTGTCACATCTCCAGATGGCATCTTTAAGCCCATCTCCAAATGGCATCTTTAAGCCCATTCCCTCAAACTACGCTTTGACGAGTGCAAACTTTTTGGGCACTCTAGTGTCTAATCTCCTTTTACCTTCGAGTCACAAACGGCAAAACTGCCAATCTAACTCTTCAAGTTCAAGAAGATTGAACAGGGGCAACTGTTGTACCCCAAAATTTGCCCTCCTCTTTTTTACAAGAAATCACAGCTTCGGGCATTCCCTGATTTTTTCAGATTGGCTCAAGAATCGGTCAAACAGACTTTTCTTATCAGTCAAACAAAATTAGGGTTTCCATTAACTTTTGAATCAGTTCAAGCAGATTGCTAGGGTTTGGTTGAGTTTGGCTCAAGGTTTGATCAGGAAGACGCTTCTTTGACAGTAAATCCAACATTAGGGTTCGCACGCGCATTTTCAGAAGAATTTGAATCCACAGTGTCTTAATTGGCTGTCACATTGCTTTGATGCCTGTTCAAGATTTCTGTTTGTTTCCCAAAACCTAAACATCTGGGATAAAAGGTTGAGGCTTCTGTTTGAAAATTTGCAATTTTAGTTTAATCAAGTGAAGTGAAAGGCATGTGGACATTTGTTTGATTAACTGTGCAATGATTATGGTTAACTGACATGTCGGGTTTATTGTTGGTTAATGCGAAGTTGCAAGACTACAATGTTTATTAATTATTTATTTTATCTAAGTTAAAATAATTGGAAAGCATTTTCAGTCGTCTTAATTCAAGAGATTTAAATAAATAAATAAACAGTGTAAATTAAAAGAATTATCTGACAAAAAGGTTTTTTATTTATTCTTAATTATTGTTACAAATGTTATTGGGATATTGTAAATTTATTTACAATAGTTACAATGATGTTTATTACAAATAATTGAATAGAAATTAAATCTATATCCTAAGATGCTTGAAGTCTTCATCTTCTAATGTTGCATCCTTTGCTCAACTGATATTTACCTGCAAAAAGAGAAGAAAGAAGTCAACATAGATGAATTAAATTAAAAAAGGCATTCTGAGACAGATAATTAAAACTCATCATTAAAGGTTTTGGCCGGAATCAGTTTGTTCGTCCTCTCTGCAAATCGCAAGAAGATGTCTCTTCTTGGTTCACAAAGAGGGAAGTAAAATGTTTTACAAGCATATGAATTATTTTGCAAAATGCACAAAGCTGCATAAATTCAAATTGCAAAGTGCAAACTGAAATGCCAAACAAACTGCATAAATCCAAACTGAATTGCATTATCAAACTAGGCAAACCAAATTGTCAAAATGGGCAAACTAAGTCACAAGTGCAAAGCTGTCAACAAAAATGTCAAAAAGAGATGTCAACCAAGCTATCAAAGAAGCTTTCAATAAAGTTGTCAACAAGTACACAAAAGCAATGCAGAAAATCTGGAGGTAAGAAGATATGCAGAGGAAAGACAAAGTGCAAGCAAGCTTGTAAGAATACATTTTTCATCATTTTCTGGCCAAAACCTTTTCAGAGACAACTATTCTAAAGCATTAAAATATGCTTTTCTGATAGAGAGAGAAAAGAGAGAGAGAAGTAGAGGCTTACAGTTTGTAGGCTTAGGAGATAGAGATATAAAACAAAGAGTATCAGAACAGTTCAAGGGGGGGCAGAATACACAAGAGATATCACAAAAGAACTGTAAACTGTAAAACACCAAAGCAAGCATAACACAAGCCCTGAAGCCTGCTAAACTGCCCCAAGGCCACAAACTGTAAACACATAACCATAACCAACAAGCTTCAAACAGCCTGCCTGAAACACCTCCAAAAACAAGCCTGTAGCCTCAAAACCGCTTCAAGCCTCAAGCAAAGCAGCCAAAACTTCAAACCTTTGTTCAAAACACCCAGCCTGCATAACATAGCTTGCATACAACCACGAGCCAAAAAAAGCCAAATATAACACAAATCAAAAAAACCTACAAAACTGTTACAGAAGCAACAAGCCTGTAACCTTCAAGCCTGTCAAAAACACATAACAGAAGCAAGCCTAAAAGCTTGTGCATCCTCAAGCCTGTAACCTGTACATTAAACAAGCATTCAAGCCAAGAACAAGCCCTGAAGCCTGCATAAACATAACCTGCATAAACTTCAATAAAACCCCAACTGAACCATACAAACTTGCCTCAAGCCTGTCAAAAAACCATACAAACATTCAACCTGCCTTCAAGATCAAGTAACCAGATATCAAACAAATCCCAAAAACCCTCAGAATCAAATTCATCATAGGGCCAACATCATTAGAATCAGTAACAACAGTAGCAAGTGCCTCAGAATCAGATTCATCATTGGAAGACTAACCAAGCAAAAGAGAGGAAGAACATATCAGCAACTCAGAAGCATAACAATAGGCAACTCAGAATCATCATCATTATTGAAAAGGCCAAGCCCAAAAGAGAGGAAAAGAAAAATCAGAAGCATAACAATAGGCAACTCAGATATCCTCTTCATCAAAAGCAAACATCTCAGAATCAAAGAATAAGCATTCAAATATTCAGAGGCAAGCATTCAAATACTCAGAGGCCAGCAATCAGAAGAAAAGAAGAGAGGAACTCAGCTATCCTAGGGTTTTCAGATATTCATCACAAAACCATTCAAAAGAAAGATACGAGGTTACCAGACAAGCCAGCAAGCCCTCGTCACCAGTCCCACGCCTTGGCCGCCTAAGGAGCCTCCTGTCCAAACTCTCCTCCTCCTCTCCAACAACAAACCCTAAAGGTATTGTCCTCCTTCCTTTTTACACCTCACAGAAACAAATAATACAAAAGATCAGAATATGTAAAAACATGCATGAATCCAGAACCCTAAAACGCGATAAAACGAAATCGTTACCTTTTTTGAATCATCTCCTTGAGCAAGCCGTGAAGAGAGGAGAGGTTGGAGGTGGCGTCCAGTGGCCAGGCATGGAAGGCATCAGTGGTTCTGATCGTGAAGGGTGAAGAAGCGAAGAAGGAGAAGGAAGCAGTGGCGTCGTTCGTTCAAACAAACCCTAAGTTCTGAGCCAAGCACAAACAAACCCTAAACAAAAACTTGTCAAACCATTGGGCCTGTCCCTTGAAGCTAACGCCTAAGACCAACTGAATTCTGGCGCCTTACCCCCTCTTTTCTTTCTTACCCTTTTTTGTTATTTTGTTTTCTTGGTCCAAGAACATCTTTTAAGGCCCATATAACTTTTTTTATATTTTTTAAATCAACACTTTTTAATTTTTATAACCTAATTCTTTTTTTGATTAAATAATATATTGATCTTTCATGTAAAAATTTTATTAATGATACTTTTTTATTATTACACTTAAAAGTACATAAATATTAGTTTTATTAAGTTTAAACAATTTTCTTGTGTTAAAACCTTTTTTTTTTGTTTAATTAAACCTTTTATGTAAAACATTAACAAAGGTATATAAAAAATAGAATTTTTCTAAGTTAAATAATTTTCTCTTTAAACCCCTTTTTGTTTATATAACATTAACAAAAACACAAAAATAATATTAATACTTACTTAATACATTAGGTTAACATCTTAATCACTTGTAATTAATCATGTGCATCTTACATTGCTTTTGATTCCTTTTTTTTTCTTATATTTTTACATTGAGAATGTGACAATTCGATTTGGTTGTAAATAATATTTGGACACTACTATCCTGATAAGACTCATCCCCATTTGTAAACATTTGTACCCCCATCCCCGGATACTTATTTGTAATAGCTTAGCATTTAAATTTCCGCATTTAAAAGCTTTCAAATTATGCCATGATAGACCTAGGGTTTGTATGCAAATAAAACCAACAAATAGCTTGACCTAAATACAAGACAAATGCATGAAAATCAATATACAATTCACACTTGCACCCCTAGGGTTCCTCCACTTGTTGCCTTCAAAAATGGGCCATGTTTGCATGTCAAGTACTTTGGCAAAACAACAAAAACAAACAAAATGATCATAGTCCCTCGATGACGCTATCTTGTTGCCTAAGCAAAATGATCATAGTCCCTTAAGAAAATTGCCAAAATACTTGACACTATTGCATTCATGGTCTATACGATGACCCGCGCCCGTCCCGTTAACATCCTAACACAAGGTTGTTCACCAAATACAATGGTGAAACAACACTGTTAAAAGGGTTAAAACATGAGAAAGACCTTTGAGTAAAATAGGGTAGACAACTCATAGTTACTTTATCAAACTTGCAAAACACACTTGCCTACTTTCAAAACACACTCCACAACACAACTTCCAAACAACTTTCAAAAACATTGAAACATATTTTCAAAAAGACAAACACCTTTGTAAAACATTCGAGTAAAGAATTGTTACAATGGTTGCCTAGACAAGGCATCTTTTTCAAAACATTTTCAAAACCACACACACAAAGCACCATTTCAAACAATTGAAAAGCAAAGGCAAGTGATCTAAAACAAGTAACTAAGAGCCCATGGATAACCATGGATGAAAATGGATCTACCCCCCGAACCCACGAAAACATCTCAAAGGTCTTTCCTGTGCTTTTTGACCTTTCCTTAGGATAAATAAAAAGTCGGTGACGACTCTTGCTAAACCGAACAAGTGCGAATACAAACGAAAAACCTCAAGTCATTTCTCCCACCGTATCACAGAGGTGTTACAGTTGAGAAAATTGACTTTGGATGGTTTGTATTTGATGTTTAGAAGCTTTTGGAAGTGAAAGGCCAAAGAACGCACGAGGGGATTTTGAGTTTGGTATGTAAAGTCAGAACTTGCACAACAATGGTGTTTTGAGACAATTTCTGGCTAGAGGGAGTTTGAGTGAGTTTAAGGGTCTTCAATCTCTTCTCCTAGCTCACAAATAGTGACTCTATTTATAAGCAACAAGTTTGGGATGCTCTAGTTGATCAGAATTCAAATTTGCATCCTTGAGCTAAACATGTGATTTTTTGACAAAACAAGTTTCAAAGTCTTGTGTACTTGCTAAGATAGAGTGGTTATAATTTAAATACACTTGCTTCTAAATTTGTGGATGGAGTGAGATCATAGGGAACAAGTTAGAGGCTCAAGAATGGACTTTATGCATAAAGCTTGCTTTTCAAGAATGGTATTGTTAACTTTCTTCCAAAAATGGAAATGTGAATTGGATAAAGCTTAAATCATTTGGATTGTAGCTCAAACGTTTGTGTAATCCATTAATTATGGAGTAAAAAATAAGTTTTAGGCCTGCAAAGCAAAGATTATGCATCCTAACATTGAAATTGCATTTGTGTTCATCATGAAAATGACCTATAATTCAAGTGACAAAACACCAACTTCATCTCTTCGATTCTCCCTACTCAAGAATGATCTTCAATGAGTTCTTGGACATTTTGGAAAGCTTGAAATGTGCTCTATAATCCATCTTTTAATTTCTTTTGAATATTCCCCTTGAAACTATGTGAAAAATTGCCATGAAGTTAGGTCAAAAATCTGCCTAACTAGGGCAAAATTTCACTAAGTCTTTTTTTAGTTCATGAGCATGTATTCATAAAATTATAACTTGCGATCCAAGCACTTTTGAAAGAAGTTGTGTGAAGAAAAGTTGTAGATTTCATGGATATCTACAACTTTCATGTTGGACGTTTCCTTTGAATCATCTTGCATCATAATGAAAATATTGCTCAAAGTTATGAAAAAATAAGAAATTTTTTACACTTAGAAAAATTTCTAAGTTTAGAAATCTTGACTTTTCAAAATGAAATCTTGATTTCTTGATTTCTTGATGAATAAGTTTCCTATTTTGACATGTTTTGATGAATTGTGATCTTTGGTGCTTAAATTTGACCAAAAAGTCAAAGTTTGACTTTTCAGTATACAATTGACTTTTGATTAGTTTTGTGCAAAATTCATCTATCAATCCAATGGAATTGAAATTTTTCGAATCATGTCATTAGGTAAAAATGATGCAATTGGACTCTTGAGATCATGACTTAAACCAATTGACCATTTGCTAGGTCAAAAAATCAGAAATTGCCTTTTCCCAGTCAAAACCCTAATTTTGACCATTTTTCCCTTTTGGAGATTTGATCAAATTTCTTGAGGAATTATGGTCCAAACTTGATCAAATGATACATATGGGTTTAAAATGTTGATGTGGATCAAAAGTTATGAAGTTTTACTGTAAATTGGCCATGGTTGACTTTTTCCCCAATACAACTGATTTTTAGGTCAACTGCTTAATTGACTGAGCAAAAATGTGATCCAAGGCTTGAAACTTGACATGAGTAATCTTGGGGGTCCATAATGGTCCATGAAAGTCATATTAAGCATTGATAGTTCAAAAATCCTTGTGCAAACTCAAACCCTAATTTTGGTCATCAGTGCCTAAGGAGGTGTCTTGAGCTGATCAAACCCTAGTGCAGTCTTGAGCCCAAGGAGATCTTGTGAGCAAATTCTTGATAAGTGAGAGGGAAAATCTTGGGGTACAAAAAGAACCTTATCATTCAGTGCTAGCTATCCTTTTAAAATCTTCTTCAATCTCTAGAGTATCAAACTGTTGGGATAATGTCCCAACATCTGATTGAACATCCGTTGCTTTTAATGAACACATCACTGAATCTGGTCTTGAACCTATCACCAATAGTACTTTTATCAATAGAGTAACTCAAAAACATACCTTGCTCTAATTAAAGGAGTAGATAAAACCTTTTGAAGACTTAAAAGATAATATATTTATAAAATAAAACCATATATATCCTTCTATCCACGAGGACCTTTACCTAGCATTTAACCAATCTGATCCTTAGAACATGTTCTAGAGCTTTTGCAACTGTCTGATGTTGCACCTTCAGGTGTGACATCCCGACTTATTCTTTCTTGAACACCAAGTAAAAGGATAAACAACTAAATACTTTTGAGATTCCACAAATAACAATTGTTCTTAAATCATCAGAGGAACTTCATACACCCCATTAGTGAAAGAACATTATTCCTTGATGACATATACCTTTAGAATTTGATAACACAATCATCAGTCCATAATTAAGAAGAAAAACCAATTACTAAAACTTCGAGAATCCCTCATGAGTTCTTTAATTATCCAATATCCTTAAACTTCCTTTTTAGCATCATCCACAAAGAACATTTGATTAGAATGAGACTTAAACAAACCACCAGGAACACTTCTACTGCAGTTAAGTGTCTGGAATAGTTAGTGTAAAAATACCAATCATCTTAGTCGAAGACCTAAGAAAGGTATGAGAGATAAGGCAGTAATCACCTTCCCTGAGTACTAACCACTACTTGGTTAAAGAACACTGGAATTGAACTTTAAGAAAATAACCAAAACTGTTAAAATCAACTCAACATAGAAGAGATATCTTCAGTGAAAATAAATCCCTTTTAGCATGAGTAAGCAGAATGTCCATCATAATGTTATGACATCCTTGACTCAACTTTCCTTTTGATAAAAACAACCTTTTGTCACTTTGAGTATTCTCTTTGCTAATTATCTTAGAAGAAAACTTATCCTCCTTAAACTTCCAATCATTTTCCCTCTTGAAGAAACTCCTCCAATTGATCTGGATTATCCTTAAAAACTCGATCAAGACATCAAGCTCTAGGATTAAATAAGGTCCCTTCACCTTGTAAAAAAAGATAGTAGATATTTCTTCATTCTCTTAATATATAAGATTGGAAATAAATCACCTCCTAATTCTTCACAGTTTAAAAACTCCCTTCGTTCTAGATACAAATCATAAAAACAAACTTCCAGCTTATTATAAGATAAATATTATGTTCAGAAATCTTTATAAAAAGTACACCTTCTAGTTAAACCAGTAATATCCTTGGAAATCATAATCAGGGTCACTTTCCTAATTAAGCCAAGCATAGAAAACCTGCATAGTTGTCCTTGAGATAAGCAATACATTCTGCTTTACAAAGATCCAAGATCTCCACATTCATATGAATGCTTTAAAATTGATAGATATTTACTCCAGTTCTGACATTCTTTTTAGCATCACAGACATGCTGAAGTTAGTACAGATGTGTTTGACAATTAGTCTAGACATTTTGTCCAATCTACTCAACTCCTGATTGGATCACTTTCCAAGGAACACAATAGAAATAAGAAAAACTTTATTAGAGACCAGAAATTAAGCTCTTGTAGAGTTGAAAGCAAAAAATAAATTGCTCTTATCTTGCTTCAATGGCTTGTCACTTTCATGCCAAACCGCTAAAGAAAGGACCTGAGAATCTTCTTCTTGATCATCTTTACATGTGATCACTTTTCTTCCAAACACACTTAAATGTACCTTTATGAGTGGAATTTAGAAATTTCCCATGTATCTTAGGCCACAATGTAAGTGATGTATAGTCTTCTAAAACACTAGGATTCTTCCAATCCGATAAACTCCGCAGTCCTACAGTCCATTGATCACCATAATGGTATCACTCTAGCTTTTGCAAAATACACATAATACCATAAATATATCTCCCTGAAAATTCACCCAATAGACAAGGGTGTCTGCTCTAATACTAATTGAAATTATGGTACATGCAACACATACAAACAAAACTATCTTAACAGCAGATGATGTCGAGATAAATGTTACAACATCTGGTAACATACCAGATCAATCAAGTTGAATATGATACAGAAAATAAAACTACAAAATGATAAATAACACAATCAGTTGTTAACCCATCTTGGTGCAACATCACCTACTCTGGGGGCTACGAAGCTAGGAAGGAAGTCCTCTATCAACAGTATTAGTTCAAAGCTAAACTCCCCCGTTTACAACTTCTCGCCTAATCCCTACCCAATGAAACTTCTAACCAGGTCCTCCCGAAATATGAGAAATCTCCATCTCACTTCCTAAATCACCTCAGTGAAATCTAACAATCACAATCCTAATAACTGCAATAAATACAACCCAATTTAGAAGATCATACTTCCATTATAATAACTCAAACTCTTGCTTAAAAGCTTCGAGTGAGAATAATACTCAACTCATTGCCTAAAGGCTTCTGAGTGAAAAAATAACTTGACTAACAGTCAAGCAACAATCAGTCGACCACATAGTATCAAAAGATACATGGGTGACTTACAAACTACACAAGAGACTCTCAAAACCTAAGACTTATGCTCCCCCTAATTTTACAATTGTGAAAAACATAAATTACATTTGGTTAGGATTCTCCTTTAAATACAACTTTGTAGTCCATGGGCTTCGATATTCTGAGTCCAAAAAATTCTTGATCCATAAGCTGAGTGATGTATCTGTTGTGCAGAAAAATCTCCTTAAATATTGGAACAACCATTACAAAGTTTCCTAAATTGTCTCAAGGATCTAATTTAGTAACTAATGTACAGCTGGAGCCTGAAGATAAAACCTTGTTCCAGATAAAATCTTCTTAACCTGTAAAATTAACTAAAATATATCCAAAAGAAATATTCCAAAATTAAATCAAATCTGTCAAGATTTAAAACAGCAGTGACTACTGTACTGCAGAACCAAATCAGGATGTCATGACATATGCCTTCGACATCTGACTGAAAACACATATCAGTAAAACTGTTATGACAGTTGATAAAGATGTTGCACATCTTACTCAACAACAACATAGAACCATGTTCAAAAACATGCATATCCAAAGTTTAGCCTACCATAAAAACATGGAACTAGCAACCTTGAATGTTCTGTTTCTTCCCTACTCATATTGCACAACCAGCTTCTAATTGCAGTCATAAAACTTCAAGATATTATTCTTCATGATAACTAAGAAACCTTTCTCAATGAGTTGGCCTACACTCATCAAAGTTATCTTCATACCAAACATCTTTGATTAGAACGATTCTTCCATTCTCCACTGACTTTAACTTCCCCATACTTTCTGCATTAAAGTATTTATCATCAGCACATCTGATCTTTTTCCTCTTTCTAGAGTCAAAATCAATCAACCATTATTTGTTTCCAGTTAGGTGATTTGAGTAGCCAGTGCCCATACACCACCAGTCTACCAAATACCTACCATCAGACTCAAAAGTCATCAATAGCATATGTTTATCATCATAATCTCCTCTCGATGTGTTTGCTTCTTCTGACTTCCTTTCCTAGTGTAACCAATAGTCCTTATCAAAGGGACCAAACCTATTACAACAGTAGCATTAAAAATTTCTATTGTCTAGCTTCTCCTTTCCCTTCTGATGTTTCTTCTCACCAGAGTTAAAGGATTCTGACTTTTGAGAACCACCATGTCTTTTCTTGGCCTCTGACCAAGACTTCTTCTGGTCCTTCTTGATAAAAGAAGCTTTCAGAGCCTACTCAGACTCTCTTTCAGAGTTACACTTATTTAGACGCAACTCTTGTGCGTCTAATCTAATTTAAAGCTCTTCAATTTTCATGGTGCTCAGATTCTTAGAATGTTCAACTATTGTAACAATGTAATCAAATTGAGGGGTAAGATATCTCAATACCTTCTCAATAATTAATTTTTCATATAGAGTTTCTCCACAAGATTTCATCTTATTTGTGATCAAAATCACTCTAGAGATATAATCAGGTACTTTCTCATTGTTATTCATGTTGAGATTCTCATAATGCTTACGTAGAGACTGAAGCTTTACCTTCTTTACTGACGCAATACCATTGTAACATCGTGCTAGTATACCCCATACAACCTTTGCCTTCGTTGAATCATCAATTTTCTCAAACACAATTGCATACATACATTGATGGATGTAGAATAATGCTTTATGATCTTTATTCCTTATATCTCATTACGTGTTCTCTATTCCTCCATCGCATCTGCTGCAACTGGAACATAACCTTCAATGACGAGATCAAGATTATCTTGAGCACCAAAAAATACACGCATTTGAATCATCCACTGATTCCAATTATTTCCATCAAACACTAGAAGTTTTGTTTTCAAACTATTTTCGTCGTTCATCTTCGTTCTTGTGCACTGAATCTTAAACTCATGTCTCACCAAACACTCGTATTTCTAAATCTTACAAAATCAAGAAATTCAATTATGTTACGATTTCGATCATGAATTTAACGCGAATTCAAGAAAAAAGAAATAAATTACACATGCCTCACGTACACTCGTGTTCCATGCGAACCAAACTGGAGCTCTAGATACCAATTGATGGAGCACAAGGTTGAAGATGAAGATGAAGATGAATATGGAATAAGAGTAAGAAAGAGAAGAGAGAGAAATCGATTAGAACAAACTTTTTGAGAGAGAAACTCTATTCACTACATTGATGAAAACTAGCTACAAACTTGTTTAAATACACAAAGGATAAGCCACCACGTAGGCACAATCTAAATCTAAACAATAAAACTAAAATTCCACGTGGGTAAACAACTACTAAACCCGGAAGCTTAGACACAACTTCTGGAACAACAACGCAATTTCAGAAGCTTATGCTTCTGAGTCAAAACACTTTCTGATCATTACCTTCTGAAAATGAATTACGTCTAATAGGTTTTGTGTGATGTATGATAATTTTTTAAAGTTTATTGTATGGAAGAAGGATGTGCAACCATTTGACCTAATTATCATGATCAAAAAGTATTGTTGAAGTTCTGAGATTGTTGTTGTACCCCAAAATTTTCCCTCCTATCTTTCTTTTGTCTGGCTTATGTTTCACATTTCATCAGCATAACATACATGCATCCATAAAGCACTTTGGTTCAAAAAGATCGGCAATATTAAAGTTTTACAGCATTTGAGATGTACATGTCCCATAAAGTCTGATTTCTCAGATTTCTTCTGCAAGTAGTGAAACGTGCAAATTAGGGTTTCTATGGACTCTGAGGATCTCATCCTATTCAAGGGCAATTCTCCATCCAATTTCATCAATGGCAGAGGCTATTATGGTATATTTCCCTATGTGCAATCAAAGTCAGTATTTCTCGTCTGTTATGCTTCAATTCAAGATTATTGGTTAAGTTTTCTTCAAAGTACTTTAACATGGAATCTTATGAATCCTGAACAACAGCCTTATCTTTGAATCTCAAGCTCTACCTTCTTCAAGGTTTTTCTCAAGACATGACCTATAATTAGGCATGATCTTCTCAAGTCTCATTTATCATCATCTGATCATCAGAAGCTCAAGTTCATTAATTGTTTGCAAGAAATGTTCATCATAACGCCTGAATGCGCGTAAAAGGTTAAAGTTACAAAAGTTAAAGTTTCTCAGATTAAACTCGATCTTACTTATAATCCATGTTTTCTAAATTCAAATTATTGGATTATTTAGTAGTTTTGATTCAATCGTCTGATTAACTTTGATATTTTTTCTTTAAATCGATTCAAGTTTTAAGTGGTGGTCAAATTCAATTTTAATTGAATTTCTAACAAAGATTCAATTTAAAATTTAGTTTGGTTATGTTAAAGAAAATCATCTATTTCTATCTTGATATTATTTGATTCAAATTTTGATTTTAATTCAATTTAAAATAATTTCTTTTTAAATTGAATTATTATTAAAATAAAACCAAAACTAAAATCATTTTAAGCTTTTTTTATTTCCAATTTTTGCATTTTAATCTTTCATACTTTGTTATTACTAATATTTTTTTTAATTTTTATTAGGCTTAATTGCAACTTTAGGTCCCTCATTCAATTTGGTGTTTATTTTCAGTGACGTGGCATTGAATATTTTATCCATGATAATGTCAAAAAAAATTGATTCCAATGGGTTTCGAACACAGGAATAGCACAATAATACTTTGTACCAATAGCCAAACCATTACACTAACACTTTCAAGTTGTAATTAATTCCCTCATAATTTATTTATAACAACTATAGAAATGAGAAATTTGTTCAATGTAGGCGTGATCTTGGCAGCAACTCCCCAACCATATTTGTCAAATATATATTAACTTAGAAGCATCATTATGAACGTGGCAATTCCAGTTGCAGTCGAGAAGTCACCCATGAAAGAAGAGTACTCGTTGGGGCTAGGAAACTGCAATTTACAATGTTTTGTGAGAAAATAAAAAAAGACGTCGCAAAATGGCATAACGAGTTTTAAGACCAAAACTAAGACAAGATTAACTTGTTGGCATATTTATTACCTGAGCTTTGAGCTTAGACTTCCATGTAACCTCAACAAGATTAATATTGATTCCATAAGAAACCACTAAAGTGGCAAGATCTCTTATGTATCTTGAAGACACCAAGAGTTTCAAGCTCTCCATTATTCTCATTTTAGGCTTCTTCTGTAAAAACGAATAGCAATGTAAAATGTTAGTTAATAGGTTTCGGAATAGTTATTTTATATAAGTCTACAGAAAATAGCAGGTACCTTCTTCTTCACACTACATTCTGGAAGAGGAACAGAATTATTCGTCCACCAGTACAGGCCACAAATTGCAAATCCCATAAGCACGACAATGTTCATCACTCCCTTTAAAGAAATGGCCCAACCACCAACACCGGGACCTAAGTTCTTCCTCATATTAGAAAAGTACTTCACGGTACTACTAGAAAATATAAGAGCTACATTGAACAAATTCTTCTCATTTTTATAGTTGTTATAAATAAATTTTGAGGGAATTAATTACAACTTGAAAGTATTAGTGCGGTAGTTTGGCTCTTGGTACAAATTATTGTTGTTCTAATATTCTTGGGTTTGAAACCCGTTGGAATCCATTTTTTGATATTATCATTATTTCATAAAAAATGAACAAAATAATTATAATTATAAAAATAAAAAAAGAATTAAAAAAATGACATGGATAAAATATTCAATGTCACCTCAACTAAAATTGTGACACGTCACTGAAAATAAGCGCCAAATTGAATGAGGGACTAAATTCAAACACAAAGTGGGAGGATCAAAATCAAGAAAAAAACTAAATAGAGAGACCAAAGTTACAATTAAACCTTTTTATTATTATTACTAACATTTGTTTCTTTTTCTTTGTTTATTGTTATTAGTATTGTTACTACTTTTATTTGTGTCAAAAAGAAAAAATAAAAGAAATTGGGACCATCACAAAAGCATACACGTTTATGATGATTTTTTCATGATTTTCACAAGTCCAGTAATACAACAAGGTTCAAAATTTCATTCATTCAAAACAACACTTACAAGCCATCCCAACCATCCATTTAAACACTACCAATGGCCATCCTTCCAAACAAATTCATGCGGATTCAACTCCAAACTTTATCCAAATTTTCAACCAAGATTCCAACTCACTCCAAACTCTATCCTCACCCTCCATCTAAATTGATCAAGGGCCAACAATAAACTCAAAAAGATTGGCACAGATTCATCTTATTCTTGCCTCCAAACCTCACAAAATTTCCATCTAAAATTTCAAATACTCCCTCTCAACGATTTAATTCTCCCACACTTTTTTCACTAAAATTTAAAAAACTCCCACACAAATTTTCATCTTGCTTCAATATAAATAGCTTGCTTCGAATCAGAATCAAGGGGGGAAGAAAAAAAGAGGAGAAAAAATTGTTATGCTGTCAAGGTAACTTGCAAAAGCTTCCCCCAAGCTTCATATTCAATACCTTCATCTGTTGGAACAAAGGATTCAAGAAAGATGATATTATGAAAGCAAGAAGAAGAAGAAGAAGAAGAAGAAGAGAGAGAGAGAGAGAGAGAGAGAGAGAGAGAGAGAGAGAGAGAGAGAGAGAGAGAGAGAGAGAGAGAGAGAGAGAGAGAGAGAGAGAGAGAGAGAGAGAGAGAGATAGATAGATTGAGAGAGAGAGTATTGATGACTTAGTTATGTGTAACTAACTATCTAAACTGAATTGCATTATTGTTGCTTACTATTACAAACACAATGGCCCTTTATATATGAAAAATAGCCCTGGCTCAAATACATGATAAAAAGCCCAAATAACTATATAACAAGAATTAACCAACTAATACACTCCCTTAATTCATGTTATCAAGACTTCTCATCCCAATGCCTTTCTTTAACTCTTCGAACCTCACTTTCTTCAGAGGTTTGATGAATATGTCAGCTAGTTGCACTTCTGTCTTGCAATGTTTTATTTTAAGCTTCCCTTTGTTGACTTGATCCCTCAAAAAATGATACCTTCTTTCAATGTGCTTACTTCTACCATGACACATTGGGTGATTTGTAAGGTTTATAGCTGACTTGTTATCAACAAACAACTTCATCTTCGACTCCATTATTCTGAGTTCCTCAAGTAGAATTTCGATCTATGCTGCTTGGCATGCAGCATATGATGCAGCCACATATTCTGCTTCGCATGATGACAAAGCTACAATGCTTTGCTTCCTCGAACTCCAGGAGATTGAAGCTCATTTGATTATGAAAATGTATCATGCAGTACTCTTCTTTTCATCTTGATCTCCACTGAAGTCTGAGTCACTGTATCCATGAACTTCGACATATGTGTTGTTCTTCGACATCTTTGGTAACAACACACCATGATCAATAATTCCATTTATATATTTCAACACCCTCTTTACTACAATGAGATGACATTCTTGAGGCTTCTCCATAAATATGTTCAACAATCCTACACTTTGGTAGATATCTGGTCTAGTATTGCAAAGATACCTCAAGGATCCAATGATTTGTTTGTAAAGGGTCGAACTTACAAACTCATCATTCAATTCCTTCTTCAGCTTTGCTCCAATCTCTAATGGAGTAACAGTTTCCTTACAGTTTCTCATATTGAACCTCTTCAGTATATCTTGAGCATACTTCGTTTGATACAAGAAAACTCCTTCTTCGACGTCTTTGAATTCCATTCCCAGGAAATATGAGAGATTTCCTAAATCTGACATTTCGAATTCCTGCATTAACATTGACTTTACCTTCATTATCTCAGCTTCGTCTGCTCCTGTAATGAGTAAGTCATCAACATAGAGGCATAAAATGATTCAATTTACACTTTCGACATCATTTACATACACTCCATGTTCAGAGACACACTTTGTAAAACTTGCTTCGATTAGGAAGTTATTTATCCTTTTATTCCAAGCTCTAGAAGCTTGCTTCAAGCCATAGAGAGCCTTCATTAATCTGTAAAATTTTGACTCCTGCCCATTCACGTTGAAGCCTGGTGGTTGAGTAACATATACTTCTTCTTCTAATGGACCATTCAAAAATGCTGACTTCACATCAAGTTG
This sequence comes from Vicia faba, assembly GCA_948472305.1. Taxonomy (NCBI): domain Eukaryota; kingdom Viridiplantae; phylum Streptophyta; class Magnoliopsida; order Fabales; family Fabaceae; genus Vicia; species Vicia faba. The sequence goes on from OX451737.1 coordinate 1,043,108,899, forward strand.
GTGCATTTTCCATCCTTTACATGCAGCTATCAAAACAGTAATCCTGATTGTTTTGATCCTTGCAACAGGCGCATATACTTCATCAAAGTCAATACCAGGTTTTTTTAGAAAACCTCTAGCCACTAGTCTTGCCTTATACTTTGCAATCACACCATTTGGCCATTGTTTCACCTTGTAGATCCATTTCACATCGATTGGTTTCTTGTTGGTTCTTTCGACAAGCTCCCAAGTCTTGTTCTTCTCAATGGCTCTAAGTTCTTCTTTCATGGCTTCACACCAATTCGAATTGCTCAAGGCTTCACCCAAATCAATTGGTTCAGCTCCAGCCATCATCATGGCTTCTTCGATTAAGTCACCATCTGCATGGATTACTTAATCTGGAAACCTCTCATATCCAATCAGCCTAGTCGACTCAGTTCTTGTTCTTGTGGATCTTCTTTCATTTTTCACAGGTGGTTCTTCATTTCAACTTGTCGAAGCTTTGTTCTCTTTATCTTCTTCAAACACAGTTGTAACTGTGTCGGATTCACGTCGAACTGAACTTCGACTCCAATCCCATCCTTTTCTTTCATCTACAATAACATCTCTATTGATCACTAGTTTATCTTCAATTGGTGAATACAACTGTGATACGGTGGGAGAACTAACTTGATTATTTTGCGTTTTATCGCAAATCTTGCGGTTAGCAAGAGTCGCAACTGACTTTGCTTTTATCCAAAAGGAAAGGTGAAAAACCACAACAAAGACCTTTGATATTGTTTCTTGAGTTCGGGGGGTAGATTATGAAAAGGGAAGGTATTAGCACCCTTTTCATCCATGGTTTTCCATGGGCTCTTAGTTACTTGCTAGATAACTTGCTTTTTGTTTTGAAATTATGCTTTGTATGGTTTTGAAAGTATTTTGTAAAAGAGACCATTGTTTAGGCAATCTTTGTAATGATTCTCGTTCGTAAGAATGTATACAAGGATGTTTGTCTTTTTGAAGATATTTTCAATGTTTGTAAGATGTTTTTGAAATGTGTGTGTTGTTTTGGAAAATAGCAAGGATAGTTGTTTTGAAGTGGAGCAAGTAACTAGAGGTAATCTACCTACTCAAATGTATTTCTTATGCATTTTATATTCCTTTGACATTGTTGTCTTACCATTGATTTGGTAAGAAACCCTATCTTTGGATGTAAACGGGACGAGTGTGGGTCATCATATAACCATGATTAGCAATGTTGCAATCTATCTTAGCATTTTTTGAGGGACTAAGATCATTTTGTAAGGAAACTTAGAATAGCGTCATCGAGGGACTATGATCTTAAATTTTGTTGTTTTGCCAAGATACTTCGTATGCATAATATGGCCATGTATAAGGTAACCAAGTGGAGAAAACCTAAGGATGCTTGTGTGCAAGTGTGTTATTTTCATGCCTTGATTTTGTCTTGGATTTAGGGTTTTCTATTTGATTTGTTTTTATCTTGCCATTCAAACCCTAATTACTAGAATGGTATGTAAAAGTGGTAAATTGCGTAATTTAAAGGTTACTACGCTATTACAATATTATATGGGAGGGGGGGGGGGGGGGGGGGGGGGGAATACAAATTATGAATGGGGACTTGCGACAATGTAAATCTAATTAAGCTATTACAACCAAATCGAATTTGTACAAATGTTAGAATAAATAACATACAAGACAATTTAAATATGCAAAGATATATAAATGCAAGAAAAAGATCTTTGGTTTTGTTTTTTTTATATGAAAAGGAATTTTGAGCTAAACCTAATAACTTATGAAAAGGAGATTAATTCTTCTGAAATAGTTAACCCTAATTTCTCATTTTAAAAGAAAATAAAGTTCTTTAACCATTATTTTTGTGTATTTTTTGTATTGAAATAATAAATAATATTTATGAAAATATTTAGTCTTTTTATATGTCAAAATAAATATTTATAAATGTAAGAAAAAAGAAATAAATAATTAAACTAATTCTATATTTTTTATGTAGAAGTTTATTAAAAAAAAGTATATGTATGATATGTAACTAAAATAAAATATTTTTTATGAGAAAAATAAAATAAAATGGACCAAAAATATAAATTTAGCATTTTTTTTATATTATATTTTTTATGATTTTTAACATTAAGGAAAATATATTTAATAAAATAAAATGAAAATAAAAATGAATAATAAAAATTATGGGCCAGGGGTGCTGCAAGCAAGCAGGGAGTAGTATGTTAGCAAAAAAACGCTAAGGCCCAAGAACCAAGCCCATACTGCCAAAAAATGCCAAAACTAAAGCTGAAAAAAATGAGAAAAATGTAAAAGGTAGCGCCAAGGTTCGAACCCATGACCTGGGCATTTCCAGCGCGCTACCTTGCCACTGGGGTGGCTGTACATCCGTTAGTTTATATAAAACAATAAAAACATAACGTAAAAAGCTTCCTTGCACTGTACTTCATCTTCTTCCTCAAGCTGGCCAGAAGCTCTGTATCTTTCTCATCTCTCCATAAAAATGGAAACTTCCAACATGAAAATGATAGTACTCTTTCCCACGATTTCAGACATGTAACTTATGGAAACTAACAATCAAAGATTAAAACTAATTTTGAAAGCCCTAATTTTAAACCTAATTTTTACAGAAATTTGAACTCCAAAATTCTCTACACATAATGAACAAAAATGAAATATATGCAAATGGTTGGCTTCAGCACTATAATATCTACATTTTTCTTTCACAAATCGTGGCCAATGGATGCCTGTATGAAGAGACAAAAGTTGGAATTCTTACCTCTTTCAGCTGAGATCGTGAATGGAGTTTGAGTGAGATTTAGGAAGGCCTGAAGGTTCCTTTAGCTTTCTTGAGCCTCCCTGAGTATGTTCCAATCTTTACCTTGCTTTGAAAGTGTCTGAAACTCTCTATCCAAGTCAACCTGCAAGCTTGAAAAACAAAAATGGCAGATGGAGAAGGAGGTGTTACAGTGGAGGGATGATGGTCTGGAACACTTAGATATGAGGTAGGTAAAGTGTTTGAGTGATTAAAACTTGAAACGCACGAGTGAATTTGTGGATTGCTATGCTTATGCTCAAACTGTAGGTTTTTGATAGGTTTTTGGTAAGAGGGAATTTTTGATTGTTTTTGGACTTTTGAAATCGTCCTCTAAGCTGTAATATCTTTGTGTATTAGTATGGAGAAAGTTTCCAATCCAATCCTCAACAGATTTCCGAGTTGTACCCTTTTTGCACTCTTTCTTGCCTTTGAAGCAAAGTGAAGGGACAAGCCTCTTCATGCTTGTACTGGCCTTCTTGGAGTTGGTACAAGCTCTATACAAATTGCTTTAGGTTTGTAGGACTTGTGTGTGCAGAGAAGACAGGTCCAATGCTCAATAATTGAAAAGTTGCAAAAGTTAAGCTTTTCCAAAATGGCAATGGCAACTTTGTGCCATTTATGGAATTAAAGCTTGGACAAAGACCTTTGGGCTTGGATTAAGGCTTTGTCAACTGAGTAAGCATTAAATTATGAAGTGAGAAACAAGTTTGAGACCTGTAAAGCAAGAATTAGGCAGCATAGGTTCAGATTTGAATTTTATTCTTCATGAAATGGCTTGAATTCAAAGTGAGAAATTTCCAATTTCATCTCTTCGATTCTCCCTACTCAAAAATGATCTCAAGGAGTTCTTGGAAATTTTGGAAAGCTTGTAATTTGTTTTATAACTCATCTTTGAATTGCATTTCAATATTCCTCTTGGAACTAGGTGAAAATTTTCTATGAAGTTGGGTCCAAAACCTGCCTAAATTAGGGCAAATTTTCACTAAGTTATTTTAGTTCATGGGCATGTATTCTCAAAATTATATCTTGAGATCCAAGCATCTTTAAGGAAAAATGTGTGAAGAAAAGTTGTATATTTCATGGAGGTCTACAACTTTCATGTTGGGAACTTTCTTTGAATCATCTTGTATCATGGTGAAAAAATGGCTTAAAGTTGAGAAAAAAATAAGAAATTTTCTATACTTAGAAAAAATTTTAACTTAAGAAAAATTTCAAATTTCAAAATAAAATATTAAATATTTGGTTTCTTGATGAACAAGTTTCACATTTTGACATGTTTTGATGAATTGTGATCCTTGGCACTTGATTTTGACCAAAAAGTCAAAGTTTGACTTTTCAGTATACAATTGACTTTTGATCAGTTGACTGCAAATTTAATCTGTCAATCCAATGAAATTGCAATGTTTTGAACCATTTCATTAGGTCAAGATGGTACAAATTAACTCTTTAAATCATGCTTCAAACCAATTGGTCATTTTCCAAGTCAAAAATCAGAAATTTCCCTTTCTTAGTCAAAACCCTAATTTTGACATTTTTGCCCTTTTGATGATTTGATCAAATTTCTTAAGGAATTGTGATATAAACTTGATCAAATGATATATATGAGTCTAGAATGTTGATGTGGATCAAAAATTATGAAGTTTGACTGTAAATTGGCCATGGTTGACCTTTGCCCCAATACAGTTTATTTTTAGGTCAACTGTCCAATTGACTGATCAAAAATATGGTTCAAGGCTTAAAACTTGTCATGAGTAATATTAGGGGTTCATAATGATGTTTGAAATTCATATGAAACATTGATAGTCCAAAAATCCTTGGGAAAACTCAAACCCTAATTTTGGGTCATCAGTGTAAGATGAGAGGTCTTGAGCTGGTCAAACCCTAACCCAGTCTTGAGTCAAAAAATATTGTGAGAATAATCTTGATAAATGAGAGGGAAAATTTTGGGGTACAACATGTACCAGTCGAATGATAACCTATGAGCACTATGACTTCACTTCGATCATCCAGCTTCTTTCTCAATTGTTCAGGTACATGCCTGAAACACATTGATCCAAAAATTCTAAGATGACTTACATTTGGCTTTGACCCTGTCCAAGCCTCATGCAGTGTCTTTTCGACCATCTTCTTTGTTGGGCATTTATTTAGAATTTATACTGCTGTCAAAGCTGCTTCAGCCCAAAATCTCTTAATCATATTCTTAGCTTTCAACATACATCTCGTCATGTTCAGTACACTTCTATTCTTTCTCTCAGCTATGCCATTATGCTGAGGCGTATAAGGTGCAATAACCTAATGCTTTATACCTTCCTCATTGCAAAATCTAGCAAATTCAGCAGAAGTATATTCACCACCCCCATCAATTCTTAACTTCTTCAATTTGCAGCCACTTTGTTCCTCAGTATTGTATCCCAAATTTTGACCTAAGATACCACCTCCCATCTGCATCATTACATTGCAAGTGTTCACAAGCGATCTGACCTACTTTATCAATTTTCAAAGCAGTTTTTTAAATTCATAACTTTTTCAAGTCAAGAGCTGGTTATTTTTGAAACGCTAAATTTATTAATTGATCAATGCTAAAACAATGTTTATTTAATTATTTATTATTCTGAGTTTAAATAATTGGAATTTATTTTCAGTTATTATATAATTTAAAGAATTATAAATAATAAAGTAAATATTTGAAAAGAAGTTTATTAATTGATCAATGATGTTTATTTAATTATTTATTATTCTGAGTTTAAATAATTGGAATTTATTTTCAGTTATTATATAATTTAAAGAATTATAAATAATAAAGTAAATATTTGAAAAGAGGTTTGTTAATTGATCAATGATGTTTATTTAATTATTTATTATTCTAAATTTAAATAGTTGGAATTCATTTTCAGTTGTTATAATTTAAAGAATTATAAATGATAAAGTAAATAATTGGAAAGAAGAAAAGAATTAATTGGTAAAATAATAGAGTTTTATTCATCTTTATTCTAATTGTTACAATTGTTGTTTAAATACTGTATTTATTTACAAAGTATTTACAATGATAATTTTTACAAATGTTTAAAGTGAAATAAAAACTATCCTAATTTTTCTAAGTTCTAAATCTTCATCTTCTATCCAATACTTCTTTGATGCTCATTTGATTTTACCTGCAAAGAATTAAAAGAAAAAGTCAGAAATAGATATATAATTAAAAGCAGACGATTAATTTAGAGTTCATCATTAAAAGCAAACGGCTGGAATCAGTTTTTACCCTCTTTGCAAATCACGGGATTTCTCCCGGTTCACAAAAATGGATGAATATTTATTGATAAATATGAATGCACAAGTTAAAATATGCACAAATTCAATTTTGCCAAAAACCAACTGCATATTTCAAAACCAATTGCATATTTCAATTGTCAAAACTGCATATTTTAAAAAAGACAGCATATGCAAATAACCAAGTCAAAGTCACATTTTCAAAAAAAACAAAGTCCAACGTAAACTGTCAAGTATGGAAGTATGTCAATACAAAGGCTCCTCCATACTGTAACAAGGCAGATAGTTAAAGAAGGAAATGTGCAGATTAAAACCACATATGCAAGCCAAATATTCCTAATTTCATCATTTTCCAGCCTTGCTTTTTCAGAACACAAAGTACATATAACATTTTAATGTTTCAAACTGTACCAAGGAGAGAGAAGAGAGAAAAGAGTTTGGGTTTACAGGTTTTGGCCTTAGGCAGAAAAGAGATAGAAAACAAAACTGCAGTAACACAGTAGAAAAAGGGAAGCATAGAAAAAGGATACAAAGCAAACTGAATGGAACAGAAGATGTGCAGAGGTATCAAAAGGAAAATAGTTAAAATATACAAAACCTGAACTGTCAAAAGGTAGGCCAGCAACGGATATTATAACAACACAAACTTCTCAAGCAAAAGACCAGAGTTCAAAAACCAGAGTTCAAAAATCTGTTTGGAGGCCTAAAAATCAAAACTGTCAAACAAATACCAAGCCAATTCTCAAGGTACAAAAAAAACCCTCAAGAACCTGCATTCAAGATGTATGAACAACACAACTTCTCAAGCAAGGCCTGAGTTCAAAAAACCTGTTTTGAAGCCTTAAACCACAAAATCTATCAAGCTTTGTCAAAACAACTAGCAATCAAACTCAAGCCAGTAAACTCGACCTCAAACATGCCTGAAACCAACCAGCTCAAACCTTCCAAGCCTAAACTTGTACCAAACCAATAAACCAGTATACTCACAACAAACCTGCAAAGCCATAACTAGTATACTCATAACAAACCAGTAACGCCCAACCTGCCTGAAGCCTAAACAAAAACTTGTCAAGCAAAAGCCCAGGCCATAACCTAAACAAACCTGTTGCCTAGCCAAAGTCTAAGCCACAAAAAGCCATAGCCATGAACCAGAACAGCATAAGCCTAAAAACTGATTCAAACCTTCCAAGCTTAGCCTGAAGCAAGCCTTACCAGTTTCCAAACCCACTTAAGCCCTCAGAACTGTAAGTTCATCATGGGGCTATCATTATCACATCCAAGCATCTAGACAACCAAACAAAAAAGGAAACATTCAAGGCGACACAAAGGCCTCAGAAAAGTTTTCTTCATAGGAAAATCAAATAGGCAACAGAAGCAAAGCAAAGAAAGAAGAGGGGAAGCTAGTCAAAACGAATGTTCCAACAATAGCATATTCAGCATGGCCAACATTAACAAGCAAGCATGTCAATAATCATCATCTCAGAATCAACAAAGGCGACATAAGCATACAAGGCAAAGCAGGCAACGAGGCAGAAGAAGAAGATAAAGGGGTTTTCAACATGCATCTTTCAGTAATCATCATCAAAACATAAAAGTCAAAGGCGAGATACTAGACAAACCGGAGCAAGCCACAGCATCGCGCCTCTTCGCCCTGCCTACCCTAGGCGCCTCCAGCTCTCTCCTCCGTTTTTCCCAAAGACCACGAAGGTATAATTTTTCCACCCTTTTCCTTCACACCTCATACAATAGTAAAAATGTTCGGAGATGAGAATTTTATCAAAGAGTAAAAAAAAACATGCGCGAATTGGAAACCATAAAACACAAACTATGAGTCCCTTACCTTTGCAAACGTCGCCCAGACATGACCATGGGGAAAGGAGAGAGGATGGCGCCTGGCACAGGGACGAAGTTTTCATTTAGAAACCATAGCTTGAGAGGAAGAAGAGAGGAACGGAAATGAAGAAGAGCACCGCTCTGTACCCTTTGCCTAACCCTAATCCAAGTGAAACAAAAACCTGATAACCCTAAAACTTTGTTTCAATAATTGGGCCTGACCCGTTTCCCTTTGCTTAAACCCATTTCGTTTCTGCTAGTTTCACCCCCATCCCGTTTCTGTTTATTCTTGATTTGGCCCCCTTAAAAAACTCTTTGGCCCATACAATTGTTTATTATCTACCCTTTTTTTTATACCCCTCTTTCTACTTATTTTCTTTTAGTTTTTTTTAGAATTTTATTAATTTAGTTTAATTATAAAATTTAGTCAAATAGATGTGTAGTTCTAATTAAACAATTTTAAATAATTTGACCAATTTTATTAGTTTAAGTTTAGGATTAATTTAATAATTTTAGTATTATTTTTAATTAGATTTAAGTTAATAACTTTTAAAGTTTTAATTTAGTTTAGAATTATTTAATAATTCTTAAAATAATACTTTATATTAATACCAAAAAAATACATATAAAAATAAATTTAAAAAAACATTTTATTTTCTTTAATTAATTCTCTTGCTTTGTACATATTAAATAAAAATATAAAAATGCACGTTCACACCATTTAGTCTGTTATTTAATCATTGTTGTGGTTATATATCACTTAGCTACTTAATCATTATCTATCTAATTTTCTGTTTGATTATTTCATCTTTATTTGGTTATTCTGTTTACGTCTAAATCCAAGAGAAAAAACGATTAAATTTGTTGACTTCATGTCCTCAAATCCAATCACGCGAATATCTTCATTTCATTAAAACTTAAGATAATTTTTCCCCAAATATTCAATTTTTTCAAAACTTATACCTTTTAAGTCAAAACTTCGACATTAGGTCGTCGTACCTTCAAAAACCCGTCCGTACCCCTTTTCGGCCAAAACAATTTATTTTTAATCAAACGAACATTTTAATAAACAGATATTTCAAAAGGTTCCTATAGAATACTATAGATACATTGGGTGCTAATACCTTCCCATTGTATAACCAACCCCCGAACTCTAGACCTCTTTTCAAAAACGCCTTGTATTTTCATTACTTTTAAAAGTATTATTTTACATTGCATACTTTAGGGTTTTATTTCGCTCTTTTCCCTTTTCCCTTGGAAATAATAAAGCGCGGTGGCGACTCTTGCTTTTTTTGTGAGACGAATTAATTAATAATTCGATCTCCGATTTACCCCGCTACATTTTTTATCGCTACAAAATTGGCAACTCTGCTGGGGACAGATTGACCTCTTGCTGGTCCATCCCTAAGTGGGTTAAGCCTAATTTGTTTTATCTGTTTTGTTATTATTTGATTTGTTTGATTATGTGTTTAAATTGGGGTTGTTTGGGTTTTTGCAAAGGATGAATCCTATACCCGGATTAAGTTACACTTAAGAATAGGACGGGCGGTATAGTCATGTTAACTTTGAGGGAGTAATCCCGAAGAAGGAGACATGAGATCCCCCACTCAATGGAAGGCCCTTTTGAACATAATATTTATTTACCGAGTAATCGGGAAGACATTATTATTTTCGACCTGGGAGCCATAGAAATTGAGAACCGTAGAACCCTAACCCATCTTGGCCTTTTAGGTGTAGCGCGGAGACTATAACGGAGTAATTCGGAAGTAGTTGTTACGCGATGCTACGCTCGGATGAGTTCTCTTGAGAATATTGCTAATTATTGAGTAATCAAGACGTTGGCAATATCCGAAGGAGGAATGTAGACTCTGGGAACTTTTAGAACCTTGTCTTACAGGTGTGATTGACTCGTTAGTACATACCTTGGGGTGGGCTTTACCCTTGACTCCATGCTCGAAATGTTGAACCTTTGAACCCCATATTTGTGAACTTATGTGTAACTGTTGCATTATCATTCATCCATACATCCATAAACATTTTTTTGTAAAAAAAAACTTGCTTTCCAAGGAACTTAAGAATGATTTTTGCAGACATCTCAGGTCCTATTATTATGGAATTTGGATGGAGAAACAATCGAAGTTTTAGTTTTAAGGAGCCCGAGATTGAAGAACTGAAGAGTTTAATTCCTAAGATCAAGAACCCGACGGATTTTCAGAAAAAGTATGGGTCCATTATACCTCTCATGAAGCGCAAGATGAAAGAAGGCATCCTTAGTACGTTAGTCCAATTTTACGATCCTTTGTACCGATGTTTCACCTTTCCGGATTACCAGTTAATGCCCACCTTAGAAGAGTACTCCTACATATTTGGTTTGTCGATCACCGACTGTGTTCCTTTTTCTGGATTAGAAGAGGAACCCAAATCTCACGAGATAGCGACCATCACCCACTTGAAGAAGCCAGAGATAGAGGAGAACATGACTACAAAAGGGGGAATCCGAGGCTTGTCTGCGCAATTTTTGTTGAGGAAAGCTCGTCATTTCGCTGAGATAAAAGATGCTATAGCCTTTGAAGACGTCTTTGCTTTACTCGCTTATGGTCTATTCTTATTCCCTAACGTTGATAAGTTTGTGGATATCAACGCCATCAGAATTTTCTTGATTGGAAATCCGGTCCCTACGTTGCTAGGAGATACCTACTATTCCATCCATCTTCGAAACTCTTATCAAGGAGGGATGATCATTTGTTGTGCGTCGTTGCTGTATCAGTGGTATGTTTCTCATCTACCTAGGTCTGATGTTTTCTGGGATCTCGAGAAGGAGCCGCGATGGGCGCCAAAAATTATGGCTCTCGCTCATTTCGACATTGATTGGTATAATCGAGCTTACTATGACGTGAAGATCATCGATAGCTGTGGTGCTTTTCCTAACGTGCCTCTTCTTGGTACGAAAGGTGGAATTAACTATAACCCTGTTCTCGCGCGCCGTCAGTTTGGATACCCGATGAGGGACAAGCCAAACAACATCCATGTGAGTGGTTTCTTTTTACAAGAAGGACAAGATCACCAGGCAGCTAAGGGGGAGATCGAAGGAGCTTGGCGCCACATCCATAGGAAAGGGAGAGACATGTTAGGACATAGGGGTGCCGTTTCTTTGGAGCCTTACCTACAATGGGTCCGTGCTAGGGCTTGTGCTCTCAAGATGCCCTATAAACCTGAAAAACCTTTATTCCCTACTGTTGCATCATCATCTGTTGATATCCCTATCGAGAATATGGGAGAATACCAAGGAAATCTGGCTAGGATGAAGTCCGAGAGAGATGCTTGGAAAGAAAAGTATAATATGTCTGAATATGAGAATCGGGTCCTGGATCGACAACTAAAGGAAAAGGAGGATTTGCTATTTATTCAAGACGGTTGGTTCATTGATCATGATGAGAAGCTTCGTTAAAAGGATGCTTTACTGAAGAAGTATGCTAGTGAAAGGAAGAGAAAGAAGGAAGGTTCGGTAAGCGTTGCTCTTGTTCCTAATCCACAAAAGGAAATCATTGGTCGATTGGTAGCTGAGAAGAAAGAGATGGAAGACTTTTATGAAGAGAAGATCAGGAAGCTCCAGTTACAGTTGGCGTTTGGTCCTTCATCTGATGATTCTGAGTGATCTTTAGCTTTTAGTCTTATTTTACTGATGTCATTTTGTAAAACTCTGTAAAAGGGCTTCATGTTCCGAAGTTGTAATTTACTGCTTTTATTATGGGCTTCATGTTCCAAAGTTGTAGTTTACTGCTTTATTATTGGGTTGTTATCCCAAAGTTGTAATTTATTGTTTTGTTGTTCGAAAGTTGTAAGTTGTAATTTACCGCTTTTGATTAATGAGGTGAGTTTTTGTTGTTCCAAATTCCTTTACCATTGATGTATGCTAAATTATCGAAGTTCCTTGAAAAAAATTATCAAAACGAATTATCATTTGCATCACATATCATGCATCATCCAACATTCCACTTCACATGTTTTCTAGAGTCTTATCCTTGTTTCTTTTTCCACTCCGATAGATTGTCAAGCTATCTCATCAATACGATACTCGAGCCAATCGTCAAAGAAAGATGGAAGATCTAGAACAGGAAAACCACGAGCTTCGTGAGGAGGTCGCTACCCTTCGTGTCGGTATGGAAAAGTTAACTACGCTAGTGGAAAGTTTGATGGCTTCTCAGAATCAGCCATCGACTACAGCTGCTGAGATTCAGACTTCAACTACTATGGTTTCTGAGATTGTCACCGTTCCAACATTTGTGACTCAAGTCAACTCTCCGCTTCAACATCAGATGCCAAAAGGTTTTCCGTGGGGAATGCCTTACAACTTTGTGCCAGAGGGGTATCAGCCTGTCGTACAGCCTTTGTTTCAACCTACTATGTCTTTTCCTCAACCAGAGACAACTACCATGCCGCCGGTAATCCCGTCTGTGACACCTTTCCCGCAACCGATGATGACAACTGTCGCTCCTGTGGTTCACTCTATGCCATACTTGAATGAACCTACTTATCCTGCCGAGCCTGCTGAAAGTCTGGGTCTTTTTGATAGAATGGAAGATTTTCAAGACCAATTCCAAGAAATGCAGAGGGAGCTCAGAGCGTTAAAGGGGAAGGATTTGTTTGGAAAGAACACTCATGACCTTTGTTTAGTTCCGAATGTCAAGATTCCAGCAAAATTCAAAGTGCCAGACTTTGAAAGATATAAGGGTGATTTGTGTCCTCGGAGTCACTTGACTATGTACATGAGAAAGATGTCTACATATTCTGATGATCATGACTTGTTGATTCATTATTTTCAAGACAGTTTGACTGGTGCCGCTCTAAAGTGGTATATGGGTTTGGACAGCATTCGGATCCGCAACTTCAACGATCTTAGTGAAGCTTTTGTTCACCAGTATAAGTACAACGTTGACATGGCGCCGGACAGGGATCAACTCCGGGCGATGTCCCAGAGAGATAGAGAGTCTTTTAAGGAATACGCCCAGAGGTGGCGCGAAATTGCTGCTCAAATCTATCCTCCTCTTGAGGAGAAAGAGATGACAAAGATATTCTTGAAGACTTTAGGTTCCTTTTACTATGAAAGAATGATTGCCAGCGCACCCAGTGACTTCACCGAAATGGTAAGTATGGGCATGCGGTTAGAGGAAGGGATTCGTGAAGGGCGTTTGGTTAAAGAAGGGAGTCCGTCTAGCAGTACCAAGAAGTTTGGAAGTGTTTTCCCAAAAAGAAAAGAACAGGATGTCAGCGTGATCTTCCCAGGGAGACCAAGGAGAGGTTACTCACACGTTGCGGCAGTCACTCCGGCTGTTCGCCCAGCATTGATGACCCCAACTCATCAAACCCCACCAACTCAACAACGGCCATTTCAGCAGCAGCCTCGACAACAGGCTTATCCATTCAACAACCGGAACCGTTCACCAAGGAAACCGCAGTTCGATGCCATTCCCATGACTTATACTGAATTTTTCCCTGCTCTTATCAGAAAGAACCTCATAACGACGAAACCTCCTCCTGTCGCACCAAATAGTACTTCTCCGTGGTACAAGGCGGATCAGTTTTGTGAATATCATCAAGGGTCGCCGGGGTACAACATTGAAAATTGTTTTGCTCTAAAGGCGGACGTGCAGAGGTTGATTAAGAATGGTATCTTGTCTTTCAAGGATTTTAACCCAAATGTTAGAGATAATCCTTTGCCTCGACATGGGGCAGCATCAGTGAATATGGTGGAAGGTTGTCCGGGAAAGTTTCGAGTTTTTCAAGTTGAACACATAAGAGATTTGTTGATCAGGTTACATCAGAGCTTAAGAAGACTTGCCTTTTTCAGGCATCAGCATGATTATGATGTTTGTGAATTTTGTTCAAGAGAGGTTGATTGCCCTATTGTGAAGGAGGATATTCAAAAATTGTTAGACCAGAGGGTTATCACTATTACATATGACAGAGATCCGGAGGATGAAGTGAATGTTATAATACCACAATTCAATTTTCCTGAACCAGTAGAGATTGTTTACGACAGTCAGACTGCACCTGTTTCTCCTTTGATCATTTAAACACCTGGTCCCGTGCCTTACAACTCAGACCAAGCTATACCGTATAAGTATAATGCCACAATGATTGAGAATGGGGTAGAAGTCCCTATACCAACAAGGCCGTCTTTTGTTAACGTCGCTGATGTGAGTAGAGTTACGAGAAGCGGACGTGTTTTTGCAGCAGTACCTTTGAAGAGACCAGAAGTTCAAGTCAGGAGGCCCATACCGGCAGAAGTTCCAGCGAGAAATGTTAAACCAAGGGTTGAGATAGGCCGATCCAATGAACCTATCCCATATCCCGTTGATGATGAAATTCTGAAGCTCATCAAGAGAAGTGAATATAAGATTGTGGACCAACTATTGCAAACTCCTTCCAAGATTTCTTTGCTTGCTTTACTGAGAGATTCTGGTGCCCATGGAGAAGCTTTGATGAAGGTCTTGGACCAGGCATTCGTGGATCATGATGTGACGGTTGACCAATTTGATGGAATCGTGGGAAATATTACTTCGTGTAACAATCTTGGTTTCAGTGATAAAGAGCTTCCGGAGGAGGGAAGGAACCATAATATGGCTTTGCATATCTCAATAAGTTGTGTAAATGACACTTTATCAAGTGTGTTGGTAGATACAGGTTCGTCGTTAAATGTAATGCCCAAGACTACATTATCTCGACTCTCATATCAAGGTTCTCCCATGAGACCTAGTGGGGTAATTGTCAAAGCGTTTGATGGTTCTAGGAAGACTGTCATTGGTGAAGTGGATCTTCCTATAGTAATTGGTCCTCATACTTTTCAGATCACTTTTCAAGTAATGGATATTCGTGCCGCCTACAGTTTCCTATTGGGTCGTCCATGGATCCATGATGCAGGGGCAGTCACTTCCACGCTCCATCAAAGATTGAAGTTTGTAAGGCATGGAAAGCTGGTAATGATTGGTGGAGAGCAGGCTATGGTGGTAAGCCATTTGTCATCTTTCTCTTTTATTGATGCTGATGAGGATGTTGGAACCCAATTCCAAGCTCTATCTGTTGCTAATAATGAAGTGAAGAAGCAAGGGACATCTATTTCTTCTTTTGAGGATGCGCGACGAGTGGTTGAAAGTGGTTCGGCTGAAGGTTGGGGCCAGGTGTTGACTTTGCCCGAGAACAAGTCTGGAGAAGGTCTTGGTTTTCATCCCGTGTCTACAAGAGTCAAGCAGGAAGTAGTTACTCGTCCGATACAAGAAGTTTTCCAAAGCGCAGGTTTTATCCATCCGACTCCTCCTGAAGTTGATGCTATAATAGGAGATGATTCTGAAGAGGATTTACCCGATTTTGTAACGCGTGGAGTGGTTTGCCAGAACTGGATTGTTGTTGATGTTCCTGTTGTGATGCACATTTCTGAGTAATGTTTTGTTTTATTTTTGAAAAAATTCGCTCTGCCCAAGGCGAAAAGTATTTGTGTCGGGCTATGTTGAAAATAAATCCTTTTGCTCTGCCCAAGGCAAAAGAGAAATGTCTGGGCTCTTTGTTTCAAGTATTTCCCCTCATGAATAAAAATGTTATTTTGTCCACTAATGTTTTATTTTTCACTTTTTCTGGGAAATAGTAATGAAAATTAAGTGGTAGTAATAGGAAAATATAATAATATTTTGTTTCATTTGTACAACATTCATATTAATCGATTTCTAAAATAAAGCATAATCATATGTGCAGATTAATCCATGACTTAACCATTGAAAACAATGATCCTATGCCCTCTCCCAACTTTGAATTCCCTGTGTTCAGAGCCGAGGAAGAGGATAGTGAAGAGATTCCTGATGAAATTTCCCGTTTACTTGAGCACGATGAAAAGACTATTCAGCCGTTTGAAGAACCTATAGAGATGATCAATTTGGGTGATGAAGAAGATAAAAAGGAAGTCAAGGTCGGAGCATTGCTTATCCCAGAGGTCAAAGAGAAAATGTTGGAGATTCTCAAAGAGTATGTTGATGTGTTTGCTTGGTCCTACCAAGATATGCCAGGTTTGGACAACGATATTGTGGAGCATCGTTTACCGTTGAGACCTGAATGCCCGTCGATTAAGCAGAAGTTGAGAAAGACTCGTCCCGATATGGCTGACAAGATCAAAGAAGAAGTTCAAAAACAAATTAATGCAGGTTTCCTTGTTACATCAGTCTATCCTCAATGGTTAGCCAATATAGTGCCTGTTGCTAAGAAAGATGGCAAAGTTCGAATGTGTGTAGACTATAGAGATCTGAATAGAGCTAGCCCGAAGGATGACTTCCCATTACCGCACATTGACGTATTGGTCGACAGTACCGCAAAGTTCAAAGTCTTTTCTTTCATGGATGGTTTCTCTGGTTACAATCAAATCAAGATGGCACCAGAAGATATGGAGAAGACAGCTTTCATTACACCTTGGGGAACATTTTGTTATCGGGTTATGCCGTTTGGTTTGAGGAATGCTGGTGAAACATACCAAAGGGCCATGACTGCTTTATTCCATGATATGATGCATAAAGAGATAGAAGTGTATGTAGATGACATGATTGCCAAATCACAAACTGAAGAAGATCATTTGGAACATTTATTGAAGTTATTCCAGCATTTGAGAAAGTATAAACTCCGTCTGAATCCCAACAAGTGCACTTTTGGTGTTCGTTCTGGAAGACTTCTGGGTTTCATTGTCAGTCAGAAAGGTATTGAGGTAGATCCTGATAAAGTCAAAGCTATTCGGGAAATGCCCGCACCCAAGACGGAAAAACAAGTAAGAGGATTCCTTGAGAGACTGAACTATATTTCTAGATTTATATCTCATATGACTGCTACCTGTGGGCCGATTTTCAAGCTTCTCCGAAAGAACCAAGGATGTGTGTGGACAGAAGATTGTCAGAGAGCTTTTGATAGCATCAAAGAATATTTACTTGAACCTCCCATTTTGATTCCTCCGGTGGAAGGAAGACCTTTGATTATGTACCTGACTATATTGGAAGATTCCATGGGATGTGTGCTTGGTCAACAAGATGAGACTAGAAGAAAGGAACATGCTGTATATTATCTGAGTAAGAAGTTCACAGACTGTGAGTCTCGATACTCATTGCTTGAGAAAACCTGTTGTGCTTTAGCTTGGGCTTCTCTCCGTCTGCGCCAGTATATGATTAACCACACCACTTGGTTGATCTCCAAAATGGATCCGATCAAGTATATCTTTGAAAAGCCCGCCTTATCTGGAAGAATAGCCCGTTGGCATATGTTATTATCCGAATATGACATTGAGTATCACACTCAGAAAGAAATCAAAGGGATTATTTTAGCCGACCATTTGGCTCACCAACCAATTGACGATTATCAATCCATCAAGTTTGATTTCCCAGATGAAGATGTTATGTACTTGAAAGCTAAAGATTGTGAAGAGTCGTTACCTGAAGAAGGACCTGATCCCGAATCCCATTGGGGTTTAATATTCAACGGAGCTGTGAATTCTTATGGAAACGGAACTGGGGCAATCATCGTCACTCCCCGAGGTACTCATATCCCGTTCACGGCGAGATTGAAGTTTGACTGCACGAACAACATGGCTGAATATGAGGCATGTATTATGGGTCTCGAAGAAGCAGTGGATCTAAGGATTAAGATTCTTGATATTTACGGAGATTCGGCATTGGTAATTAATCAAATCAAAGGAGAATGGGAGACTCGTCATCCTGGTTTGATCCCTTACAGAGATTATGCTAGAAGATTGTTAACTTTCTTCAACAAAGTGGAATTACATCATATCCCTAGAGATGAAAACCAAATGGCTGATGCTTTAGCTACTTTGTCTTCAATGTTTCAAGTGAATGGTTGGAACGATGTGCCTACAATCCGAGTTATGCGCCTCGACAGACCTGCTCATGTGTTCTCAGTAGAAGAGGTTACCGACGACAAACCATGGTTCTATGACATTAAACGTGTTCTTCAAACTCAAGAGTACCCGCCTGGGGCATCCAATAAAGATAGGAAGACATTGAGAAGATTAGCAAGCAGTTTCTTCCTCAATGAAGAAGTATTGTATAAGAGGAATTACGACATGGTCTTGCTCAGATGTGTAGACAGACGTGAAGCGGACATGCTGATGCAAGAAGTACATGAAGGATCCTTTGGCACACATGCAAACGGACATGCAATGGCTAAAAAGATGTTGAGAGCTGGTTACTTTTGGATGACAATGGAATCTGATTGCTGCAAATATGTGAAGAAATGTCATAAATGCCAGATTTATGCGGACAAGATACATGTGCCACCGACCCTCCTCAACGTTATCTCTTCACCTTGGCTTTTCTCTATGTGGGGCATTGATATGATTGGAATGATTGAACCCAAAGCTTCGAATGGTCATCGTTTCATCTTGGTAGCGATCGATTATTTTACTAAATGGGTGGAAGCAGCATCTTATGCTAATGTAACCAGACAGGTGGTAGTCAGATTTATCAGGAATCAGATCATTTGTCGATACGGTATCCCGAGCAAGATCATCACTGATAATGGTTCGAATTTGAATAACAAGATGATGAAAGAGCTTTGTGAGGAGTTCAAGATCGAACATCATAAGTCTTCTCCTTACAGACCCAAGATGAATGGGGCTGTTGAAGCTGCTAACAAGAATATCAAGAAGATTGTCCAGAAGATGGTGGTAACTTATAAAGATTGGCATGAAATGCTTCCGTTTGCTTTACATGGATACCGTACTTCAGTTCGAACTTCGACAGGTGCAACCCCATTTTCCCTAGTTTATGGTATGTGTGATACGGTGGGAGAACTGACTATGGTTTTGCGTTTGTTTTCGCAAATGTTTCGGTTGAGCAAGAGTCGCCACCGACTTTTTATTTTATCCTAAGGAAAGGTTTAAAAAGCACAGCAAAAACCTTTGAGATTTTTCTTGGGTTCGGGGAGTAGATTATAGAAGGGGAAGGTATTAGCACCCCTTCTATCCATGGTTATCCATGGGCTCTTAGGTACTTGCTTAGATCAACTTGCCTTGGTTTTCAATTTGTTTGAAATGGTGCTTTGTGTGTGGTTTTGAAAATGCTTTGAAAAGATGCCTTGTATTAGGCTAACCTTGTAACAATTCTTTACTCGAATGTTTTACAAAAGGTGTTTTATCTTTTAAAAAAGATGTTTCAAGGGTTTGAAAAGTTGGTTTTGAAAGTGTTTGTGAAGTGGGTTTTGAGATTAGGCAAGTGTTTTCTTGGAAAGTTAGCAAGTACTTAAGAGTTTATCTACCCTAAAAATTTCCTCAAAGATTTTTATTATGTTTTAAACCTTTTGACAATTTTTGTTCCACCATTGCATTTGGTGGACAATCTTGTCTTAGGAGATGAAAAGGGACAGGCGCGGGTCATCGTTTGGACCATAATTGCAACGGCGTTAAATGTCTTTGGGCAATTCTCTTTAAGGGACTTGATCATTTGTTTTTGTTTGTTTTGAAAAGTTTTATCGAGGGACTATGATCATTCATATTGTTTGCTTTGCCCAAAGAAATTCAACATACAACATGGCCCAATTATTTTAAGGCAACAAAGTGGAATACCCTAGGGGTGCAAGTGTGAGAAGTGTTGTTTATTTTCATGCTCATCTATCTTGTATTAGGTCAAACTATTTTTTATCGTTTTTTCGCATGCAAACCCTAATTCTAACATGGCATAATTAGAAAGCGTATAAAGTGCGAAATTTAAATTCCTACGCTATTACAACATAATAATATAGGGAGAGGGGTACAAATTTACAAATGGGGGATATTAGACAAGGATTTAAATCTAAATTATTACATCATTTTTGGATATTTGCAAGGTAAGTAAATTGCACAATTAAATAGAAATTAAATAAATATGCAAAATGCAAAAAGAAAGTTTTTATATGTATGAAAAAAAATATTATTTATGTAAAGATAAAAATAAGAAAATAAAAAGATATTATTTTTGAGTATTTTCATATTTAGGGCAAAACCCTAGTTTTAATCAAAATGTATATTAATTAATTAATCCACATAATATTTATTATTTACATACAAGAATAAAATAAAATATGGTACATTTGAACAAAGGTCATTTTTTGTATTAAATATTAAAATAAAATATATACATTTTTTGGCATTTTTATTCTAAGTATAATAATATATATATATATATATGTATATTTATATTATAAATATGTATTATATACAAAATAAGTATTTACTTAATATTTTAATAAAATAAATAAAAAAAGGTATTTTTTATGTGAAATATTTTCAGAAGGTAAATAAAAATAAAAATGCAAATAGAAGTATTTTTTACATATTTTCTATTTATCTTAAATAACAATATATATCTATTTATATACAAATCAAAAAGAAAATCAAATAAAAACCAAATAAAATCAAAAAATGATGAGAAAAATATTTTCAAAATTTTAATATGTTGAGAAAAAATAAACAAGTCAAACAAAAAAAGAAAAAGTTAAAAATGTTAAAAAATGAAGCAAATGGGCTGAGGGGTGTGAAACAGAAAAAATGGTGTGGATAGCAAAAATAACACAGGCCCAGCCCAATCCACTTCTTCTTCAACCTCTGAACAGATTTTGTTCAAAAACGCGCGCCAACAAGCCCCCTTTGAATGTCCTGATTCTTTGATCCTTTGAACAAACTTCCAACACAAAACATGTAAAGCATAATCTCACGATTTCATACATATAAAGAACATGAACTATCTCTCTAAGATGAGGGAGAATTTCTCTCCCCCTCTTTTCTGACCTAACTTTTCTACCATTTTCAGAGCTCAAATTCTCTCTACTCAGACAAAAGAAATGAAAAGTAAAGCTATGTACATGTTCAAGGCTATGAGTAGGACCTTGTTTCTTCACAAACTTAAGACTAAATATGCATGATAAGAGAGATACGAATTCAAACTTTTACCTATTCAGTTGGACTTCTATCTGGAGAATGAGGAGCTTTCAGTGCAAGGTGATGATTGGAAAAGCTTCCTTGAGGTCCAGGGATGCTTTTTCAATGCTTACTTTGTCTTGAAACTCCTTGTATTGAGCTGTGGAACTTCAACTGCAAAAGGAAAAATTAAAAATGGTGGAAACTGTTAGAGTGATTACAGGTCAGGTTTTAGGCCATGGTTAGTTTGCATATGTTGTATGGAAGGTGTGTGAATTGATTTTGGTGAGAATGCTCGAGGGAAATGGGAGTTTGCACTCAAACTGCAGAGGCAACCCTGTTTTTGCAGTTTGAGGATGATTATGGCAATGGGAGTGTTTGAAAGGTCAAGGATTCGTGCAAAAGCTTGGTTGGGATGTACTGAGTGTGTTTGATATCTTTTGTGTTGTGTTTGTAAGCTGAGGTTCCAGTTCTCACAAGTTATGGACCTTTCTTCTTTTCTAAGCAACAAAATGCCACTTGATGTTCTAGGCATGTAGGGGGCCTCCTAATGGGCTGCATAATCTTCTCTTGATCAGAGCAATTTGTCCATAATCTTGTGCCATTCAGATTTAGCTTGTACTTGTTGGATTTCTAATTTGACATAAAGTGAACTTTTGCAAAAATGGATAGTTTACTTTTTCCAAATTGGGATTAATCCTTTAGACAAAGCTTGAACTCAAAGAACTTGGTCTTGGTACAAAGAATATGCATTAAATTTATGAGTGTAACTTGGTTTAGGGACCTGTAATCAAGGGCATGCTGGTTTTGAGAAGTTGCATAATCTTATGAACATGAAAAATGGCCAATTCACAAGTGAGTTTTTGCTATATTGTGAAATTCGATTCTCCCTAACCATGAAGTTGTTTGAGAAGTTCTTGGACATTTTGGAAAGCTTGGAATGTGTACTACAATCCATCTTTGAAATGCAAATTGAAATTCCAAGTGGAAGGGTATGAAAAATGGCCTTGAAGTGGGGTAGAAAACCTTGTCAAAATAGGTTAAAATTCTACTAAGTTAAAAATGGTTTAGTGCCCTTATTCAAAAAATTATAACTTGAGATACAAGCTTCAAATGAGAAAACTTTGTGAATCAAAGTTGTAGATTATGCAACAATCTACAACTTTCATGTTTTGACTTTTGTTTGAATCAAAATGGATCATGGTGAAAAGATGGGGCAAAGTTGGGAAAAAATTAGGGTTTTTCATAACTTAGAAAAATTCTAAGTTATGAAAAATTCCATTTTCAAACCCTAATTTGCAATTTGTGATTTCTTGGTGAACAAGTTTCATGATTTGGCATATTTTGATGAAAAATGAATCTTGACTCTTGATTTTGACCAAAAAGTCAAAGTTTGACTTTTCAGTATACAGTCAAAATTGATCAATTGACTGGGAAATTCAACTGTCAATCTTGTGTACTTGGGATCTTTTGAGTTTGATGAACATGTCAAGATAATTCCATGGGGTCCTTGAGTCCATATATGAGCTTGGTTTGCCATTGGCTAGGTCAAACAGTCAAAAATTGCCTTTGTACAGTCAAAACCCTAAAAATGACCATTTTGCCCTTTTGGTGATCTGATCAAATTTCTTGTGGAATTGTGATCCAAACTTGATCAAATGGTTCATATGAGTTCATAATGTTGATGTGGATCAAATTTCATGAGATTTGACTGTCAATTGGCCACAGTTGACTTTTTTCCCCAATACAGTTGATTTCTAGGTCAACTGTCCAATTGACTGGGCAAAACTTGGAATCAAGATTTGAAACTTGGTATGGATAATCTTGGGAGTCCAATATGAAGTATGAAAGTCATATTGGGCACTTTGGGTCAAAACAACTTTGTGCAAACACAAACCCTAATTCTGAGTCCACAGTGCAAGGGGAGGTCTTGAGCAGATGAAACCCTAACTGAGTCTTGAGCTTCAAGAGCCTTGTGAGGAGAGATCAATGAGAAATGGGAGGGCAAATTTTGGGGTACAACAGTTGCCCCTGTTCAATCTTCTTGAATCCGAAGAGTTAGATTGGCAGGCTTGCCTTTCGCGACTCGAGGGTAAAAGGAGATTGGACACTAGAGTGCCCGGAAATTTGCATTCGTCAAAGCACTGGATGCGGGAATGGGCTTAGAGATGCCATTTGGAGATGGGCTTAACGATGCCACCTGAGAGAGTGACAGAAACCTGTCGGGGATGGGCTTAAAGATGCCATCTGGAAGGGAATATTAGGAAATTGTCCAAGCTTTGGACCATTTCTGAATTGGGGGGGGTCCGAACAAGCAATAGGTTGACATCCGTTGTTGGGAGGAACCTGTAAGCTGTTTTCAGAAAGTTGCATCTGAACAAATTGATAGATTAACATCCGTTACTTGGGAAGAATCCATAAACTGTTTTCAGAAGTCTTGAGAAGAATCTGAACAAGCGATAGGTTAACATCCGTTTACTTGGAGAACCCGTGAACTGTTTTCAGAAGTCTTGAAGTTGAATTAGCAATAGAGTCGCATCCGTTGTTGGGAAGCATCCGGAAACTAATTTCAAAGGTTGCATCTGAACAAGCTGATAGATTAACATCCGTTACTTGGGAAGAATCCATAAACTGTTTTCAGAAGTCTTGAGAAGAATCTGAACAAGCGATAGGTTAACATCCGTTTACTTGGAGAACCCGTGAACTGTTTTCAGAAGTCTTGAAGATTGAATTAGCAATAGAGTCGCATCCGTTGTTGGGAAGCATCCAGAAACTAATTTCAAAGGTTGCATCTGAACAAGCTGATAGATTAACATCCGTTACTTGGGAAGAATCCATAAACTGTTTTCAGAAGTCTTGAGAAGAATCTGAACAAGCGATAGGTTAACATCCGTTTACTTGGAGAACCCGTGAACTGTTTTCAGAAGTCTTGAAGTTGAATTAGCAATAGAGTCGCATCCGTTGTTGGGAAGCATCCGGAAACTAATTTCAAAGGTTGCATCTGAACAAGCTGATAGATTAACATCCGTTACTTGGGAAGAATCCATAAACTGTTTTCAGAAGTCTTGAGAAGAATCTGAACAAGCGATAGGTTAACATCCGTTTACTTGGAGAACCCGTGAACTGTTTTCAGAAGTCTTGAAGATTTGAATGATTTTAGTCTGTCGACTGATCTTACCTAAAAAGGCAAAGAGTTAGTCGTATGCAATGCTATGATGCATGATATAATGTATATTTTGTGTTATGGATGTAAATGGATGTGCATGTAAGCTGGAGAGCTGCCTTGCATAGGATAAATGAATCCAGGACAGCGGAAGATAGAAGTATCCTGATTGCTGCCGGGGAAAATAAGTCCTGGGTTGTTGCCGGGGAACTTGGAGCTTGGGTTGTATACCAATCTTCTGGGGAATTCCCGGAGTCTTCTACTGGGGAGTACCAAACTAGTAGACTTAATGCTGGGGAGACTAGATTGAGAATCTTCAGCCAGGAGAGAAGTACCTCTGGAAATTTCACTGGGGAGCTCAAGATTTTTCTTCCTAAAAACTCTGTGGGGAGAAGGTTTAAAAGTCTGATTCTGCTGGGGATTGTCCATTTGAAGCTTTTGATCTGCTGGAGGTACTGAAGATTAAACTCTGAGGGAAAATGATTTCTGGAAGATTCTCTGGCTGGGGATTTTGCAAAGATAACCTCCTCCGGGGAATTTTGATGAACTCCGCCGGGGATGGGAAGAATTTTGGCGAGCGCGATCTCACCTGGTTGTTAGCTGAGGATAACCCAGTTATAAGCCTCTGTGAGGAATAACTTTGAATAAAACCCGGGAGGGGCGTCCGTACTCTGCGGGGAATACCTTTCCGAACTTTACTGGGGACAAGCTTCGAGGGTCTGCTGGAGAGAGACCTCAGGGTTTGCCAGGGATGTGGATTACAGGTCTTGAGGGATTTCCTTTAAAAAGGTGTCAAAATATCCATCTGTACTTTCATCCTATCAGTGATCCTTTTCTTAGGTTTTAATTAGGAATTGATCATGTTTCAAATGCATATGCCTATTTAACAAAACATTGGACGTTTCTCAAAATAAAGCGAATAGTGCAAGAAAAAAAAAAAGAAAAAAGGAAATGACACAAATTTTGGGAAGAGTATTTGTATTGATTTTCTTTGAGTATATTTGTACAAAGGAAACGATCATCCTAGTAAGAGGATCTTGCCGTAAACATTTGAAAAATTTATACAAAACAAAGATGGCTATGTGAAATGATTCCATGGGATTCCGTTCTGCTGTAGCTTTCACAACTCTGAACCTCTGTTCATTCAATGCTTCGTTTGACGATGGCTGGATTGGTCAGACCTGGAACCGGTTGATGAAGAGACTGTTTTTGAAGTGATCCGACGAGACATAGTCATACGCTTTAATTCCCTAACTTTTGCCTAAATCGCCCTTTCGGGTTTTCGATCCACCGGGAAACCCATTTTTGCCCAAGCCGCCCTTTCGGGTTTTCGACTTGCCGGGTGTACAGATTTTTTTGTTTTTATCCCTAATTTTTGCCTGAACCGCCCTTTCGGGTTTTCGGTTCACCGGGATGCTCATTTTTGCCCAAGCCGCCCTTTCGGGTTTTCGACTTGTCGGGTTACTTTATGCGTAGTATCTTTTGACTATGTCTGCGTTCGCAGGGTGCGGCAAATCGTCACCGTCCATGGTGGTCAAGATCATTGCACCACCAGAAAATATACTCTTGATCACAAATGGTCCTTCATATGTAGGAGTCCATTTGCCCCTGGGATCACTTTGCGGTAAGATAATCCGTTTGACTACTAGATCTCCGACTTGATACACCTGACGCCTAACTTTCTTGTTGAAAGCCTTGATCATCCGTTTTTGATACGTCTGACCATGGCATATAGCAGCAAGTCGCTTTTCGTCGATCAGATTGAGTTGATCAAGTCGGGTCTGCATCCAATCCTCTTCATTCAAACCTGCATCTTTCATGATCCTTAGAGAAGGGATCTGAACTTCCATAGGCAAAACAGCCTCCATGCCATAAACCAGAGAAAATGGGGTTGCCCCAGTTGAAGTACGTGCCGTCGTGCGGTATCCATGCAGAGCAAATGGCAACATCTCATGCCAGTCTTTGTAAGTGACTGTCATTTTCTGAATGATCCTTTTAATGTTTTTGTTCGCAGCTTCAACAGCACCGTTCATCTTCGGCCGATAGGGAGATGAATTGTGATGATAAATCTTGAACTGTTCGCATAATGCAGTGATCATTGTATTATTCAGATTTGTACCGTTGTCTGTGATGATCCTGTCGGGAACACCATACCGACATATGAGGTTATGTTTGATAAAGCGGGCAACCACATTTTTGGTGACAGAGGCGAAGGAAGCTGCTTCGACCCATTTAGTAAAGTAGTCAATGGCAACCAGGATGAAGCGATGTCCGTTGGAAGCCGTGGGCTTGATCTCTCCAATCATATCAATGCCCCACATTGCAAAGGGCCACGGAGCAGTCAGGACGTTGAGGGGAACCGGAGGGATATGAACTTTGTCAGCATAGACTTGACACTTGTGACAAGTACGGGAATGCTGATGGCAGTCAGCCTCCATGGTAGACCAGTAATAGCCTGCCCTTAGGATCTTCTTAGCCATTGTATGCCCGCTCAAGTGAGTGCCAAATGGTCCGCTGTGTATGTCGGTCATAATCAACTCTGCTTCAGCTTTATCCACACACCGGAGTAATATGCAATCATGGCTTCGTTTGTAAAGGATGCCGTTGCTCAGGAAGAACTTAGCAGCGAATTTCCTTAAGAACTTCTTGTCATTCACGGAAGCCCCTTCAGGATAATCTTGGGTCTCGAGATACCTTTTGATTTCATGGAACCAAGGTTGTTCCACTACTTCTTCGATATTAATCTCGTGACAATGCGCAGGTTCATCCATTCGCTCGATGGTGATTTGGGGAGCCTCGTTATCCCAGTTGAGTTTAAACATGGAGGACATTGTGGCTAGAGCATCTGCTAGCTGATTCTCTTCTCGCGGGAAGTGCTCGAAGGTAATTTGCTCGAAATGAGGCAACAATGTCAGAACATGTTCTTTGTATGGAATAAGATTGGGATGTTTGGTATCCCAATCTCCTTTGATCTGGCTGATGACCAAAGCCGAATCCCCGAATACGACCAAAGATTTGATCCCCAAGTCTATAGCAGCCTTGAGACCAAAGATGCAGGCTTCATACTCAGCCATGTTGTTTGTGCAGCTGAAGCAAAGTCGGGCTGTGAAAGGAGTGTGACAACCTTCCGGAGAAATGAGTACTGCGCCAATACCATTTCCAAGTGCATTTGAAGCACCATCAAAGTACAGGGTCCATCGGGATCCCTTTTCGGGTCCGTCATACGGTCCGTCACTTTCAATGTTGTCCAAATTCATGATGTCCTCGTCTGGGAAGTCAAATCTCATGGGTTGATAGTCTTCAATGGCCTGATGAGCCAGATGGTCAGCTAATACACTCCCTTTTATAGCTTTTTGGGTGGTGTACTGGATGTCATACTCAGTTAAGATCATTTGCCATCTAGCTATCCTTCCAGATAATGCGGGCTTTTCGAAGATATATTTGATAGGATCCATTTTGGATATCAACAAGGTAGTATGAGTCAGCATATACTGTCTTAGTCGGCGAGCAGCCCATACCAAAGCGCAGCAAGTTTTCTCGAGCAGTGAGTAGCGAGTCTCACAGTCGGTAAACTTTTTGCTAAGGTAATAAATAGCATGCTCTTTTCGACCAGACTCGTCATGCTGGCCCAGAACACACCCCATTGAATTATCCAAGACGGTCAAATACATGATCAAAGGTCTTCCTTCGACGGGTGGCATCAGAATAGGAGGTTCTAGCAAATATTCCTTGATTCTATCAAAAGCAGCTTGACAATCGTCGTTCCATTTCACTACCTGATCTTTCTTCAAGAGTTTGAAAATTGGCTCACAGGTAGAGGTCAGATGTGAGATGAACCTGGCAATATAGTTTATGCGCCCCAAGAAACCTCTAACTTCCTTTTCAGTACGGGGAGCAGGCATATCTTGTATTGCCTTTACTTTCGCCGGGTCGACTTCAATGCCTTTGTTGCTTACAATGAATCCCAGGAGTTTACCGGACCTAACTCCAAAAGTGCATTTGCTTGGATTCAGCCTTAATTTGTATTCTTTCAATCTGGCAAACAGCTTTTCCAGATGTTCAAGGTGCTCTTCCTCTGTTTGCGACCGAGCTATCATATCGTCTACGTAAACTTCAATCTCATGATGTATCATGTCATGAAATAAAGCTACCATGGCGCGTTGATAAGTTGCCCCGGCGTTCTTTAGCCCGAACGGCATCACTTTGTAACAGAAAGTGCCCCATTGTGTGACAAAAGTTGTTTTCTCCATATCCTCGGGGGCCATTTTGATTTGATTATAGCCCGAGAACCCGTCCATGAAGGAAAACACCTTATGCTGAGCTGTATTGTCGATCAAGATGTCAATATGAGGTAGCGGGAAGTCATCCTTAGGGCTGGCCCTATTCAAATCCCGGTAGTCCACACACATTCTGACTTTGCCATCCTTCTTAGGCACTGGCACAATGTTAGCGACCCATTGAGGATAGGATGTAACAGCCAAAAAGCCAGCATTGAACTGCTTCATTACTTCTGCTTTGATCTTTTCGGACATGTCAGGCCTCATTCGGCGAACCTTTTGCTTGATCGGTGGACAGTCCTCTCTTGTGGGGAGACGGTGAACCACGATATCTGTGTCCAAACCTGGCATGTCTTCATAGGACCAAGCGAAGATTTCAACATACTCATTCAGTAACTGTACCAAGCGTTCCTTAACTTCTGGTTTCAGGTTGGCACCCACTTGCACCTCCTTCCGATTCTCCTCGGTTCCCAAGTTGACAGTTTCCAATGGCTCCTCATGCGGTAAGATGGCTCTTTCCTCTTGTTGCAGAAGTCTGGCTAGTTCCCCTGGTACTTCACAACCTTCGTCATCTTCATACTCGGCTAGATTGACCAGGTCTTCAGAGTTATTGAAAGATACAGCAGAATAGTCACCCATGGAATCCGGAGTGGATAGGTACCTGCATTGGTGAGTGGTGGGTGTGTGTAAGGGATAGCCATCCTTAAACAAAAATGCAAAAGGAAAGGAAATGAACACAAGCAGTTTATCAAATGAAAAACGTCCAATGAATCATTAAACATGGCATATGAATATGAAAAATAGTCAAAACCCTTACAAGTAGACCTACATGCCCCGGGCAAGGCAGGAGGTGAAAAAGATAGTGTACGGATTGTTTAAAAGTAAAATATTACAGACCAAAATAGGAAATATTCGATAGATAAATTACTGAGGAATAAAAGTGATGGGGACAAAGTCTTTTGCCTCCCAATTGCTCAACCCTCCTCCGACAGTTGGATAAACCCAATCTTCAATGTTGCTGTCCTTGTCTTCATCTTCCAAGGCGTTGATTCTGTAAGGAGAAATTTTGACTGGCGCCCTCTCAATCTTTGACCGGCGCATAGCCTTCTGACCGGCCGCTGTGAAACCTAATCCAGACTTGTCAGCTTTATGCGGAAAATCGGGTAGCTGCCCCCACGCTGAGTTCTTCCCTTCTTTAACTGCAGCCCTTGCATCTTCCAGAGATGCCATCCTGGCCATCTGCCTTGGCGTCTCAGCTGTCAATTTTGCCACTGCTATCTCAGGAAACACTTCTTCGAAATGTTGAAACGGTGTCTCAATAAACTCCCCTTCAACTTCCACATACCGGAAAGAATTTAAATGGCTAATCATGTACTCTTCTTCGCCGTGGACAGTAATGATCTTTCCCTTGACAGGGTACTTCAGCATCTGATGCAGGGATGAGGTGACTGCCCCAGCATGGTGTATCCAAGGTCTACCCAGCAGGCAGGAGTATGATGGGCGGATGTCCATTACGTAAAAAGTGGATTTAAACACCTCAGTACCTATCTTGACAGGAATTTCAACTTCTCCATGGACCATTCTTTTCGACCCATCAAAAGCTCTGACGACAATATCACTTGGCTTCAATTCCAATCCTTCGCAATCTAGCCGGTCCAAGGCCTTCTTAGGCAGAACATTCAGTGATGAACCGGTATCAACCAGAACATGTGCAAGGGTGGTTCCGCGACACTCGATTGAAATATGCAACGCATCATTGTGGTTTCGGCCTTTAGGGGTCAGGTCGGCATCAGAAAAGCCTAGCCCATTGTCTGCAGTCAGGCTAGCCACGCAATGTTGAAATTGATCTGCAGAGGTTTCCTGGGGCACATGAGCTGCCTTTAGAAACCTAATCAAAGCTTGAGCGTGCGCTTCTGAGCAAAGTAACAGTGCCAGCATGGAGATCTTGGAGGGGGTTTGCCCCAACTGTTCCACCACATCGTAATCACTTCTCTTGATTATCCTCAAAATCTCGTCCATTTCTTTCTTGGAAGCTTCTGGAATTACCAAAGGTTGAGCCCTCGTCCTGACGGGTTCATCTTGTATTCCCTTTCCTTTATCGGTAATGGTAGGAGAGACAGCACTAGGAATGAAAATTTCTTCAATCAAAGGAGTTCTGGTGGAGAGCTTCACTGGTGCAGGGATGACTTCTTTAGCTGATGAGGGTCCAAAGACTGCTTTTGGAGGAGCAATCTCTGGAGAAAATATCCTCCCACTCCTGGTGATTTTGCTGGTGCCCGCAATGTTACTAATGCTGGCTTCTTCATCATCTGAATCTTCTTCAACTGTTTCAACTTGCTTGATACCATGGTAGTAGATGTCACCACCATAGTTCCAAGGTATCGACTTCTCGGAGACATAGGGAACAGGCCCTGGCATTGTTATCTTCAAAGGTATAGACTTTGCAGCTGGTGTAATCTTAACTGGCTTTTTGACGGCCTCGGAAAGATTGGC
Source organism: Vicia faba (assembly GCA_948472305.1). NCBI lineage: Eukaryota > Viridiplantae > Streptophyta > Magnoliopsida > Fabales > Fabaceae > Vicia > Vicia faba. The sequence continues at coordinate 1,043,139,672 of OX451737.1, forward strand.
GTGAATGGTTATGATTGAGACATTTTCAACATGAACTGGAACGGCAAGAACTTTCTCGAACAAAATTTGTCGGCTATCCATGAGGCCTTGGATGCCTTTCTTCAATAGCGGACAATCAAACGGCAGAGAGTGGCAACAGTAACAATCTTCCTTACACCCCGGGAAGATCCCGGCCCTCAACAAATTCAACTTAACGGTTAACAGTGGAGTAGTCAGATCACTAACGTCAGCAACATACAGATCCTCTTCAATGGCATTAACATTCCGACCGTGCTTCGGCATAGGTGCAGATATCACATTGGGTTTTTCTGGAGCGTCAAACTCTACTTCCTTAGCCTCTATCAGGTCCTGAATCTTATGCTTGAGTGCCCAACAATCATTGGTGTCGTGTCCAACACTGTCTGAATGATAGGCGCACTTAGCATTGGCATGATAATGCGGGGAAGACGTATTCACATTCTTTGGCGCTTCCTTGATAGTGGCAAGATTTAATTTCAACAGATGGGGAAGCACCTGTGCTGGAGTCATATTAATACGGGTGAATTGCCGGTGTGGCCTTTCTACCCGTTGCTGATTTGGTCTGGTCTGGTTATAGCGAGGCTGCTCACTTGGAGTGTTTTGAATCATTACGGCCCCCACAGTCGGCCGACGCTCCACCTTCCCCGCTCTTTTCTGAGAATATACCATAGCTGTCTCCTTCTTAAAAGGTTTCTTCTCAGCATTTGCAGTAACACCCTTTTGAATTTTTCCTGACTTGATGCCAGCCTCAATTCTCTCGCCTGTTAAGATCAAATCAGTAAACCCCGCGGAAGAGTTACCAATCAAATGATTGAAAAATGGCCCAGATAGGGTCCCAAGAAACATATCAACGAGTTCACGATCGGTTAAAGGAGGCTGCACCCTGCCGGCCAAATCCCTCCACTTCTGTGCATATTCTTTGAATCCCTCACTTGTTCCTAGTGACATACCCTGAAGTTGGGTACGAGTAGGAGCAAGATCGGAATTATACTGGTATTGTTTGTAGAAAGCGGTGGCCAAATCTTCCCAACTTCTAACACTGGTTCCTTCTAACTGATAAAACCATTCCAGCTGAGCTCCCGACAGACTGTCTTGAAAGAAGTGAATCCAGAGGTTTTTATCTGCCGTATAGGGTTGAATTTTTCTCACATAAGACCTGAGATGCATTTTGGGACAGGATAGCCCGTCGTACCTCACAAACACTGGTACTTTGAACTTTGGTGGAATCACAATTCCGGCGACCAAGCCCATGTCCTCAAAATCCAAACCCGGTGCCCTTTGCAATTCCATGGCAGCCAATCTGTCTTCTAAACTTTTGTACTTGTCATCAGCTGGAGGATACTGCTGGTCGGAATAATCTTCCTCCTCTTCAATTTCTTCCTCTTCCGCATCAGACTCGGAAGGCACCACAACTTGATCCCTTTTACTAGTCCCTTCATCAGAAGTGGGAGGAAAATCGAGCACTCTCCGAGCTTCTCCGTTGAATCTTCTCCCCAAAGTGGCCACTCCAACCCTCTTCTTCTTCTTCTTCACTGGGTCCTTATTTTCCAGTTGAGTCTTGATATCCTCTTGACTCTTGACCAAGGTCATCAAGAGTTGCTGGAACTGTGCGTTCTGAGCCTGTAGGTCTTTGACTGTTTGTTCGAGATCCATCCTACTGAAATAAACAGCAGATAGATAAGGAACCCTGGAGTGAGACCTGCTTATGCACATGATGAATGGTATGCTTATGCATGCAATGCATTCAAGGGTTTAGAACATTCAAAATTGTTTCAGACAAAGAAGAACGCACGTCATATTAATAAGAAGAAATTTGTTAGTACATAAATGCCCCATGGGCCAAATATTACAAAATAAACTTCTCAAGGCAGAAAGACATTGCGCATCCTCTTTGGTGCGATGTAGGTATTGAGGGCCTCTTGCTCGTGGAGTCGGCGGGTAAGCTCTAGAACCTTTTTTTCACTGGCGTAATAGCTAGTTTCAAAAGTGTTCCGTTCCTCCTTGAGCTGAATCCAACTTTTCTGCATTTCCTCCCACGACGTAGGCATGTCGGGATGTAGGATGGTGTAGGGAATCTCTCCTTCCTTAACAGGCTCTTTAATCACCGGGAGAACATGAGGATAAGGCATTATAAGACTTTGGGCTCGGGCTCGTACCCACTTGAGATAGGGCTCAAGAGGGATGGAGTTCTTGTGTCCCAGAGTCTTACTATCAACTTTGTTGAGTCTTCCCCAAGCTCTGATGAACCTTTGACGAAGTCCTTGCGCATCGTTGTCGAAGTCAAAAACTAAGCCAGGAATCAACATGTCATGAGGGCCATCCCTCCGTGCGTATCCAAATTGTCTCAAAGCTAGGCAAGGGTTGTAGGTGATACCTCCTCTAATTCCAAGTAAAGGAACATTAGGAAATTCTCCGCAGCGATCGACGATGATGACATTTTCTCTGGACCGAGAACACCAATGCACATCAGAATGAGTGAGAGTCATCAATCGTTGGGACCACCTTATACCTTGATCATTCTTCAAGACAGATTGTGGAAGGTGCGAAATAAACCACCTTGCGAGGATAGGAGTACAGCACATGAGAACACCCCTCTTTCTCATTGTTCGTGTGTAAAATGAGTGAAGAATGTCCCCAAGTAATGTTGGTATCGGGTTTCTGGACAAGAAGATTTTGACGGCGTTGACATCTATCAATTGGTCAGAGTTTGGAAACAGAACCAACCCATAGATCAGGAGTGCCACAATTTCTTCAAAGGCTTGAAGATCCAATGAGTTCCAACATTCTTGTGCCTTTTCAAGCAAGAATTTTGCTAAGAATCCTTTGACGCCGCTTCTGGTTTCCCAATGCCCCTTGATTTCAGATGGTTGTAGATGTAGTGCTCGAGCAACATCTTCAGGCTTTGGTTCCTTCTCCGTACCGTTGAAGGGTAGTTGATTAAGGATAGGGATTCTTAGGAGTTGAGAAAACTCCTCCAAAGTGGGTACCAACTGATAATCAGGGAAAGTGAAGCAATGGTGAAGAGGGTCAAAGAACTGGAATAGCACTTTCATCATGTCTTCTTCAATGTTGGTGTTGACTAGGCTGAGCAATCTACCATGTCTTTCACTGAAGGATGAATTTTCCGGAATTCTTGAAGTGATCTCCTTGAGTTGAGGAGAGATTCTCACGAGGTTGACTTGAATGGTATTTCTGCGAGATATTTCCATGACCTACAAAACAGGAACAATGATGAAGATCCAAACCCCTGAAATGGTTAGTAAATGCATATGATGTTTCATGATGTTTATGATGTATGCACAAAACATATGTACAAGCAAATCACACCAAACCCTAGTTTCAGGCTTGCATGGGGTTCCATAGGTAAGTACCCTCTTGAGTGTAGTTGGCTTAAAACCTGTCCTATAAATAGTAACCGGGTTCTAAGGAGCTCAATATCACTGGATTGTTTTCATTGTTCATTGTTTTGGTTTAGCCACTTAACTAGCGACCAAAATATTCCAAGAAAACAACCCTCAATGAGTGTAGTATCGAGTATCTACCAACTTCGGACTGCACCAAAGCCGGTCATCTCACTACTCCTAATAAAAGGCCAAGATGGTCAAGTAAGGTTCTAGGTCATTAGTGCTTAGTGACATCACTCAGCGGCCCCGTACTCTCCTTGATTGAACTCAAGGGTTACCGGTACTCACAAATATGTCGCACTAATATAGCTATTGCTTAGACCGTGTCGGTATACCCCGCACAGTTTCCACAACGTATTGCTATCTATGAATGTTTCCCAAAATCCGGGTGGAGGATTGTAAACCCAAACAATGGAGCCAAAGAATAAAGCAAACAAATCAAACAATTAGTCATGCAAGAGGGTGATCTAAGCCCTAAGGTTACTCCACTTAAACTATATCCCCAGCAGAGTCGCCAGTTCTGTGATACGGTGGGAGAACTGACTATGGTTTTGCGTTTGTTTTCGCAAATGTTTCGGTTGAGCAAGAGTCGCCACCGACTTTTTATTTTATCCTAAGGAAAGGTTTAAAAAGCACAGCAAAAACCTTTGAGATTTTTCTTGGGTTCGGGGAGTAGATTATAGAAGGGGAAGGTATTAGCACCCCTTCTATCCATGGTTATCCATGGGCTCTTAGGTACTTGCTTAGATCAACTTGCCTTGGTTTTCAATTTGTTTGAAATGGTGCTTTGTGTGTGGTTTTGAAAATGCTTTGAAAAGATGCCTTGTATTAGGCTAACCTTGTAACAATTCTTTACTCGAATGTTTTACAAAAGGTGTTTTATCTTTTAAAAAAGATGTTTCAAGGGTTTGAAAAGTTGGTTTTGAAAGTGTTTGTGAAGTGGGTTTTGAGATTAGGCAAGTGTTTTCTTGGAAAGTTAGCAAGTACTTAAGAGTTTATCTACCCTAAAAATTTCCTCAAAGATTTTTATTATGTTTTAAACCTTTTGACAATTTTTGTTCCACCATTGCATTTGGTGGACAATCTTGTCTTAGGAGATGAAAAGGGACAGGCGCGGGTCATCGTTTGGACCATAATTGCAACGGCGTTAAATGTCTTTGGGCAATTCTCTTTAAGGGACTTGATCATTTGTTTTTGTTTGTTTTGAAAAGTTTTATCGAGGGACTATGATCATTCATATTGTTTGCTTTGCCCAAAGAAATTCAACATACAACATGGCCCAATTATTTTAAGGCAACAAAGTGGAATACCCTAGGGGTGCAAGTGTGAGAAGTGTTGTTTATTTTCATGCTCATCTATCTTGTATTAGGTCAAACTATTTTTTATCGTTTTTTCGCATGCAAACCCTAATTCTAACATGGCATAATTAGAAAGCGTATAAAGTGCGAAATTTAAATTCCTACGCTATTACAACATAATAATATAGGGAGAGGGGTACAAATTTACAAATGGGGGATATTAGACAAGGATTTAAATCTAAATTATTACATCATTTTTGGATATTTGCAAGGTAAGTAAATTGCACAATTAAATAGAAATTAAATAAATATGCAAAATGCAAAAAGAAAGTTTTTATATGTATGAAAAAAAATATTATTTATGTAAAGATAAAAATAAGAAAATAAAAAGATATTATTTTTGAGTATTTTCATATTTAGGGCAAAACCCTAGTTTTAATCAAAATGTATATTAATTAATTAATCCACATAATATTTATTATTTACATACAAGAATAAAATAAAATATGGTACATTTGAACAAAGGTCATTTTTTGTATTAAATATTAAAATAAAATATATACATTTTTTGGCATTTTTATTCTAAGTATAATAATATATATATATATATATGTATATTTATATTATAAATATGTATTATATACAAAATAAGTATTTACTTAATATTTTAATAAAATAAATAAAAAAAGGTATTTTTTATGTGAAATATTTTCAGAAGGTAAATAAAAATAAAAATGCAAATAGAAGTATTTTTTACATATTTTCTATTTATCTTAAATAACAATATATATCTATTTATATACAAATCAAAAAGAAAATCAAATAAAAACCAAATAAAATCAAAAAATGATGAGAAAAATATTTTCAAAATTTTAATATGTTGAGAAAAAATAAACAAGTCAAACAAAAAAAGAAAAAGTTAAAAATGTTAAAAAATGAAGCAAATGGGCTGAGGGGTGTGAAACAGAAAAAATGGTGTGGATAGCAAAAATAACACAGGCCCAGCCCAATCCACTTCTTCTTCAACCTCTGAACAGATTTTGTTCAAAAACGCGCGCCAACAAGCCCCCTTTGAATGTCCTGATTCTTTGATCCTTTGAACAAACTTCCAACACAAAACATGTAAAGCATAATCTCACGATTTCATACATATAAAGAACATGAACTATCTCTCTAAGATGAGGGAGAATTTCTCTCCCCCTCTTTTCTGACCTAACTTTTCTACCATTTTCAGAGCTCAAATTCTCTCTACTCAGACAAAAGAAATGAAAAGTAAAGCTATGTACATGTTCAAGGCTATGAGTAGGACCTTGTTTCTTCACAAACTTAAGACTAAATATGCATGATAAGAGAGATACGAATTCAAACTTTTACCTATTCAGTTGGACTTCTATCTGGAGAATGAGGAGCTTTCAGTGCAAGGTGATGATTGGAAAAGCTTCCTTGAGGTCCAGGGATGCTTTTTCAATGCTTACTTTGTCTTGAAACTCCTTGTATTGAGCTGTGGAACTTCAACTGCAAAAGGAAAAATTAAAAATGGTGGAAACTGTTAGAGTGATTACAGGTCAGGTTTTAGGCCATGGTTAGTTTGCATATGTTGTATGGAAGGTGTGTGAATTGATTTTGGTGAGAATGCTCGAGGGAAATGGGAGTTTGCACTCAAACTGCAGAGGCAACCCTGTTTTTGCAGTTTGAGGATGATTATGGCAATGGGAGTGTTTGAAAGGTCAAGGATTCGTGCAAAAGCTTGGTTGGGATGTACTGAGTGTGTTTGATATCTTTTGTGTTGTGTTTGTAAGCTGAGGTTCCAGTTCTCACAAGTTATGGACCTTTCTTCTTTTCTAAGCAACAAAATGCCACTTGATGTTCTAGGCATGTAGGGGGCCTCCTAATGGGCTGCATAATCTTCTCTTGATCAGAGCAATTTGTCCATAATCTTGTGCCATTCAGATTTAGCTTGTACTTGTTGGATTTCTAATTTGACATAAAGTGAACTTTTGCAAAAATGGATAGTTTACTTTTTCCAAATTGGGATTAATCCTTTAGACAAAGCTTGAACTCAAAGAACTTGGTCTTGGTACAAAGAATATGCATTAAATTTATGAGTGTAACTTGGTTTAGGGACCTGTAATCAAGGGCATGCTGGTTTTGAGAAGTTGCATAATCTTATGAACATGAAAAATGGCCAATTCACAAGTGAGTTTTTGCTATATTGTGAAATTCGATTCTCCCTAACCATGAAGTTGTTTGAGAAGTTCTTGGACATTTTGGAAAGCTTGGAATGTGTACTACAATCCATCTTTGAAATGCAAATTGAAATTCCAAGTGGAAGGGTATGAAAAATGGCCTTGAAGTGGGGTAGAAAACCTTGTCAAAATAGGTTAAAATTCTACTAAGTTAAAAATGGTTTAGTGCCCTTATTCAAAAAATTATAACTTGAGATACAAGCTTCAAATGAGAAAACTTTGTGAATCAAAGTTGTAGATTATGCAACAATCTACAACTTTCATGTTTTGACTTTTGTTTGAATCAAAATGGATCATGGTGAAAAGATGGGGCAAAGTTGGGAAAAAATTAGGGTTTTTCATAACTTAGAAAAATTCTAAGTTATGAAAAATTCCATTTTCAAACCCTAATTTGCAATTTATGATTTCTTGGTGAACAAGTTTCATGATTTGGCATATTTTGATGAAAAATGAATCTTGACTCTTGATTTTGACCAAAAAGTCAAAGTTTGACTTTTCAGTATACAGTCAAAATTGATCAATTGACTGGGAAATTCAACTGTCAATCTTGTGTACTTGGGATCTTTTGAGTTTGATGAACATGTCAAGATAATTCCATGGGGTCCTTGAGTCCATATATGAGCTTGGTTTGCCATTGGCTAGGTCAAACAGTCAAAAATTGCCTTTGTACAGTCAAAACCCTAAAAATGACCATTTTGCCCTTTTGGTGATCTGATCAAATTTCTTGTGGAATTGTGATCCAAACTTGATCAAATGGTTCATATGAGTTCATAATGTTGATGTGGATCAAATTTCATGAGATTTGACTGTCAATTGGCCACAGTTGACTTTTTTCCCCAATACAGTTGATTTCTAGGTCAACTGTCCAATTGACTGGGCAAAACTTGGAATCAAGATTTGAAACTTGGTATGGATAATCTTGGGAGTCCAATATGAAGTATGAAAGTCATATTGGGCACTTTGGGTCAAAACAACTTTGTGCAAACACAAACCCTAATTCTGAGTCCACAGTGCAAGGGGAGGTCTTGAGCAGATGAAACCCTAACTGAGTCTTGAGCTTCAAGAGCCTTGTGAGGAGAGATCAATGAGAAATGGGAGGGCAAATTTTGGGGTACAACAGTATGGAAGCAGTACTCCCCGTGGAGGTCGAGATTCCGTCTATGAGAGTGTTGATGGAAGCTAAACTTTCTGAGGCTGAATGGTGTCAAAGTAGATATGATCAGTTGAATTTAATTGAAGAAAAGAGATTGACAGCATTGTGTCACGGTCAATTATATCAGCAGAGAATAAAGAAGGCTTTTGATAAGAAGGTTTGACCACGCGAGTTCAGAGAAGGTGACCTCGTGCTCAAGAAGATATTATCTTTCCAACCTGATTCTAGGGGCAAGTGGGCTCCGAATTATGAAGGACCGTATGTCGTTAAGAAAGTTTTCTCTGGAGGTGCCATGATTCTCACCAATATGGACGGTGAAGAGCTCCCGCGCTCCATAAACGCCGATGCAGTCAAGAAGTATTTCGCTTAGGTTTGAGTTGACAGTTTGCTAAGTTGAAAACCCGAAGGGGCGGCTTAGGCATGTTTTGGTCAAACCAGTCTTGGTATTTGAGCACATTTTGGAATTCGAAGTTGTTAGGGAGAATAATGATCATTGTTTTTGTGTAACCCTTTCTTTCATGTACTATTTCCCAAACTTTTGTAAGCCGTGGGAGTCGCGTTGTTAGCGAACTACCATATTGTTAATGAAAATTGAGCATTTATCTTTTGTGGGCAAAATTTTAATTTTTACGGAAATATTTGAAACAAAGGTATTTAAAGTATTCTTATTTTAAAAATGTGTCGTGAATAATGAAAGGAATATTAACAGTTGTTCCGAGGATGGTCAAGCCATGAAATGCAAAACAATACAGTATTTTATCCTTGCATGATGAACATGTTTTATTTCAAAATCGTCATGAGGTGTTGGTTGTGTAAACTTGCGTTTCTCGTGGTACTAAGTTTGGTGACTCCCCAGTTTTTCCAGTTAAGCGTTGTTTTGGTTATCTTTATCTGGGCGATTTCTAAAGTGTGGTACGCTTTGTCTCATGCCAGTAGTCTATTGGTATTAGAAGATTGGATTTGAATACTTTTCTCCTCAGAAGACTTGAGACTTGTAGCGTGATACGCTCTGACGTTGCTTTGTGTTTCCAGTTCCAGTTATTTTCCGTCTTTTTTAAGATTGGCCGAGTATCTATTATTTCGTGACATCTTATCGTCTTCAAGATATTCCATCTATTCGTTTTGTCAGCATAACATTCATTTATTCATTTACACTTATATCACGCATGCATATTCACATTTGCCGTTGATTTTGGGTTGTATACTTTGTTTTTAATACAATGTACATGTTCTTTCCAAGTAGAAGGTTAGCTTAGGCAGAAAATGTGCTCCCTTTCTAAATTCCCCAACTGAGCTAATCCTCGTGGATGATTTTTTGATTTAGCCTACCTTGTCCATTTCTGGATAGGATGGATCCCCCAATCAAGTTACTTTCTCATTGGGTGGAGTCTTGTTTGACTGTTTTCTCTCTGGCTTATTCCTGGAGGGAGTTGTTGCCTCTTGCATAGGCTATCTCATGATTTTCCCCAGTGAAGTCGCAACCTAGACGAATGGTGCATTTATTTTGCCCATTTAAGTATGTGATCTCCTCGAGAAGGATGGATTCATGGTTCTCTTTGACGAAGATTTTATTCTCTGTTAGTGTTATCGCAACTTTCTCCTGAAATATTTTTGGAAAACGACAAGCGGCGGTCTCTTCATGAGCAACTTGTGCGTTATTATTATTTTTGGAAAACGACAAGCGGCGGTCTCTTCATGAGCAACTTGTGCATTATTATTTTTGGAAAACGACAAGAAGCGGTCTCTTCATGAGCAACTTTTACGTTATTATTTTGGAAAACGACAAGCGGCGGTCTCTTCATGAGCAACTTGTACGTTATAGACATCGTTAGAAAACAGCAAGCGACAGTCTCTTTATTTGAGCAACTTGTACATTATTATTTTTCTGGGATACGGCAAGTGGCGGCTTCTTTATTTGAGCAGCTTGTATGCTATTAACACCTTTGAACGACAGCAAGGGGCAACTTCTTTATTTGAGCAGCTTGTATGTCATAGTATTTTTAGAAGACAGCAAGTGGCGGCTTCATTATTTGAGCAGCTTGTATGCTATTAACATCTTTGAACGACAGCAAGTGGCGGCTTCTTTATTTGAGCAGCTTGTATGCTATTAACATCTTTGAACGACAGCAAGTGGCAGCTTCTTTATTTGAGCAGCTTGTGTATCTACAACCTTATTATTATCTCAACATTAATTAGTATATCTCCGGAAATCTTGCAGAGAAGTTTGTTATGAATCTTTGCCCTCAGAAGTGGTAGTCCATCATCAGCAAATTTGGTACTTTTTGTCTATCTTTGACCTTGAGTTATGAACTCACTGTTATTTTGGGTCAACAATCTGTTTTACGGCCTATGCAAGATATCTTCTTTGTTAGGGTCAGAGGTCGTATCCTCTCAAATTTTTATTCGCCGTCAAGAGTCTGTCATTTGAAGTCAATGGCTCATTTCCCCAGTAGTGTATAATCTATGTCCCTGTGTTTTGTTGGTGTTTGATTTCTCCCGCATTATCTTGTTTTCATACAATATCTTTCTCTGTGAATTCAATCACTACATTCATATCAAACATAATGGCGGTATCTTAGGGCAAAAATTTGCGTATTATGTATTTAAGTACCTTCAATCTCGTCGAGACGAAGATTTTAATCTTCATATCTCCGGATAGAAGAAACTTAAATAGGGGCAGCTGTTGTATCCCAAATTTTGACCTAAGATACCACCTCCCATCTGCATCATTACATTGCAAGTGTTCACAAGCGATCTGACCTACTTTATCAATTTTCAAAGCAGTTTTTTAAATTCATAACTTTTTCAAGTCAAGAGTTGGTTATTTTTGAAACGCTAAATTTATTAATTGATCAATGCTAAAACAATGTTTATTTAATTATTAATTATTCTGAGTTTAAATAATTGGAATTTATTTTCAGTTATTATATAATTTAAAGAATTATAAATAATAAAGTAAATATTTGAAAAGAAGTTTATTAATTGATCAATGATGTTTATTTAATTATTTATTATTCCGAGTTTAAATAATTGGAATTTATTTTCAGTTATTATATAATTTAAAGAATTATAAATAATAAAGTAAATATTTGAAAAGAGGTTTGTTAATTGATCAATGATGTTTATTTAATTATTTATTATTCTGAATTTAAATAGTTGGAATTCATTTTCAGTTGTTATAATTTAAAGAATTATAAATGATAAAGTAAATAATTGGAAAGAAGAAAAGAATTAATTGGTAAAATAATAGAGTTTTATTCATCTTTATTCTAATTGTTACAATTATTGTTTAAATACTGTATTTATTTACAAAGTATTTACAATGATGATTTTTACAAATGTTTAAAGTGAAATAAAAACTATCCTAATTTTTCTAAGTTCTAAATCTTCATCTTCTATCCAATACTTCTTTGATGCTCATTTGATTTTACCTGCAAAGAATTAAAAGAAAAAGTCAGAAATAGATATATAATTAAAAGCAGACGATTAATTTAGAGTTCATCATTAAAAGCAAACGGCTAGAATCAGTTTTTACCCTCTTTGCAAATCACGGGATTTCTCCTGGTTCACAAAAAGGGATGAATATTTATTGATAAATATGAATGCACAAGTTAAAATATGCACAAATTCAATTTTGCCAAAAACCAACTGCATATTTCAAAACCAATTGCACATTTCAATTGTCAAAACTACATATTTCAAAAAAGACAGCATATGCAAATAACCAAGTCAAAGTCACATTTTCAAAAAAAACAAAGTCCAACGTAAACTGTCAAGTATGGAAGTATGTCAATACAAAGGCTCCTCCATACTGTAACAAGGCAGATAGTTAAAGAAGGAAATGTGCAGATTAAAACCACATATGCAAGCCAAATATTCCTAATTTCATCATTTTCCAGCCTTGCTTTTTCAGAACACAAAGTACATATAACATTTTAATGTTTCAAACTGTACCAAGGAGAGAGAAGAGAGAAAAGAGTTTGGGTTTACAGGTTTTGGCCTTAGGCAGAAAAGAGATAGAAAACAAAATTGCAGTAACACAGTAGAAAAAGGGAAGCATAGAAAAAGGATACAAAGCAAACTGAATGGAACAGAAGATGTGCAGAGGTATCAAAAGGAAAATAGTTAAAATATACAAAACCTGAACTGTCAAAAGGGTAGGCCAGCAACGGATATTATAACAACACAAACTTCTCAAGCAAAAGACCAGAGTTCAAAAACCAGAGTTCAAAAACCTGTTTGGAGGCCTAAAAATCAAAACTGTCAAACAAATACTAAGCCAATTCTCAAGGTACAAAAAAAAACCCTCAAGAACCTGCATTCAAGATGTATGAACAACACAACTTCTCAAGCAAGGCCTGAGTTCAAAAAACCTGTTTTGAAGCCTTAAACCACAAAATCTATCAAGCTTTGTCAAAACAACTAGCAATCAAACTCAAGCCAGTAAACCTGACCTCAAACATGCCTGAAACCAACCAGCTCAAACCTTCCAAGCCTAAACTTGTACCAAACCAATAAACCAGTATACTCACAACAAACCTGCAAAGCCATAACTAGTATACTCACAACAAACCAGTAACGCCCAACCTGCCTGAAGCCTAAACAAAAACTTGTCAAGCAAAAGCCCAGGCCATAACCTGCACAAACCTGTTGCCTAGCCAAAGTCTAAGCCACAAAAAGCCATAGCCATGAACCAGAACAGCATAAGCCTAAAAACTGATTCAAACCTTCCAAGCTTAGCCTGAAGCAAGCCTTACCAGTTTCCAAACCCACTTAAGCCCTCAGAACTGTAAGTTCATCATGGGGCTATCATTATCACATCCAAGCATCTAGACAACCAAACAAAAAAGGAAACGTTCAAGGCGACAAAAAGGCCTCAAAAAAGTTTTCTTCATAGGCAAATCAAATAGGCAACAGAAGCAAAGCAAAGAAAGAAGAGGGGAAGCTAGTCAAAACGAATGTTCCAACAATAGCATATTCAGCATGGCCAACATTAACAAGCAAGCATGTCAATAATCATCATCTCAGAATCAACAAAGGCGACATAAGCATACAAGGCAAAGCAGGCAACGAGGCAGAAGAAGAAGATAAAGGGGTTTTCAACATGCATCTTTCAGCAATCATCATCAAAACATAAAAGTCAAAGGCGAGATACTAGACAAACTGGAGCAAGCCACAACATCGCGCCTCTTCGCCCTGCCTACCCTAGGCGCCTCCAGCTCTCTCCTCCATTTTCCCAAAGACCACGAAGGTATAATTTTTCCACCCTTTTCCTTCACACCTCATATAATAGTAAAAATGTTCAGAGATGAGAATTTTATCAAAGAGTAAAAAAAACATGCGCGAATTGGAAACCATAAAACACAAACTATGAGTCCCTTACCTTTGCAAACGTCGCCCAGACATGACCATGGGGAAAGGAGAGAGGATGGAGCCTGGCACAGGGACGGAGTTTTCATTTAGAACCCATAGCTTGAGAGGAATAAGAGAGGAACGAAAACGAAGAAGAGCGCCGCTCTGTACCCTTTGCCTAACCCTAATCCAAGTGAAACAAAAACCTGATAACCCTAAAACTTTGTTTCAATAATTGGGCCTGACCCGTTTCCCTTTGCTTAAACCCATTTCGTTTCTGCTAGTTTCACCCCCATCCCGTTTCTGTTTATTCTTGATTTGGCCCCCTTAAAAAACTCTTTGGCCCATAGAATTGTTTATTATCTACCCTTTTTTTTATACCCCTCTTTCTACTTATTTTCTTTTAGTTTTTTTTAGAATTTTATTAATTTAGTTTAATTATAAAATTTAGTCAAATAGATGTGTAGTTCTAATTAAACAATTTTAAATAATTTGACCAATTTTATTAGTTTAAGTTTAGGATTAATTTAATAATTTTAGTATTATTTTTAATTAGATTTAAGTTAATAACTTTTAAAGTTTTAATTTAGTTTAGAATTATTTAATAATTCTTAAAATAATACTTTATATTAATACCAAAAAAAATACATATAAAAATAAATTTAAAAAAACATTTTATTTTCTTTAATTAATTCTCTTGCTTTGTACATATTAAATAAAAATATAAAAATGCATGTTCACACCATTTAGTCTGTTATTTAATCATTGTTGTGGTTATATATCACTTAGCTACTTAATCATTATCTATCTAATTTTCTGTTTGATTATTTCATCTTTATTTGGTTATTCTGTTTACGTCTAAATCCAAGAGAAAAAACGATTAAATTTGTTGACTTCATGTCCTCAAATCCAATCACGCGAATATCTTCATTTCATTAAAACTTAAGATAATTTTTCCCCAAATATTCAATTTTTTCAAAACTTATACCTTTTAAGTCAAAACTTCGACATTAGATCGTCGTACCTTCAAAAACCCGTCCGTACACCTTTTCGGCCAAAACAATTTATTTTTTAATCAAACGAACATTTTAATAAACAGATATTTCAAAAGGTTCCTATAGAATACTATAGATGCATTGGGTGCTAATACCTTCCCATTGTATAACCAACCCCCGAACTCTAGACCTCTTTTCAAAAACGCCTTGTATTTTCATTACTTTTAAAAGTATTATTTTACATTGCATACTTTAGGGTTTTATTTTGCTCTTTTCCCTTTTCCCTTGGAAATAATAAAGCGCGGTGGCGACTCTTGCTTTTTTTGTGAGACGAATTAATTAATAATTCGATCTCCGATTTACCCCGCTACATTTTTTATCGCTACACTCAGCATGCAACTTGAATTTCTTGAACTGTGTGAATACCTCACTCTTCCTCTCAATAAGGTAAATCCACATATGTCTGGTGAATTCATCAATGAAAGTAAGGAAATATCTGTTACCTCCATTAGACTTTACTTTAAAGGGTCCACAACATTTGAATGAACCAACTCTAGTTTTTGCCTTGATCTTATAGGCAAATCACGTTTGAACGCCTTCCTCGCCTGTTTGGCTTTGCAGCATTCCTCACATATCTATTTTGGTTCCTTCACATACAGCAACTGTGATACGGTGGCAGAACCGAATATTAATACTGGTTTGCGTTTTTTGTTTGCAAATGTTGCGGTAAGCAAGAGTCGCCACCGGTATTTCTTTTATCCAACAAAGGAAAGGGTGAAAAGAACATAAAAAGACCTTTTTCGAGATTTTCTGAGTAAGGGGGTAGATTATGGAAAGGGAAGGTGTTAGAACCCTTTCCATCTGTGGTTTTCCACGGGCTCTTAGGTACTTGCTCATTTTTGAAAATTGTTTGTGTTTGTGTGTTTTGAAAGATTTTTGTTTGTTTTATGGTAACTCTTGTATCAATCCTCAAGAGTGTGATAAAGCGTTTTGAAAACTTTGTTGAATAAATGTTTTGAAAGTGTGGTGTAAAAATGAATTGTTTTGAGCAAGTCCTTAATAACTATCTTCCTACTCGAAAAAAGTTTGTTCTTTTCCTCTTATCCTTTAAACAGTGCTATTCTACTATTAGTGAGTAGGTAGCCCTAGTCGTTGGATTTGAGGGACTATCGCAAGGGACGTACGGTCACTAAAGGCAACTGGGAAAAAACTCTTAGTAACTGTCCTAAATCCCTAAGATCACTTTTTTAACCGAGGCAACATTCGAGAGGGTCATCGAGGGACTAGTGATCTCTTTAGACTTAAGGACACCCACTAAGGATTCTCACGTTTCAAGAATTGTGACTGTTATTTTCCGAGGAAACCAAGTGAGGTATACCCTAGGGGTGAGCATGTGCAAGTGTGCTTAATTTTGTTTATTTATCTTGCGCATTTAGGGTTATCTGTGTTCAAATAATCGTTATCTTTCCATGCAATCCCATTAACCATTCATCTAAACAGTTTATCATGCGGGAAAATAAATTGAGGAAAAATAAAGTTCCTAACTATTACAGGGCTTTGGTGTAGATACATAAATAATGAACGAAAAATAAAGTGCAGAAATTGTAAACCCTAATTAAGCTATTACAAACTAGTCGCAGTTACATCAATAATAAAAAAGTAATCGAACGACCAAATAATAACGCGCGAGAATTAAAACTGGAAAAACAGTTCAAAACCCTAACAAATCTAATTTGCTCATTGAAAATGTTTTTGGGATTTTTTTATGAAAAAGATTTGAAATTTAACCTAATCTTCTAATTAATTTTAATTAACGAAAATAAATTAAAGTTAATTAAATTAATTAATTGGCAAAAAATTAATTTATTAAGAAAAAATTAAGTCCTAATTTTGTTTGTGATTATTTTCTTATTTTATGATTTTGAAAAAATGATTTAAAACAAAAGAAATAAAAACTAAATAATAATAAAGAAATTGAGAAATTGAGAAATAAGCCCGAGGGGGGTGTGAACCCAAATTGGGGGTTGCAAGCTGAAACTTTTGTCCAAGGCCCAGAAACTGTAAGCCCATAGCCAACGTGTGGTTCAGTGTGGAGCAAGTTGGGAGATCCATCATGTGGCTGCCATCCTGGAATGTCATATTTGGTGTTGATTGATCTGATGGTGATGATGATGAGGCCTATGGTATGCACGTTGAGCAACAACACATGGAATCTGGAAATAAATGTTAGGAAAAATAATATGCAAGAGGCAGGGGTCGAGCCCCTGACCTCCCACACACGCGCGCCTTAAACCCTTCAGCCTTGCCATCTGAGCCAACTTAACATTCATTATATAAAACAAACAGAATATAATATATTTAATAAAGGGTCAGTGTTTAAGACAGAAAATGCGAGCAATTCAAATGGTCCACTCCTGATGTGCCACGCCATCGTCTTCCCCACTGGTTGTCGTCTTAGCCAAAGAACTTTTACCCAGAGACATGGTTGTTGCTAAAAGACATGTATATCTCCAAAATCTCAACCAAGCAATATAAATTCAATCTAAATACATGGATCAACTGGGTTTGATCTCGTGAGTACAATGGTACTTTTCTTTTGGCCTAATTTTTCCTGTAATGGAAAACCCTAAAACAAACCTCAAAACCCTTACAATGGCAATTAGCCATACACGCATCAAAACAAACAATTAATCATTTAAACATGTTCTAAATGATCATATGAACATGAATGCATACTCAAAATTCATTTATAATGCGTATAATATCAAAATCGAATTTAAGAACAAGAAGCAAATCGTGATGCTGTAGATGCTTGTTCTGGATGCTTTGATGCGTGAGAACGATCCAGTTAGCTTCCAAATGTGCCCAGGAATTGATTGCAACCTTCAGAATGCTTTGAGTCTCCCTGTAAATCAAAATCCGATTGCCATTTTTTGCCAAAAATTTGGAGTTTCTTGTGTCAATTGTGTGCGGCTAATCCTTGTTTTTCTAATCAGGTCTTGTTATGAATATTTAATAGAATGTATTAGGTCAATAAAACTGGATGCAATCTTGGAGAATTATGGAGAAAAGATTTGATTTGCCATAGATATTTTAAGTTTCTAAAATAGGCCAAATCATGGTCTTTTCATTCCAATCGCCCCTTGCATGAAATATTTTATTTTCCAGCTGATTTTAGACTCATTATGTGGTCATAAAACAAATCTTGGATTTTATTTTATTATTTCACTATTTTATTTGATTTACTTTGATTTTAATGAATAAAAAATCAAAACAAATAATAAAAATAATGAAATAATGTATGAGTGAGCTCAGGGGTCGTGGGCCATGTTAGGAACATGTTTCAAGCATGAAAACATGGGCCCACTTGGAAAAAAATTCAAGTTTGATCATTATTTGCTTCATACATATTTCCAAAAATTGGTCAACTTTAGCAATGTATATCTCTCTCATTTTTAACCATAAGAAGGTGTTCTTTGACTTTTTAGAGAGCTTAGGATGTCCTCTAAACAACCCTATTGGTTTCATCTCAATTGGATCTTCCATGTTTATGTAAGGAGCTTTGACCCAAAATGTGTTTTTGTTGACTTTTTGAAAGGACCTATAATGTATGAACTTGAATCTTTTGATTAAGGCATTTCTTGACCTTGAGGGATGAAGAGGAGTTGTAGGGAATTGGATTCTCTTCAAAATGAGCCTTTGTTGGAAACTTTCTGATAAATTATGAGAAAGTTATGCTTGGTCAAAGTTTGGTTGACTTTTCCTATAGAAACCCTAATTTGCCATTTTTGACTTTTGATGAGTTAGGAACATTTCTTGAGGAATCATGATCAACCATTGATCAAATGATGGATATTACTTCAAAATGTTGATGTTGACCAAAAATATTGAAGTTTGACTGTATTTGGGCCACATTTGTCTTTTGACCTAGTACAATTGATTTTCCAATACTTGAGAAATTGACTGAGCAAACTTATTGAGCAATTGAGGACCTCTAGAGGCATGTCTTGAGTGAAAATGGGAGGGAAAAATTTGGGGTACAACAGCTTCCTCTGTTCAATCTTCTTAAACATGAGGATGTATATTGGTTGATTTGTCTTTCGTGATCTGAAGGTGGATGATGATTGAACACTAGAGTGCCCAGAAATTTGCACCCGTTTGAAACGATACTTGATTGTGTAGGTAATATCGGGAATGGGCTTACAGATGCCATTTAGAGAAGGTGACGGGAGATCGTCGGAGATGGGCTTAAATATGCCATCCAGGGAATATGACAGAGAGTTGTCGGAGATAGGCTTAAAGATGCCATCCAGAACAATGTTGATTTCATGAGATATTCCTTTGTGGGAATTCCTATGCCTGTTATTGAGGAGGACTCTGCTGAGGAATGTTGGTCTCCGCTTGGGAAATAGAGTTTAGGAGCTTCAGTTGTCCATTACTCTACTGGGGATTCATCTCTTGATTGAAGAGACGGAAGTGAACTGCTATTTGGTCCGGATCCAGGCTTCGCAATGACTTGCTGAGGATAATAAGGCTGACGGCTATCCGGTCGCATTCGCCGCGACTTACTGGGAGAATGAGATTAAGTTGTTATCTGGTCGTGCTCCAGGATTTGTAGTTTCTTTAACTAGAATAGAAATCAGAAGAATCTTAGGATCGATTCGACTGAACCAGAGAAAGGTCTTGAGTTGTATTCAACTGGAATAAGAATCAGGGAGATCTTAGTGGCGATCTGACTGAACCAGAGAAGGTCTTTAATCAACTTTGACTAGAACGGAAATCAGAAGGATCTTAGGATCGATCCAACTGAACCAGACAAAAGTCTTGGGGTTAATCTTAAACTGAAATAAGAATCAGGGAGATCTTAGTGGCGATCTGACTGAACTAGAGAAGGTATTTAATCAACTTTGACTGGAACAGAAATCAGAAGAATATTAGGATCGATTCAACTGAACCATACAAAAGTCTTGGGGTCAATATTCAAATGTAATAAGAATTAGGGAGATCTTAGTGGCGATCTGACTGAACCAGAGAAGGTCTTTAATCAACTTTGACTGGAACGACAATCAGAAGAATCTTAGGATCGATTCAACTAAACCAGAAAAAACTCTTGGGTCAATCTTCAACTAGAATAAGAATCAGGGAGATCTTAGTGGCGATATGACTTAACTAGAGAAGGTCTTTAATCAACTTTGACTGGAATGACAATCAGAAGAATCTTAGGATCGATTCAACTGAACCAGACAAAACTCTTTGGTCAATCTTCAACTGGAATAAGAATCAGGGAGATCTTAGTGACGATCTGACTGAACCAGAGAAGGTCTTTAATCAACTTTGATTGGAACAAAAATCAGAAGAATCTTAGGATCAATTCAAATGAACCAGACAAAAGTCTTGGGGTAAATCTTCAACTAAAATAAGAATCTGGGAGATCTTAGTGGCAATCTGATTGAACCAGAGAAGGTCTTTTTAGAACTTCGTTCTGAGGAAGATGATGAAATAACCTTTCATCAGGCGTAGCTTTTTGAGAAAACTACCAGGTCACATAAGTAACTGACGATGTTTATTGATTTGATATTTTCCCTTGAAAAGGCAAAGAGTTAGTCATATGCAATGTCATGATGTATGAAAGGAATTGTGGGGATGTTCTCAAAATAAATGAGATTATGCTATATGTGATATGTACGTGCATGCCATAATGTATGAATATGGAATGCTATTGTGATGTTTCTTAGTCTAGAGAAGTAAATCCCGGACCGCCGTTGAAGAGTATAAGGAGGCTGAGTCTTTCATTTCCATCGGTTATAATGAATGGATATAATTTTCTGGGGATTTCCTCTTCCTGTTTTAGGATGTTCTGTCGGGGATTGACTCTACTTGAGAATAACTCTATGGAAGGAGATGCTTTATCGGGAGATTTTGCCATTGTAGAGAAATAAACTTTGTTGGGGAATGAAATTCTGTAGTTGGAGAAATGAACTCTACCTGGGAGGATATTTAATAACTGTTTGAAATTATAAAAATCGGCTGGGGAATACAGGTTGTAGCTGGAGAAGGAACTTTGTCGGAGGAGACAATTCCTTCTTGGGGAAGAAGAGATCGAAACTTTGGTTGTTTCTTCTCTATGGGGAACATAGACATCACAGGGTCATATCTAATGGTGACTTCGTCTCAAAACTGTCTCTGCCCCTGTACCTGCTGGAAGGAGTAACTGTCAGGACTAAACGGAAAAAAGAAAAACAGACAGTTTTGTACTTCCAAAGCAATGATTTGTATTGATTTATGAAGTTTGCCTATAACAGGCATTTTGTACAAAGAGGCTGACGTTCTAGTAGAATAACATCGCCGTGAGAGTGAAAACTATACAAAATAGTATACAAAGAGAAGAAAACAGCTATGTGTAATAATCCCATTGGGTTTCAATTCTGTTATTGCCCTTATGTCTTCGAGCGTCTCATCACTTTGCTACTTGTCTGAAGCTGACTGGATTGATCGTTACCATTTGAGCTTGATAGTTGATACTGAAGTCTCGTCGCAAGGTGATCCAATGGGGACATAGTGATTCGCTTCAAATCCCTAACTTTTTCCTAGACCTCCCTTTCGGGTTTTCAGTCCACCGGGATACCCTTTTTTGCCCAAGCCGCCTTTACAGGTTTTCGACTTGCCGGGTGTACAATTTATTTTTATTCATCCCTAATTTTTGTCTGAACCCTCTTGGTTCGCTGGGATGCCCTTATTTTTTCCTAGGTCAGTCAACCTAACAGGTCTTTATTCATGCGTAGTATCTTTTCACAATGTCCGCATTAAAAGGGTGAGGAAGGTCGTAACCATCCATGGTGGTCAGAATCATGGCTCCACCAGAAAATATGCTTTTGATCACCAATTGCCCTTCGTACGTGGGAGTCCATTTTCCCCTGGGATCACCTTGCAGTAGTATGATGCGCTTGATCACTAGATCACCGACTTAATATACTTGACGTCTGACCTTTTTATTGAAAGCATTGATCATCCGTTTTTGATACATTTGACCATGACAAACAGCACTAAGCCTTTTTCTCCTCAATCAGATTCATTTGATCAAGTCGAGTCTGGATCCAATTGTCTTCATTCAAATTCGCATCCTTCATGATTCTCAAAAAAGGGATATGGACCTCAATAGGTAGGACAACCTCCATACCATATACCAGTGAATAAGGTGTTACCCCTATTGACGTACGTACTGAGGTGTGGTAACCATGAAGAGAAAATGGAAACATCTCTTGCCAGTCTTTGTATGTCACCATCATCTTTTGTATAATTTTCTTAATGTTCATGTTAGCAGCCTCCACAGCGTCATTCATCTTCGGCCGGTAAGGGGAAGAATTATGACACTAGATCTTGAATTGTTTACAGAGCTCGGTGATCATTATATTGTTGATATTTATACCATTGACTGTGATGATTCTTTCTGGCACACCATACCTACAACTCAGGTTATGCTTGATAAACCGCCCCACAACATTCTTGGTAACAGTAGCAAAAGAGGAAGCCTCGACCCACTTCGTGAAGTAATCAATGGCCACTAGGATGAAGCGATGTCCATTGGAGGCGGTAGGTCTAATCTATCTGATCATGTCAATGCCCCACATTGCAAAGGGCCAGGGAGCCATCAAGACGTTCAAGGGGACTGGAGGTACATGTACTTTATCAGCATAGATTTGGCATTTGTGACAAGTTCGGGAATGCTGATAACAGTCTGTTTCCATAGTGGACCAATAATATCTTGTCCGTAGGATCTTTTTATCCATGTATGTCCACTAGAGTGGGTGCCAAAGGTACCTTCATGCAAATATTCCATATTCCTCTCTACTTCGCTCTTATCTATGCACCAAAGTAAAGTAGAGTCATGGTTGTGCTTGTAGAGGATTCCATTACTAAGGAAGAACTTTGCGGAAAACCTTCTCAGAAACTTCTTATCATTGACAGATGCCCCCTCGGGATATTCTTGAGAATCGAGATAATTTTTCACTTCATGAAACCAAGGTTTGGCTGCTACTTCCTCAATGTCAATCTCATAGCAGTATGCTGGTTCATACAACCTCTCAATAGTGATTCAGGGAGTCTCGTTGTCCCACTTGACCTTGAACATAGATGACACGGTAGCTAGCGCGCCCGTTAACTGATTCTCTTCTCATGGAAAATGTTCAAAGGTTACCTCTTCAAAATGTGGAAGCAATGTCAGCACATGTTCTTTGTAAGGTATGAGATTCAGGTGCTTCATATCCCACTCTCCTTTGATCTGACTTATTACCAAGGCTGAATCCCTGAATACGCTCAAGAGCTTAATCCTCAGGTCAATAGCAGCTTTGAGACCCATGATGCATGCTTCATACTCCTCCATATTGTTGGTAAAATTGAAACATAATATAACAGTGAAAGGAGTATGACAGCCTTTAGGAGATATAATTACAGCACCAATGCCATTACCGAGTGAGTTCGAGGCTCCGTCAAAAACCATGATCCATTGGGATCCTTCTTCAGGTCCTTCATCCGGTCCAGGTTCTTCATAGTCAGTCACTAGAATAATATTCTCGTTCGGTGTTGTACCCCAAAATTTTCCCTCTCACTTATCAAGAATTTGCTTACAAGATCTCCTTGGGCTCAAGACTGCACTAGGGTTTGATCAGCTCAAGACATCTCCTTAGGCACTGATGACCAAAATTAGGGTTTGAGTTTGCACAAGGATTTTTGAAATATCAATGCTTCATATGACTTTCATGGACCATTATGGACCCCCAAGATTACTCATGACAAGTTTCAAGCCTTGGATCACACTTTTGATCAGTCAATTGAGCAGTTGACCTAAAAATCAGTTGTATTGGCGAAAAATCAACTATGGCCAATTTATAGTCAAACATCATAATTTTTTTATCCACGAAAATATTTTAAACTCATATGTATCATTTTATCAAGTTTGGACCATAATTCCTCAAGAAATTTAATCAAATCTCCAAATGGGCAAAATGGTCAAAATTAGGGTTTTGACTGGGAAAGGGAAATTTCTGATTTTTAACCTAGAAAATGGTCAATTGGTTTAAGGCATGATATCAAGAGTCCAATTGCATCATTTTTACCTAATGACATGATTCAAAACATTGCAAATCCATTGGATTGATAGATGAATTTTGCAGTCAACTGATCAAAAGTCAAATGTACACTGAAAAGTCAAACTTTGACTTTTTGGTCAAATTCAAGTGCCAAAGATTATAATTCATCAAAACATGTCAAAATATGAAAATTATTCATCAAGAAATCAAAAATTCAAGATTTCATTTTGAAAAGTCAAAATTTCTAAAGTTATAAATTTTTCTAAGTGTTGGAAATTTCATGCTTTTTCATAACTTTGAGCCAAATTTTCACCATGATACAAGATGATTCAAGAGAAACTTCCAGCATTAAAGTTGTAGATCTCCATGAAATATACAACTTTGCTTCACACAACTTCTTCCAAAAGTTCTTTGATCTCAAGTTATAATTTTATGAATACATGCTCATGAACTAAAAAAGACTTACTGAAATTTTGCCCTAGTTAGGCAGATTTTTTGACCTAACTTCATGGAAATTTTTCACATAGTTCCAAGGGGAATAATCAAAATAAATTCAATTAATCACAAAGTAAACTTGTCTTGAGCTTCTAACTTATTCTTTCTGCACACATAACTCCTATAAACCAAAAGCAATGTGTCTAAGACCTAAGAAAGCTCAGAACATGCTTGTACAATATTGGAGATTTGTCATTTCATTTTTCTTGAAAAGAAAGTTATAGAGACATAACCCTATAACTTAGAAACCTTGAGTGATTTGGTGCTCTAATCTTTTCCATACATATTAATAAGTTTATTGCAAGCTAAGACACATTTTCACAAGTCCTAAAACTCTCCCAAACACCCTTGCTGCACAAGACTGCTCAACTTGACAGTTTTGAGCCAAAAACTCCCCATCTCCATTTCCACTCGTGCGTTTTGATTCTTAATCATTCAAACACCTTACATACATCATACACAAGTGATCCAGGCCCCTGTTTCAAGACTGTAACCCCTCCATCACTAACCACCATTTTCAAATATCAAGCTTGCTTGTTGACTTGAGTAGGGAGATTCAGAGACTTTCAAAGAAAAGTAAGAGTTGGAATACACTCAAGGAGGTCCAGGCAAGATAAACAGATCATCAGGCCATCTCCATAGTTGCTCAAACTCCATTCACGACTCCAACTGCAAGAGGTAACTTTTCAAACTTCTATCTCTTCATACATGCATCATTTGTTTCTGATTTGTGAAGATAAAATGTAGATATCATTGTTCTAAAACTGACCATGTTCATAGTTTTCATTTATATTGATTGTATGTAGAGAATTTCATATTTGAACTTGCTGAAAAAATTAGGTTTCAATTTAGGGCCATCAAAATTAATCTTCATCTTTGACTTTTAGCTTACATAAGTTATATAGTTAGATTCATGAGGAAAAATAACACAACTTTCATGTTTGCATTTTCCATTTTTGTTGAGAAATGAATGAGATACAGGTGGTCCGGCTGGCTGAAGGTTGAAGACGAAGTATGGGTCATGGAGACGTTTTACTTATGTACTTATTGTTGCATTTGTATTAACGGATGTACAGCCACCCCAGTGGCAAAGGTAGCGCGTGTGTATAGAAGGTCATGGATTCAATACCAAGCGCTACCTTTTGCCATTATTTTTTAGCATTTTTCTCATTTTTGTTCAACCAGGCGCCTGGGCTTCCAATAAGTGGGCCTTGTGTTTTTTTGCTGACTCTCAATCCCTGCTTTACTTCAGCACCCCCCTGACCCATTATTTCTTTATTTCATTTTTTTTATATTTTATTTTTACTTTCATATTTACTTTTATTATTTTTATTATTATTAACATTACTTTTATTATTATTAGCAAAAAAAATCCAAAAAATATTTATTTTATTATATTTTGCATTCATATTTATTTTATTTTCATATAAAACAAAAAGGCCAAAAACATTTTCTTTTAAAAAATTAATTTCTTTTTTTAAATAATTAATAGTTAGGTTTAGGTCTAAATATTATATTATTTTCTTGTAAATAAAATTAATTTAGAACTTAGGTTTTTTTTAATTAATCAATTTCCATATTTTTATTAATTTAAAATCTCTTCATAAAAAACCCTAAAAATACTTTTTTTAATTTAATTTCTTAATTAACTTAATTAATTTTAATTAATCATTTTCTTAATTAGATTTAGGTTAAAACCTTTTCATGAAAACCAAATAAAAATCATTTCTTTTCCATTCGCATTTGTGCATTTTTATTCAATTATTGTACATTTATTCAATATGGTTGTAATAGTTAATTAGATTTAATTTTCTTGAAATCCCCATTTACAAATTGTACACCCCCCTCCCCACAAATCATGTAATAGCCTAGTATTTTTATTTTCCGCAATTTAAATACTTTATATTCACATGCTAGTAATTAGGGTTTCTATGGAAATACCAAAACCAACAAATAGAAAACCCTAATTAAGACAAATCAAAGCATGAAAACAATACATTTGGACACAAGCACCCCTAGGGTTACTCCACTTGGTTGCCTTACAAAAATGGCCATATTACGCATGTGAGGTATCTTAGCAAAAACAAACTAATACAAGATCATAGTCCCTCTGTGATACGGTGGGAAGAGAACTGACTGTTTTTTGGAATGCTGGTTCGCGTTTTGCGTTTGTTTTCGCAAAATGTCGCGGTAAGCAAGAGTCGCCACCGTCTTTTATTTTATCCAACAAGGAAAGGAAAAAAGCACAGAAAAATTCCTTTTTCGAGATGTTTCTCGGGTCCGGGGGGTACATTATAGAAAGGGAAGGTGTTAGCACCCTTTCTATCTGTGGTTATCCACGGGCTCTTAGGTACTTGCTCAATATGTTTTCAAAAATTTCTTTTCTTTGTGTTTGTGGGTTTGAAAAGAGTTTTGTTTGAAAGGTGTAAGTGCGAAAAGTTTGTTTTGTTTTGAAAGGAGCAAGTACTTAAGAACCATCTACCTACTCGAAAAAGGAATCAATCTGTGCTAATGTCCTTTAGATAATGCTATCCCACTATTGATGAGTAGGTAGCACCATCGTTTGAGTTTAAGGGTCAATTCTATTAAGGGACGTGAGGTTACTAAAGCAATGTTATGACGCTTTAGCGGTAACCCTAATGTCTTAGATCATTTTTTTCTGAGGCAGCCGTTTCGAGGCAACTTATGATCTTTGGACAAGAGGGAGATCTCTAAAACTTCCTATACTCAATGACCACGTTCGAAGGCAACCAAGTGAGGTGTACCCTAAGAGTGCGCATGTGCGAGTGTGTTGTTTTTCAGTTATTTATCTTTGTACATGTCATGGGTGAGCTATGTTGATTTTAGGTTCAAAAATTTGATCTTGTCATGCATTCCCTATTATCAAACATCTAACAGTTAATTGTTGCGGAATTTAAATTGCGGAAATTAAATCTAAACTATTACAAGGCGTCGGGTATTTACATCGCCAAAAACAAACCCTTTAATTTAAATTGCGGAAAGTAAAAATAGAGCGATAAAATAAAGTCCTAATTAAAAGCTATTACATTCCGGAGACAATTACATCAATATCATAAATGAATCACGTGCGAGAAAATTAAATCGGGTGCATTTTTTAGGGTTTTGAACTTTTTTGAAAGAAAGCATTTTTTGTTTATTTTTGAATTTTAAAGAAATTAAATCTAAGCTAATAATTAAATTAATTAATAAAAAAGGATATTTTTGGATTTTTTATATTTAAGGAAATAAAATAAATTTGGTCAAAATTATTAAAACCTAATATTCTACATTAATTTTAATTATTGCAAAAATATTGAAATTATGCCTAATTAAAGCAAAATCAATTAAATTAATTTATTTACAAAATAAAAGTGACGAAATCAATTTTAATAATTAAAATATTTTTTTTTTGTATTTTTTATTTTTATTAAGAAAAATGTTAATTGGTTAGTTTAAATAATAATAATTTAAACAAAACAAATAAATAAATAAAGAAAAGAAAAAAGAAAATAAACCAAGGGGGGTGTTGGGCCCAATCTGGAGGTATGACCAGCATTTTTGAGGCCCAAATGCAAATAAGCCTGGCTGACTTTTTCCATCCCACGTGTGCCTGTTGACTTAGGAATATGGTGAGTTTCAATCTTGACCTTCAGATTT
The DNA here is from genome assembly GCA_948472305.1 of Vicia faba. Taxonomy (NCBI): domain Eukaryota; kingdom Viridiplantae; phylum Streptophyta; class Magnoliopsida; order Fabales; family Fabaceae; genus Vicia; species Vicia faba. The sequence continues at coordinate 1,043,167,376 of OX451737.1, forward strand.
GGCCTGGAGGCCATCTGGTGCCTGGAAATTTGAGGTCCATAGTAGGCTGCAATGCATGAGGTACACTGGAATGCCTGAAGGAAAATAGTAACAAATATATGGGGGACCTGGGATTCGAACCCAGGTCCCATGAGTCACTGAACAAGCGCACTAACCACCACGCCACTTTGTTGCTTTTGTTAGTATTATAAACAACAATTATTATATAGAAAACGAATCATTATGCCTGGAAATAAAAAAATAGCGCGAATATTTTGAATGGGCCAATTGGGAAGGGATGCGTCATCGTCTTACCCAAAAAACCCTAGTTATTTTTTCCTGCGGATTTGAATCCGTAACAAAATCTGAAGCTTGTTCCTAAAATCAATTTCAAGCCATGGAAATTAATTCTAAGACCATAGTCTTGCTCGTCTCCTTCCACTGATTTCATTTATGCCCATGGTTTGTTCCAATTTTTCCTGAAATCAAAACGCCCAAAAAATGCATACCAAGAACCTTAGAACCGGCTAGGGGGTTACAAGCTATAAAAACCAAATCAAATATTGCAGAAATTCTCTAAATGGACTGATTAGCATGATTGTGCAAAGATTTAGGCAAAAGGATGCAAGAATAAGAGATTACGATTCAATGTACAGGGCAGTATTCAAGAAGACTTACAGCGCGATTGGGGATGTTTCAGGGCTTGGTTTTGATTGCAATAGCTTCAGTGGATCTCCAGCAAGAGGTCTATGTTGAGATTTTGCTTTGAATCGGGCTCTAGATGTGATTTCCATTTTCCACTTTTCAAGCTTTTTTCCAAGTTTTGTATTTCAGATTGTGCAGCCTCCAGCTTGTGATTTCGTATTCCTTATGTTGTATATGTATCAAGCATTGTATTAGGTTAAATCTTGGGCTTGGAATCCTTGTGTATTGATGATTCAAGATTTGATATGATTCACCATTAACAAAGCTTCCAAAAATGTCAAAAACCAATATTTTGTTCACAACATGGCTTGATTCGAGTTTGATTGTGTACATCATGATAATTAAGACCTGTAATGATCAAAAAGATACCAAGTGATTAAGATTTGGATTTTATTTGGATTTAAATTGATTTAAAATGAATTAAATCAATAAAAATCAAATAAAATATAAAAATTAATAATTGGACACAAGGATGAAGATAGGACACGTGTATAGTGTGATAAGATCAAATCAAGTGGAAAAAAGTGGGCTCATTTGACAAAATTTGAAGTTTTGGGGATAGTTGACTTTTGGCAATTTTGGAAAAATGCCCAACTTCAACAATGCATAACTTCTTCAATTTTGAACTTTTGGAAGTGTTCTTGGACGTTTTAGAGACCTTGTGATGTCCTCTAACGAAACATTTTGGTCTTATCTAATTTTGATGTTCCATGATCAAGTTATAAGCTTTGGAAAAAAAGGTGTTTTTGTTGACTTTCAAAAATGACCTATAATGTCCAAATTTATAACTTCTTGTGAGTGCATTTCTTGATCTTGGGGTGTGAATCTGGATTGTAGAAAATTGCATCCTCTTCCAAATTAGCTTTGTCAAAGTTGAGTTGACTTTTCCTACAAAATCCTAATTTAGCAACTTTTGAATCTTGATGAATCTTGAGCAATCCTTGATGAATCATGATCAACCCTTGATCAAATGATGAATTATCCTTCAAAATGAGAATTTTGACAAAAAATCTTGAGGTTTGACTGTTTGTAGGTCACAATTGACTTTTGCCCTAGCACAGTCGACTTTTGGGCCTCTTGAGCAATTGACTGACCAAACTTCCTCTGCAAGGCTTGAAATTTGACATGGATGAACTTGAGAACGTATTAGGACATTGGGGAGAACTTGAGGTCTTTTGGATGTAAGGACCTTGATGCAACACAAAACCCTAATTTTGAATTGACTGCCTTAGGAGATGATTTGACTGTCCAACTCTTGAGCAATCTTGAGCAACTTGGAGACTCTCCTTGGAATGTCTTGAGAAATATGGGAGGGCAAATTTTGGGCTACAACACCCTCGATGACGCTATCTAATTTGCCTTACAAATGATCTTAGCCCCTAAGGAAAAATGCTAAGATACCTTGAAATATTGCTAATCATGGTTATACGATGACCCACACCCGTCCCGTTTACATCCAAAGATAGAGTTACTTACCAAATCAATGGTAAGATAACAATGTCAAAGGAAAAGGAAATGTACAAGAAAGACTTTTGAGAGGGTAGAGTGCTCCTAATTACTTGTTCAATTTCAAACATACATCCTTGATATTTTCAAAACAAACACCTACACATTTTAAAACATATTACAAAACTTGAAAACATTTTCAAAAGATCAACATCTTTGTATACATTCTTACGAACGAGAATCATTACAAAGATTGCCTAAACAATGGCCTCTTTAAAAAATTCTTTCAAAAACAACACAAAGCATAATTTTAAACAAAAGCAAGTGATCTAGCAAGTAACTAAGAGCCCATGGAAAACCATGGATGAAAAGGGTGTGATACCTTCCCTTTTCATAATCTACCCCCCGAACTCAAGAAACAATCTCAAAGGTCTTTCCTGTGCTTTTTCACCTTTCCTTTTGGATAAAAGAAAAGTCGGTGGTGACTCTTGCTAACCGCAACATTTGCGATCAAACGCAAAACCTTCAAGTCAGTTCTCCCTTTGTATCATAGAACTGGCGACTCTGCTAGGGATACGCTCCAGACACGAATTCCATATTGATACTCATTCAGATTCAACCTTTTGATATAGTTCAGATACGTTCCAGACATGGATACCATGCTGATACTCATTCAGATTCAACTCTCAGATACAATTCAGATACGCTCCAGACACGGATGTCATTCTGACACTCATTCAAAACTAGCTTTCAGATACAGTTCAGATACGCTCCAGACACGGATGCCATTCTGATAATCATTCAAAATTAGCTCCCAGATACAGTTCAGATACACTCTAGACACGGACGCCATTCTGATACTCATTCTTTCAGCTTACAAATTACAATACAAACCATCACTTTTGGATGGCATCTTTAAGCCCATCTCCTAAAACTTTCTATCACCTCTCCAAATGGCATCTTTAAGCCCATTCCTTCTACCATCGCATCGCCGAGTGCAAATTTCTGGGCACTCTAGTGTCCAATCATCTTCCACTTTCGAGTCACGACTGGCAAAACATGCCAATCTAACTCTTCAGGCTTAAGAAGATTGAACATGGGCAGCTGTTGTACCCCAAAATTTTCCCACTCACTTATCAATAATTTTCTCACAAGATCTCCTTGGGCTCAAGACTACACTAGGATTTGATCAGCTCAAGACATCTCCTTAGGCACTAATGACCAAAACTAGAGTTTGAGTTTGCACAAGGATTTTTGAACTATAAATGCTTCATATGACTTTCATGGACCATTATGGACCCCCAAGATTACTCATGACAAGTTTCAAGCCTTGGATCACACTTTTGATCAGTCAATTGAGCAGTTGACCTAAAAATCAGTTATATTGGGGGAAAAGTCAACTATGGCCAATTTAAAGTCAAACTTCATAATTTTTGATCAATATCAACATTTTAAACTCATATGTATCATTTGATCAAGTTTGGACCATAATTCCTCAAGAAATTTGATCAAATCTCCAAAAGGGCAAAATGGTCAAAATTAGGATTTTGACTGGGAAAGGGCAATTTCTGATTTTTTACCTAGCAAATGGTCAATTGGTTTAAGGCATGATCTCAAGAGTCCAATTGCATCATTTTTACCTAACTACATGATTCAAAACATTGCAAATCCATTGGATTGACAGATGAATTTTGCAGTCAACTGATCAAAAGTCAGATGTACACTGAAAAGTCAAACTTTGACTTTTTGGTCAAATTCAAGTGCCAATGATTATAATTCATCAAAACATGTAAAAATATGAAACTTATTCATCAAGAAATCAAAAAGTCAAGATTTCATTTTGAAAAGTCAAAATTTCTAAACTTAGAAATTTTTATAAGTGTTGGAAATTTCATCTTTTTTCATAACATTGAGCCAAATTTTCACCGAGATGCAAGATGATTCAAGAGAAAATTCCAACATGAAAGTTGTAGATATCCATGAAATCTACAACTTTTATTCACACAACTTCTTCCAAAAGTTCTTGGATCTCAAGTTATAATTTTATGAATACATGCTCATGAACTAAAAAAGACTTAGTGAAATTTTGCCCTAGTTAGGCAGATTTTTTGACCTAACTTCATGGAAATTTTTCACATAGTTCCAAGGGGAATCTTCAAAATCTATTCAAGTATGGGTTGTAGAGCACATTACAAGCTTTCCAAAATGTCCAAGAACTCCTTGAGATCATTCTTGAGTAGGGAGAATCGAAGAGATGAAGTTGGTGTTTTGTCACTTGAATTACAAGACATTTTGTGATGAACAAAAATCCAATTTCAAACCTATGTTGCACAATCTTGTTTTGCATGCTTCTAAACCTCAAGATCTCTCCATAATCATAAGATTACACTTTCTTTTGAGCTATTATCCAAGTGTTCCAAGCATTGTCCAAGCCAATTTGCCATTTTTGGAAGAAAGCTACCATTCCATTCTTGAAAAGTTACTTTAATCACAAAGTCAACTTGTCTTGAGCTTCTAACTTGTTATTTTTGCACTCATAACTCCTATAAACCAAAAGCAATGTGTCTAAGACCTAAGAAATCTCAGAACATGCTTGTACAATATTTGAGATTTGTCATTTCATTTTTCTTGAAAAGCAAGTTATAGAGCCATAACCCTATAACTCAGAAACCTTGAGTGATTTGGTGCTCTAATCTTTTCCATACATATTAACAAATTTATTGCAAGCTAAGACATGTTTTCACAAGTCTTAAAACTCTCCCAAACACCCTTGCTGCAGAAGACTGCTCAACTTGACAATTTTGAGCCAAAAACTCTCCATCTCCATTTCCACTCGTGCGTTTTGATTCTTAATCATTCAAACACATTACATACATCATACACAAGTGATCCACGCCCCTATTTCAAGACTGTAACCCCTCCATCACTATCCACCATTTTCAAATATCAAGCTTGCAGGTTGATTTGAGTAGAGAAATTCAGGGACTTTCAAAGCAAATTAAGAGTTGGAATACACTCAAGGAGGTCCAGGCAAGCTAAACAGATCATCAAGCCATCTCCAAAGTTGCTCAAACTCCATTCACGACTCCAGCTGCAAGAGGTAAGTTTTCAAACATCCATATCTTCATACAGGTTTATATTGATTGTATATAGAGAATTTCAGATTTGAACTTTCTGAAAAAATTAGGTTTCAATTTGGGGCCAGCAAAATTAATCTTCATCTTTGAATTTTAGCTTACATAAGTTATATGGTTAGATTCGTGAGGAAAAATAGCACAACTTTCATGTTTGCATTTTCCATTTTTGTTGAGAAATTAATGAGATACAGGTGGTCCGGATGGCTGAAGGTTGAAGACGAAGTACAGGTCATGGAGACGTTTTACCATATGTATTTATTGTTTCATTTGTATTAACGGATGTACAGCCACCCCAGTGGCAAAGGTAGCGTGCGTGTGTATGGAAGGTCATGAGTTCAATACCCAGCGCTACCTTTTTCCATTATTTTTTAGCATTTTTCTCATTTTTGTTCAACCAGGCGTCTGGGCTTCCAATAAGTGGGCCTTGTGTTTTTTTGCTGACTCCTAATCCCTGCTTTACTTCAGCACCCCCCTGACCCATATTTCTTTATTTCATTTTTTTTTTATATTTTATTTTTACTTTCATATTTACTTTTATTATTTTTATTATTATTAGCAAAAAAAATCCAAAAAATATTTATTTTATTATTTTTTGCATTCATATTTATTTTATTTTCTTATAAAACAAAAAGGCCAAAAACATTTTCTTTTAACAAATTAATTTCTTTTTTAAAATAATTAATATTTAGGTTTAGGTCTAAATATTATATTATTTTCTTGTTAATAAAATTAATTTAGAACTTAGGTTTTTTTTAATTAATCAATTTCCATATTATTTTATTAATTTAAAACCTCTTCATAAAAAACCCTAAAAATAATTTATTTTTAATTTAATTTCTTAATTAACTTAATTAATTTTAATTAATCATTTTTCTTAATTAGATTTAGGTTAAAACCTTTTCAAGAAAACCAAATAAAAATTATTTCTTTTCCATTTGCATTTGTGCATTTTTATTCAATTCTTGTACATTTATTCAATATGGTTGTAATAGTTAATCCCCTCCCCACAAATCATGTAATAGCCTAGTATTTTTATTTTCCGCAATTTAAATGCTTTATATTCACATGCTAGTAATTAGGATTTGGATGGAAAGACCAAAACCAACAAATAGAAAATCCTAATTAAGACAAATCAAAGCATGAAAACAATACATTTGCACACAAGTACCCCTAGGGTTACTCCACTTGGTAGCCTTACAAAAATGACCATATTTAGCATGTGAGGTATCTTAGCAAAAACAAACGAATACAAGATCATAGTCTCTCGATGATGCTATCTAAGTTGCCTTACAAATGATCTTAGCGCCTAAGGAAAAATGCTAAGATAACTTGAAATATTGCTAATCATGGTTATACAATGACCCACACCCGTCTCGTTTACATCCAAAGATAGAGTTACTTACCAAATCAATGGTAAGATAACAATGTCAAAGGAAAAGGAAATGTACAAGAAAGACTTTTGAGTGGGTAGAATGCTCCTAATTACTTGCTCAATTTCAAACAAACATCCGTGCTATTTTCAAAACAAACACCTACACATTTCAAAACATCTTACAAAACTTGAAAACATTTTCAAAAGATCAACATCTTTGTATACATTCTTACGAACGAGAATCATTACAAAGATTGCCTAAACAATGGCCTCTTTACAAAATACTTTCAAAAACCACACAAAGCATAATTTTAAACAAAAGAAAGTGATCTAGCAAGTAACTAAGAGCCCATGGAAAACCATCGATGAAAAGGGTGCTGATACCTTCCCTTTTCATAATTTACCCCCCGAACTCAAGAAACAATCTCAAAGGACTTTCATTTTCTTTTTCACCTTTCCTTTTGGATAAAGAAAAGTCGGTGGCGACTCTTGCTAACCGCAACATTTGCGATCAAACACAAAACCTTCAAGTCAGTTCTCCCACCGTATCACAGAACTGGCGACTCTGCTGGGGAAAATTCTAAAAATGGGGTTACCTTAGGGTTAGATCACATTTACTTTCTTACATTATTTGACTTGTACGCTTTACATTATGGTTCTTTGTTTGGGTTTGAATCCTCTACCCAGATTTGGGTTATCTTATAGGTAAGTAAATACGTTGTGGAAACTGTGCGGGGTACACCGATATGGTCTAAGTAATAGCTACGTTAGTGTGACATATTTATGGGTACTGGTAGCCTTTGAGTTAATCAAATAGAATACGGGGCCGTTGAGTGATGTCATGAAGCACTAATGAACTCTTAGAACCTTTACTTGACCAACTTGGCCTTTAGGATATAGTGAGATGGCCGGCTTTGGTGCAGTCCGAAGTTGGTAGATACTTGATACTACACTCATTGAGGTTTGGTTTCTTGGGATATTTCGGTCGCCATTAAAGAGGCTTGTACTGAAACAATGACCAAGGAAACAAACCAGTGATGTTGAGCTCCTTAGAACCCGGTTACTATTACTAGGACAGATTTAAGCCAACTAAACTTCAAGAGGGTACTTACCTATAAAACCCCTTGCAAGCCTAAACCTAAGGATTTGTTTGCTTTGTTTGTATATGCATACTTGTACATGACATCATGAACATCATGAACATCATATACATCCACTAACCATTTCAAGGATTTTGGGATTCATCTTTGTTCTTGTTTTGTAGGATATGGATTCACTTTGCAGGAAAACTATTCAAGTCAATCTTGTAAGGATCCCTCCATAACTTAAGGAGCTAATTTCAAGGATTCCTGAAAACTCTCCATTTACCGAGAGACATGGTCGCCTACTCAACTTGGTCACCTCCAACATAGATGAGGACATGATGAAGGTGCTTTTTCAGTTCTTTAATCCTTTACACCATTGCTTCACATTTCCCAACTATCAACTTGTGCCTACTTTGGAAGAATTCTCCCAACTCTTGAGGATTCTCATTCTCAATCAACTACCTTTCAACGGTACAGAAAGAGATCCAAATCCAGAAGATATTGCTCAAGCTCTACACTTGCAATCATCTGATATCACAACTCATTGGGAAACAAGGAGTGGTGTCAAAGGTTTCTTAGCAAAGTTCTTGTTCGAGAAAGCCCAAAGTTATTGGAACTCCTTGGAATTGCAAGCATTTGAGGAAATTGTGGCTCTCCTCATCTATGGGATCGTTTTATTTCCAAATCCTGACCAACTCATAAATGTCAATGCCGTCAAAATCTTCATATCCTGCAACCCGGTGCCTACATTACTAGGGGATATCCTACACTCTTTTCACACTCGCACAATGAGGAAAAGAGGTGTCCTTATGTGTTGCACTCCTCTCTTAGCAAGATGGTTTATTTCACATCTTCCCTAATTTGTACTAAAGAATGAGCAAGGTTCAAGGTGGTCACAAAGGTTGATGACACTCAAACATTCAGACATTCATTGGTGCTCCCGATCCAAAGAGAATGTTATCATTGTCGACCATTGTGGAGAATTCCCTAATGTCCCTTTACTTAGAATTAGGGGGGTATCACCTACAACCCATGTTTAGCCTTAAGACAGTTTGGTTATACCCGAAGGGATATCCCGCACGAGATATTGATTCAAGGTTTGGTATTTGATTACGACAAAGATGATCAAGGTCTTCGCCAGAGATTTATCCGAGCTTGGAGGATGTTGAATAAGGTGGATAGAAAGACTTTGGGGCACAAGAATTCCATCCCTATTGAGCCTTACCTAAAATGGGTATGAACTCGTGCTCAGAGTCTTATGATGCCTTACCCCTCCATTCTCCCGGTAATCATTGAGCCTGTCATGGAGGGAGATGTTCCATACACTATCCTACATCCTAACATGCCTACCTCTCTTGAAGACCTACAAAGGGATTGGATACAACTCAAGGGAGAGCGAGATACTTTAGAAGCCCAATTCTATGCAAACTAGAAGAAGGTTTTCGAACTCACTAGGCTACTTCATGAGGAGAAAACTCTCAATGCCTACATTGCGCCAAAAAGGATGTGCAATACCTTTTTATCTTAGAGCTTTTTTATTTCCTTATAAGCCCAAGAGGCATTGATGTACTCAAGCTTTAACTTATTAATATAACGTGTATTTCCTTTTTGTCTAAAACAAATTTGAATCTTTGAAATCCTTGAAATCATTACATATGCATATAACATTCATCATAACATAAGTAGGTCTTTTGCAACAAGTCTCGTCATCTCTCTACTGTTTATTTCAGTAAGATGGATCTCGAGCAAATAGGGAAGGACCTCCAAGCTCAAAATACACAGTTTCAACAGTTTCTCTTGACCCTAGACAAAGGACAAGAAGAGTTGAAGACTTTGCTGGCCGAGGAGAAGAAAAAGAAGACAAAGAAGGTAACCGGAGTCCTAAACATGGGAAGAAGATTTCATGAGCAGACAAGAAGGACCTTAAATTTTGCAACGACATCCGATGAAAGAGACAATCAAGATGGGAAAGGCAAGGAAACAGTTGTCCCGTCAGAATCACAAGAGGAAGAGGAAGAAGAAGACTATTCTGAAGAACAATACCCTCCAGCTGATGATAAGTATAAACATCTCGAAGAGCGGTTGAGTGCGATGGAAATCCAAAAAGTGCCTGGCTTGGACTTTTAGGAATTGGGTTTGGTGTCGGGGATTGTCATTCCCCCGAAATTCAAAGAACATGTGTTCTCCAAGTATGACGGAGTCTCATGTCCAAAAATGCATCTCCAGTCCTATGTGAAGAAAATCCAGCCCCATACTGCTAACAAAGACTTATGGGTACACTTCTTCCAAGACAACCTGTCTGGAACTCAACTTGATTGGTTTTACCAGTTAGAAAGAGCCAACGTTCACAACTGGGAAGATCTTGTTGCAACCTTTTACAAACAATACCAATACAATACTGATCTTAAGCCTACCCGTACTCAACTCCCGAGTATGGCCATGGTTTCTAATGAAGGTTTCAAGGATTATGCGCAAAAATGGAGAGGTTTAGCCGGAAGAGTTCAACCCCTTCTATCTGAGAGGGAATTGGTAGAAATGTTCTTGGGCACCTTGTCTGGTCCCTTCTTCAATCATTTAATTGGAAGTTCATCTGCAGGTTTTACTGAACTAATATTGACCGGGGAAAGGGTAGAAGCCGGTATAAAGAATGGAAAGATCTAAAAAGATACATCCTCCTCTTCTGCCATAAGGAAGCCATTTATCAAAAAGAAAGAAGTGGTTGTTGTTTATCCTCAGAGAAATCAAGATAGGGCCGAACGCCGACCAATGGTGGAGGCTGCTATGATTCCTAAACCGGCGCCCGATCAGTAAAGAAATAATCAACCGAGGATGGAAAGGCCAGTCAGACAATTTACCAGAATTAACATGACCCTATCTCAGGTATTACCGCATCTACTAAGGTCCAATTTGGTGACCTTGAAAGAAGCTCCAAAAAACCCCAATACAACCTCTCCTCATCATCATCCCAATGCCCGTTGCATATATCACTCTGAAAGTCCCATCCATGACATAACTATTGGGCTCTAAAGAACAAAATACAAGACCTCATTGAAGCAAAAGAGATTGAATTTGATGCGCCTAAAAAGCCAAATGTCATTTCTTCCCATATGCCCAAACATGGCCATAATACCAATGCCATTGAAGAAGAAATGTTTGTTACTTCAGTTAACGAACTTATGACCCCACTCGTGACTATTAAAGTGAACTTGTTGAATGCCGGTGTGTTCTCGGGATGTGATGAAGGCTGTCACTTTTGTTTTTCCTCACCAACCAGTTGTCCTTTGTTGAAAGCGGGTGTTCAGTGCCTAATAGATAACAAAGAAATTTGGTTTGAAAAGACTTATGTTCCACCTGTTCCTTTTGAAGATGTTTCTATCATTACCATTTCTGCCAATTCTTCCAGGGTCTCCACCAAAAGACCCGTTAGAATTACATCAGTTCCGAAAGCAACTCCTTTAATAATTACAATGCATGGACCAGTTCCGTATTCGTTAGACAAAACCATACCATGGAATTATGGAGGGGATGTCTACTACCACAGTATCAAGCAAGATTAGCCAGCCGCCAAAGATTCGAGTTTCGAGAAATTCAACTCCAACATCAGTAATATTGCATGAACTAGCAAGATTACCCGAAGTGAAAGGATATTCTCTCCAGAAATTGCTCCCCCAAAAGCAGTTTCTGGATCCGTAATAATTCATGTTGTTACCCCTCCAAAAGTTGTTCCTAGTCCTACAATCATTCCCATTAACACTCCAACAGACAAAGCTATTACAACCCCTGACACTCCTGCTGCTGAGTTAACCGAGACTCGAGGTAAAAGTATTCTGATTGAGCCTGTCCAGACGAAGGCTCAATCATTGGCTATCCCTGAGACCTCCCAGAAAGAGATGGAGGAAATTCTGAAGATCATAAAAAGAAGCGACTATGATGTAGTTGAGCAACTGGGGCAAACTCCCTCTAAAATTTCCATGCTGGCATTACTACTATGTTATGAGGCGCATGCAAAAGCCTTGATAAAATTCCTGAAAGCTTCCCATGTTCCCCAAGAGACATCTGCCAATCAGTTTTAAGACTGCATAGCCAGCTTGACTGCAGGTAATGGTCTAGGTTTTTCGGATGTTGATTTAACGCCAAGAGGAAGGAAGCATAATGAGGCATTGCATGTCTCAGTTGAATGTAGGGGCACAACCTTGGCTCATGTTTTGGTGGACACTGGCTCATCTCTGAATGTATTTCCTAAAAAAGCTCTTGATAGGCTTGACTATGAGGGGTTGACATTGAAGCCAAGTAACATAGTAGTAAGGGCTTTTGACGAATCGAAAAGGATGGTACATGGGGAGGTGGATATCCCCATAAAAGTTGGAACCCAAACATTTGATTCAACCTTTTATGTAATGGATATTCGTCCCTCATATTCCTGCTTGCTAGGCCGACCATGGATTCACAATGCTGGAGTTGTCACTTCTACGTTGCACCAAATGCTGAAATATCCGATTCAAGGGAAGATTATCACCGTTCATGGAGAAGAAGAGTATATGATCAGCCATCTCAATTCCTTCAGATATGTGGAATTATATGGTGAATTTATTTAAACTCCATTCCAACACTTTGAAGAGGTCCCGCAAGATGTGGCAATAACCAAGGTTGTTCCCAAGATCACAAGGCCTCCACTCCGGATGTCATCTCTGAAGGATGCCAAAGCAGTGGTAGAAGAAGGTGGGTGCACTATCTGGGGACAACTCTCGGATATCCCATACAAGTCAGATAATTTTGGTTTGGGTTCCTCTTCAAGCGCTCAGAAGGCTGTACATTGCGCTCGTTCCGAAGGACCACCCCTGAAGATCAGCAACCGCGAGGTCAGCGCCGTAGAAGATGATGAAGATAATTGTGACTTGGAGGACTGGATATTCCCAACTGCCAGTGGAAGGCTCAGGAACTGGGAGGCTAGATATTTTTTCCCGATCACTTTTATCCCACAGTAATCTGTCTTTACATTTTTTTGGATCTGTAATATTAAAACAATTCCCACTCTTAAAACCTTGTGTCTTACCCGAGGCACAATGGTCCATTTGTAAGGGTTATTATCTCATTTTCATATGACATCAATGAATCATGGACGTTTTCGCATACAAACTTTTGTGCTCATTGTTTTATTTTTACATTTTTATTTCTTTCAAGGATAGTTATACCCTTACACACACACACACACTCACAATGCAGGTATGCATCCATTCGGGATCACACGGGTAACGATACTGCTATGGTCTTTTGTGACTCTGAGAATCTAATCTACCAAGCCGAAGATGAAGGTGAGGAAGATTGTGAAATACCAGGGGAACTTGCCAGATTACTACAACAAGAAGAGAGAACCCTTCAGCCTCACGAGGAACCCGTAGATACAATCAACCTAGGTACCGAAGAAGACAAAAAAGAGGTTAAGATGGGTGCCAATCTGGAACCCGGTGTCAAGGAGCGTCTGATTCAATTGTTACACGATTATGTTGAAGTCTTTGCCTGGTCATATGAAGACATGTTGGGACTTGATGCAGACATTGTGGTACACCATCTGCCTACAAGAGAGGATTGTCCGCCAGTAAAGCAAAAGGTTCGTCGCATCAGGCCTGATATGTCAGAAAAGATTAAAGCAGAAGTCATGAAGCAATTCAACATTGGATTCTTAGTTGTCACCTCTTATCCCCAATGGGTTGCTAATGTTGTTCCCGTGCCCAAAAAGGACGGCAAAGTGAGAATGTGTGTGGACTACAGAGATTTGAATAGGGCAAGCCCTAAGGATGATTTCCTTCATGGATGGTTTCTCAGGCTACAACCAGATCAAAATGGCGCCTGAAGACATGGAGAAAATAAAATTTGTCACACAGTGGGATACATTGTGCTACAAGGTTATGCCATTCGGACTGAAGAATGCGGGGGCAACCTATCAGCGTGCCATGGTAGCTCTATTTCACGACATAATACATCACGAAATAGAGGTCTATGTGGACGACATGATAGCTAGATCTCAAACAGAAGAAGAGCATCTCGATCATTTACAAAAGCTGTTTGAGAGGCTAAAGAAATACAAGCTGAGGTTGAACCCAAGTAAGTGCACATTTGGGGTAAGGTCTGGTAAACTCCTAGGTTTTGTCGTCAGCAATAAGGGTATTGAAGTAAATCTTTCCAAGGTGAAAGCGATACAAGAGATGCTTGCTCCTCGTACTGAGAAGGAAGTCATAGGATTCTTGGGACGTTTGAACTATATTTCCAGATTCATTTCTCACCTGATAGCTACTTGTGAACCAATCTTCAAGCTACTGAAGAAAGATCAAGTAGTCAAATTGAATGACGAATGCCAAACTGCTTTTGACAAGATCAAAGAGTACCTGTAAGAGCCTCCTGTTTTGATGTCACCATTCGAGGGAGGACCATTGATCATGTATCTGACCGTTTTGGAAAATTCAATGGGGGTGTGTATTGGGGCAGCATGACGAGTCTGGCCGAAAAGAGCATGCTATTTATTACATGAGCAAAAAGTTTACCGACTATGAAACCAGATATTCACTGCTCGAGAAAACTTGTTGCACTCTGGCATGGGCTGCTCGCCGGCTAAGACAGTATATGCTGACTCATACTACTTTGTTGATATCTAAAATGGATCTGATAAAATACATCTTCGAGAAACCTGCTCTCTCCCGGAGAATAGCAAGATGGCAGATGATCCTGACAGAATATGACATACAGTATACTACCCAGAAAGCTATAAAGGGCAGTGTACTAGTTGATCACCTTGCTCACCAAGCTGTGGAAGACTACCAGTCCATGAAGTTCGAATTCCCAGATGAAGACATCATGGTGGTAAACAATTGTGAAGAATTCAGGCCATATGAAGGACCTGAACAAGGATCCCGATGGACCCTGTTCTTTGATGGGACATCCAACGCACTTGGCAATGGTATTGGTGATGTACTCATATCTCTGGAAGGGTGTCATACTCCCTTTACAACAAGACTCTGCTTCAATTGTACAAACAACATGGTGGAATACGAAGCATGCATCTTTGGCCTCAGAGCTGCCATAGACTTGGGAATCAAATCCTTGGATGTATTCGGAGACTCAGCTTTGGTCATCAGTCAGATCAAAGGGGAATGGGACACCAAACACCCAAACCTTATCCCTTACAAAGAACATGTTTTGACGTTGCTACCACATTTTGAGAAGATTACCTTCGAGCATTTCCCGCGAGAAGTAAATCAGCTAGCAGACGCTCTATCCACAATGTCATCTATGTTTAAACTTAATTAGGATAACGAGGCTCCCCGGATCACCATCGAACGAATGGAGGAACCAGCATACTGTCACGAGATTAATACTGAAGAAGTAGTGGACCGGCCTTGGTTTCACGAAGTCAAGAAGTATCTCGAGGCTCAAGAATATCCAGAAGGAGCTTCAATCAATGATAAGAAGTTCTTAAGGAGATTCTCTGCTAAATTTTTCCTTAGTAACGACATTCTTTACAAACGCAACTATGACTCTGTTACTTCCATGCGTAGATAAGGTTGAAGCTGAAAGGATCGTGGCTGAATTGCATGAAGGGACTTTTGGCACCCATTCCAGTGGGTATATGATGGCAAAGAAAATCCTACGGGAAGGCTATTACTAGTCTACCATGGAAGCAGATTGCTATCAACACTCTCGAACCTGCCACAAGTGTCAGATCTATGCTGACAAAGTGCATGTACCTCTGGTTCCTCTGAATGTCTTGACGGCTCCTTGGCCCTTTGCTATGTGGGGGACTAATATGATTGGGGAACTCAAGCCAACAACCTCCAATGGACACCGCTTCATCTTAGTGGCCATTGACTATTTTACCAAGTGGGTGGAGGAAGCTTCCTTCGCTTCCGTTACCAAAAACATTGTCGCCCAGTTCATCAAGCAAAATCTAATTTGTCGTTATGGTATCTCGGAGAGGATTGTTACAGACAATGGTACGAATCTAAATAATACTATAATCACCGCCTTGTGTGAGCAATTCAAGATTCAACACCACAATTCTTTTCCTTACCGACCGAAAATGAATGGTGTTGTCGAAGCTGCAAATAAGAACATTAAAAAGATCATATAGAAAATGACAATCACATACAAAGACTGGCATGAGATGCTATCATTATCTCTCCACGGGCATCGTACCACAACTTGCACATCAACCGGGGCAACACCCTATTCTCTGGTTTACGGCATGGAGGTTGTCTTGCCTATCGAGGTCCAGATCCCCTCTCCGAGGATTATGAAGGATGCAGGGCTGAACGAAGACGATTGGATCCAAACTCGACTTGATCAACTGAACTTGATTGATGAGAAGAGACTTATTGTTGTTTTCCATGGTCAAATGCATCAAAAACGGATGATATAGGATCTCAACAAAAAGGTCAGACGCCAAGTGTATCAAGTTGGAGATCTGGTGATCAAATGTATCATATTGTCGCAAGGTGACCCCAGGGGAAAATGGACTCCTACATACGAAGGACCATTTGTAATCAAAAATATTTTCTCTGGTGGAGCAATGATCTTGACCACCATGGATGGTGACGACCTTCCGCACCCTGCAAACACAGACATAGTCAAAAGATACTATGCATAAGAGACCCGCTAGGTTGACACACCTAGGAAAAATAAGGGCATCTCGGAGAACCAAAAAGGTTCGGGAAAAAATTAGGGACAAAACAAAAAAAATTTTGTACACCCGGCAAGTTGAAAACCCGAAAGAGCGACTTGGGCAAAAAAGGGTTTCCCGGTGGACTGAAAACCCGAAAGGGCGGTCCAGGCAAAAGTTAGGGAATTAAAGCGTATGACTATGCCCTGTTGGATCACTTAGAGGACAACCTTTGGCTTCAACCGGTAAACTCAGAGGTTCTGAAAAATTCAATCATCTTCGGACGAGGCAATAAATAGACAAGATGCTCAGAGATACAAAGGCTATAGAAGAATGGGAACCCCATGGGATAAATACACATAGCTATCTTTTATTTGTATTAAAATTTTCATTTTTTATTACGAAGGAGTTCTCCTACTAGAATGTTTGTCTCATTGTACAAAAATACTTACTCAAAGTCAATACAAGATATTCCTTTGAAAGTGCAAAACTATCTGTTTTTCTTTACTCTTGTGTTTTGTTTACAAAAAATGTCCAATGATTCATTCTTTAACATATGCATTTGAACATAATTACTGTTTACAAATAAATAAAATAAAAGACAATTACTAATGGCTTTAAGAGGTAGGGAAATATCTCTAAGCTATTTCCATAAATCCCCCACAATTTACAGTTTGATTCCCAGCGGAACGAGCTTCCAATTATCAATCCCCAGTAAAAGTCGTTCAAATTCTCTGGATTTCCCAACAAGATTTTACAAGCAGTACACGGCATTTCCCTTACAACAGAGTTTGTTTCTCTAAGAGGAAATTCATCAACACTTCAACTTCACAACATGAAGACCTACATATCCTCAGCAACATTCAGGGATTTATTTTCCTCAATCCAACAAACAGCGCGATTGACTAGCTCATATACGCATACATTGCAACCGCATATCATAAACATTGATAAAACAAATGCATTATATCATACATTCCATACAACATGACTTTGCATTTTAGCTAACATTTTACCCTTTTCAGGATAAGATTAACAATTATCATTAACAATGTTCAGAGTTTTCAGATACAGTTCAGATACGCTCCAGACACGGATGCCATTCTGATACTCATTCAGACTCAACTTTCAGATACAATTCAAATACGCTCTAGACACATATGCCATTCTGATACTCATTCAAGTGAAACTCTCAGATACAGTTCATATATGCTCCAGACACGGATGCCATTCTGATACTCATTCAGATTCAGCTTTCAGATACAATTCAGATATGCTCCAGACACGGATGCCATCCTGATACTCATTCACATTCAACCTTTTGATACTGTTCATATACGTTCCAAACACGGATACCATTCTGATACTCATTCAAATTCAACTCTCAGATACAGTTCAGATACAATCCAGACACGGATGCCATTCTGACACTCATTCAAAACTAGCTTTCAGATATATTTCAGATACGCTCCAGACACGGATGCCATTCTGATAATCATTTAAAATCAGCTCTCAGATACAGTTCAGATACACTCCAGACACGGACGCCATTCTGATACTCATTCTTTCAACTTACAAATTACAATACAAACCATCACTTTTGGATGGCATCTTTAAGCCCATCTCCTAAAACTTTCTATCACCTCTCCAAATGGCATCTTTAAGCCCATTCCATCTACCATCGCATCGCCGAGTGCAAATTTCTGGGCACTCTAGTGTCCAATCATCTTCCACTTTCGAGTCACGACTGGCAAAACATGCCAATCTAAATCTTCAGGATTAAGAAGATTGAACAGGGGAAAATGTTTTACCCCAAAATTTTCCCTCTCACTTATCAAGAATTTTCTCACAAGATCTCCTTGGGCTCAATATTGCACTAGGGTTTGATCAGCTCAAGACATCTCTTTAGACACTGATGACCAAAATTAAGGTTTGAGTTTGCACAAGGATTTTTGAACTATCAATGCTTCATATGACTTTCATGGACCATTATGGACCCCCAAGATTACTGATGATAAGTTTCAAGCCTTGGATCATACTTTTGATCAGTCAATTGAGCAGTTGACCTAAAAATCAGTTGTATTGGGGAAAAAGCCAACTATGGCCAATTTATAGTCAAACTTCATAATTTTTTATCCACATCAATATTTTAAACTCATATGTATCATTTTATCAATTTTGGACCATAATTCCTAAAGAAATTTGATCAAATCTCCAAAAGGGCAAAATGGTCAAAATTAGGGTTTTGAATGGGAAAGGGCAATTTCTGATTTTTGACCAAGCAAATGGTCAATTGGTTTAAGGAATGATCTCAAGAGTCCAATTGCATCATTTTGACCTAATTACAT
Organism: Vicia faba; assembly: GCA_948472305.1. Classification (NCBI taxonomy): domain Eukaryota; kingdom Viridiplantae; phylum Streptophyta; class Magnoliopsida; order Fabales; family Fabaceae; genus Vicia; species Vicia faba. The sequence goes on from OX451737.1 coordinate 1,043,186,098, forward strand.
GATTCAAAACATTGCAAATCCATTAGATTGACAGATGAATTTTGCAGTCAACTGATCAAAAGTCAACTATACACTGAAAAGTCAAACTTTGACTTTTTGGTCAAATTCAAGTGCCAAAGATTATAATTCATCAAAACATGTCAAAATATGAAACTTATTCATCAAGAAATCAAAAAGTCAAGATTTCATTTTGAAAAGTCAAAATTTCTAAACTTAGAAATTTTTCTAAGTGTTGGAAATTTCATGCTTTTTCATAACTTTGAGCAAAATTTTCACCATGATGCAAGATGATTCAAGAGAAACTTCCAACATGAAAGTTGTATATCTCCATGAAATATACAACTTTTCTTCACACAACTTCTTCCAAAAGTTATTGGATCTCAAGTTATAATTTTATGAATACATGCTCATGAACTGAAAAAGACTTAGTGAAATTTTGCCCTAGTTAGGCAGATTTTTTGACCTAATTTCATGGAAAATTTTCACATAGTTTCAAGGGGAATATTCAAAAGAAATTTAAAGATGGGTTGTAGAGAACATTTCAATATTTCCAAAATTTCAAAGAACTCCTTGAGATCATTCTTGAGTAGGGAGAATCGAAGAGATGAAGTTGGTGTTTTGTCACTTGAATTACAAGGCATTTTGTGATGAACAAAAATCCAATTTCAAACCTATGTTGCACAATCTTGTTTTGCAGGCTTCTAAACCTCAAGATCTCTCCATAATCAGAAGATTACACTTGAAATTGAGCTATTATCCAAGTGTTCCAAGCATTGTCCAAGCCAATTAGCTATTTTTGGAAGAAAGCTACCATTCCATTCTTGAAAAGTTGCTTTAATCACAAAGTCAACTTGTCTTGAGCTTATAACTTGTTCGTTCTACACATATAACTCCTATAAACCAAAAGCAATGTGTCTAAGACCTAAGAAAGCTCATAACATGCTTGTACAATATTTGAGATTTGTCATTTCATTTTTCTTGAAAAGCAAGTTATAGAGCCATAACCCTATAACTCAGAAACCTTGAGTGATTTTGTGCTCTAATCTTTTCCATACATATTAACAAGTTTATTGCAAGCTAGGACACGTATTCACAAGTCCTAAAACTCTCCCAAACACCCTTGTTGCACAAGACTGCTCAACTTGACAGTTTTGAGCCAAAAACTCTCCATCTCCATTTCCACTTGTGCGTTTTGATTCTTAATCATTCAAACACCTTACATACATCATACACAAGTGATCCAGGCCCTTGTTTCAAGACTGTAACCTCTCCATCACTATCCACCATTTTCAAATATCAAGCTTGCAGGTTGACTTGAGTAGGGAGATTCAGGGACTTTCAAAGCAAAGTAAGAGTTGGAATACACTCAAGGAGGTCCAGGAAAGATAAACAGATCATCAGGCCATCTCGAAAGTTGCTCAAACTCCATTCACGACTCCAGCTGCAAGAGGTAAGTTTTCAAACTTCTATCTCTTCATACAGGCATCATTTGTTTCTGATTTGTGAAGATAAAATGTAGATATCATTGCTCTAAAACTGACCATGTTCCTAGTTTTCATTTATATTGATTGTATGTAGAGAATTTCATATTTGAACTTTCTGAAAAAATTAGGTTTCAATTTACGGCCAACAAAATTAATCTTCATCTTTGACTTTTAGCTTACATAAGTTATATGGTTAGATTCGTGAGAAAAAATAGCACAATTTCATGTTTGCATTTTCCATTTTTATTGAGAAATGAATGAGATACAGGTGGTTCGGCTGGCTGAAGGTTGAAGATGAAGTACAGGTCATGGAGACGTTTTACCTTATGTATTTATTGTTTCATTTGTATTAACGGATGTACAGCCACCCCTGTGGCAAAGGTAGCGCGTGTGTGTATGGAAGGTCATGAGTTCAATACCCAACGCTACCTTTTGCTATTATTTTTTTTATCATTTTTCTCATTTTTGTCCAACCAGGCGTTCGGGCTTCCAATAAGTGGGCATTGTGTTTTTTTGCTGACTCTTAATCCCTGCTTTACTTCAGCATCCCCCTGACCCATTATTTCTTTATTTCATTTTTTATATATTTTATTTTTACTTTCATATTTACTTTTATTATATTTATTATTATTAACATTACTTTTATTATTATTAGCAAAAAAAATCCAAAAACTATTTATTTTATTATTTTTTGCATTCATATTTATTTTATTTTCTTATAAAACAAAAAGGCCAATAGCATTTTCTTTGAACAAATTAATTTCTTTTTTTAAGTAATTAATATTTAGGTTTAGGTCTAAATATTATATTATTTTCTTGTAAATAAAATTAATTTAGAACTTAGGTTTTTTTTTAATTAATCAATTTCCATATTATTTTATTAATTTAAAACCTCTTCATAAAAAACCCTAAAAATACTTTATTTTTAATTTAATTTCTTAATTAACTTAATTAATTTTAATTAATCATTTTTCTTAATTAGATTTAGGTTAAAACCTTTTCATGAAAACCAAATAAAAATTATTTCTTTTCCATTTGCATTTGTGCATTTTTATTCAATTCTTGTACATTTATTCAATATGGTTGTAATAGTTAATTAGATTTAATTTTCTTGCAATCTCCATTTACAAATTATACACCCCCTCCCCATAAATCATGTAATAGCCTAGTATTATTATTTTCCGCAATTTAAATGCTTTATATTCACATGCTAGTAATTAGGATTTGTATGGAAAGACCAAAACCAACAAATAAAAAATCCTAATTAAGACAAATCAAAGCATGAAAACAATACATTTGCACACAAGTACCCCTAGGGTTACTCCACTTGGTTGCCTTACAAAAATGGTCATATTTAGCATGTGAGGTATCTTAGCAAAAACAAACGAATACAAGATCATAGTCCCTCGATGACGCTATCTAAGTTGCCTTACAAATGATCTTAGCGCCTAAGGAAAAATGCTAAGATACCTTGCAATATTGCTAATCATGGTTATACGATGACCCACACCCGTCTCGTTTACATCCAAAGATAGAGTTACTTACCAAATCAATGGTAAGATAACAATGTCAAAGGAAAAGGAAATATACAAGAAAGACTTTTGAGTGGGTAGAATGCTCCTAATTACTTGCTCAATTTCAAACAAACATCCTTGCTATTTTCAAAACAAACACCTACACATTTAAAAATATCTTACAAAACTTGAAAACATTTTCAAAAGATCAACATCTTTGTATACATTCTTACGAACGAGAATCATTACAAAGATTGCCTAAACAATGGCCTCTTTACAAAATACTTTCAAAAACCACACAAAGCATAATTTCAAACAAAAATAAGTGATCTAGCAAGTAACTAAAAGCCCATGGAAAACCATGGATGAAAAGGATGCTGATACCTTCCCTTTTCATAATCTACCCCCCGAACTCAAGAAATAATCTCAAAGGTCTTTCCTGTGCTTTTTCACCTTTCCTTTTGGATAAAATAAAAGTCAGTGGAGACTCTTGCCAACCGCAACATTCGCGATCAAACGCGAAATCTTCAAGCCAGTTCTACCATCGTATCACATTCGGGAACTCAAAATTCATGGACTGGTAGTCATCCACAGCCTGATGAGCCAAATGATCAGCTAGTAAACTTCCCTTGATTGATATCTGGGTCGTGTATTAGATATCATATTCGGTCAAGATCATTTTCCATCTTTCTATTCTTCCAGAGAGAGCGTGCTTCTCGAAGATGTACTTGATCGAATCCATCTTAGATATCAACAAAGTGGTGTGGGTTAACATATACTGTCTCAGTCGGTGAGCAGCCCATGCCAAAGCGCAACAAGTTTTCTCGAGCAGTGAGTATCTTGTTTCACAGTCGGTAAAATTTTTGCTAAGGTAGTATATTGCATTCTCTTTTATACCAGACTCGTCATACTGCCCCAGCACACACCCTATTGAATTATCTAACATTGTTAAGTACATTATAAATGGTCTTCCTTCAATTGGGGGAATCAGAATTGGTGGTTCTTGAAGGTATTCCTTGATTCTTTCGAAGGCCAGTCAGGAATTCGTCTTTCCACTTTACCACTTGATCTTTCTTCAGGAGTTTAAAGATTAGATCACAAGTAGCAGTTAAATGGGAAATGAACCTGGCAATGTAATTTAGTCGTCCCAAAAAGCCTCTGACCTCCTTCTCAATGCGAGGAGCCAACATATCTTGTATATCCTTTACCTTTGCAGGTTCCACCTGAATACCCTTGTCACTAACAATGAAACCCAGAAGTTTACCAGACATTACCCCGAAGGTGCACTTGTTCGGATTTAACCTCGGCTTGTACAGATTTTGTAAATGATCAAGGCGTTCTTCCTCAGTTTGAGACTTGGCTATCATGTCATCAACATAGACCTCTATCTCATGGTGAATCATGTCATAAAACAAGGCTACCATGGCTAGCTGATAGGTTGCCCCAGTATCCTTTAATCCAAATGGCATCACTTTGTAGCAGAAATTTCCACATTGCATGATGAAGGTTGTCTTCTCTATATCTTCGGGTACCATCTTGATTTGATTGTAACCAGAGAAAGCATCCATGAAGGAAAAAATCTTGTGTTGTGCGGTGTTGTCAACCAGAACGTTAATGTGGGGGAGCGGAAAGTCATCTTTGGGGCTTGCCCTGTTCAAATCTCTGTAGTCCACACACATTCGTACCTTTTCGTCTTTTTTAGGCACCGGAAATACGTTGGCAACCCATTGGGGATAAGAGGTGATGACTAAGAAACCAGCATTGAACCGCTTCATAACCTCTACTTTGATGTTCTCTGACATTTCAGGGCGCATGCGATGGACCTTCTGCTTTATCGGAGGGCAATCTTCTTTAGTTGGAAGATGGTGAACAACAATATCTGTATCCAGTCCTGGCATGTCTTCATATGACCAGGCAAAGATCTCAACATAATCATGCAACATTTGTATCAACCGTTGTTTGACATTATTCCCCAAATTTGTGTCGATCTTGACTTCCTTTCTGTCTTCCTCTGTGCCCAAGTTTATTGTCTCAACTAACTCTTCATGAAGCTGTATAGTCCTCTCTTCCTGCTGTAACAGCCTAGCAAGTTCTCCAGGTACCTCACAATCTTCCTCACCTTCGTCCTCGGCTTGGTTGATCGGATTTTCAAAGTCATAACTGGCGATAGCAGAACTATTATCAATGAGATCCAGAGTGGATATGGATCTGCAGTTTGACACGTGAGTGTGCATAAGAGCATAACTGTATAGACAAAGGAAAAGTAGAAAAGAAAACAGAGATCACAAAATTTGTATGCATAAACGTCCAATGCTTTATTAATGCCCTATGAAAATGAAACATGATAACCCTCACAAATAAACCGATGTGCCCCGGGTAAGACACATGGCCATAAAATTATATTGTTTATTACATATCCCAAAAAAACAAGAAAGGCAATTACTTCAGAACAAAAGTAATCAATACAAAATCTTTTTCCGTCCAGTTACTGGGTCCACCGTTGGTAGTAGGGAAGATCCAGCTGTCCATGTTGTTGTACCCAAAAATTTGCCCTCTCATGTTTTCAAAGGTCTTCCCTTACATGGTTGGTCACAAACACTTGCCTAATGAAAATAAAGTTTTTCTTTGAAGATGAATAAAGTGTCTTTCGATTGGCATCTGGGAAAAGTCTTCGATTAGGTATCCAAAATCCTTCGATACAGGCTTAACTCACTAGTCTTCGATTGGGCATTTGGCACTCTTCGATCGGGCTTTGATTAGTAAGCTTCGATTAGGTGTTTGGAACCCTTCGATCAAGCTTTGGTCTGCATGTCTTCGATTGAGCGTTGGACCCCCTTGGACCAAGTAAATTTCACAATGCTTCGACTATGCATTAACTACTTCAGGCTTACCTTCGATTCACGAGGCAAGAATCTCCTACAAGTTTGTTTCGATTCACGAAGGAAAAGGCCCCTTAACTTACCAGCACACCAGGCAAGAGGCTCATTCGAAGAACATGTAAATGACTCATTCGAAGAACATGTAAAGTTCCATTCGAAGAAGCATTCAAAGGGTCTATTCGAAGAACATTCAAAAGGTCCATTTGAAGAAGCATTCAGAAGGCCCATTCGAAGGGTACACAAGAAGTCCATTCAAAGGAGGTAACTCAAGACCAATCGAAGAGCATGGCCTGAAGGCATTCAAAAATCAAAGGTGTCCAGGTTCATTCAAGATTCCAAAGAGACATGAATATTTCAAAAAGGAAATCTTTTAATTTGTATGATTCTTGTCTCATGGCTTTAAAGGCCTGTTTAATTGGTTGTCTCTTGCCGTTACTGGACCATCATACTCCTATAAATACAAGGGCAAGCATACAGTTCCAGGGGGGAACAAAAAAAAGAGAAAAAAAGGAGGAGGACATTTTGAGATACGCTACACACAAACCCACCAAAGGTTGTCAACATTTTCATAGGTAATCCAAGCCAAAGCAATCCTTCAACAAAAGTATCCACGCCCAGAAATCCCAGATCGAGGGTATCCACATCCAGAAAGTGCCAAATCGAAGGTTCCAACTACTGGTAAGAGAGGGTAAAATGTCAAACTTGGTATTTACATAACACCTCCATATTTGTTGTTTCATTCGATTTGTCATTCTAGACAGAATCAAAGGGCTTGGGTTTGGCACCCAATTCATGTTTTTTGTTGCTAACACTTGCTACAGATATAGCATGAAAAGACCCAGCGTGCGCAGGATCGAAGGACCTGGGTTTCGACACCCAGGTCATGCGTTTCATTTTGCTAACATATTTTTGCAGATGCAGTGCCTCCACAGGTGATCCTTCAGGCCTTTCCAGCAACACCCTTCATAGAATCGAAAGGCAGCCTTCTTCCTCTGAATCGAAGCCCCCTTTCTCCCTGCAATCGAAGTTTACCCATATCCTTCCCAAACCCAATCGAAGGAGGCAGGAAAGGGTGCAAATCGAAGCTTGCCCCGTCAATTCTCAAGCCCAGTAGAAGGCTACTCACACCCATTCCCTAGCTCAATCGAAAGAAGGCCAAAGAAGGGTGAATCGAACGAGTCCATGGCATAGATCGAAGAAGTCTTTTCTCTTCTTTGTTTTTACTTTTTACTTGTCTTTCAATTTAGTGGTAATAATTTAAATTAGGACTTTATTTTCATTTACCGCTTTACTTTTCAAGGGTTTGTTTTTGGCTGTGTAAATAGCTGAAGCCTTGTAATAGCGTAGTTTAATTTCCGCACTTTAAATTCCGCAAAATATTAAACTGTTAGATGTATGACATTAGGGATGCATGACAAGAATGTATGTAAAAACTTTAAAACAGTTAGATAACCCTAAAAGTGCAAAGATAAATAATCTGAAATTGAATCAGTCACACATGCGCACTCCTAAGGTACACTCCCACTTGGTTGCCTTCGGTAAACGGTCATTGAGTATAGGATGTTTTAGTGGTCGTCCTTTTGTCCAAAGATCAAAGTTGCCTCAGAAAGGTTGCCTCTGATATTGTTGCCTCGCATAATTGATCTAAGACATTAGGGTTATTACTAAGATGTCCTAACATTGCTTTAGTGACTGTACGTCCCTTTCGAATTGACCCTCAAAACTCCAACGACGGTGCTACCTACTCACTAATAGTAGGATAGCACTGTCTAAAGGAAACAAGCATAGAACGATTCTTTTTTCGAGTAGGTAGATTAGTTCTTAAGTACTTGCTCAAACAAAATAAACTTTTTTTCACACTTACACTCCTTTACAAACAAAGTTTTCAAAACACTTCATTACACTCTTGAAGATAGAAGCAAGAGTTAAATCGAAGTCGAAACAAAAGCTTTTCAAATCACACAAACACAAAGAAAACAATTTTGAAAATGATGAGCAAGTACCTAAGAGCCTGTAGATAACTACGGATAGAAAGGGTGCTAATACCTTCCCTTTCTATAATCTACCCCCCGTACTCAGAAATATCTCGAAAAAGGAATTTTTCTGTGCTTTTTTCCTTTCCTTGTTGGATAAAATAAAAGACGGTGGCGACTCTTTCTTACCGCGACATTTTGCAAACACAAACGCAAAACGCAAAACCAGCAAATTCCTAAAAAAGGAAACCACGTCGTGGTTCTGACCACCATATCATAGAACTGGCGACTATGTAGGGGAATTAATAAGTGGGGTATACCTTAGGATTAGTTCATCATATTGTTTTCTATTGTTTGATTTGATTGATTTATTTTTGTGGGCTTTGAATCAGAGTTACTATAGATCCTTACCCGGATCTGGGGGGCACCTGTTAGGTAATTAGCAATAGACTGTGAGGGAACTGTACGGCGTAGACCGATATGGTTGAAGCAGTAGCTACATTGGTGTGACACATTAGTTGGTACCGATATCCCTTGTGGAGCAACAAGGAGAGTATGGGGCTGCTAATGGGTCATTAAGCATCAACTGACCTTAGAACCTATAATTGACCAACTTGGCCATAGAAAGTAGCAGTATGCTACACTCATTGAGACCATACTCTCGAGATGGTTCCGGCAGCAAGAAAAGATTGCATGACTGGAATTATGACCGATGGAGGATGGTCACTGATATTGAGAACCTCTAGAACCCGGTTACTATTATTAGGACAGGTTGAACCAACTGAACTTCAAGAGGGTAATACCTAGACCCCATGCAAGCCTAAACCTAAGGCTGTTTGTGTGACTTGTGTGCTTTCAACTTGAACTACTTGCACATTTTTGTTATCTGACAACAGGAGTTCCTTGCAGGTTTTGTTTACAGTCCTTATCCAATGACTTGGATTTCTTTCCGGATTTACTTGTTTACATCACCTTGCAACTTTTGCTTAAACGCATAACATACACATCATAACATCATGCCTTAACATTTCCATAACCATTTCAAGGATCTCAAGGGTTTATGATGCAGGTTATGGTAAATCAAACGTCAAGCAAGGGGCAAAGGGGATTTATTTTCCTCTAGCCAATGTCGTCAAGAGATCAAAACACGATAACTTGAGTCAGTGGCTATGACCCACTTGACATGGTGAGCTTAATTCTCGTGGAAAGACATCCTCCGACACAAAGTTCTCCAATCAAAGTTGTTGATCAATATTCAATCTCTAACTTTTTCTTGTGTTTACCCCGCAAGATCCTTGAAAAAATGCATCCCCATATCATGCATCATATCATGAAAGGTTTCTCCCATACAGGTCTCCTTATCTTCCTACTATTTATTTCAGTAAGATGGATATGGAACAAATGGTGAAAGATCTCCAAGATCAAAATGCTCATTTCCAACAAATGTTTCTGGCTATGGCTAAGGGGCAAGAGGACCTGAAAGCTCTCCTTCTCAAAGACAAGAAGAAAAAGTCCAAAAAATCAATAGGCGTCTTGAATTCGAGAAGAAGACCTAAAGCTCTAGATCTTTCAACTCCATCCAATATGGGGGATGGTCTTGAAGAAGACCACAATTTGGAGATTGATGAAGTTGAAGCTGACTACTCCGAGGAACAATATCCTCCCACTGATGACAAATACAAACAGTTGGAGGATCGCCTCAGTGCTATGGAGATTCAACAGATACCTGGCTTGGATTTAGGAGACAAGGGTTTGGTTTCTGGAGTGGTCATCCCGCCAAAGTTCAAAATCCCTACCTTTTCCCTGTACGATGGAATCTTTTTCCCTAAGATGCACTTAAAGTCTTATGTCCGTAAAATTCAACCATACACAACTGATCTGAAGCTTTGGATCCATTTCTTCCAAGAGAGCCTAGTAGGGACTCAACTCGAATGGTTCTATCAATTGGAGAGTTCTCGCATCCACACCTGGGAGGATTTAGCTGCTGCTTTCTACAAGCAGTATCAGTATAATGCTGATCTTGCACCAACTCGTGTGCAATTGCAGAACATGACCATGGATCTCGACGAAAGCTTCAAAGGGTGCGCCCAAAAATGGAGAGATCTGGTTGGTAGGGTGCAACCCCCTTTAACTGACAGGGAGATGATTGACATCTTCATGGGAACTCTAACAGTACCTTTCTTCAATCACTTGATCGGAAGCTCCTCAGTCGGGTTCACCGAGCTAATACTGACCGATGAAAGGGTCGAAGCTGGCATTAAAAGTGGGAAGATTTGAGAAGTTATACCTTCTGATGCTCAGAACAATCCATACAATGGGAAGAAAGAGTCCAATGTTGTGTATGGTCAAAAGAGTCGTCGTGACCAACACGTAGGAGAAATCTTGATCTCTAATCCTACGCCTGCTCAACAAAGACAGGAGCATCAGCATAAGGAGGTTGCGCCTAAAAGACAATTCACTAAGATCAACATGTCACTGGCTCAAGCGCTACAGCACATGTTGAAGGCAGAGCTTATTACGTTAAAGGCTCCTCTCCGGAAACCAAATACTTCCGCTCCTACCTATCATCCCAATGAAAGGTGTGCATACCACTCTGACAGTCTGGGACATGACACAAACAACTGTTGGGCTCTGAAGAACAAGATCCAAGACATGATTGATGCCAAGGATATCGAGTTTGACCCTTCTGAGACTCCAAACATAATCACTGCTCCTATGACGAATCATTGAAAGCTTTTGTTCATTTGAATTTTCAAGTTGTAATCTCTTTGTTATTCAAACAATTATCTATTAATGTCAAACTTTGTTTCATTAATGCATTGCATATGTTTGTCTTGATTTGATCCACTCATTTTCATTACATTTAAACTATGCTTTTTACTCACTTTATGATATTCAACTCTTGCTAAAATTTACAAGCCTTTAGAGGGAGGATGACGAAAACAATGCCATAATCTCATACAGTATCCTTTTGGACAGACCTTGCTGATGATGTACAGGCGTTCTTTCAAATCCTAAACACTGGAGTTATAAGGAAGATAATCCCTAGTCAACCCCTTCGAGCCAAAGAAGTAGAAGTTTTCTGTATACAAATTGAAACCTTTAATCAAAACCCGGGGCAGGGTAGTCTCTAAGTTAATTCAAATGCGCGTTTAGCCGCAAACTCTCATTTCGTAATACAACGAATGACATCAAAAACATTCTCTGGAATCAAAAGACGGTGATGGTTCCCTATCACATAGGCATTCATTATCTCTCAAAAAAAAGAAAGAAAAGCTCACTAAGTCAAAACCTACAAAGGAGACTTAAGAAAACTGGGGCATCCCGCTGACTGTAATCTCAAAACAAGAACAGTTAGGCAAAAATTAGGGATAACAAATCAAAAGAAAGAGGTCACTACAAATCCTCAACAACATGAAAAAATGTTGCAAAAATGACTGCCTTCCAACAAACTTAACTTGTTTGAACCATCACCAAAACGTCGTCCCAGACTCAATTGGAGTTCAAACGTACAATTAACTGAGCTTAGGACTGAAGAACATCACGAAGAACGGGTGGGTACAAATACATTTGAGCCTTTATCCTTTGTTTCTTAAACTGTGAGCCAAGCCACGTTACAACCTTTCAAAAGTCCTAATTGAAGCATGGGTTAGTTTGAAAGCATACTGTTACAAAAGGTATCATGACTCCTATAAGGCTTTACTCTAAATCTTGAGTTTGAATTACAAAACTTCTTTACCTGCTAAAAATGCATTTTTCAAAACTTCAAGACAAGCATAAACTTTGCATTACTTGAATATCACTGTTTGCATTTGGATATTTGTTTGACAGCAGAGAAATTCACACAACGAATATCCAGTGAACGAAAGCTCTCTCAGTGAACAAAATCAATTCAAGAAGGATGACACTTCCATTGACAAAACTCCTATGAACAAGGGGACATGACATGTCACTATCCAGCACACTTGGGGCAGTCCAGTCAAGATTCCAAGAAATCTCACAAGAATTGCAGAGTAACCAGGGGCAAGTCTCCATATTCGTCACTTGGGGGAATTGAACGTCAATCCCGACGAAGGGTTACGTACAGTCAAACATTTCCAGGCAGTGCCACAAACACTCGCTACTAGGGGCAGTGATAAATCTCCACAAAATCCTTCTCATAGGATGATTCCTCAACAAGAGTTTAATCTCTGAAAACCTTTCCCCCAGCTGAGACGACTTCAAGAATCCTCGAGAACTTCCCCAACGAAGTCGTCACCTCTCAAGCAGACCGATAACAGGGTTTATTTCCCCAATAAACGCCAGGATTCCCCAGCTTGAGTTTGCCTCTCCGACTACTACAAATCAAAGGACCACAACTCCTATTCCCCGGTAGACTACTCTACAAATCCCCAGCAAGTTACTGCAAAACCTGGACCCGACCAGATATCAGATCAACTTCGACTCCCCAGTAGAGCAACGAACGACTAAGACTCCTGAACTCTTTCCCCAAGCAGGAATAAACATTCTCCCCACAGAGTTTCCAATATCCCCCAGCGGATTTCTCCTCAAATAACAAAACAGGAATCCCCTGTGGAAACATTCTAAGCAAAGTTTAAAGACACACCAACTCTTCAACAACATTCATAACATATGCATACAAAAGACATATGATACAAATCTCATTTATTCTGAGAACATCATTACACAATGCATACATCATGACATTGCATACAACTAACTCTTTACCTTTTCAGGAAAGATCAATCAACAGACAAAGATCATCATCTTCTGAGAGCCCTTCTAGAGACAGTTCAGATGCGATCCAGATATGGCTGACATTCTGATACTTATTCCAGATTCCTTCTAGAGACAGTTCAGATGCGATCCAGATGTGGCTGACATTCGGATACTTATTCCAGATTCCTTCTAGAGACAGTTCAAATGTGATCCAGATATGGTTGACATTCTGATACTTATTCCAAATTCCTTCTAGAGACAGTTCAGATGCGATCCAGATATAGCTGACATTCTGATACTTATTCCAGATTCCTTCTAGAGACAGTTCAGATGCGATCCAAATACGGATGACATTCTGATACTTATTCCAGATTCCTTCTAGAGACAGTTCAGATGCGATCCAGATATGGCTGACATTCTGATACTTATTCCAGATTCCTTCTAGAGACAGTTCAGATGCGATCCAGATATGGCTGACATTCTGATACTTATTCCAGATTCCTTCTAGAGACAGTTCAGATGCGATCCAGATATGGCTGACATTCTGATACTTATTCCAGATTTCTTCTATAGACAGTTCAGATGCAATCCAGATATGGCTGACATTCTGATACTTATTCCAGATTCCTTCTAGAGACAGTTCAGAGGCGATCCAGATATGGCTGACATTTTGATACTTATTCCAGATTCCTTCTAGAGACAGTTCAGATGCAATCCAGATATGGCTGACATTCTAATATTTATTCCAGATTCCTTCTAGAGACAGTTCAGATGCGATCCAGATATGGCTGACATTCTGGTACTTATTCCAGATTCCTTCTAGAGACAGTTCAGATGCGATCCAGATATGGATGACATTCTGATACTTATTCCAGATTCCTTCTAGAGACAGTTCAGATGCGATCCAGATATGGCTGACATTCTGATACTTATTCCAGATTCCTTCTAGAGATAGTTCAGATGCGATCCAGATATGGCTGACATTCTGATACTTATTCCATATTCCTTATAGAGACAGTTCAGATGCGATCCAAATATGGCTGACATTCTGATACTTATTCCAGATTCCTTCTAGAGACAATTCAGATGTAATCCAGATATGGCTGGCATTCTGATACTTATTCCAGATCCCATCCAAATACAGTCCAGATACGATCCAGATTCGGATGTCATTCTGTCACTCATTCAAATACAGTCCAAATACGATCCAGATTCAGATGTCATTATGTCACTCATTCAAAATACATTATAGATACGCTCTAGATACAGACGCCATTCTAACACCCATTCAGTTTCAACTTACAAATTACAATTGAACAAGCATTCTTGGATGGCATCTATAAGCCCATCTCCAACAAGATTCTATCACCTCTCCAAATGGCATCTTTAAACCCATTCCTCCTATCATCGCATCGCCGAGTGCAAATTTCTGGGAACTCTAGTGTCCAATCATCTTCCACCTTCGAGTCACGAATGGCAGAACTCGCCAATCTAACTCTTCAGGTTTAAGAAGATTGAACAGGGGTAGCTGTTGTACCCCAAAATTTGCCCTCTCATGTTTTCAAAGGTCTTCCCTTACATGGTTGGTCACAAACACTTGCCAAACGAAAATAAAGTTTTTTTGAAGATGAATAAAGTGTCTTTCGATTGGCATCTGGGAAAAGTCTTCGATTAGGTATCCAAAATCCTTCGATACAGGCTTGACTCACCAGTCTTCGATTGGGCATTTGGAACTATTCGATCGGGCTTTGATTAGAAAGCTTTGATTAGGTGTTTGGAACCCTTCGATCAAGCTTTGGTCCGCAAGTCTTCGATTGAGCGTTGGACCCCCTTCGACCAAGTCAATTTCACAATGCTTCGACTATGCATTAACTACTTCAGGCTTACCTTCGACTCACGAGGCAAGAATCTCCTACAAGTTTGTTTCGATTCACAAAGGAAAAGGCCCCTCAACTTGCCAGCACACCAGGCAAGAGGCTCATTCGAAGAACATGTAAGTGACTCATTCGAAGAACATGTAAAGGTCCATTCGAAGAAGCATTCAAAAGGTTTATTCGAAGAACATTCAAAAGGTCCATTTGAAGAAGCATTCAGAAGGCCCATTCAAAGGGTACTTAAGAAGTCCATTCGAAGGAGGAAACTCAAGACCAATCGAAGAGCATGGCCTGAAGGCATTCAAAAATCAAAGGTGTCCAGGTTCATTCAAGATTCCAAAGAGACATGAATATTTCAGAAAGGAAATCTTTTAATATGTCTGATTCTTGTCTCATGGCTTTAAAGGCCTGTTTAATTGGTTGTCTCTTGCCGTTACTGGACCATCATACTCCTATAAATGCAAGGGCAAGCATACAGTGCCAGGGGGAACAAAAAAAAGAGAAAAAAAGGAGGAGGACATTTTGAGATACGCTGCCCACAAACCCACCAAAGGTTGTCAACATTTTCATAGGTAATCCAAGCCAAAGCAATCCTTTAACAAAAGTATCCACGCCCAGAAATCCCAGATCGAGGGTATCCACATCCAGAAAGTTCCAAATCGAAGGTTCCAACTACTGGTAAGAGAGGGTAAAATGTCAAACTTTGTATTTACATAACACCTCCATATTTGTTGTTTCATTCGATTTATCATTCTAGACAGAATCAAAGGGCTTGGGTTTGCACCCAGGTCATGTTTTTTGTTGCTAACACTTGCTACAGGTATAGCCTGAAAAGACCCAGCGTGCGCAGGATCGTAGGACCTGGGTTTCGACACCCAGGTCATGCATTTTATTTTGCTAACATATTTTTGCAGATGCAGTGCCTCCACATGTGATCCTTCAGGCCTTTCCAGCAACACCCTTCATAGAATCGAAAGGCAGCCTTCTTCCTCTGAATCGAAGCCCCCTTTCTCCCTGCAATCGAAGTTTACCCATATCCTTCCCAAACCCAATCGAAGGAGGCAGGAAAGGGTGCAAATCGAAGCTTTCCCCGTCAATTCTCAAGCCCAGTCGAAGGCTACTCACACCCATTCCCTAGCTCAACCGAAAGAAGGCCAAAGAAAGGTGAATCGAACGAGTCCATGGCATAGATCGTAGAAGTCTTTTCTCTTCTTTGTTTCTACTTTTTACTTGTCTTTCAATTTAGTGGTAATAATTTAAATTAGGAATTTATTTTCATTTACCGCTTTACTTTTCAAGGGTTTGTTTTTGGCTATGTAAATATCTGAAGCCTTGTAATAGCGTAGTTTAATTTCCGCACTTTAAATTCCGCAAAATATTAAACTGTTAGATGTATGACATTAGGGATGCATGACAAGAATGTATGTAAAAAACTTTAAAACATTTAGATAACCCTAAATGTGCAAAGATAAATAATCTGAAATTGAATCACTCGCACATGCGCACTGCTAGGGTACACTCCCACTTGGTTGCCTTCGGTAAATGGTCATTGAGTATAGGATGTTTTAGTGGTCTTCCTTTTGTCCAAAGATCAAAGTTGCCTCGGAAAGGTTTCCTCAGATATTGTTGCCTCGCATAATTGATATAAGACATTAGGGTTATTACTAAGACGTCCTAACATTGATTTAGTGACCGTACGTCCCTTTCGAATTGACCCTCAAAACTCCAACGACGGTGCTACCTACTCACTAATAGTAGGATAGTGCTGTCTAAAGGAAACAAGCATAGAACAATTCTTTTTTCGAGTAGGTAGATTAGTTCTTAAGTACTTGCTCAAACAAAATAAAATTTTGTTCACACTTACACTCCTTTACAAACAAAGTTTTCAAAACACTTCATTACACTCTTGAAGACAGAAGCAAGAGTTAAATCGAAGTCGAAACAAAAGCTTTTCAAATCACACAAACACAAAGAAAACAATTTTGAAAATGATGAGCAAGTACCTAAGAGCCCATAGATAACTACGGATAGAAAGGGTGCTAATACCTTCCCTTTCTATAATCTACCCCCCGTACTCAGAAATATCTCGAAAAAGGAATTTTTTTGTGCTTTTTTCCTTTCCTTGTTGGATAAAATAAAAAACGGTGGCGACTCTTGCTTACCGCGACATTTTGCAAACACAAATGCAAAACACAAAACCAGTAAATTCCTAAAAAAGGAAACCACGTCTCGGTTCTGGCCATCGTATCACACATGTCATTGTCACTGTCGCCGTCTTCTAAAGCGTTGACCCCATGATTGCTGATGTGCAGGGGAGGTCTTCCAGCACGAGCACCTCGAATAGCCCTTTGAGCCCCTGAAGAGAAACTCAAACCAAATTTATCAGACTTGTATGGAATATCAGGGATCTGACCCCAGATGGTAGACCTGCCTTCTTTGATAACCACTTTTACATCCTTGAGAGAAGCCATCTTTAAGGGAGGTCTGGTGATCTTTGGCATATTGGTGACAATTTCAGTTGCAGCCAGAGTCTGAGGTACCTCTTCTAAATTCTGGCACGGAGTCTCGATGAACTCACCATCCATTTCTACATATCTGAAGGAATTCAGGTGACTGACCATGTATTCTTTTTCCCCGTGTACAGTGACAATTCTTCCTTTACCGGGTATTTCATCATCTGATGCAGAGTGGACGTGACAGCTCCCGCCCCATGGATCCAAGGGCGACCCAACAAACAAGAATAAGACGGTATGATATCCATCACGTAGAAGGTGGAGTCAAAGGTCTGAGAACCAACTTTGATGGGGATGTCCACCTCCCCGTGCACCATTCTCTTTGAACCATCAAAAGCCCTCACTACAATGTTGCTGGGTTTCAAGGCCAAACCTTCACAGTCTAGTTTATCCAGTGCTTTCTTAGGTAGCCCATTTAATAATGAACCAGTATCTACTAGGACATGGGCCAAAGTAGTTCCCTTGCATTCGACAGAGATATGCAACGCGTCATTGTGTTTCCTCCCTCTAGGAGTCAAATTAGCATCAGAAAATCCCAAACCATTATCATCCGTCAAATTGGCCACACAATCTTCAAATTGGTCACCAGAGGTTTCCTGTGGCACATGGGCAGTTTTAAGAAATTTTATTAGAGCCTTCGCATGAGCTTCAGAGCACAACAATAAGGCTAGCATAGAGATCTTTGAAGGGGTCTTCCCTAGCTGTTCGACCACATTGTAGTCGGTTTTCTTGATAATTTTCAAAATTTCTTCCATTTCCTTCTTGGAGGCCTCTGGGATAGATACCGAATGCGCCTTTGTCTGGACAGGCTCAACCAATATGTCCTTGCCCCGAGTCTCGGTCGACTCGGTGATAGGGGTGTCAGCAGGGGTAATCACAAGAATTGTAGTAGTAGTATCATTGGGAACAAAAGTAGGAATGATCACAGGACCAATAACAACTTTTGGAGGAGAAATCTCAGGGGAGAACACTCTTCCACTTCTGGTTATTTTGCTGGTTCCCGCAATGTTGCTAATGTCGGGGTCAGCCTTCTCGGAAACCTGGTCTTCATCAGCCAGCCAATCTTGCTTGACGCCGTGGCAGTAGACGTCACCCACATAGTTCCAAGGAACAATTTTGTCCGAGGAGTATGGGATTGGCCCTGGCATAGTAATTATTAATGGACTCACCTTCGGAACAAATGTAATCCTGACGGAATGGTTATTATTGCAATATCTTTGTACGGAATGGTTAGAATGAGAGTCTTCTCAAACAAAATCTCTCTATAATCCATCAGGCGCTAAACACCTACCTTCAACAAATGACAACCAATCGGTAGAGATAAACAGAAGTGGCAACCTTCGCCATATCCCGGAAATAAAATGGCCTTCAATAAGTTCCACTTAACGGTCATAAGAGGAGTAACAAGCTCTTCAACAGTAGTAACAAACACATCGTCTTCAATAGAGTTAACACCACAGCTATGCTTGGGCATAGGAGCAGTGATAACATTTGGAATCTCTGGGGCGTCAAATTCAATTTCCTTCACCTCGAGATGGTCTTGTACCTTGTTTTTCAAAGCCTAGCAGTCGTTTGTATCATGACCTGGACTTTTTAAATGGTAAGCACAACGGGCATTTGGATTGTAGCGGGGAGAGGCAGTGTTAGGATTCTTCAGAGCTTCCTTCAAAGTTACAAAATTAGACTTTAGTAAATGTGGCAAGACTTGAGACAGATTCATGTTTATCCATGTATACTGTCTTACCGGCCTTTCTACTCTAGACCGATTGTTCCTTTGTTGAACATGTGCAAGTTTAGAGACCATAACAGCCCATACCGTTGGACGGTGTTCAGTTCTGTCCTGATTCCTTTGATTGTACACAGTTCTAACCTCTTTCTTCCCAGCAAATGGCTTCCTTACTGCACTGGAGGATGCATCCTTATGGATCTTACCACTCCTAATTCTAGCTTCCACGTTTTCCCCTGTCAAGATTAATTCAGTAAAACCCGCCGAGGAGCTTCCAATCAGGTGATCAAAGAATGGACCAGAAAGGATACCCAGAAACATATCCACTAGCTCCCTATCATACAGGGGAGGCTGTACTCTTCCTGCTAAGTCCCTCCACTTCTGAGCATAGTCTTTAAAGCCCTCGCTCGAACCAATAGCCATACTTTGGAGTTGAGTACGAGTGGGAATAAGGTCTGCATTATACTGATACTGCTTATAGAAAGCAGCGGCCAGGTCTTCCCAATTATGAATGTTGGTCCTTTCCAGCTGGTAGAACTAATCTAACTGAGTTCCGGATAGACTATCCTGAAAGAAGTGGACCCATAAGTCCCTGACAGCAGTGTGAAGTTGTATCTTCCTCACATAAGATCGGAGGTGCATTTTAGGACATGAAACCCCATCATATTTGGCAAACATTGGCACCTTGAACTTTGGTGGGATGACAATCCCAGACACCAAACCCGACTCTTCAAAATCCATCCCAGGCACTTTCTGAATCTCTATTGCACTTAGAAGCTCTTCCAGCTGTTTGTACTTTTCTTCGGCCAGAGGATATTATTCTTCATTATAATCAGTCTCATTGTCAGATTCCCTCAGACTAGGGTCTTCCTCTCTTGTCTCACCCTCTTGGTTATCCCCTTCTTTTGATGAAGATGTCAGCTCAACCGCTTTCCTTAGCGGTCCTTTGAATCTCCTTCCCAGATTTACCACACCAGCTGTCTTCCTTGGCTTCTTGGTCTTGTCTTTGACAATCAAGGCTTTCAGTTCCTCTTGCCCCTTGGCCAGAGCCATAATCATTTGTTTAAATTGTGCATTCTGAGTTTGTAAGTCCATCACTGTTTGTTCTAGAGCCATTGCTAAAATAAACAGCGAAGAGGATGAGAAACCTGCTTTGAAACCTGTTTATGCAATGATATGTATGATATATGTATGCAATGTTTTCAAGGATTTATAAGACTCAAATTTGCTTAAACAGAAAGAGAACAAACGTTAATTGTATTAATATGTTCTATTGATCATAATAATGCCTTTTGGACTCACAAGGGAACAAATCAAAATAAAACTATCCAAGCTAAAGAAAACTCAAGCTTCCCACAGACGCATCCTCTTCGGTGAAATGTAGGCATTTATACTCCTCTCCTCATGAAGTAACCGGGTGAGCTCTAGAACCTTCTTCTCGCTGGCATAGAACTGGGTTTCGAAAGTGTCTCGTTCTTCTTTGAGTTGGATCCAGGACCTCTGTAACTCTTCAAGATCGGTTGGCATGTCAGGATGAAGAATGACGTAAGGAGTGTCTCCCTTTCCAACTGGCTCCATAATCATAGGTAAGATGGCGGGGAAAGGCATCATAAGACATTGAGCACGAGCTTGCACCCATTTGAGGTAAGGCTCAAGAGGGATGGAATTCTTATTCCCCAGTGTCTTGCTATCAACTCGGTTTATCATGCCCCAAGCTCGAATGAACCTCTTGCGATAACCCTGAACATCATTCTCATAGTAAAATGTGATTCCTTGGACAAGTGTGTCATGAGGACCATCCCTTCTAGCGTAACCAAAATGTCGTAACGCCAAACAAGGGT
The DNA here is from genome assembly GCA_948472305.1 of Vicia faba. Lineage (NCBI taxonomy): Eukaryota > Viridiplantae > Streptophyta > Magnoliopsida > Fabales > Fabaceae > Vicia > Vicia faba. The sequence goes on from OX451737.1 coordinate 1,043,206,621, forward strand.
TATAAGTGATTCATCCCCTGATTCCTAAGAGAGGGACATTAGGGAATTCCCCACAGCGATCAATGATAGTAATATTCTCCGAGGATCGCGAACACCAATGAATATCCGAATGCGTAAGGGACATCAACCTACGAGACCATCTCATACCCTGCTCATTCTTCAAGATAGACCGGGGTAGGTACGAAATAAACCACCAAGCCTGTAGAGGAGTGCAACACAGAAGGGTTCCTCTCCTCTTTAGAGTGCGAGTATGGAGAGAGTGTAGAATATCCCCAAGCAAAGTAGGCACCGGATTATGCGATAAAAAAACCTTAACCGTATTCACATCTATGAGTTGGTCCGTGTTATATAATAACACCATCCCATGGTTGAGAAGGGCCAACACTTCTTTAAAAGCTTGTAAATCCAGATTATCCCAAAAATAGTAAGCTTTCTCAAATAGGAACTTAACTAGAAATCCTTGGATACCTTCTCTGGTTTCCCAATTTGCCACTACATCAGACCATTGTAAAGATAGAGCTTGAGCAATCTCTTTAGGATTTGGGTATCTTTCCGTACCATTGAATGGTAGCTTATTAAGGATAGGTACCCCCAATAAATGAGAAAACTCCTCCATAGTAGGCACTAACTGGTAATATGGAAAAGTGAAGCAGTGGTGCAACGGGTCAAAGAACTGAAAGAACATCGTTAACATTTCTTCATCAGGGGTTGAAGTGATCAAGTTGAGAAGTCGACCATGTTTTTCAGTGAAGGGGGAGCTTTCAGGAATCCTGGATGCTAAGTCCTTGAGTTGAGGAGGTATTTTCACAAGGTTGATTTGGATAGTGTTCCTGCGAGTGGATGTCATGTCCTACAAAATAAGACAAAGATAATCCCTAGAAAATCCTTGAAATGGTTAGTATGATATGCCATGTTATAATGTCATGATTATGCTAAGAAGTCACATATATAGCAAGCACAAGCAAATCACACAAAAGACCTTAGGTTTAAGGCTTGCATGGGTTTTAAGGTTATACCCTCTTGAAGTTGGATTGGTTCAACCTGTCCTATAAATAGTAACCGGGTTCTAAGGGATCTCAATATCACTGATCTTTCCCACAAGCTTCATTCGATAAGAAACTGACTCGCAACCAAACAAAACTCGGGAGTCGAGTCTCAATGAGTGTAGCATCGAGTATCTTCCGACTTCGGGAATACACCAAAGACGACCATCTCGCTACGTCCTAATGGCCAAGTTGTTCATTTAAAGGTTCTAAGGTCAGTTGACACTTTATGACACCATGCAGCGGCCCCGTATTCCCTTGATTAACTCAAGGGCTACCGGTACCAACCAAAGTGTCGCATCAATGTAGCCATCGCTTCAACCGTATCAGTATACCCCACACAGTTTCCATGATCTATTGCTACTTACCTAAAAGGTTTCCCCAGATTCGGGTGTAGGATCTATAATACCCAAATAATCCTTTAAAAGTAAAGCAAGTAAACAAGCAAACAAGATAGAAATGATCTAGACCCTAAGGTAAACCCCACTTTTATTTATTTTCCCCAGCAGAATCGCCAGTTCTGTGATACGGTGGCATAACCGACTGTTAATACTGGTTTGCATTTTTTGTTTGCAAATGTCGCGGTAAGCAAGATTTGCCACCGACTTTTCTTTTATCCAACAAAGGAAAGGGTGAAAAGAACAGAAAAAGACCTTTTTCGAGATTTTTTGAGTAAGGGGGGTAGATTATGGAAAGGGAAGTTGTTATTACCCTTTCCATCCGTGGTTTTCCACGGGCTCTTAGGTACTTGCTCATTTTTTAAAACTGTTTGTGTTGGTGTGCTTTGAAAGATTTTTGTTTGCTTTATGGTAACTCTTGTATCAGTCCTCAAGAGTGTGATAAAGCGTTTTGAAAACTTTTTGAAAAAATATTTTGAAAGTGTGGTGTAAAAATTTTGCGCATCCTTTAGACAACTATCTTCCTACTCGAAAAAATTTTGTTCTTTTCCTCCTATCCTTTAGACAATGTTATCCTACTATTAGTGAGTAGGTAGCCCTAGTCGTTTGATGTTGAGGGACTATCGAAAGGGACGTACGGTCACTAAAGGCAACTTGGAAAAAACTCTTAGTAACTATCCTAAAGCCCTAAGATCACTTTTTTAACCGAGGCAACATTCGAGAGAGTCATCGAGGGACTAGTGATCTCTTTAGACTTAAGGACAACCACTAAGGATTCTCACGTTTCGATAATTGTGACTGTTATTTTCCGAGGCAACCAAGTGAGGTATACCCTAGGGGTGAGCATGTGCAAGTGTTCTTGGTTTTGTTCATTTATCTTGCGCATTTAGGGTTATCTATGTTCAATTAATCGTTATCTTTCCATGCAATCCTATTAGCCATTCATCTGAACACTTTATCATGCGAGAAAATAAATTGCGTTAAAATAAAGTTCCTAACTATTACAGGGCTTTGGTGTAGATACATAAATAATGAACGAAAAATAAAGTGCGGAAATTGTAAACCCTAATTAAGCTATTACAAATCGGTCGCAGTTACATCAATAATAAAAAAAGTAATCGAACGGCAAAATAATAATGCGCGAGAATTAAAACTAGAAAAAAAGTTCAAAACCCTAAAAAATCTAATTTGCTCATTGAAAATATTTTTGGGATTTTTTATGAAAAAGATTTGAAATTTAACCTAATCTTCTAATTAATTTTAATTAATGAAAATAAATTAAAGTTAATTAAATTAATTAATTGGCAAAAAATTAATTTATTAAGAAAAAAACTAAGTCCTAATTTTTTGTTTTGATTATTTTCTTATTTTAGGATTTTGAAAAAATGATTTAAAACAAAAGAAATAAAAACTAAATAATAATAAAGAAATTGAGAAATAAGCCTGAGGGGGGTGTGAACCCAAATTGGGGGTTGCAAGCTGAAACTTTTGTCCAAGCCCCAGAAACTATAAGCCCATAGCCAGGGTGTGGTTCAGTGTGGAGCAAGCTGGGAGATCCATTATGTGGCTGCCATCCTGGAACGTCGGATCTAGTGTTGATTGATCTGATGGCGATGATGATGAGGCCTATGGTATGCATGTTGAGCAACAACACATGGGATCTGGAAACAAATGTTAGGAAAAATAATATGCAGGAGGAAGGGGTCGAACCCCTAACCTCCCACACGCACGCGCCTTAAACCCCTCAGCCTTGCCATCTGAGCTAACTTAACATTCGTTATATAAAACAAACACAATATAATATATTTAATAAAGGGTCAGTGTTTAAGACAGAAAACACGCGCAATTCAAATGGTCCACTCCTGATGTACCACGCCATCATCTTCCCCACTGGTTGTCGTCTTAGCCAAAGAAATTTTACCCACAGACATGGCTGTTGCTAAAAGACCTGTATATTTCCAAAATCTCAACCAAGCAATATAAATTCAATCTAAATACATGGATCATCTGGGTTTGATCTCGTGAGTACAATGGTACTCTTCTTTTGGCCTAATTTTGCTTGTAATTGAAAACCCTAAAACAAACCTCAAAACCCTTACAATGGCAATTAGTCATACACGCATCAAAACAAACAATTAATCATTCAAATATGTTCTAAATGATCATATGAACATGAATGCATACTCAAAATTCATTTATAATGCGTATATTATCAAAATCAAATTCAAGAACAAGAAGCAAACTGTGATGTTGTAGATGCTTAGTTTGGATGCTTTGATGCGTAAGAACGATCCAATCAGCTTCCAAATGTGCCCAGGAATTGATTGTAACCTTCAGAATGCTTTGAATCTCCCTATAAATCAAAATTCGATTGCCACTTTTTACCAAAAATTTGGAGTTTCTTGTGTCAATTTCGTGTGGCCAATCCTTGTTTTTCTGATCAGGTCTTGTTATGAATATATAATCAAATGTAATAGGTCAATAAAACTGGATGCAATCTTGGAGAATTGTGGAGAAAAGATTTGGTTTTCCATGGATATTTTAAGTTTCTAAAAAAGGCCAAATCATGCTCTTTTCATTCCAATCGCCCCTTGTACGAAATATTTGATTTGCCAACTGATTCTAGACTCATTATATGGTCATAAAACAAATCTTGGATTTTATTTTATTATTTCACTATTTTATTTGATTTATTTTGATTTTAATGAATAAAAAATAAAAACAAATAATAAAAATAATGAAATAATGTATTAGAGAGCTCAGGGGTCATGGACCATGTTAGGAACAAGTTTCAAGCATGAAAACATGGGCCCACTTGGAAAAATTCAAGTTTGATCATTATTTGCTTCATGCACATTTCCAAAAATGGGTCAACTTTAGCAATGCATATCTCTCTCATTTTTAATCATAAGAGGGTGTTCTTGGACTTTTTAGAGAGCTTAGGATGTCCTCTAAACAACCCTTTTTGTTTCATCTCAATTGGATCTTCCATGTTCATGTAAGGAGCTTTGACCCAAAAGGTGTTTTTGTTGACTTTTTGAAAGGACCTATAATGTATGAACTTGTATCTTTTGATTGATGCATTTCTTGACCTTGAGGATTGAAGAGGAGTTGTAGGTAATTGTATTTTCTTCAAAAAGAGCCTTGGTTGGAAAATTTATGATAAAGTATTAGAAAGTTATGCTTGGTCAAAGTTTGGTTGACTTTTCCTATATAAACCCTAATTTTCCATTTTTGACTTTTGATGAGTTATGAGCATTTCTTGAGGAATCACTGTAATGCCCATAATTTAACTAATTATTTAATTAAATTATTTTTGGAATATTTGTGAAGAAGTGTTATATTATAATTGGATTTATTTTATTAAGTGGAGAAATAATAATATTCGAGGTATAATATTATTATTTGGTGAAATAATGTTAGAAGTTAATATTATTTAATGTGGGCCTATATGGTGTGAGTGGAAGTAAAAAGAGGGTGTAGGTTTAGAGCATAATAAGAATAATATAATAATATTAGGTTATTTTATTATTTGTTGTTAGAATAGAAGAAAGAAGAAGTAAGAAGAAAATAAGGATTTGAGAAGAACGTGAAGCTGCTGGAAATAAAAGGAAACGGCAAGAACGAAGATTCAACCCGGAAATTGTAGAGCGACCTTCAATCCAAGGTAAGGGTGGGGTTCTGGCTTTATAATTGGGTTCATGATGTTTGATATGTGGGGTTAGAGGATTGTTGTTTTCGTTCTTGAATTGGATTATGTATGATGAATATTGATGAACTCTTGATGAATAATGCCGTTATGATGTTGTGTAATCGATGTAGTAATAGAGTATAATGTTAAGTGATGAATTATCATGTTCATAATAAGGTTTGTAGCCATAGTGAAAATAAAGAGGAAATCGCAGAATCATGCAGGAGGAACCAGGATGTGTCGACCTCAAGCTGGATGAGTCGATACATAGGCATTATTAGACTCAGGATGAGTCGATCCATGGAGGGTTTGCATCGATGCATGACGAGTATAAGACTCAGGATGAGTCGATCGGAGAGGGGCATGCATCGATATATGTTGTGATTAGGACCAGGATGAGTCAATCCATGAGGAGGATGTGCCGACTCATGCTGTGTAGGAGAAGTATTACGCGTCGACCCCAAGGGTTTTGTGTCGACCCATACTGACTAATAGTGACAGAATCAGTTTTAAGTTGCTGTAACCCGAGTTGTAGGATGCTGATTGAGATGTCGTTCGAAGAGTTGATTAGCTAACGCGATGAATATTATTCTAAATGATTTAAATGATGAATAAGAAGTGTAATCCTAGTAACTAGTTTAGGATTTAGGATTAATTCCCGTGATTGACAGTTAAGCTGGATTTTGGGCAGAATGATAAATATGAGATGTTAGAGGTCGTTATTAGAATTATGACAGTAGAATTAGTGATAATAATGATGTACAGTAGGAGAATAACAGTATGGATTACCTTACTATTGATTTACAACTGAGTTATTAGTGAGATGTGGTTATTAAAGTTGTGTTTGATAATTATGATGAACCAATGACGTTTGATAAATAAATGATGTTTAATAAATTATTTTGAGATGTTTATGAGATGCTGTAATTTAGATGTTGTTATTTTGAGATGTTTATGAGATGCTGTAATTGAGATGTTGATATTACATTCATGAAGAGTCGCATACATTGCATTTTTGAGATGGAGCTTATGCTCGTTGAGATGGCCTGGATTGGCAAATTTTGAGATGAAGGCTATGCCTTGTTGATGCCTCTATTAATTGGCAGATTTTTGAGATGGGAGTTCTGCTCCAATGGTACCACATGCATTCGCATAGTTTTTAGTCGCATTATATGATTGAATAATGAAATGTATTCGATGTTGATGAATGAGTATATATGTTGTAATTATTGTTGATTATGAGATGAGAAATGGTGGTATTACTGATCTAATTTAATATATTAATTATCACGTGCTTTATTATATTGTTAGATATCTCACCCCTTCTATTTGAATGTTACCCTTATTTTGGTAACATGCAGGTAATCGCGAGTGAAGGTTATATACCTTCAATAGTTCGAGTCGGTGTCATTGCTCTGATATATAACACTCGGGGGGATGAACGCTTGCTGATTTTTTATTGTTGATTTTCAGCTGTTAAGTTTTGAATTGATTGTTATTAAATATGAGATGTTTCGTAGTTGCTGCTTTGTTTAAAGATGTTATTAAAGAATTATGCTGTGTAGTTGTTGAATTATTTTATTAAAGATGCTATATTGATGGTTCATCTGATGTTTTATTAAAAAGTGTTATATATCCATGATGAATGCAATGAATTTGTTAGAAGAATATGTGACGTCCCGATTCATTTGTATGATTGAAATTTTATAACTCTGATTTATTTTGCATAATTTGTCGGGGTAGAATTGGGGTGTTACAAAGTTGGTATCAGAGCAAAAGGTTGGTCTGACCTTGTCATCGAGTCTTAGTTGTCTAACAATCGAGTATTGTTATTTTGATGTTCTAACAGTTGTTTGTGTTGTAGTGATAAGTTGAGATGGCTGGAAGGAATGATGTTGCTCTTGCTGCTGCTTTAGAAGCAATTACTCATGTGATGGAAAATCAGCCGAATGCTGACGAGAATGCTGGATCTCGTAGCTTGGCGACTTTCCAGAGAGAGAATCCACCTACGTTCAAGGGAAAGTATGATCCTGACGGAGCTTTGGAATGGTTTAAAGAGATTGAGAGGATCTTTCGCATGATGGATTGCACTCCAGCACAGAAGGTTCGTTATGGGACTCATATGCTAGCAGTCGAGGCTGATGACTGGTGGCTAGAGACATGCCAGAAATTGGAAGCTGCAGGTGAGAATGTCACTTGGGTTGTGTTCCGTAGGGAGTTTTTGAGAAAGTATTTTCCCGAAGATGTCCGTGGTAAGAAGGAAATTGAGTTCCTTGAGCTGAAGCAATGAAGTAAGTCTGTTGTTGAGTATGCTGTCAAGTTTGCTGAGTTGGCCAAGTTTTATCCGCATTACGCTGAGGAAAATGCTGAATTTTCAAAGTGTATTAAGTTTGAGAATGGGTTACGCCCGGAGATTAAGAAAGCAGTTGGATATCAGAAAATCCGTGTCTTTGCTGATTTGGTTGATAGCTGCAGGATTTTTGAGGAAGACAATAATGCTCATTACAAGATTATCAGTGAGAAGAGGGGTAAGCACCTGCAGAATCGTGGTAAACCTTATGATGCCCCAGCTGGTAAGGGTAAACAAAGAGTTGTTCATGGTCAGAGGACTAGTGGGGGAGATGCTCCTGCTGGTGTGATTTGCTTTAAGTGTGGGAAACCTGGACACAAGAGTAATGTATGCACTACTGAAGTGAAGAGGTGTTTTCGTTGTGGAGAGAACGAACATGTTGTAGCTAAGTGTGAGCACAAGAGTGTGGTTTGTTTCAACTGTAAAGAAGAAGGGCACACTGGTAGCCAGTGTCCGAAATCGAAGAGGGCTCAGTCAAGTGGTAAAGTGTTTGCTTTGGTTGAGGATCAGACAGCTGTTGAGGACGGACTTATTAGAGGTACATGTTTCATTAATAGTACTCCTTTAATCACTATTATTGATACTGGTGCTACACATTGTTTTATTGCTGCTGATTGTGTTGAAAGATTGGGTCTTGTGTTGTCTTCTTTGAATGGAGAAATGGTCGTCGATACTCCAGCCAAGGGGTCGGTGACTACTTCTTTTGTGTGTGCTAAGTGTCCCTTGTCGATCTTCGACAGAGACTTTGTTGTTGATTTGGTTTGTTTACCGTTAAGAGGTTTGGATGTGATTTTGGGCATGAACTGGTTATAGCATAAATGTGTTCATATTAACTGTTATGACAAGTCGGTGAAGTTTTCTACTCCTGAGGAAGAGGAAGATGGTTTATTGTCTGCTAGACAGTTGAGAAAGTTGATGCAAGAGGAAGAGGCACAAATGTTTTCGTTGATGGCATCGCTATCTGTAGAGACTCAAGCTATAATTGAGGAATTTCAGGTGGTGTGTGAATTTCCTGAAGTTTTCCCTGATGAGATTCCTGATGCACCGCCAGAGAGAGAAGTTGAATTTGCAATTAATCTTGTACCTGGTACCAGACCTGTGTCTATGGAACCATACATAATGTTTGCATCTGAATTGTCAGAGTTGAAGAAGCAATTGGAAGAGTTACTTGAGAAGAGGTTTGTAAGACCAAGTGTATCACCGTGGGGAGCTCCAGTGTTGTTAGTGAAGAAGAAAGATGGAAGTATGAGTCTTTGTGTTGATTATAGACAGCTGAATAAGGTGACGATTAAGAACAAGTATCCGCTTCCAAGAATAGATGATTTGATGGACCAATTGGTGGATGCTCGTGTGTTTAGTAAGATTGATCTGAGGTCGGGTTACCATCAGATTAAAGTTAAGGATGAAGATATTCAGAAGACGGCTTTCAGAATGCGTTATGGACATTATGAGTATTCGGTGATGCCTTTCGGTGTTACTAATGCGCCGGGAGTATTCATGGAATATATGAATCGTATCTTTCATACTTATTTGGATCGGTTTGTAGTGGTGTTCATTGATGATATTTTGATTTACTCTAAGTCAGAAGAAGAGCATGTTGAGCACTTGAGAGTAGTATTGCTAGTTTTGAAAGAGAAGAAGTTGTATGCAAAGCTGTCCAAGTGTGAATTTTGGCTGAAAGAGGTTAGTTTTCTTGGTCATGTGATTTCAGGTAGTGGCATTGTTGTAGATCCATCGAAGGTTAATGATGTGTTGCAATGGGAAACTCCAAAGTCAGTTACTGAGATTAGAAGCTTCTTGGGATTAGCTGGTTATTATAGAAGGTTTATCGAAGGATTTTCTAAGTTGTCACTCTCGTTGACTAAGTTGACTTGTAAAGGTAGAGCTTTTGTTTGGGATGTTCAGTGCGAAGAAAGTTTTACGGAATTGAAGAAGAGGTTGACGTCGGCTCCAATTTTGACGTTGCCTAATCCAGGAGAGCCTTTTGTGGTGTATTGTGATGCTTCTAAGATGGGTTTAGGAGGTGTGCTTATGCAGAATGGTAAGGTAGTTGCTTATGCGTCGGGGTAGTTGAGGACTCATGAGAAGAACTATCCTACGCATGATTTAGAGCTTGCTGCAATGGTCTTTGTGTTGAAGATTTGGAGGCATTATCTTTATGGTTCTGGATTTGAAGTGTTTAGTGACCATAAGAGCTTAAAGTATTTGTTTGATCAGAAGGAGTTGAATATGAGACAACGAAGATGGTTGGAATTGTTAAAGGATTATGATTTCGGTTTGAATTATCACCAGGAAAGGCGAATGTGGTAGCTGATGCATTGAGTCGAAAGACTTTACATATGTCAACAATGATGATTAAAGAGTTGGAATTAATTGAGCAGTTTAGAGATATGAGCTTAGTTTGCTAGGTTACCCCGCAGAGTGTTATGTTGGGTATGTTGAAGATTAATAATGAATTTCTAGACAGTATCAGAGAAGCTCAGAAGCTGGATGTGAAACTGGTAGATTTGATGGTTGCAACTGATCAATCTGAGAATAATGATTTTAAGTTAGATGGGCAAGGTGTGTTGAGGTTTCATAGTCAGATTTGTATTCCTGATGATGCTGAGATGAAGAAAGTGATACTTGAAGAGAGTCATAGAAGTAAGTTGAGTATTCATTCAGGAGCTACAAAGATGTACCAAGATTTGAAAGTTTTGTTTTGGTGGCCTGGGATGAAGAGTGACGTGGCTCGATTTGTGTATGCATGTTTGACTTGTCAGAAGTCGAAAGTTGAACATCAGAAGCCTGCAGGGTTGATGCAACTGTTGGAAGTTCCAGAATGGAAATGGGATAGCATTTCAATGGACTTTGTGACGGGGTTTCCTAGTACTTTAAGAGGGCATGATTCGATTTGGGTGATTGTTGATAGGCTTACGAAGTCAGCTCATTTTATTCCTATTAACATCAGTTTTCCAGTGTCGAAGTAGGCTGAGATTTATACTAGTGTGATTGTGAAACTGCATGGTGTTCCTTTGTGCATTATGTCAGATAGAGATCCAAGATTTACTTCTGATTTTTGGAAGAGTTTGCAAGAAGCGTTGGGTTCTAAGTTGAGGTTGAGTTGAGCGTATCATCCTCAGACAGATGGTCAGACTGAACGGACGATTCAATCTTTAGAAAACTTGTTAAGGGCGTGTGTTCTTGAGCAGGGAGGTTCGTGGGATACTTATCTTTCATTGATAGAGTTCACATATAATAACAGTTACCGTTCTAGTATTGGCATGGCACATTTTGAAGCGTTGTATGGTCGGAGATGTAGAACTCTGTTATGTTGGCATGAATCTGGTGAAAGTGTAGTGCTTGGACCTGAACTTGTTCGTGAGACTACTGAGAAGGTGAAGTTGATTTGAGAAAAGATGAAAGCTTCGCATAGTAGACATAAGAGTTATCATGACAAGCGAAGGAAGGATTTAGAATTTCAAGTCGGTGATCATGTGTTTTTGAGAATTACACCTGTGACTGGTGTTGGGAGAGCATTGAAATCTAAGAAGCTCACTTATTATTTTATTGGACCGTACCAGATTTCGGAGAAAGTGGGGAATGTTGCTTATAGAGTGGCCTTACCACCTAATCTTTCGAATTTTCATGATGTGTTTCATGTGTCACAACTTCGGAAGTATATTTCAGAACCATCTCATGTGATTCATATGGACGATGTGCAAGTACGAGATAATCTTACGGTGGAGACGATGCCTGTACGAATCACGGATCGTGAAATGAAGACTCTGAGGGGAAAAGAGATTGCTCTGGTTAAAGTGGTTTGGCTAGGAGCTGCAGGAGAAAGCATGACTTGGGAGTTGGAGAGCAAGATGCGAGACTCCTATCCTGAATTGTTTGTTTGAGGTAAATTTTCGAGGACGAAAATATTCTAAGTGGGGGAGAGTTTAACGCCCGTAATTTAACTAATTATTTAATTAAATTATTTTTGGAATATTTTTGAATAAGTGTTATATTATAATTGGATTTATTTTATTAAGTAGAGAAATGATAATATTCGAGGTATAATATTATTATTTGGTGAAATAATGTTAGAAGTTAATATTATTTAATTTGGGCCTATATGGTGTGAGTGGAAGTAAAAAGGGGGTGTAGATTTGGAGCCTAATAAGAATAATATAATAATATTAGGTTATTTAATTATTTGTTGTTAGAATAGGAGAAAGAAGAAGTAAGAAGAAAATAAGGATTTGAGAAGAACGTGAAGCTGCTGGAAATAGAAGGAAATGGCAAGAACAAAGATTCAACCCGAAAATTGTAGAGCGACCTTCAATCCAAGGTAAGGGTGGGGTTCTGGATTTATAATTGGGTTCATGATGTTTGATATGTGGGGTTAGAGGATTGTTGTTTTCGTTCTTGAATTGGATGATGTATGATGAATATTGATGAATTCTTGATGAATAATGATGTTATGATGCTATCTAATCGATGTAGTAATAGAGTATAATGTTAAGTGATGAATTATCATGTTCATAATAAGGTTTGTAGGGCTGTAATATGAATTCCCGTAGTGAAAATATAGAGGAAATCACAGAATCATGCAGGAGGAACCAGGATGTGTCGACCTCAAGCTGGATGAGTCGATACATAGGCATTGTTAGACTCAGGATGAGTCGATCCATGGAGGGTTTGCGTCGATGCATGACAAGTATAAGACTCGGGATGAGTCTGTGACCGGTGGAAATAGAACTGACTGTTTTAAAGTTGGTTTCGCAAAATGTCGCGGTAAGCAAGAGTCGCCACCGTCTTTTATGTTCTCCAACATGGAAAGGACAAAAGCACAGCAAAATTCCTTCTTTGAGAATGTTTCTCGGTTCGGGAGGTAGATTTATAGAAAGGGAAGGTGTTAGCACCCTTTCTATCCATGGTTATCCATGGGATCTTAGGTACTTGCTCTTATGTTTTCAAAATTGTTTGCTTTTCAAATGTGTGTGGGTTTTTTGAAAAAAAAAAGTTTCGTTTGAAAAATTTCTAAGTAACTCTTGTATCTGTCCTCAAGAGTGTATGAAAATTTTGTTTGAAAACTTTTTAGAAAGTGTCAGTGTAAAAAGTTGTTTTGTTTGTTTTTTGAGAAGAGCAAGTACCCACGAGAATCTACCTACTCTAAAGAATTAGGCTGTGTAAGAGTCCTTTAGATAGTGCTATCCCACCATTGAGAGGTAGGTAGCACCATCGTTGGAGTTGTTTGGGTCAATTCGATTATTAGGGACATGTGGTCACCAAAGTAATGGTAGGACGCCTTAGAAGTAACCCTAAGTCCTAGATCCTTTTATTCGAGGCAACCGTTTCGAGGCAACTGGATCTTTAGACAGAAGGGCGACCTCTAAGATACCCTATACTTGATGACCACGTCGAGGCAACCAGTGAGGCGTACCCTAAGAGTGGCATGTGCATGTGTATTGAATTCAGTATATGTTTATCTTTGCATGTTATTTGTGAGCTACAGATTGATTTTATTTGTCATACATTCTTTCATGCATTTTTTAACAGTTAGGAGTGCGGAAAATAAATTGCGGGAAGATAAATCTAGCTATTACAAGACGCGGGTCTATACATCGCCAAAAACAAAAACCCGTTTTGGAAAATAAAGTGCGAGAATTTAAATAAGGCGATAAAATCCTAATTAACTATTACATACTATGTACAGATACATAAATATAATCAAAAGAAATTAAAGCGTGAAAGAAGATTGAATCGGGAACGTCATAGGGTTTTGATCCTTTTTAGAATTAAATTAAACATTAAATCTAATTAGCTAATTGATTATTTAATTAAAGAAAAAAAATATTTTTTGTGTTTTTTATATTTTTAATGAAAATAAAATAAAAAGAATTAAAAGTAAAAGAAGAAAAAAACCTATTTCTAAATTTATTTTAGTTATTAAGAAAAAGATTAAAGGTGCCTAATTTAAACTAATTAATTAATTATAATTTATTTACAAAATAAGTTAATAAATAATAAAAATGTTTTTTTTTTTTTGGTTTTATTGTGAAAAATGTTAATTGGTTAATTAAATACTTAATAAAACTAATAATTAATAAAAAGGGAAATTATGAAAGAAAATAAAATAAAAAAAGAGAAAAAGGAAAAGAAAATTAGAACCCAGGGGGGGTGTTTGGGCCAGGATGGGAGTTTGTTTAGAAATCTGAGGCCCAGTTTGTTGCTAAGCACGTTTGACTTTTGCAATTGTCCATGGCATAGTTGACTGGGGAGTATGGTGTTCCCTCTCTCCTGATCTTTGGATTGCTGCCTGGAGACACTTGGCACGCTGGATGGGCAAAGTGCATGATGGATCCTCTTTTGGAACCTACACACAAGCATGTAAAGAAAAAATGTATAGAAATTTTGGGGGACCTGGGAATCGAACCCAGGTCCCAATGATGAACAAACACCTCACCAACCACTAGGCCACTGTTTACCGTGGGAATTGGTAAACAACCGCTGATCTTCCAAAAGGTTACTTATTTGGTGACTCGCAGGATCGATCAGATTGATCCTAAGACATGGTTGATTTTGGGGTTTTGACTAAGTTTAATAATGGTTAAATGGCAAGAAAATAAAGAAGCTTTATGTAAATTGCATGAAGAAGAAAACTTGGTAGAATAAAAGAAGGCTTGAAATAAAGGCTTCGACTGGAAAAGTAAATGAAGAGCAATAAAGTTCTGGAAAATAAATGACTTTGATTAATTAAAGTGGTGTTTCACACATACATTCTCAACAATTCTTTCGCTCACACTGGGTACTTGAATCTATATGAGTGACTTGTATATAATTGTGAACACACGCGAAAAACTGCGTGAACTACTAATATTTATACTAAACACATCCCAAGTAACCGTCGGGCAGTTACGCTGCTTCGAGATGACTCCACTTGGCACGTTCACAGCGTTCGACGCTCCAGATCTTGGCACGTTGCACTTGGTAACCGCTGGGAACCGTTTTCCCTCCAAACGTTTAAATCTCAAACCGTTCCACTCTGAGCAATCGAACACCTTCGTCGAGAAGCACCTTCGACGTCGAAGGCAACAAGATTCTTCCTTGGAAGAAATTCTCTAAGTACATTGCCATCTTCTGATGAGCATTTCGACAGAACCAGCTGGTCGAAACCATTCTTCAGCTTTAATGGCTTATATTAATAAAAACAAGGGTGTCGAATTTAGGATCCAACAAATTGCCCCCCAAGAATGCCTTATTTCAACGCTGAAAAGAAAAAGGCATTCTTTGAGATTCCATTCGACACCTGTCTTTCATCCTTAGCCACAAATTAACCTGCGCACTTTTTGTCTTTTACCAACCACTGACAATCCCAAGAAAAAGCCATCATTCCATTTGTACCTAAGACGTCACTTCAGTACGGCATTCAGCGTGCCCAATGTCTTTTCACAAATTGTCATCATGACAATTTCCCAAAAACGAGGGCGCACGCTGCACCTTTTCATTTCTGCAGAACGGCTATGTCAGCGAGGGAACGCCACGTGTCCCACTACCTTCTGCAACATTAAATGGCCTCAAATTTGGGGATTTCCCAACCACTATAAATAGCGCTAGGTACCCATTGTGGGACTTTTTCACGCTACCTGCATTCAAAACCTCATTGCTGGACACAAAATCTCTACAAACTTGCAAAAACTTTGTTCTTCACTTCACCTTCAACCTTAACTCAACAATGGCCTCAGGTTCCTCTAACGCTCCTAGTTCTAACATTCCTTCCAGAAATGCTAAACCCAAAATCTTCTCAACTGTTCCCACAGTTACCCCTACAGGCCAACGAAGGGTTCCTGAACCCCTAGAAACTGCTGAGCGTGAAGCTTATTCACACCAACTAATGATTCCGGTTGGATACTCCAACCAAATCTTCGCCATGTCTGGCCCTTTATCCACATGCATCGATGAAGCCATGAAGATCAAGAACTTCTTTCCAGTGCTTGAGGCGCTCAAACCTGTTGGGTGCTCTAAGAAAGCTGCAGATGATAACGAAGATCCCACTAAGGAGAAGATAGATCTTCGCTTCTTCAATAGGGGTGTTAGGGCCTTTAGGTCTAGCCCTAGCCTCACTCCTGACTACAGCGCTTGGCTAGAGAAGATGGAAAAAAGCCAAACTTCGATCTGGAAGAACCTGGGGATATACGACCTGGTTATGTTGTCGAAGACGGGTCTCAACTACTCCCCTGAGATGCTGATAGCCTCCTTGCTTTTCTGGGATTATACTCATTTTACTTTCCACCTTCCTTGTGGAATGCTAACACCCACGCTTTTCGACGTGGCTGCCATCACCGGCCTTCGACCCACTGGGGATTATTTCAACCCAGAGGAAATGTCGGAGGATCAGATTGGATTCTCAGCTACGAAACCCACCTATACCACCTATATTAACCATTACCATGATACGTCGACAGCCACTGTGACGGATGTAGAACATATCGCGTTTCTAGCCCTATGGCTGTCACGCTTTGTGTTCTGTACAAAGTCTTTACAGGTGACAAAGAAGATGGTCACCCTCGCCACCCAGCTTCACCATGGCCAAAATATTTGTTTGGCAGAATTAATCTTGGCGAATCTGTATGAGTCGATCAGCAGCGGAGCGACTCTGTTGAAGGTCATCGAGAATAGAGCCAGTTTGTTGCTTGCGGGACCCTTTTGGCTACTTCAACTGTGGCTCAATGCCACTTTTGAGTCTTTCTTACCTCAGAAAACTCAAATAAATGAGCAAGCCCCTAAGGTAGCAAATAGGCGTATCGAAGGCACCAGATTAGCTCTACTGACCCCGACTGAAGATGGGCTGGAGCTTCAACAAACTTTTGCAAACTTCGTCTTGATGTTTGCAAAAAGAAAAGAATTCACTTCGACCATGGCTCCCTTCGCTCGATGAAAGGTTGGTCCAAAATGGTTCACCAGGCCCCATCCCAAGTCGTCAGGTGACCCTCATGTCGAAGAACACACAATAATGTGGGAAGCCTTTCTCACACCTAGAATAATGCCCCTGCGCTTCAAGAGCTCCAAGACTCACCTGAGCTTGATTGCTTACCAACCAAACTTGGTCTCTCGATAGTTTGGTATCATTCAATCACTTCCTTCTCCTATTTTTCCTAAGGAGAAGTCCATGTTATATTTTTGCAACGACTATACTGAAGATGCTGCCACCAAGCATATTGGCAGGTATGCTGGTCGAACAGTCCTTTCACTGTTCGACTATCAACTTAACTTTCTCTGTTCACCATCCTTCAAAGACTGGTGGAAGAGTTACTATGTTGAAGAGTTCTTCGACGAGAAAGACTTCGTGGACGAACTTCAGAAGTCTTTCGTTCTAGTCCTTGACAAAATAAAGAAATGTAAGTTCACCCTTCAAATTATTTTGTCTTTCCATTTCGACTGGTAACTTGTTAATTATAACTTGTCTTCTTTCAGTCGTTCGAAAGCCTGCAGCAAAGAAAGCCGCAGAAGGCCAACAGGGAGGAGGTCCCTTGACAAAACCTCCAGCACCGGCGAAAACTACAACAAGCCATCAGGGGGGAGGTCCTTCAAAAAAATCTTCAGCACCGGTAACCAAACTTTTATTATTTCCTTCTTGTTTTAACATTCTGATTTTCGATGTAGCTTTCTAAATCGAACTCCAATTGGTTTTCAGGCACCTTCACCCAAGAAACGACCTGCACTGACGGTCGAATCTGGGAGTGACGAAGAAGACGACTCTCCCCCCGCTCCTCTAAAACGGAGAAAACTAAAGAAAGATGCTCCTTCTCCTGAGACTTGACCCACAATCAGAATAAAGGTTGCAGGGAGAAAACCCAGGCCACCTCCAGTGATTATCGAAGAGCCAACGGAGGAGGAGCTAAATGTTTTGCTCAATAAACCCGTCGAAAGTGATAATTCCAGCCCTGGGGCTGAAGTTCCTCTGCAGGTAGTTTCTCTGACCATTTTTTAACACAGGTGTCGATACTCACATTCGATTGTGTCTCTTCCTAAACTAGAAGATTCTTCCTCTTCTATTTTCAGGAAACCACTGAAAATTCAGCACCAAAGACTTCTGAAACACTAGACTCTGCTGAACACAGTAGACCACAAGAGAAGGAGTCGGCGAACGATGAAGCCAACACCGAAACAGAAGAGCAACAACCAAAGGAGATTCTAGTGGTCGATCTGTCGGAGGAACAACATGACGAAGGGGATCACGCTGACGCTGGCACTGCTGAACTTCGGGTCGAAGAGATTCATGTCGATGCAAACGCTACTCAGCAACTTCAACCCCAAGACAATGCTGCTGTAAGGGTTACTACCTCGACAAAGCATAAGTCTAAAGAAGACTTAGCACTCTTGAAGCAAACTGATCCCATTGGCTATCTGAATGCCATTATCGAGAGTAGGGGAAGTTCATCTGACCTTAGTCAGGACGCTTCTACTCAATCGGGGAAGTCCACTTCGACTTCTCCTCTCGATGAGGCTTTGATGAAAGTCAAGGCTCAGTTCTTCAAGAAAGATTTGATGAAGGCTTTGGAGGGGGACCCTACTGCTCCGTCGTGTTTGGGAGCTGTTTTGAATGCAGTCGACTTGCTAGCTGTGACTCCAGAGGTTTCGAGCTTTATCATGGAGTTGTACTCCATTGTTGATCAAGTCTCAGCAGACTATCGACGACAGAGGGGCTTCAACAGCCAGCTCGAAGCGTTACATGGCAAAAGTTCTTCTGCCTGGACTGCAGTAGCTGAGACGACTTCTCGAATTGTAGAGTTGTCGAAGCAAAAGGCGTCTAAGCAAGAAGAAATTGATGCCATAGATCGAGACAATGCCTCCATAAAGGTGCAAATCGAAGAGCTGGAAGCTAAGATGAACGATAATACTAAGCGCAAGGAGGAGCTTCTCTCGACTGTTTCAGACACAGAGAGCCAAGCTGAAGTTACGCGAGGCCTAGAGTTTGCTGAGAAAGCTCAATCCTTCGATGACCAAATTGCCAAGCTTGCCCAGGCGAATGCTTTGTGCAACAAAAGACTAGAGTTGCAGCAGGACAAGTACCTTCGACTCAGAGATTCTATCCCCTTCTAAATTACTCAGCTATTTAACCATGTATTGTAATATGTATTTGACAATGTAGCCATTTTGGCTAATTCTTATAAAATTTTCCATTTTGGCTATTTATGGTTAATTTGATCATTACTTGCTATTTATTTTGATCTCTTGGAGCATGGGTTTATACTTTTTCAAATATTTTCCATTTACTCTCAAGAGCCTTTTATCTTCACCTAACTCTTCGACTTCATAAGCTCCACCAGAAAAAGTTTGGATAATTCTGAATGGTCCTTCCCATTTGGGTGACCATTTTCCCATGCTTCGATCCCTTCGATCCATGGGAAGAATCACCTTCCAAACTAATTCTCCAGGCGAGAATGCCTTAGGTTTCACTTTTTTATTGTAAGAGTCTTCTACTCTTTTCTTCTGAATCCTTAGTAAGTCGAGAGCGCGCAGTCTTTCTTCGTCTAAATCTACTAGTTCGTCTAACATCATATCCCAATAAACTTCAGAGGGGATATCATGGTGTCTATGAACCCTTGCAGATTGAAGACAAATTTCCGCTGGCAACACTGCGTCATGACCAAAAGTTAGCCTATATGGTGTTGTACCTATGGATTCTTTTGGGGACGTTCGACAGGCCCACAAGATCTGGTCTAACGTCTTATGCCAATTTTTTGGCTTCTTCCCAACATGCTTTTTTATCAAGCCAATCACTATTTTATTCGCTGCTTCGACTTGACTGTTTGCCTGTGCATAATAAGGCGTTGATGTTAGGAGTTTAAAGCCTGTTTCTTGAGCGAATTCCTGCATCTTTCGACCGGTGAAAACTAATCCTTGATCAGTAGTTATAGTTTCAGGGATTCCAAACCTAAAGATAATGTTCTTTTGAATAAATTCAATGACATTTTCTTGGCCCACATTGACTAAAGGAATAGCTTCGATCCACTTAGTGAAATAATCAATGCCTACCAATATATACTTCTGGATCTTTGCTGATGCTGGTCGAATCTCTCCAATAAGGTCCAACGCCCATCCTCTAAAGGGCCAAGGTTTTACTATTGAGTGAAGTTCGCTTGCTGGTACATGTTGGATGCCTGTATGGACTTGACATTCTTGGCAACCCTTGGCGAACTCGACACAATCTTTCAAGATGGTGGGCCAGTATAGTCCTTGTCGAAACAACAACCATTTCATCTTATGGCCTACTTGGTGAGCCCCACATGCTCCAGCGTGCGTAGTCGAAAGGGCTATGTATGCTTCAGTTTCACTTAAACACTTTAGCAATACCCCTTCAGGCGTCTTTTTAAATAACTCATTACCCATGAGTACGTAACTCAACGCCCTATATTTTATTTTTCGTTCTGTCGAAGCTGCTGGATTTTGTAGATAATCCACAATGGGTTTCCTCCAATCTTGCTCTGACAAATTGTCTATGAACGAAATTTCAAAGTTGCTTTGATCAGCATACCCTAGTCTTGTCGATTTCAAATCTGTTGGTGACAGACAAGTTGCTTTTATCTTTTCTCGAACTTCGATTGCTCTTTGTAATCTCGTTTTTGAAATTTTGTACCCAGATGCAATTTGTGCCAAATCGTTGGCTATTTGATTTTCCAATCTGGGTATGTGTCGAATGTTGACCACTTCGAATTTTTTCAATAAACGATTTGTTATCACAAAGTACATAATAAGATTTTCTCTTATGCATTTATATTCTTTTGTGACTTGCTTAATGACTAACTCTGAGTCTCCCATTATTTCGACTCGAGTTGCCCCCAATTCCAACAATATCTCAAGGCCAGTAATTAGAGCTTCATACTCAGCCTCATTGTTCGAACAAGTACCTGATATCTTGTACTTGAATGTTGTTGGATTTTGTTCTGGAGAAATAATCAAGACCCCTACTCCTGTTCCATCTTTATGGTTGGAACCATCGAAGTAGAGTTTCCAAGGCTCTATCTCCACATAGTTAATACTCTCAACTTGAATTGAGTGGTCGACTATAAAGTCTGTCACCACTTGTCCTTTCACTGCCTTAAGAGGCATAAAGGTCAAGGAGTATTCAGTTAATGCTAGCGCCCACTTGCCAATTCGACTATGCAGGATGGGTTTCGACAACATGTACTTGAAAACATCAAAATGAGACGAAACATACACATCAACTGGTTTTATATATTGTTTGAGCTTTGTACAAGAGAAATACAGACATAGACACAATTTTTCAACTTCGCTATATCTAGTTTCTGCATCGTTCAAAACTCTACTAAGATAGTAAATGGGTCTTTCGACTCCATTTTCATCTTCTTGGGCTAACATGCTTCCCAAAGTTTTGTCGGATGCAGCTATGTACAATCTCATACTCCTGTTGCTGCAAGGAGGCACCAAAATAGGTGGCTTTGTGAGATACCCTTTGATTTTGTCGAAGGCTTCTTGTTGCTCTTGCCCCCATTCGAATCTTTCTTTGTTCAATCGAAGTAAGGGTGAAAATGCTTGAGCTTTCCCACTTAGGTTAGATATGAATCTCCTTAAGAAATTTATCTTGCCCAGCAGAGATTGCAGTTCCTTTTTGTTCGCTGGCGCTTTCGCTTCCAGAATTGCCTTCGTCTTGTTCTGGTTGATTTCGATTCCTTTCTTGTGGACGACGAAGCCCAAGAAATCTCCAGCTTTTACACAGAATGAACACTTCAAAGGGTTCATTTTCAGACCATGTTCTCTCATTCTTTCGAATGATTGTCGAAGGTGGTCTATATGGTTCTTCCTGGAAACAGATTTTACAACAATGTCATCAATATATACTTGCATGAAAGTGTTAATAAAATCATGGAAGATAGAATTCATTGCTCGCTGATATGTTGCCCCAGCATTCTTTAGGCCAAAAGGCATCACTACCCATTCGTAAGTGCCTAAAGCCCCAGGGCATCGAAAAGCTGTTTTCGACACATCTTCTTCAGCAATGAATATTTGATTATATCCTGAATAACCATCGAGCATACTCAGGTACTCATAGCCAGCGGCAGAATCGACTAGCATTTCCGCCACAGGCATAGGATATTCATCTTTGGGTGTAGCAGCATTCAAATCTCTGAAATCTATGCACACCCTCAATGTACCATTTTTCTTAATCACTGGCGCAATGTTTGCAATCCATTCGACATACCTCGTAGCACGTATGAATTTGCACTTCAGCAGTCTTTCGACTTCCGTTTTGATCTTCGACAGTATCTCTAGAGCGAAGCGTCTTGGATTTTTCTTGACTGGCTTCTTCCCAGGTTTGATTGGCAACTGAAGTTCCACCAATCCTCTGTCGAGACCAGGCATCTCGTCGTAATCCCATGCAAAACAGTCCTTGAACTCCTTTAACAAATGGATTACTTCCAACCTGAGTTATGGGTCTATTTTTGCGCTAATGTAAGTTGGCTTTTTCTCTAACCCTTCGCCCAAGTTGATTTCTTCTAAAGGATCCTGCGCCAGCATCTTGATGTTGTTCGCTAAGGGGTCCTTTTCGAATCCCAAAGGCTCATCGTCGTAGATGGCGTCGAGCCTTTGTTCCTGCATTCCTTCTGGCATGATATCAGGAGGTTCTGGGTTGAAATCTTTTCCAGGACCTGCAGAAGGTAACTCTTGATCATTGGCCTGTGTGGCCATATATTTTACTTCGGCTTCGAGAGTCGTTATCATCCTTGTTTCGGCTACGTAAGCCGAAATTTGCTGCAATGATTGTGACTCAGTCATTGTCACTGAATTCACTTCCCTAACCAGTTGGCTGGATATCAGTTAGCCCACTAAAGTCAATGTGGGATAAGTCTTCTCTGTCCCATTGAAAACCATGCTCAGGGTGCAGGTATAGGGAACAAAAAGTATTTGGCGCTGGCGCCAAGTCGAAGTCAGGTGTTGGGCATGGCCCAATGTGAGCCAAGTTCTTGTCGAAGTCTGCCAGCCCTAGGTGATTTACTTCGCCCAGGTAATAGCTTTGATCCGCTTCTATGTTTTCGACCATTCCATCAGGACGCCAAAGTAGCAACCTCTGGTGCATTGATGATGGTACAGCTCCAACACCATGTATCCATTCACGGCCCAACAAAAGATTATAGTTAGGTTTGGCCGATATGACCATAAACATAGTTGGTCGAAGGATAGATCCCACCTTGATGTCCAGTTGGATTACACCCATATTGGTCCCTATGCCGCCTTCATAATTCGACAGGACCATGTTGTGAGGCTTGATGTTCTCATCGCTTTTGCCTATTTTTCTTAGCATAAAGTGAGGGATGATGTTGATGGTTGCCCCACAATCTACCAAGATCTTATTTACTGTGGTTTCTTCGAGTTTAGCCCTTATAAATAAAGGCTTAAGGTGATTTTTCATCGCCTCTGTAGGAGGTTCGAAGAACCAATTCTGCTCTTCAGTAGCGCCATTATCCATGACGAAGTAGCACACTGGCCTATGCTTGGCCATTTCTTGTTCAACTTCCCAATCGCTTGTTTCGACCTCCACCTGGCGATTGAACTCTCTTGGAAAAACTGAGACTATGTTCACCATGATATCTAAAGTGTCATCAGACTCAGAACCATCTTCGTTATCAACTTCACCCTGGTTAGGCCAAACTAGCCTATTGGTTACCGGTTGTCTTTCCAGGGGCTTCCTCTGCTTTCTCTGAGGAACATTTGAACTTGATTCTGCCTTCGGTTCATTAGCAGCTTCCCTCTCAGCTTTTCGTCGCCTCTGGTATCTCCTCCATTGAGATCGAGACATGGGATTCTTCCCTTTGTAGTTGCTTGACACCTGGGTCACTTTAGGGGTAGCAACCTGAGGCTCTTTCTTATGTGTTAAAGATGAACCTCTTGGCACTTCGAAGGAGTGCCATCTTTCCTCGCTTGGTCTCTTTTGACCAGATGTTTTGTACCATGTATCTACTGGCACATTAGTCGGAGGCCTGAAAGTCAGTGGCCTCTTTTCTTGATTTGAACCCCTTTGGGAGGCTCTTCTGGGGTCATGTCGAGTATCAACACTTTCCCTTTTTCTATTTGCTGCTCTTACACCTTGAATATGTTCAGCAGCTTTTTTGTCGAAGATTGAACTGCATCGAGGACACAGCATCACTTCTGACTTCTTTTTCTGGCATCTTTGCAGGAAATCTGCCAGATTTTCATTTTCCCGAGGGAAAGCAGTTTTGTTGGCTTGTTCTTGCCTAATGGCCTCCTCTGATGCTTTTGGTTCAGAGACTTCGACCATGTTGACATTCATGGTATCTTTGGTGACAAGAGTCAACTGCTTCATCTGAATCTCCAAGTCCTTTATCTGGCCTTGAACTGCAGCCAAGTAAGAACTGGGTTTCGTTCCAGATTTTTGGGCTCCAACTGTCTCCAGCTTTGGGCTTTCGACCGCCTTTTGGACCGCTTCAATTGTCTTTCTGGATAGATTCCCAGAAAAACTGCCAAAGATTGGCATGTTGACATGGTCCTTTGTGACTTCGACCATTGTGATTCCTGGCCTCTTCGCCTGGCTTCTGGATGCCTCGATCACGTTCACCTCCGAAGGTTCAGCATAATGGGCTTCAGCCTGCAAAGGGTTGGAGTCCACAGTCATGGGGGTCTTGTCAGCAAACTTCAACCTCCCTTCTTCGATAGCGTCTTGCACAAGATTCCTGAAAAGAAAACATTGAGAGGTTTTATGGCCCAGAAAATTATGATATTTACAAAAGCCTCTTTTCTTTCTTTGATCAAGAGGAGGCACTTTTACCCCTGGGGGTACTATCATTTGGCCATCTTTTACAAGTAAGTCAAAGATTTCATCACATTTTGTAATATCAAAACTATAAGTCTTTTTGGGGAACCTATCGTTGGTCCTTTCCGGACCAGTGGGATTTTTTCCACTTGAGGGGACTAACAGTTTGCAAGAGTATGGTGGCCCTTGTTTTAGTTCCGCTAAATCGACCTCGCCTTCTTCGACGGTTATAGTTTCGTCGAAGGTTTCTGGATCTTCATCATCCATCTCGACATATGCTATCCTCTCTCTTTTATGAGTTTTTGTTGCCTTGGCTTTTTCAGCTTTAAGGCGTTCTACCTGTCGAACTCTATCGGCCAATTGGGCCATGTCTCTCAGGTATTGAGTGTCTAACTTCTTCCTAATGGAATAATCTAAGCCGCCTGCGGCTATTTCGACTAACTCATGTTCTGGCACTTGCGTAAAGCATCTTGCTTTGAGCAACCTAAACCTATTTAGATATTCGTCTATAGGTTCAGTGAAACGTCTCTTTACACTGGCTAATTCTTTCAGGCTTATCTTGGTTTGTCCCATGTAGAATTGCTCATGGAACAATCTCTCCAACTGGGTCCAATGATGGATTGAATTGGGGGGGGAGAGTTGTAAACCAAGTAAACGCGTTCTTTGTTAAAGAACTTGGGAAGTACTTAATCCTTAGGTTTTCGTTGTTTGAAATATCTCCTGCTTCGATCAAGTATCTTGCCACATGTTCGACAGTAGATTCTGTCGTGTCCCCTGAGAATTTAGTGAACTTAGGGACTTTACATCTGGGAGGTAAGTCTGTTTGTAACACGTATTCTGACAGTGGGGATGTGAAGTTGGGCCTACGAAAGCCCATGTTCATCCCATTCTGCGTCATGATTCTTTCGATCATGGCTGCCAGATTATTTTCCAAACCCATGTTTTGGTATTGGATGTGCTGAACCACTTCGTCAGCATTTTGGTTTCTGTTAACTAACCTTACCTCTGGGGCTATAACCCTAGGTTCTTCGACAGGCTGCTCCAATCGTGCCCTAAGGTTTTCTTCGACAGGTGTTTACCTTGGGTTTTGGTAAACAACCGCTGATCCTCCAAATGGTTACTTATTTGGTTACTCGCAGGATCGATCAGATTGATCCTAGGACATAGGTTGATTTTGAAGTTTTGATTAAATTGGATAAGGCTTTAAATAAAGAGGCTTAAAATGAAATAAAAAGGTTTCAAGTAAATTGCATGAAGAAAGGACTTGGTAAAATAAACAAGGCTTAAAGTAAAAGGCTTCGACAGGAATGTAAAGAGGAAAGCAAGTAAATTTCTGGAAAAGTAAATGACTTTGATTAATAAAATTGGTATTTCACACATACATTTCTCAACAATTCTTTCTCACACGCTGGGTACTCGAATCTATATGAGTGACTTTGTATAGAATTGTGAACACACGCGAGAAAGAACATGACTACTATTATTTATACTAAAACATCCCAAGTAACCGTCGGGCAGTTACACTGCTTCGAGATCAATCCACTTGGCATGTTCTCCACGTTCGACGCTCCAGATCCTTGCACGTTTGCACGTGGTAACTGCTGGAAACCGTTTTCCCTCCAACAGCTTGAATTTCAAACTGCTCCACCCTGAACCATCGAACACTTTTGTCGAGAGACATCTTCGACGAGTAACTCCTTCGACGTCGAAGGCAACCAGCCTTCTTCCTTGGAAGAAATCTTCTAAGTACTTTGCCATCTTTCGACGGGCATTTCGACAGACTTAGCCAGTCGAAAACATCCTTCAGCTTTAATGGCTGACATCAACAAAACAAAGGTGTCGAATTTAGGAGCCAACAAATTGCCCCCCAAGAATGCCTTATTTCGACTCTGAAAGAAAAATGCATTCTTTGAAACGCCATTCGACACCTGTCTTTCCACGCTTAGTCACAAATTAACTTGTGCACTTTTTGTTGTTTTCTACCAACTATTGGCAATCCCAAGAAAACCATCATTGTTCCGTACCTAGGACGTCACTTTCAGTACGGCGTGCAGTACCAAACGTCATTTCAGAATTTGTCATTATGACAATTCCCAAAAACGAGGACGCACGCTGCGTCCCTCTATTTCTGCAGAACGGCTAAAACAACAGGGGGCTGCCACGCGTCCCACTATCTCCTGCAGCATTAAATGGCATTTAATGTCCTCGTTTTTTGGGGATTTTTTCCCACTACTATAAATAGCAGTAAGTACCCCATTGTGGGAATTTTTACGCCATCTAGCTTTCAAACTTCTCTGTTTCCATACAAGCTTGTTATCTTTGCAGAAACTCTTCCTCTTTCACTTTGTCTTCAACCTCAACTCTAACAATGGCATCTGCTTCCAATGCTCCTGGCGCTACTGCACCATCTGAAAATGCTAAACCCAAGGTTTTCGTCACTGCTCCGGTAGTAACTTCTACAGGCAAACGAAGGGTTCCTGAACCCTTGGACATCGCCGTTCGCGACGCCTACTCACGCCACTTGATGATCCCGGTTGGATACTCCAACCAGATCTTTGCAATGTCTGGCCCCATGTATCCCAGTATCTCTGAGGCTATGAAGATCAAGAGCTATTTCCCGGTGGTTGAGAAACTCAAACCGGTCGCATGCGCCAAGAAAGACGCAGAAGACAATGAAGACCCTGCACATGAAAAAATTGACCTCCGTTTCTTCAACAGAGGTGTTAGGGCCTTCAGGTCTTGCCCTAACCTTACCCCTGATTACGTTGCTTGGCTAGTAAAGATGGAGAAGCACCAAACTTCGATCTGGAAGGATATGGGGATCTTCGACCTGGTGATGGTGTTGAAGACAGGTTTGAACTATTCTCCGGAGATGCTGATAGCTTCTCTGCTGTTCTGGGACTACTCCCACTTTACTTTCCATCTTCCCTGTGGGATGCTAACCCCCACACTCTTCGATGTGGCCGCTATTACTGGCCTTCGACCCACCGGAGATTACTTCGATCCGGAAGAGATGTCGGAAGATCAAATTGGCTTCTCTGACACCAAACCAACATACACCACTTTCATCAACCACTATCACGACAGGTCGACAGATGCTGTGTCGGATGTCGGAAACATAGCGTTTCTAGCCCTATGGCTGACTCGCTTTGTATTTTGCTCGAAGTCTTTACAGGTGACCAAAAAGATGGTCACTCTCGCTACTCAACTGCATCATCGCCAAAACATCTGTTTGGCAGAACTGATTCTGGCCAGCCTCTATGATTCGATCAGCAATGGGGCAACTCTTCTAAAAATTGTCGAGAACAGGGCCAGCTTGCTACTTGCTGGGCCTTTTTGGCTGCTCCAATTGTGGCTCAATGCCACTTTCGAATCTTTCTTGCCTAAGAAGGTTCAGATAAATGAGCAGGCTCCAGCGATAGCGAACAGACGCGTCGAAGGAACCAGGCTGGCTCTGTTGACACCTATGGAAGATGGACTGGAGTTTCAGCAAACCTTCACCAACTTCGTTCTAATGTTTGCTCGAAGGAAGGAGTTTGTTTCAACTATGGCTCCATTTGCTCGACGGCAGGTAGGCCCAGCATGGTTCACAAGGCCACATCCAAGGACGTCGAGTGGTCCTAATGTTGACGAACATACAATACTGTGGGAGGCATTCCTCACACCAAGGATCATGCCTCTTCGATTCAGGAGCTCTAAGACTCATTTGAGTCTGATTGCATACCAACCAAACCTGGTATCTCGCCAGTTTGGTATTATCCAAACCCTACCTTCTCCAATTTTTCCACGAGAGAAGTCAATGTTGTACTTCTGCAATGATTACACAGAAGAAGCTGCCATCAAGCATATCGGAAGATATGCTGGTCGAACAGTTCTCTCGTTGTTTGACTATCAGCTCAATTTTCTTTGTTCACCATCCTTCGAGGAGTGGTGGAAAAGCTATTATGCTGAGGAGTTCTTCGACGAGAAGGACTTCATGGATGAGCTGCAGAAGTCTTTTGTCCTTGTGTTGGACAAAATAAAGAAATGTAAGTTCATCCTCTCACATTACTTTATCTCTTTTTTCGACTGTTAGCCTGTTAATTTTTTTATTTGCTTTCAGTTGTTCGAAAGCCTGTAGCCAAGAAGGCTACAGAAGGCCAACAGGGAGGAGGCCCTTCAACAAAACCTCCACCGCCGGCGAAGACTACAGCGCCGGCGAAGACCACAAGCAACCAACAGGGGGAAGGCTCTTCGAAGAAGCCTTCTATATCGGTAACCAGACTTTCATTATTTCCTCCTGGCTTTCGATTTTTGACTTTCGATGTAATTATTAAATCGAATTCCCATTGGTTTTCTAGGCACCTTCGCCCAAGAAACGGCCAGCACTGGTGGTCGAATCTGGGAGCGATGAAGAAAGTGACTCTCCTCCTGCCCCCTTAAAAAGGCGAAAGTTGACGAAGGATGCTCCTGTTCCTGCTCCTGCTCCTGGAGGTCGAACCATCAGAATAAAGGTTGCTGGGAGAAAGCCTAGGCCACCTCCAGTGATCATTGAGGAGCCAACGGAGGAGGAACTAAACATTCTTCTTAACAAGCCTGTCGAAAGCGACAATTCCAGCCCTGGGGCTGAAGCTAATCCACAGGTAATCTCTTAGACCCCTTTATAACTTAGGTATAGATACCCATATTCGATTGTGTCTCTTTCGATCTCTGAAGATTTGTCTTCTTACCTTTTTCAGGACACCACTGAAAGTTCTCCGCCAAGGACCTCTGAAACGCTGGAATCTGCTGAACTCAGCAGGCCTCAAGAAAAAGGCTTGGGAAATGACGAAGCCCATACTGAAAATGAGGCCAATGCTGAAACGGTAGAAAAACCAGCAGAGGAACCTCAAACGGAGGAACACCAGCCATAAGCGGTTCAGGTGGTGGATCTGTTAGAAGAGAATCATGAAGAAAGGGACCAAGGCAATGCTGGCGAAGAAAATCAAGGTGCTGCTGACGAAGAGAACCAAGGTGGCACTGGCGAAGGGCACCAGGGTGACGCTAGCGAAGAGCACCAAGATGACGCTGGCGAAGGGCACCAGGGTGATGCTATCGAAGAGCACCAAGGTGACGCTGGTACTGCCCCAGTCCGAGTCGAAGAGCAACAAGTCGAGGCACCTAACACTCAACAGCCTCAAACCCAAGACAATACTGTTGCAAGGGTTACCTCAACGAAGCACAGGTCAAAAGAGGACTTAGAACTCTTGAAACAAACTGACCCTGTTAGCTATCTCAACGCAATCATCGAGAGCAAGAGTTCGTCTGATGCTAGTCAGGAGATTCCTACCCTGTCGGGGAAGTCTACTGAAACCTCTCCTCTCGATGACGCTTTGGCGAAGGTTAAGGCCCAGTTCTTCAAGAGGGACTTGATGAAGACTTTAGAGGGGGACCCCACTGCTCCATCATGTTTGAAGGATGTCTTGAATGCTGTCGACTTGTTAGCTGTAGCCCCAGAAGTCTCAGGCTTGATCATGGAGTTACACTCTATGATTGATCAAGTCTCAGCAGATTACAGGCGCCAAAGGGGGTTTAGCAGTCAGCTTGAGGTGTTGTATGGCAAAAGCTCCTCTGCGTGGACTGCTGTCTCGGATACGACTTCTCGAATTACGGAGTTGTCGAAACAAAAAGCATCTACGCAGAAAGAAGTCGATGCCATTGATCGAGAGAATGCTTCCTTCCGGGCACAAATCGCAGAGATAGAAGCGAAGATAAATGCCAACACTATACGCAAGGAGGAACTTCTTTCGACCATCTCAGACACCGAGAGCCAAACTGAAATCAAACAAGGCCTGGAATTCGCTGAGAGGGCCCAAGGCTTCGACGCTCAGATTGCCAAACTAGTGCAGGAGAACGCCTGGTGCAAGAAAAGGTTGGAGCTGCAGCAAGCCAAGTACATTCGACTCAAGGACTCTCTTCCCTTTTGATTGATTCTCTTTTGTAACCATATTTTGTAATCTATATTCGACAACAATTGCCATCTTGGCTGAAATTTATAATATTTCCATTTTGGCATTTTTATGGTTAACTTAGTCTTGTTCTTTTATTATTTTATTTTTATCTCTTGAAGTGTAGGTTTGTATTTTTTCAAATATTTACCATTTACTCTCAAGAGCCTTTTATCTCCACCTAACTCTTCGACTTCATAGGCTCCACCAGAAAAATTTTGGATAACTCTGAAAGGTCCTTCCCATTTGGGTGACCATTTCCCCATGCTTCGATCCCTTCGATCCATGGGAAGAATTACCTTCCAAACTAATTCTTCAGGCAAAAATACCTTAGGTTTTACCTTTTTATTATAAGAGTCTTCTACTCTTTTCTTCTGAAGCCTGAGTAGGTCGAGAGCGCGTAATCTCTCTTCGTCTAAATCCACCAGTTCGTCTAACATCATGTTCCAATAGACTTCAGAAGGAATATCATAATGCCTCTGAACCCTTGCAGATTGAAGACAAATTTCTGCTGGTAACACTGCATCATGGCCAAAAGTTAGCCTATACGGTGTTGTACCAGTGGCTTCTTTTGGGGACGTTCGACAAGCCCACAAAATCTGGTCTAACGTCTTATGCCAATTCTTTGGTTTCTTCCCAACATGTTTCTTTATCAAGCCAATCACCACTTTGTTAGCTGCTTCGACTTGACCATTCGCCTGTGCATAATAAGGCGTTGATGTTAGGAGTTTGAAACCTGTTTCCTGAGCAAATTCCTGCATCTTTCGACCAGTGAAAACTGACCCTTGATCAGTTGTTATCGTCTCAGGGATTCCATACCTAAAGATAATGTTCTTTTGAATAAATTCAATGACATTTTCTTGGTCTACATTGACTAAAGGGACAGCTTCGATCCACTTAGTAAAATAATCAATGCCTACCAATATGTATTTCTGACTCTTTGATGATGCTGGTCGAATCTCTCCAATGAGATCCAACGCCCATCCTCTAAAGGGCCAAGGCTTCACTATCGAGTGAAGTTCGCTTGCTGGTACATGTTGGATGCCTGTGTGGACTTGACACTCTTGACAACCCTTGGCGAACTCAACACAATCTTTCAGCATAGTGGGCCAATATAGTCCTTGTCTAAACAACAACCATTTCATCTTATGGCCTGCTTGGTGAGCCCCACATGCCCCAGCATGCGTAGTCGAAAGGGCTATGTATGCTTCAGTTTCACTTAAACATTTCAGCAACACCCCTTCAGGCGTTTTCTTGAATAACTCATTACCCATGAGTACATAACTCAACGCCCTATACTTTGTTTTTCGTTCTGTCGAAGCTCCTGGATTTTGAAGATAGTCCACAATGGGTTTCCTCCAATCTTGCTCTGACAAATTATCAATGAACGAAATCTCGAAGTTACTGTGATCAGCACATCCTAGTCTCGTCGATTCCAAGTCTGATGGTGATAGACAAGTTGCTTTTATCTTTTCTCGAACTTCGATTGCTCTTTGTAATCTCGTTTTTGAAATCTTATACCCAGATGCAATTTGTGCCAAGTCATTGGCTATTTGATTTTTGACTCTGGGTATGTGTCGAATATTGATCGTTTCAAATTTTTTCAATAAACGATTTGCTATCACAAAGTACATAATGAGATTTTCTCTTATGCATTTATATTCTTTTGTGACTTGCTTAATGACTAACTCCGAGTCTCCCATTATTTCGACTCGAGTTGCCCCCAATTCCAACAATATCTCAAGGCCAGTAATTAGAGCTTCATACTCAGCCTCATTGTTCGAACAAGAACCTGATATTTTGTACTTGAATGTTGTTGGAATTTTATCTGGAGAAATAATCAAGACTCCTACCCCTGTTCCATCTTTATGGCTGGAACCATCGAAGTAGAATTTCCAAGGCTCTATCTCCACATTATTAATATCCTCAACTTGAATTGAGTGGTCGACTATAAAGTCTGCCACCACTTGTCCTTTTACTGCCTTAAGAGGCATAAAGGTCAAGGAGTATTCAGTTAATGCTAATGCCCACTTGCCAATTCGACTATGCAAGATAGGTTTCGACAACATATATTTGAAAACATCAAAATGAGACGAAACATAAACATCAACGGGTTTTATATATTGCTTGAGTTTTGTACAAGAAAAATACAGACATAGACACAATTTTTCAACTTCGCTATATCTAGTTTCTGCATCATTCAAAACTCTACTGAGATAATAAATGGGTCTTTCGACTCCATTCTCATCCTCTTGGGCTAACATGCTTCCCAGAGTTTTGTCGGATGCAGCTATGTACAATCTCATACTCCTATTGCTACAAGGAGGCACCAAAATAGGTGGCTTAGTGAGGTACCCTTTGATTTTGTCGAAGGCTTCTTGTTGCTCTTGCCCCCATTCGAACCCCTCTTTATTTAGTCGAAGTAAGGGTGAAAAGGCCTGAGCTTTCCCACTTAGATTAGATATAAACCTCCTTAAGAAATTTATCTTGCCTAAGAGAGATTGCAATTCCTTCTTATTCGATGGCGCTTTCGCTTCCAGAATTGCCTTCGTCTTGTTCTGGTTGATTTCGATTCCTTTCTTGTGGACAACGAAGCCCAAGAAATCTCCAGCTTTCACGCAGAACGCACACTTCAAAGGGTTCATCTTCAGACCATGTTCTCTCATTCTTTCGAATGATTGTCGAAGGTGGTCAATATGATTCTTCCTGGAAACAGATTTTATAACAATATCATCAATATATACTTGCATAAAAGTGTTAATAAAATCATGGAAGATAGTATTCATTGCTCGCTGGTACGTTGCCCCAGCGTTTTTTAGGCCAAAAGGCATCACTACCCATTCGTAAGTGCCTAAGGCCCCAGGGCATCGAAAAGCTGTTTTCGACACATCCTCTTCAGCAATGAATATTTGATTATATCCTGAATAACCATCGAGCATACTCAGGTATTCATAGCCAGCGGCAGAATCGACTAGCATTTCCGCCACAGGCATAGGATATTCATCTTTGGGGGTGGCAGCATTCAAATCTCTGAAATCTATGCACACCCTTAACGTACCATTTTTCTTAATTACTGGCACAATATTTGCAATCCATTCGACATACCTTGTAACACGGATGAATTTGCATTTCAGAAGTCTTTCGACCTCCGTTTTGATCTTCGACAGTATTTCTGGA
This sequence comes from Vicia faba, assembly GCA_948472305.1. Classification (NCBI taxonomy): domain Eukaryota; kingdom Viridiplantae; phylum Streptophyta; class Magnoliopsida; order Fabales; family Fabaceae; genus Vicia; species Vicia faba. The sequence continues at coordinate 1,043,240,008 of OX451737.1, forward strand.
GCGAAGCGCCTTGGATTTTGCCTTATTGGCTTCTTCCCAGGTTTGATTGGCAACTGAAGTTCTACCAATCCTCTGTCGAGACCAGGCATTTCGTCATAATCCCATGCAAAACAGTCTTTAAACTCTTTCAGCAATTGGATTACTTCCAACCTAAGTTCTGGATCGATTTTGGCGCTGATGTAAGTTGGCCTTTTCTCTGATCCTTCGCCTAAGTTAATTTCTTCTAAAGGATCTTGCGCTAACATTTTAATGTTGTTCGCCAAGGGGTCCTTTTCGAAGCCCAGAGGCTCATCGTCATAGATGGCGTCGAGCCTCTGTTCCTGCATTTCTTCTGGCATGATATCAGGAGGTTTTGGATCGAAATCCTTTCCTGGGCCTACAGCAGATAATTGTTGATCGTTGGCCTGTGTGGCCATGTACTTTACTTCGGCTTCGAGAGCCGTTATCATCTTGGTTTCGGCTACATAAGCCGAAATTCGCTTCAAAGATTGCGACTCAGTCTTTATCACTGAATTCGCTTCCCCAACCAGTTGGTTGGATATCAGTTAACCCACTGAAGTCTATGTGGGACAAGTCTTCTCTGTCCCATTGGAAACCATGCTCAGGATGCAGGTATAGGGAACAAAAAGTGTTTGGCGCTGGCGCCATGTCGAAGTCAGGTGTTGGACATGGCCCTATGTGAGCCAAGTTCTTGTCGAAATCTGCCAAACCCAGGTGATTCACTTCGCCAAGGTAATAGCTTTGATCTGCCTCTATGTTTTCGACCATCCCATCTGGACGCCATAGCAGCAGCCTTTGGTGCATTGATGAAGGCACAGCGCCAACACCATGAATCCATTCACGGCCCAACAAAAGATTGTAGTTAGGTTTGGCCGATATGACCATGAACATCGTTGGTCGAAGGATCGACCCTACTTTGATATCTAGCTGGATCACTCCCATAGTGGTCCCTATGCCGCCCTCATAGTTCGACAGGACCATGTTGTGAGGCTTAATGTCCTCATCCCGTTTGCCAATTTTCCTTAGCATAGAGTGAGGGATAATATTGATGGTTGCCCCACAATCGACCAATATTTTATTCACAGTAGTTTCTTCGAGTTTAGCCCTTACGAATAAAGGCTTGAGGTGATTTTTCATCGCCTCTGTAGGTGGCTCGAAGAAGCCATTTTGTTCCTCAGTAGTGCCATTGTCCATGACAAAATAGCACACTGGCCTATGTTTGGCCATTTCTTGCTCCACTTCCCAGTCACTTGCTTCGACTTCTACCTGTCGATTGAATTCTCTGGGCAGCACTGAAACGATATTCACCATTATGTCCAAAGTATCATCAGACTCAGCATCGTCTTCGTCTTCGACTTCACTTTGGTTAGGCCAAACTAGCCTGTTGGTTACTGGCTCCCTTTCTAAAGGTTTCCTTTGCTTCCTTTGAGGAACATTCGAACTGGTTTCTGCCTTTGGTTCGTTGGCAGCCTCCCTTTCAGCTTTTCGTCTCCTTTGATATCTCCTCCATTGAGATCGAGACATGGGATTTTTACCCTTGTAGTTGCTGGACACTTGTGCAACCTTAGGTGCAGCAACTTGAGGCTCTTTCTTTTGAGTCAAAGAGGAACCTCTTGGCACTTCGAAAGAATGCCATTTCTCCTCACTTGGCCTTTTCCGACCAGAGGTTTTGTACCAAGTATCTACTGGCACATTTGTCGGAGGCCTAAAAGTCAATGGCCTCTTGTCTTGGTTAGAACCTCTTCTGGGATCATGTCGAAGGTCAACATTCTCCCTTCTCTTATTCGCTGCTCTTACGCCTTGAATGTGCTCAGCAGCTTTTTTATCAAAGATCGAACTGCATCTTGGACACAGCATCACCTCTGATTTCTTTTTCTGGCATCTTTGTAGAAAATCTGCCAAGTTTTCATTTTCCCGAGGGAAAGCAGTCTTATTAGCTTGTTCTTGCCTCATGGCCTCTTCTGATGTTTTTGGGTCAGAAAGTTCGACCATGTTGATATTCATTGTATCTTTGTTAGAAAGAGTTAACTGCTTCATTTGTATCTCCAGATTCTCCGTCTGGCCTTGAACGGTGGCCAAGTGGGAACTGGGCTTTGATCCAGTTTTTTGTGCTTCAGCGGTCTCCGACTTCGGGTTTTCGACCGCTTTCTGAACAGCTTCAATTGTCTTCCTGGATAAATTTCCAGAAAAACTGCCAAAGATTGGCATGTTGATGTGGTCCTTTGAGACTTCGACCATGGTAATTCCTGGCTTCTTCGACTGGATCCTAGTTGCCTCTATCACGTTCACCTCAGAGGGTTCTGCATAATGGGCTTCAGCCTGCAATGGATTGGAGTCGACAGCCATGGGGGATTTGTCAGCAAATTTCAATCTCCCTTCTTCGATAGCGTCTTGCACAAGATTTCTGAAAAGAAAACATTGAGAAGTTTTATGGCCCAAAAAATTATGATATTTGCAAAAACCTCTCTCTTTCTTTGATCAAGAGGAGGCACTTTTACCCCTGGGGGTACTATCATTTGGCCATCTTTAACTAGCAAGTCGAATATTTCATCACACTTTGTGATGTCAAAACTATAAGTCTTTTTTGGGAACCTATCGTTGGTCCTTTCTGGACCAATGGGATTTTTCCCATTTGAGGGGACTAACAGTTTACAAAAGTATGGTGGTCCTTGTTTCAGTTCTGCTAAGTCGACTTCTCCTTCTTCGACAGTTAAAGTATCGTCGAAGGATTCTAGATCTTCGTCATCCATCTCAACGTACGCTATCCTCTCTCTCTTGTGAGTTTTCGTTGCCTTAGCTTTTTCAGCTTTGAGGCGTTCTACCTGTCGAACTCTATCGGCCAGTTGGGCCATGTCTCTAAGGTACTGGGTGTCTAGCTTCTTCCTAATGGAATAATCTAAACCGCCTGCGGCTATTTCGACCAACTCATGTTCTGGCACTTGTGTAAAACATCTCGCCTTGAGCAACCTAAACCTATTCAGATATTCGTCTATAGGTTCAGTGAAACGTCTCTTCACACTGGCCAGTTCTTTCAGGCTTATCTTGGTTTGCCCCATGTAGAATTGTTCATGGAACAATCTTTCCAACTGGGTCCAGTGATGGATCGAATTGGGGGGGAGAGTTGTAAACCAAGTAAAAGCGTTCTTTGTTAAAGAACTTGGGAAGTACTTGATCCTTAGGTTTTCGTTATTCGAAATGTCACCCGCTTCGATCAAATATCTCGCCACATGCTCGACAGTAGATTCTGTCGTGTCCCCAGAGAACTTAGTAAATTTGGGGACTTTGCATCTAGGAGGTAAGTCCGTTTTTAACACGTATTCTGACAATGGAGATGTAAAGTTGGGCCTTCGAAAGCCCATGTTCATCCCATTCTGAGTCATGATCCTTTCAATCATGGTTGCCAGATTGTTTTCCAAACCCATGTTTTGGTATTGGATATGCTGAACCACTTCGTCAGCATTTTGGTTTCTGTTAACTAACCTTACCTCTGGGGTTATTACCCTAGGTTCCTCGACAGGTTGTTCCAATCGTGCCCTAAGGTTTTCTTCGACAGGCTGTTGAGCCTGGTTAATGGTGGTTTCTTCCTCTAAAAATATCCCCTGGTTTCCCCTTATTTGCGCCCTTTGAGGCTGTCGAATAGGTTGGGGTACTCCAAAGAAGTCAGCCAAACGCGTCATTTACGCTGTCACTTGCTGATTCGATTGAGTAGTGTTTTGTATTAGAGGGTTTAGCACTGTACTCAAAGTTTGTGCCAACATTTGCACCATATCATGGTTGCTTTCGTCCATTTGTTGCCTCAAGACTGCTGTCGAGGCATTTGTAAGGCCATGGGCTACTTGGGACGTTCCTCCTAAGAATTGGGTCCTATTTTTATTCGCCATGCCTACTCCAGAGCCTTGGAGTGGCGAAGAGGCACTCACTAAAGGGTCTGAAAAAGTGGACGCGGCATTCGTCAGGCTTGCCACTTCAGAAGTTGGCATACCATAGAATGGAATAAATCCTGGGGGAACCAAAGGCCTTGTGCCTAAATTTCCCCTTGGTGGGGGAGTTCCCAAAGGCATCCTGGGGCCTGTTAACGAAGGTATTGGCCCCGTGGTTGTGACCGATACTGCTGGTGTCGAACCAACATTTGTCGCTTCACTTACGTTCGTACTAACCGTTGCTCCCACATTCGTTTGTGGGATTTCATTATTGTTTGGCGGATTCGCCATCTCTTCCCTTCTTCTGGCAGTATTGTTATCGTTAGTGTATATTCTACCACTTCTCAATAACATACAACTCGAAAAGATGAGATTATTTTCAACAATCAACACACAGTCCCACCAGGTGTGCCAATTTGTTTACCTTGGGTTTTGGTAAACAACCGCTGATCCTCCAAATGGTTACTTATTTGGTTACTCGCAGGATCGATCAGATTGATCCTAGGACATAGGTTGATTTTGAAGTTTTGATTAAATTGGATAAGGCTTTAAATAAAGAGGCTTAAAATGAAATAAAAAGGTTTCAAGTAAATTGCATGAAGAAAGGACTTGGTAAAATAAACAAGGCTTAAAGTAAAAGGCTTCGACAGGAATGTAAAGAGGAAAGCAAGTAAGTTTCTGGAAAAGTAAATGACTTTGATTAATAAAATTGGTGTTTCACACATACATTTCTCAACAATTCTTTCTCACACGCTGGGTACTCGAATCTATATGAGTGACTTTGTATAAAATTGTGAACACACGCGAGAAAGAACATGACTACTATTATTTATACTAAAACATCCCAAGTAACCGTCGGGCAGTTACACTGCTTCGAGATCAATCCACTTGGCATGTTCTCCACGTTCGACGCTCCAGATCCTTGCACGTTTGCACGTGGTAACTGCTGGAAACCGTTTTCCCTCCAACAGCTTGAATTTCAAACTGCTCCACCCTGAACCATCGAACACTTTCGTCGAGAGACATCTTCGACGAGTAACTCCTTCGACGTCGAAGGCAACCAGCCTTCTTCCTTGGAAGAAATCTTCTAAGTACTTTGCCATCTTTCGACGGGCATTTCGACAGACTTAGCCAGTCGAAAACATCCTTCAGCTTTAATGGCTGACATCAACAAAACAAAGGTGTCGAATTTAGGAGCCAACAACAGGCTGCTGGACTTGGTTGATAGTGGTTTCTTCCTCTAAGAGTATACCTTGGTTTCCCCTTATTTGCGCCCTTTGGGGCTGTCGAATAGGTTGGGGTACCCCAAAGAAGTCAGCCATACGTGTCATTTGCGCTGTCATCTGCTGATTCGACTGGGTGGTGTTTTGTATTAGAGGATTCAGCACTGTACTTAAAGTTTGTGCCAACATTTGAACCATATCATGGTTGCTTTCGTCCATTTGTTGCCTCAAGAATGTTGTCGAGGCATTTGTAAGTCCATGCGCTACTTGGGACGTTCCTCCTAAGAGTTGGGTCCTATTTCTGTTCGCCATACCTACTCCAGAACCTTGGAGTGGCGAAGAGGCACTCACTAAAGGGTCTGAAAAAGTGGACGCAGCGTTCGTCAGGCTAGCCAATTCAGAAGTTGGCATGCCATAGAGTGGTTCTCGATTTTGACCGCCTGTCATAAATCCTGGGGGAACATAAGGCCTTGTTCCTGGATTTCCCCTTGGTGGGGGAGTTCCTAAAGGCACTCTGGGGCCAGTGAACGGAGGTAATGGCCCCGTCGTTGTGACCGTTACTGCTGGTGTTGAACCAGCGGTTATCGCTTCACTTACGGTTGGGATAACTGTTGTTCCCACATTCGTTTGTGGGATTTTGTTATTACTTGGCGGATTCGCCATCGCTTCTCTTCTTCTGGCAGTATTGGTATTGTTAGTGTATATTCTACCACTTCTCAATAACATGCAATACTTCTCAAAAAAGATGATATTCTGTATAAAAAAAGGTTAAACTTCAAAATCAACACAAGGTCCCACCGGGTGTGCCAATTTGTTTACCGTGGGAATTGGTAAACAACCGCTGATCTTCCAAAAGGTTACTTATTTGGTGACTCGCAGGATCGATCAGATTGATCCTAAGACATGGTTGATTTTGGGGTTTTGACTAAGTTTAATAATGGTTAAATGGCAAGAAAATAAAGAAGCTTTATGTAAATTGCATGAAGAAGAAAACTTGGTAGAATAAAAGAAGGCTTGAAATAAAGGCTTCGACTGGAAAAGTAAATGAAGAGCAATAAAGTTCTGGAAAATAAATGACTTTGATTAATTAAAGTGGTGTTTCACACATACATTCTCAACAATTCTTTCGCTCACACTGGGTACTTGAATCTATATGAGTGACTTGTATATAATTGTGAACACACGCGAAAAACTGCGTGAACTACTAATATTTATACTAAACACATCCCAAGTAACCGTCGGGCAGTTACGCTGCTTCGAGATGACTCCACTTGGCACGTTCACAGCGTTCGACGCTCCAGATCTTGGCACGTTGCACTTGGTAACCGCTGGGAACCGTTTTCCATCCAAACGTTTGAATCTCAAACCGTTCCACTCTGAGCAATCGAACACCTTCGTCGAGAAGCACCTTCGACGTCGAAGGCAACAAGATTCTTCCTTGGAAGAAGTTCTCTAAGTACATTGCCATCTTCTGATGAGCATTTCGACAGAACCAGCTGGTCGAAACCATTCTTCAGCTTTAATGGCTTATATTAATAAAAACAAGGGTGTCGAATTTAGGAGCCAACAGCCACTGCATTGCATTTGATATAATAATAACAATTAATTATAATATGTGAAAACCAATGCCTATGTTGGAAAGCAAAACGCGCGCATAATTATTTGAATGCTCCAACCATATGCGTCCACATCCTTCATCTTCTTCATTTATCTGCAGAAAAACAATCAAATAGCGGGGGGTTTTAACCCCCACAAACTGCAAATGCCAATAATAGCGATTAGACGTGTAGCACATATAAAAAGGGCGCGAGGGTATCAATGTGTTCGTCTCATCCTGACGAATTTAACCATATGCATCATGAGGCTTAATTTTTCTTATATGGGAAAGCCCCAATTTGGAAATTGAAGAACCCTAACATTTGTCAATGGTGATTTCTGATTCTAGGTGTTTCGATGCAATTGACTTATGCCAAAAGATTCCTGTGGATTCTAGCAACACAAAAACAACAAAAAATCATATGAATGATGCATATATTTTGAGTTTCGATTCTGAACAAGTTTGACAAACCGTAGGGCTTTGGTGGGCGATTCTTTGAGTGTTGGAGCTTGTTTATGATTCCAATCCGTTCCTGGGAATGTCAGTAAGGTGTTTGAGTCACTCTAAGGCTTTGAATTATGCTGGAAGGTTGATTTCAGTTTTGACTTTTTTGCTTGATTTTTTGAATATGGTTAGGGTGTTTCTGCAGCAGCTTGTGCGTGAAATGTATTAGGGTTGTGTTCAGCATATGTATGGGAATGCCTTTAGGTCAGCAGCTGAGCCAATGATCCCTTGTATTGATGTTTTGAGATTCTTCATAACCACCATTAAAGGACTTTCCAAGTTTGTTCAAATTTTGAATTTTATGCATAATTGAGCTTGACACGAATTTGGTAGGTGGAATATGACACATGAAAGCCATTCAAACCTCAAAGATGCCATTTAATTAATTTTTTGATTTTATTTGAATATTTATGGATTTAAAATTAATTAAATCAATAAAAATTAAATAAAATAGAAAATAATTATTTGGTCTTGGAATTGATCATGGGACACGTGGGTGGCATAACAAAGTTGAATCAAGTGGAAGAAAGTGGGCCCTTTTGTCAAAAATTGAAGTTTCAAGGATAGTTGACTTTTGCCATTTCACAAAATTTTCCCAACTTCTCCAATGCATATCTTGCTCAATTTTGATCATATGAACATGTTCTTCGACATTTTGGAAAGTTCTTGAAGTCCTCTAACCAATGCCTTTGGTCCCATGTCATTTTAATTTACCAATCTCAAGTTATGGTCTTTGACTTAAAATGCCTTTTTGTTGACTTTTGAAAATGACCTATAATGTTGAAATTGATAACTTTTTGTGAGAGCATTTCTTGGACTTGGAATGTGAAGATGAGTTGTAGGAAATGTCCTCCCCTTCAAAATTAGAATTGGATGGGATTTTTCTGATGAACCATGAAAAAGTTATGCCTTGGTCAAGTTACAGTTGACTTTTCAACTGTCCAAAAATGGAAACTTTTGCATCTTGATGATTTTTGAGCCATGCTTGTGGAATCATGATCAAGACTTGATCAAATGATGATTGTGGCTTCAAAATAAGATGTTGACCAAAAATTTTGACTTTTGACTGCCAAATGACCATTTTGCCCCTGCAGTTGATTGTGAAGCAATTAGGGTTTTTGACTGTGCAACTTGACCTTGTGAGCCTTGAAATTTGGCATGTAGATGCTTGACAATGTGTATAGGAATATGTGACTTGATTGAGCCCTTGAAAACCTCAACTTCCTTGCAAGAAACAAAACCCTAATTTTGACTGGCTTAGGAGGATGTTTGACTGTGCAACCCTTGAGTAGATTTGAGCAAATTGAGATGATGCTTGCCAAAACTTTGAAGAATATGGGAGGGCAAATTTTGGGGTACAACAGTTGCCCCTGTTCAATCTTCTTAGACCTGAGGATGTAGATTGGCTTGCGCGCCTTTCGTGATCCGAAGGTGGAAGATGATTGAACACTAGAGTGCCCAGAAATTTGCACTCACATAGTAGAGTATCAGCAATGTGATGTCGGGAATGGGCTTATGTCATACCCTAATTTTTGACCTAAGATCCCGCATTCCATCCGCATCATTGCATGGCAAGAGTTCACAAGCAATTCGACCTATTTTTGCCAATTCCCGAGTCAGATTTCAAAAATTCATAACTTCTTCAAATTTCAATATTTTGAGGGGTTATTTTTTGCATATGATTTTTCTTGACCTCATCTACAATTTTTCTTTACAAGACAAGAGATGATTATGCATTGAAAAGCCACAAAAAAGTTATTAACGTTAGAAGTTGTTTCACGAATTTAATGGAATTTGATTCTTAATTTTGGACTGTGTTTTATCCGACCATAAATTTTACACTTTCTCTTCTTTTATTTTTAATTCCATGAAAAAAATCCTAAAAAAATATTTAGTTCATGTCATCTTAATTTTATTTACATTATTATTCAAAATATCAAAAAAAAAAGTAGTCTCTTCAAGTTTCATTTAGATTTTTATTCTTAAGTCAAAATTATAGTCTTCTAGATTTAATTTAGTAAAAATCTCAACAAAAAAACATGTCTTAGCATTATTTTATTTTTAGCATTTCACTTTAATCACAAAAAATATATAGTTAATATCTTTTCCTTTTAATTCTTTTAGTTATTATAATTTTCATTTCTTTCTTTCAATATTAATCTTGATTTGGTTCTAATTTTAATTCAACTTTTTAGTTGAGTTATTATTAAAATTAAAATTAATTTTAATTTCTCTTTAATTTTCATGTTTTGGAAATTTTTAGTTTAATATTTTTTATTTTTATTTTTTTTATTATTATTGTTATTATTATTATTATGCTATTCCTCTCCTTGTAAAAAATGTCCAAACAATAAAATCAGTCTAAAACCTTGCTATTGTCCCTATCCTAACTGTCCATAAAACCCAAACATGCTACACAACAAAACTTGCATAATGCTCCAAGCATATCAGTCCTGCAAAATAGTTTAAAAATATGTTAAAAAGCCAGCTGCTACTGCTACCCACAACACTCCAAAATTTGTCCAAAAGCAGTTCGAATTACATTAAAATGGCAATACAAATCTACAGCAAAAAGGTGTTAAAACAATGCATCACAAAGAATCCAAATCCATCTCATTTTCCCCCCCAAAATTTCATTATGTTCTCTATATAGATTTAGACTTGGTTAACAAAAAAAGGGGGAAGAGATATACCAACAACATAGAAAATCTCAAGAGAAAAAACAAAAACAACAAACAGAGAAAACCACTTATCTTTCTCTCCATTCCCAAAACAGCATCTCAAATCTCTCTTTCTCTCGCTAGTCACACTCTTTCAAATATCTTCTTCTCATGTGTAGTAGCATCATTTTCAATAGCAACAAGAGAAAGTGAACCCAAAAGGCTTTTGTTCTTTGATTCTTTCTCTTTACATACACTTGCACCCTGGTGTTTCCTTCTTTCCTACCTTCTGTGTTCTCTGCTCTGAATCTGAACTTGTTCAACTTTGTTTTTATTCTTCTCAGATAGAGAACCATCATCACAGTATTGATATAATAAAAATATTAACAATCTTCTATATTCTATATGGTTACTTACTGGTTGAGAAGTATAAGGTGAAATGCAGCAGCACCTGATGCAGAGGCAGCCTATGATGGCAGCTTACTATTCAAACCAACATCACTTTAATCTAAACTAACTTCATGTTCATCCAACTTCTATCCCAAAACCTGAGTACCACGCTCCTCTTGCAAGCTTGAATCACAACAACACAACATAATACTTGATGCTAACAAATTGGTACAGAGGTTTATTTTCTTTTTTTTGCAGAAATATGAAAAGAACAAAACAAAGTCATCCGCACAACATCGACCATCTCTCTATGATCCATTCTCGCCGGCGACTTCATCACCTTCGACGACAACACCTCGAAGCTACGACGCGGACAACTGAAGCTCCAGCCGCACCCTATCTCCACAGACTTCACACTTACAGACCGCCTTGCCGTTCAACCAGCTTCGGCCTTCCTCACATCGCGATTGCAACACCGGCCGATCTCGCTGCACGACACCATGAACAACCAGCCAACGCTCTACTCAACGTCTGAAAGCAACCGTCGAGCCACTTTCTCAGATCCGCCGAATCACTTTCTCAGATCCGCGTTAAACCCTCTCTCGTCCCAACCGCATGAACACCACAGCTCCTTACATCGCCAGATCTGCCATTGGTAACCTCTTTTCATTCACACTTTGCTTCTTTTGTTTTTGTTTGTGTGTTTTTTTTGTGGTGAATAAGATGGAAAAGGGAAAGATTGTGATGTGAATGTTTGAGGTGTTAGTTGTATTTGTTTGTTTGAGAGAAAGAATTCACGAGAAAGATGAAGTTGTTGGTTTGTTTTGCTGACATTACTTTTCTCTCATATTTATTGAAGTTTATTTGTTTTTATTTTAATGGTCAATTTGCCATGTGTCTATTTTGTATTGGCTTTTCATAATCATGGAAAAGGTCAAAATTTATAGTGTAGTTTTCTTTTTTAAAAATCAGTATGTAAAAGGGACGCCTCGCCCACGTAACAGCATTTTTTGTACCTTTTTGTCTTTTTTATAATTTATTATAATTATTAATATTATTTAATTTAAATACTTTTTTTTTCATGTTTGAGTATTGGGTGTTTTTAAGAGTTTTATATATGTTCATACCTTTGCATCTTTCCATTGACACCCTCTTTAGATTTTTTATTTTATTTTTCTTAATTTAATTATTAGTTTTTTCTATTAAAGTTAATTTAGGTTGTTATTAAAAAATATATACTAAAAGTAATTTCTTTTTATTTCATTAACTAAAACCACACAAAAATATATTAGTAAATCTTATATTTAGATTTAGTTTAGTATTAATTTAGAATTTTTTTAATTAGTTTAGATTTATTTTATAATTTTAAAATATTTAGAATCATAATTAGTAACTTTAGAATTTTATTTGTTTTATTTTCATTCTAGTAACTTTAGAATTTTATTTCATTTAGATTTGACTTAGTAAATTTTAGAATTTTATTTGTTTTAGTTTTGACTTAGTAAACTTTAGAATTTTATTTTGTTTAGTTTTATTTTAGTAACTTTAGGATTTTATTTCATTTAGATTTGACTTAGTAAATTTTAGAATTTTATTTGTTTTAGTTTTGACTTAGTAAACTTTAGAATTTTATTTTGTTTAGTTTTATTTTTAGTAACTTTAGGATTTTATTTCATTTAGATTTGACTTAGTAAATTTTAGAATTTTATTTGTTTAGTTTTAATTTAGTAAACTTTAGAATTTTATTTGATTTTATTTAAGTTAACTTTAGAATTTTAGTTGTTAGTTTTAGTTTAGGGACTTTAGAATTTTACTTGATTTAGAATTAGTTTAATGAGTTTATAATTTTTATTTGATTTAGAATTAGTTTAATAAGTTTAGAATTTTAGTTGTTTAGAATTAGTTTAATATTCTTTTAGAATTTTATTTGATTTAGATTTAGTTTAGTAACTTTGGAATTTTTTTTTTGTTTTAGATTAGCAACCTTGGAATTTTTATTTAGTTTAGATTTAATTTACTAATTTTAAAATTTTTAATTTAGCTTAGATCTAATTTAGTAATTTTAGAACTATTTTTGCAACCTTAGAATTTGTAGTTAGTTTAGAATTTTTTTAGTAAGTAATCTTAAATTTTTAATTTAGTTTAAATAACTTCTTTAGATAATTAGTTACATCCCCTTTTATTTTATTCAAATATCTTTGTCATTTTAATTTCTCGATGCCTTTAGGTCATTAATCTATTTCGTTATATTTATTTTCTTATGAATTTTGATTGCTTATCTTTTGATGTCTATTTTATTTTGCTCGCTCGATTTATTCCAAGGGAAAGTATTAATTTGTTGACTTCATGTCATTAAACATCTAACAGGATCAAGCGAATACCCCCATTCATTTTTTTCTTATTTACTATTTTCTCCAAACTTAAGTCGATTTTCCTAAAAGATTCAAATTTCAAACTCACACCTTTTAAGTCAAAACTTCGACACTAGGTCGTCGTATCTTCAAAATCTCTCCAACACCGATTTTTAGCCAAACGAACCATTTTAATCAAACGAACAATTTTAACAAAAAAACAGATATTTCAAAAGGTTCTTGCAGAGTACCGCAGATGCATTGGGTGCTAATACCTTCCCATTGTATAACCAACTCCCGAACTCTCGATCTCTTCCAAAAACGCATTGTATTTTTATTACTTTTAAGTATTATTTTACATTGCATATTTTAGGGTTTTATTTCGCTCTTTTCCCTTTTCCCTTGGAAACAATAAAGCGCGGTGGCGACTCTTGCTTTTGTGAGTCAAGTTAATTAATAGCTTGATCTCCGATTTTCACCGCTACAGAATTGGCGACTCTGCTGGGGAGAGATTGACCTTTTGCTGGTCCATCCCTAAGTGGGTTAAGCCTAATTTGTTTTATCTGTTATTATTATTTGATTGTTTAATTACATGTATATATTGTGATTATTTGGGTGTTGGTGATACTTACAAAGGACAAGTCCTATACCCGGACTAAGTTACACTTAGGATTAGGACGGGCGGTATAGTCATGTTAACTTTGAGGGAGTAATCCCGAAGAAGGAGGCATGAGATCCCCCACTCAGTGGAAGGCCCTTTTGAACGTAATATTTTTTTACCGAGTAATCGGGAAGACATTATTATTTTCGACCTGGGAGCCAGAGAAGCTGGGAACCGTAGAACCCTAACCCATCTTGGCCTTTTAGGTGTAGCGCGGAGATTATAACAGAGTAATCCGGAAGTAATTGTTACGCGATGCTACGCTCGGATGAGTTTCTCTTGAGAATATTGCTGATTATTGAGTAATCAAGACGTTGGTAATATCCGAAGGAGGAATGTAGACTCCGGGAACTCTTAGAACCTTGTTCTACAAGTGTGATTAAACCGTTAGTACATACCTTGGAGGTGTTCCTTACCTTGACTCCATGCTCGTGACGTTGAACCTTTCGACTTTATTTGTGACCTTGCTTGTGGTTGTTGCATAGCCATGCATTCATGCATCCATAAAACCCTTTTCACTTGACTTTGAAGGAATTTGGAGGTCTTTCTTTGTAAACATCACAAGTTTCGTCAAACTCAATGGATCTTGGGTGTTGATAGGGCGAAAACCCTAATCCACCAAAATGGATGATTGATCTTGATGATAACTTGATCAATGTTTGGAGCCAATTTAAAATTCATCTTTTGTCTTCATACTTTGATGTTTACAACTTAGTATCTTGAGTTCCTTGAAAATCAAATAAAAACTCTCTTTTGCATATCATGTATCATTCTACATTTTTTTATTTCACTTTCAAAGGTCCTTTTCCAAGTCTTATTTTTCCTTTGGTCTCACTAGTACAACACTCGCGCTAAGAGGACAATGGAGAATATCAAGCAAGAGGTTTCTGAACTCCGCAAAGAGATGACTATTTTGAAAGCTGGTATGGATCACTCGACTGTTTTGGGTTGAAATTTTGGTTGCCGCCCAAGTCAATCATTCTAGGAGGGAGGAAGTGATGATAAAAGTCTTCACTGAAACTCTAAAATCATTCTCTCATGAGAAGGTGATGGTTAGTGCACCCAATGACTTTCCTGACAAGGTGAATGTGGGAGTGCGTCTAGAAGAAGATGTTGGGAAGGGATGTTCATATGAAGATGGTAGCTCAACTAATGGTGTGAAGAAGTTTGATAATAACTTTTCCAAGAAGAGAACCAGAGGAAGAAATAATCATTGTCATAATCATCATGTTTCTCCTATTCATCAACAGAATCAGCAAGTTCTTAATCAGAGGAAAACCCAGTTTGATCCAATTCCAATTACTTATACAGAGTCGTTCCCTATCCTGATGCAGAGGAATTTGGTTCAGGCCCGACCTCCACCGAAGGTTCCTAAGAAGATACATTGGTACTACAAAGCTGATTTGACTTGTACTTTTCATCAAGGTGCTCCTGGGCATGATGTGGAGGGTTGCTTTGCTTTGAATATTAAGGTTCAGAAGTTGGTCAGAAGTGGTATCTTGTCATTCAAGGACGTTGGTTTTGAAGTTCAAATCAAGCATGTGCCGAAGAGTAAACATGATTGATGGTCACTTTGAGTTTTGAAGGATGTTTTCGGTAATTCAAGTCCAGATGGAAAGCCTTCCTAGATTATTAACTTATTCATGCTTTTTGTAATTTTTCTTGTTTATCAAAACATTGTTTGCATGTAAGAACTTGTTTGCATCTGAATGATTATCTTAATACAATGAGTATGTTTGTCTTGAAGAAATGCATTCGTTTCACTCATATTTGTTTTCAAATTGTAAATTGCTTTTGCACTATGATACCAAATTGTTGCCCCTTCTCTTGCCTAGGCAGAGATTGAAGGGAGGATGATGATCTAAAGAACACAAAATCTCTGTTTGTTTGCTTTTGGATAAAATCTTGCTGATGATGTACATGCATTGTTTCAAATCCCTAAACACCGGAGATATAAGGAAGATAATCCCTTGCTAACCCCTTTTGAGCCTTTGAAGCAGAAGTTTCTTTTCTATACGAAAAAACCTTGAATTTTAACCTGGGGCAGGGTAGTTTTTAGTTAATCTGACTGAGTGTTCAAAATTCATAAGGAAGATGTTTTTTGAAGAGAAACTACGAGGGCTATCTTTCATGTATAATGAAGCCAGAAGATGTGGAATCACAATGTTATCCCTCATTCATCAAGAAACGAGGCAATCACAATCTTCTCAACAAGCAAATACAAGCTAATGTCACACATTTTGTTCAAAAAGTCAAAAAAATCAAGAAAAGAAAAAGCCTGCTAAGTCAAAAAACATGAAAACGTGTGACTTAGGCAAAATTAAGGCATCCCGCTGGACTATCAATTCAAAAGAATTAGTTCAGGCAAAAGTTAGGGAAAATAAAAATTGCAAAGAAAGGACTACAAAGAAAAGTCCTCAGCAAAGAACAAATTGGTGACTACAAACACGAAGACATGAGGGTGGTTTCTACTCCGAAAGCCTCGTCGTTTCCTTGACCGTCACAAAATCCTTTTGAGAGATGAACACTCATGTTGAATTAACTAAATATAGGGTTGGAGAAAATCATGAAGAATGGGTGGGCACCAAATATTTTGAGCCTTAAAATCTTTTTTCTAAAAACCATGAACCAGACCACGTTACAACCTTCAAAAGTCCTAATTGAAGCAAGGTTATTTTGAAAGCATACTTCAATGAGATAGTGTTCCTGACTCCCATGAATGTTCTAAATAGTTATGATGGTATCATGTGTTTTTCCTATACAAAAATAAATGGTGCTTTAGCTCGCAAAATTTGTGCGATATCTTTCAAAATCTTCAAGACTTACATAACTGTTGCATTAGAATTTTCATTCTCATTGTAAACTTTTTCTAACTGCAAAACATTTGTTTGATATAAAGGAAGCTCACATAAGCACCAGTGATGAGTTTATTCTTTTAAGGCTTGAAACTATGTTGAGTAATTGGCGAATCATTTCAAGAAAAAATCATATCCAGGGGCATGTCACCTGAAGACCATAAGCAAGGACATGTTGCTTCTCCCAGTTAATGCTTTTCCAACTTGTTTACCCTTTTGGGGCAAAATTTAAAGACTTTGTTGTGACAACTACAGTCAATCTAGGGAAATCACGTCGAGATTTGATGAATCTCTCTAAGAGTTTGAAGACACCAGAGCATGGTGAATGCCAGGTCTTTTGTAAAATCCTCTTGAGACGATTTCTCCTCATCAACCATATAGCTTGGGGCATTTTAGAGGTGAAGCTATTCGCAAGAATTGTCGTGCATCACGCAGCTTATCAGCAGTAAACTTGGGGCATCCAAAATTGGTCCCAGGGGCAATCTAGATTTGTCAAGATATGTGATATGTATTGCACACATTATCAGAGGGTGGTGTTCCCAGTATCTCCAGCTAAGCAAGACTTCTTTCCAGCTGAAACTTTGTTTGTGTTGTTATCCTTTCAACTGATTGTTTGCAATAGAAGACTATACTTTTGGGTTTTCTACCTGAAAATATCTTCCTCTCCAGAGATATTTAAGCCTTGTAAAAGGACCTTGCTCCAATGATGGCCTGTGTTTTATCTCTAGTAATGTTACCATCCTGTTGAGATTAGCCGAGTGTCGAGTTGTACTGTGATGTCTTATCATTTTCTGTCTATCTCCCCTGTCTGTTTTGTCAGCACATACATGGCATTCATTTATTCATTCACACTTGCATCATGCACACACATTGATACTTGTTGATGTTCTTGTTTTGTATACTTTGGTTATCATATTTCCTCTCCCCAAATAGAGTGTCAACTTAAGCATAAAGTGCGCCTTCTTTCTAATTCCCCACTGAGTTAACTCTCGTGGAAGAATCTTGCTTTAGCTTTCCTTTTCCATCTCTGGATAGGATAAATCCCCATTTGAGTTATTTCCTCATTGGGTGGAGCCTTGTTTGACTGTTTTTCTCTCCAGTTTATTCCTGGATTGAGCTTTGTCTCTTGTGAACGATACCCTGTAGATCTCTCTAGGCTGTGAAACCTAGATGGAAAGTGCATTTATTTTGAAATGTAAATACTTGGTCTCCTCAAGAAGGATTTATTCATGGTTCCCCATTGAAGACGAACTTTATTCCCCAGTAGTGTTATCACAACCTTCTTCTGGAATATCGACATAACAACAAGCGACTGACTCTTTATTTGAGCAGTTTGATTATTTCTGATTTCTCTACGACAAATGGCGATCTCTTCATGAGCAGTTTGTCCATCCCCGATGAAATTATTGGTTCTCACCTCCAGCAATATCTTCACGATATTTTATGGGTATCTTTTTGGAAAACAGCAAGCGACAGTCTCTTCATGAGGCAACTTGTGTGTTATGGATACTCTTGACAAACAGCAAGCGGCAGTCTCTTCATGAGGCAACTTGTGTGTTATGGATACTCTTGACAAACAGCAAGCGACAGTCTCTTCATGAGGCAACTTGTGTGTTATGGATACTCTTGACAAACAGCAAGCGGCAGTCTCTTCATGAGGCAACTTGTGTGTTATGGATACTCTTGACAAACAGCAAGCGGCAGTCTCTTCATGAGGTAACTTGTGTGTTATGGATACTCTTGACAAACAGCAAACGACAGTCTCTTCCCGAGGCAACTTGTATATTATTGACACCTCAAAAAAACGGCAAGTGGCAGTCCTTTCATGGGTAGCTTGTACGTTATTTTTCTTTGAAAAACGGCAAGTGGCAGCTCTTCATGAGCAGCTTGTGGGTTATAAGCAACAAGTGGCAGACTCTTCATGAGTAGCTTGTGTGCTTTAATATTCTTTGAAGACAACAAGTGGCAGCTTCTTTATGAGCAGCTTGTGGATTATTGGCAACAAGTGACAGACTCTTCATGAGCAGCTTGTATGCTTTGATATTCTTTGAAGACAACAAGTGGCAGCTTCTTTATGAGCAGCTTGTGGGTTTTTGGCAACAAGTGGCAGACTCTTCATGAGCAGCTTGTGTGCTTTAATATTCTTTGAAGACAGCAAGTGGCGGTCTCTTCATGAGCAGCTTGTATGTTATTGACACCTTTGAAAGGAAGCAAGTGGCGGCCTCTTTATTTGAGCAGCTTGTGTACCCCCAACAATAATGTCTACTCAGCAAATGGCATCCCTTTCGGAAAAGTCCCGTGGGGAAGTTTGTTTATTTTATCCTTTTCAAGCGATATCTTGGTTAAAGAAGAATTGTGTTACCATTCTTGGTGAAATTCAGAAGTCAGAAATCCTTTTCCAGCCTCAGTGCTGATGTAAATCAATCCTTTTCCAGCCTCAGTGCTGATGTAAATCATTTCTTTTCCAGCCTCAGTGCTGATGTCAATCATTTTTTGTTTTCCAGTCTCAGTGCTGATGTCAATCATTTTCCAGTCTCAGTGCTGATGTCAATCATTTTCCAGTCTCAGTACTGATGTCAATCATATGCTTTTCCAGTCTCAGTACTGATGTAAATCATTTCTTTTCCAGTATCAACACAGATGTAAATCATTCAAGAGTCTCTCATTTGAAGTCTATGACTTTGTTTCCCCAGTGGAGTTATAATCTCTTCCCCAGTGGGATTACTGTATAATGTGTTTGGTTTCTCCAGTAGTAGTTTGCCTCATACGGAATCCTTCCTCATTAAATTCAAAATGTTACATTCATATCAGATCATAAACATAATTGCGGTATCTTATGGCCAAAAATTATGTATTCTATATTTAAGTCCCTTCGATCTCGTCGAAATGAAGATTCCAATCTTCATATCTCCGGATAGAAGAAACTTAAATAGGGGCATCTGTCATACCCTAATTTTTTACCTAAGATCCCGCATTCCATCCGCATCATTGCATGGCAAGAGTTCACAAGCAATTCGACCTATTTTTGCCAATTCCCGAGTCAGATTTCAAAAATTCATAACTTCTTCAAATTTCAATATTTTGAGGGGTTATTTTTTGCATATGATTTTTCTTGACCTCATCTACAATTTTTCTTTACAAGACAAGAGATGATTATGCATTGAAAAGCCACGAAAAAAGTTATTAACGTTCGAAGTTGTTTCACGAATTTAATGGAATTTGATTCTTAATTTTGGACTGTGTTTTATCCGACCATAAATTTTACACTTTCTCTTCTTTTATTTTTAATTCCATGAAAAAAATCCTAAAAAAATATTTAGTTCATGTCATCTTAATTTTATTTACATTATTATTCAAAATATCAAAAAAAAAAGTAGTCTCTTCAAGTTTCATTTAGATTTTTATTCTTAAGTCAAAATTATAGTCTTCTAGATTTAATTTAGTAAAAATCTCAACAAAAAAAACATGTCTTAGCATTATTTTATTTTTAGCATTTCACTTTAATCACAAAAAATATATAGTTAATATCTTTTCCTTTTAATTCTTTTAGTTATTATAATTTTCATTTCTTTCTTTCAATATTAATCTTGATTTGGTTCTAATTTTAATTCAACTTTTTAGTTGAGTTATTATTAAAATTAAAATTAATTTTAATTTCTCTTTAATTTTCATGTTTTGGAAATTTTTAGTTTAATATTTTTTATTTTTATTTTTTTTATTATTATTGTTATTATTATTATTATGCTATTCCTCTCCTTGTAAAAAATGTCCAAACAATAAAATCAGTCTAAAACCTTGCTATTGTCCCTATCCTAACTGTCCATAAAACCCAAACATGCTACACAACAAAACTTGCATAATGCTCCAAGCATATCAGTCCTGCAAAATAGTTTAAAAATATGTTAAAAAGCCAGCTGCTACTGCTACCCACAACACTCCAAAATTTGTCCAAAAGCAGTTCGAATTACATTAAAATGGCAATACAAATCTGCAGCAAAAAGGTGTTAAAACAATGCATCACAAAGAATCCAAATCCATCTCATTTTCCCCCCCAAAATTTCATTATGTTCTCTATATAGATTTAGACTTGGTTAACAAAAAAAGGGGGAAGAGATATACCAACAACATAGAAAATCTCAAGAGAAAAAACAAAAACAACAAACAGAGAAAACCACTTATCTTTCTCTCCATTCCCAAAACAGCATCTCAAATCTCTCTTTCTCTCGCTAGTCACACTCTTTCAAATATCTTCTTCTCATGTGTAGTAGCATCATTTTCAATAGCAACAAGAGAAAGTGAACCCAAAAGGCTTTTGTTCTTTGATTCTTCCTCTTTACATACACTTGCACCCTGGTGTTTCCTTCTTTCCTACCTTCTGTGTTCTCTGCTCTGAATCTGAACTTGTTCAACTTTGTTTTTATTCTTCTCAAATAGAGAACCATCATCACAGTATTGATATAATAAAAATATTAACAATCTTCTATATTCTATATGGTTACTTACTGGTTGAGAAGTATAAGGTGAAATGCAGCAGCACCTGATGCAGAGGCAGCCTATGATGGCAGCTTACTATTCAAACCAACATCACTTTAATCTAAACTAACTTCATGTTCATCTAACTTCTATCCCAAAACCTGAGTACCACGCTCCTCTTGCAAGAATCACAACAACACAACATAATACTTGATGCTAACAAATTGGTACAGAGGTTTATTTTCTTTTTTTTGCAGAAATATGAAAAGAACAAAACAAAGTCATCCGCACAACATCGACCATCTCTCTATGATCCATTCTCGTCGGCGACTTCATCACCTTCGACGACAACACCTCGAAGCTACGACGCGGACAACTGAAGCTCCAGCCGCACCCTATCTCCACAGACTTCACACTTACAGACCGCCTTGCCGTTCAACCAGCTTCGGCCTTTCTCACATCGCGATTGCAACACCGGCCGATCTCGCCGCACGACACCATGAACAACCAGCCAACGCTCTACTCAACGTCTGAAAGCAACCGTCGAGCCACTTTCTCAGATCCTCCGAATCACTTTCTCAGATCCGCGTTAAACCCTCTCTCGTCCCAACCGCGTGAACACCACAGCTCCTTACATCGCCAGATCTGCCATTGGTAACCTCTTTTCATTCACACTTTGCTTCTTTTGTTTTTGTTTGTGTGTTTTTTTTTGTGGTGAATAAGATGGAAAAGGGAAAGATTGTGATGTGAATGTTTGAGGTGTTAGTTGTATTTGTTTGTTTGAGAGAAAGAATTCACGAGAAAGATGAAGTTGTTGGTTTGTTTTGCTGACATTACTTTTCTCTCATATTTATTGAAGTTTATTTGTTTTTATTTTAATGGTCAATTTGCCATGTGTCTATTTTGTATTGGCTTTTCATAATCATGGAAAAGGTCAAAATTTATAGTGTAGTTTTCTTTTTTAAAAATCAGTATGTAAAAGGGACGCCTCGCCCACGTAACAGCATTTTTTGTACCTTTTTGTCTTTTTTATAATTTATTATAATTATTAATATTATTTAATTTAAATACTTTTTTTTTTCATATTTGAGTATTAGGTGTTTTTAAGAGTTTTATATATGTTCATACCTTTGCATCTTTCCATTGACACCCTCTTTAGATTTTTTATTTTATTTTTCTTAATTTAATTATTAGTTTTTTCTATTAAAGTTAATTTAGGTTGTTATTAAAAAATATATACTAAAAGTAATTTCTTTTTATTTCATTAACTAAAACCATACAAAAATATATTAGTAAATCTTATATTTAGATTTAGTTTTGTATTAATTTAGAATTTTTTTAATTAGTTTAGATTTATTTTATAATTTTAAAATATTTAGAATCATAATTAGTAACTTTAGAATTTTATTTGTTTTATTTTCATTCTAGTAACTTTAGAATTTTATTTCATTTAGATTTGACTTAGTAAATTTTAGAATTTTATTTGTTTTAGTTTTGACTTAGTAAACTTTAGAATTTTATTTTGTTTAGTTTTATTTTAGTAACTTTAAGATTTTATTTCATTTAGATTTGACTTAGTAAATTTTAGAATTTTATTTGTTTTAGTTTTGACTTAGTAAACTTTAGAATTTTATTTTGTTTAGTTTTATTTTTAGTAACTTTAGGATTTTATTTCATTTAGATTTGACTTAGTAAATTTTAGAATTTTATTTGTTTAGTTTTAATTTAGTAAACTTTAGAATTTTATTTGATTTTATTTAAGTTAACTTTAGAATTTTAGTTGTTAGTTTTAGTTTAGGGACTTTAGAATTTTACTTGATTTAGAATTAGCTTAATGAGTTTATAATTTTTATTTGATTTAGAATTAGTTTAATAAGTTTAGAATTTTAGTTGTTTAGAATTAGTTTAATATTCTTTTAGAATTTTATTTGATTTAGATTTAGTTTAGTAACTTTGGAATTTTTTTTTTGTTTTAGATTAGCAACCTTTGAATTTTTATTTAGTTTAGATTTAATTTACTAATTTTAAAATTTTTAATTTAGCTTAGATCTAATTTAGTAATTTTAGAACTATTTTTGCAACCTTAGAATTTGTAGTTAGTTTAGAATTTTTTTAGTAAGTAATCTTAAATTTTTAATTTAGTTTAAATAACTTCTTTAGATAATTAGTTACATCCCCTTTTATTTTATTCAAATATCTTTGTCATTTTAATTTCTCGATGCCTTTAGGTCATTAATCTATTTCGTTATATTTATTTTCTTATGAATTTTGATTGCTTATCTTTTGATGTCTATTTTATTTTGCTCGCTCGATTTATTCCAAGGGAAAGTATTAATTTGTTGACTTCATGTCATTAAACATCTAACAGGATCAAGCGAATACCCCCATTCATTTTTTTCTTATTTACTATTTTCTCCAAACTTAAGTCGATTTTCCTAAAAGATTCAAATTTCAAACTCACACCTTTTAAGTCAAAACTTCGACACTAGGTCGTCGTATCTTCAAAATCTCTCCAACACCGATTTTTAGCCAAACGAACCATTTTAATCAAACGAACAATTTTAACAAAAAAACAGATATTTCAAAAGGTTCTTGCGGAGTACCGCAGATGCATTGGGTGCTAATACCTTCCCATTGTATAACCAACCCCCGAACTCTCGATCTCTTCCAAAAACGCATTGTATTTTTATTACTTTTAAGTATTATTTTACATTGCATATTTTAGGGTTTTATTTCGCTCTTTTCCCTTTTCCCTTGGAAACAATAAAGCGCGGTGGCGATTCTTGCTTTTGTGAGTCAAGTTAATTAATAGCTTGATCTCCGATTTTCACCGTTACAGCTTACAGATGCCATTTGGAAAGGTGGTGGATAGGAGGATGGGCTTATAGATGCCATCCGGAGATGCGACAGAATCTCGTCGGGAATGGGCTTACAGATGCCATTTGGAGACTGTTGGTAGGTGGATGGGCTTATAGATGCCATCTGGAGGTGGTCTGTTGAATTGTAATTTTTGTAAGTTGAAAGAGGGAACCTGTGTAGGGTTGCCTGATGATGAGCTCGTGTAAAACTGCATCTTGTAAAGGAGGACACCTGTGTAGGGTTGACTGATGATGAGCTCGTGTAAAACTGCATCTTTGGAGGAAGGAAACCTGTGTAGGGTTTACTGATAATGAGTTCGTATAAGACTGCATCTGAAATGGAGAAGGAACCTGTGTAGGATTACTTTGATGACGAGTCCGTGTAAAACCGCATCTAGAGCTGAGAAGGAAACCTGTGTAGGGTTTACTGATGACGAGTCCGTGTAAAACTACGTCTGGAGTTTGAGAAGGGAACCTGTGTGGGGTTACTTTGATGATGAGCCCGTCTGCATCCTGGAAGAAGTAAAACCTGGGTAGGGTTTCTGATGACGGATCCATGTAAAATTGCATCTTTGGGAAGAGAGAACCTGTGTAGGGTTTCCTTGACGACGAGCCCGTGTAAAATTACGTCTGGAGAGAGAGAACCTGTGTAGGGTTTCTTCGGGATAAGTTCGTGTAAAACTTCTGGATGAACCGGGGTAAGGTTATCTTGAGATAAGTCTGTGTAAGACTTCTGGAGGAACCGGGGTAAGGTTACTGTAGGATAAGTTCGTGTAAAACTTCTGGATGAACCGGGGTAAGGTCATCTTGAGATAAGTTCGTGTAAGACTTCTGGAGGAACCGGGGTAAGGTTACTGCAGGATAAGTTCGTGTAAAACTTCTTGATGAACCGGGGTAAGGTCATCTTGAGATAAGTCCGTGTAAGACTTCGTCTTGAAAATTGAGAGGGAACCGGTGTAGGGTTGCCTGATGATGAGTTCGTGTAAAACTACATCTGAGGTTGAGGAGGAACCTGTGTAGGGTTGCCTGTTGATGAGCCTGTGTAAGACTTCTTCTGAAAGAAAAGGAACTGGTGTAGGGTTGCCCGAGGATGATCAAGTAGATAATTGTCCTGTTTGGTTTTGGATATTAACCCACGATTAGTCGTCCACAGAATTTTCCTGGCTTGTTACCGATGTTGATCTGGAACTGTAAAGGTAGATGGTAATCATCTTTTGATTGACTTTTTTCTGAAAAGGCAAAGTATTAGTCGTATGCAATGTCATGATGCATGAACTGCATGATTTTAAGATGTTCTCAAAAATAAATGAGATTTGTGTTGTATGATGCGTATGCATGCTATAATGTATGAAGATGTGATGTTTATGAATGTATTCTCGTCTGGGAAAATAAATCTTTGACGAATGCCGGGAGTTTGTTGAATCCTGGGCTGATGTTGAAGAGTAGAGTTCTTCGTTTCCGCTGGGGATGATGATTGCAAGAATAAACCGGTAGGAGTAGACGACTCCGTTGGGGAATAATCCTGGTGAAGATATTACTCTGCGGGGAGTCACTCTGTAGGAAGAGATACTTCGTTGAGATTTTGATGAGAACTCCGCTGGGGATTCTATTGATAAGTTATGTTGGAGGATTTGATGAACTCCGCTGGGGGATAGGAAGAACTTCACCGAGGACGACCTTTCCGTGGTAATTAGGTGAGGATAACCCAGTTATAAGCCCTGGTGGGGAATAACCTTATGAATAGAGCCGGGGAGATACGTTCGTACTCTGCAGGGGATAAGCTTCCAGAATCTACTGAGGATAAGCTTCAAGAATCTACTGGGGAGATTGATTCAACTCTCCTGGGGAGACTTTGGACTGCACTGGGAAGTGGCTCCACTGGATGTCTGTATTCCGTCGGGGAATAATCTTATATTAAGACGGTCGGGGATGCTTGCTTAGGAACATCTGCGTACTGCTAGAGAATATTGAGATTTTTTGGGGATACCCAACTTCCTTAAGGCTGACAGTAGACTAACTCTGCTTGGGGAGAGCGTTGTTGACTTGCTGGAGATACTGTACCTTGTCAGGGCTGACGGGAGACCAACTCTGCTCGGGGGAGAGTATTGTTGAACCTTGTCTTACTCCCGGGGAGTGGAGGCGTCTTGGTTATGTTCTTCAGCCGAACCTACCTTGGTACCTTGGTTGACAGAGCAACTAGATCGCTTGGACAACTCATTATTGCCCCTGTTTCTGTGGGAGAAGATACCTGTGGAGGCGCTTGATGACTGTCGGTTGACAAATCTTCTTCTGGTAGGCAAGTGACGAGATGACAGAACATAGTCATACGCTTTTGATCCCTAACTTTTGCATGGACCGCCCTTTCGGGTTTTCAGTCCACCGGGATACCCATTTTTGCCCAAGCCGCCTTTTCAGGTTTTCGACTTGCCGGGTGTACAGATTTTTTTTCATTTCATCCCTTATTTTTGCCTAGGTGTGTCAACCTAGAGGGTCTTTGCTTATGCGTAGTGTTTTTTCGACTATGTCCGTGCTCTCAGGATGCATGGAGTTGTCACTGTCAGTAGTGCAGTGTTACCATGCCACCAGAAGATCTTCGTTTGATCGTCCAATGCCCCAAGTGATCCAGATGGAGATTTGCCCCAAGCTGGTTGGCCTTTTGAGAGATTCTTCGAATCTTGACTTAACTGGCCCAGATAATGGACAATGATCATGCCATGCCCCTTGCTTGGAGGTGCTTTTGTTCATTAGACATTCGTCGTGCGAACTTCTATGTTGTTCAAACAAATAGTCATATGCAAGAAATGTTATATTAAAAATGCAAAGCTTATGTCTGTCTTGAAGTTTTTGAAAATGCATTTTTCCAGTAAAACAAGCAAATTATGTAACATGTGATGTCAACTCAAGATTTTACAGCGAGCCTTAAGGAGTCAGGATACCTTTGTAACAGTATGCTTTCGAATTAACCCATGCTTCAGCTAGGAATTTTGAGGGTTATAACGTGGCCTGGTTCACGGTTTAAGAAACAAAGGATAAAGGCTCAAATTTATCTGTACCCACCCGCTCTTCGTGATGTTCTTCAAACCTAAACTCAGCTGATCGTGCGTTAGACCTTGTTTGAGTCTTCGTCCTGATATACTGGTGATGGTTCGGATGTTGACAATTTATTTGGAATAGGCAGTCATTCCTTTTTTGGTTGAGGGTTTGTAGGACCTCTTTCTTTTTTGATTTCGTTATCCCTGTTTTTTGCTTGAACTGTTTCTTTCATGATCACAGTCAGCGGGATGCCCCAGTTTTGTAAGTCTCCTTCATAGGTTTTGACTTAATGGGCTTTTATTTTTAGGAGATAATGACTGCCTGTCTTTATGATTATTCGGAGCCATCACTGTCTTTTGTTTTGTAAGGATTCCTTTGGTGCCATTCGTTGTGCACTTGGATCAGCTGAGAGAACTACCCTGCCCCAGGTTATGATTAAGGGTTTTAATTTTCAAAAAGAAAACTCCTACTTCTTTGGCTCAAAGGGGTTGACGAGGGATTATCATCCTTATAACTCCAGTGTTTAGGAATTGAAACAATGCATGTACCTCATCAGCGGGGTCTGTTCAAAAGTATAATGTAGATTGTGGTATCGTTTTCGTCATCCTCCCTCAAGAGGCTTTAGAATTTTCAATCGAGAGTTGAACATCAATAAAAAAAACAATTTTGAATATAGAGAACACAATTACTTTAAAACAGACACGTGTAATGCATTAATGAAATAATAGAGTTTGACATAATAATTGTTTGAATAAGCATAGAAAAATACAATATTAGAATTTAAATGAACAAGATTCTCTCAATCCTAGCCATGTTTTGGCAAGGGAGCAGTGATCACATCGGGAGTCTCAGTAGGCTCGAATTCGATCTCCTTGGCGTCGATCATGTTCTGAATCTTGTATTTCAGTGTCCAACAATCCTCAGTATCGTGCCCCGGGCTTCCGAAATGATAAGCACACCTCGCATTTGGGTTGTAGTTTAGAGAAGAGGTCTTGGGATTTGTAGGAGGGTTGATCACCGCAATCAGATTCATTTTCAACATGTGATGCAATGCTTGTGACAATGGCATGTTGATGTTGGTGAATTGTCTTTTAGGTTCGTCTGGCCTTCGCTGATTTCCCTTTGGCGGTTGTCGGCGTGACGCAGAACCTGAGATCATGACTACCCCTACGTGTTGGTCACGACGATCCTTCTGACTGTACGCAGCATTGGACTCTTTCTTGAATGGTTTCTTCTCAGCGTTCGAGGAGTCATCCTTTTGTATCTTCCCAGACTTGATACCAGCTTCTATCCTCTCACCAGTTAAGATCAAATATGTGAACCCAGCAGAAGAATTCCCAATCAGATGGTTGAAGAACGGACCAGACAGGGTCCCTAAGAACATGTCAACAAGCTCACGGTCAGTCAACAGTGGCTGCACCCTGCCAGCCAGGTCTCTCCACTTTTGCGCGTACTCCTTAAAACCTTCACCCGTCCCCAGTGACATACCCTGGAGTTGGGTACGCGTAGGAGCGAGGTCGGCATTATACTGATACTGCTTATAAAAAGCGGTTTCCAAGTCCTCCCAGTTACGAATACTGGTTCCATTCAGCTGATAGAACCATTCAAGCTGAGTCCCTGAAAGACTTTCCTGGAAGAAATGGATCCATAGATTCTTGTCTGCCGTGTAGGGCTGGATCTTCCTTGCGTATGAACGGAGGTGCAACCTAGGACAGGAAGCCCCGTCGTATTTTGCAAAGGCAGGTGCCTTGAACTTGTGAGGGATCACTACCCCAAAAGATAAGCCTAGGTCTCCAAAGTCCAACCCGGGAACCTGTTGAATCTCCATGGCATTTAGACGGTCCTCTAGTTGCTTGTACTTGTCCTCAGCAGGAGGGTACTATTCATCATTGAAATCTATCTCGTTGTCGGAGACCACGAGACTACGAACCTCTCTCCCTTGTGGGCTGTCTCTCCCAGCAGATGGGGTGGTCAACTCAGCCTCATTTTGGGATCCATTCCCAGATCTGCGTCTAGGGTTGAACAAAACAATCCTTTTCTTCTTCTTCTTCAAGAGCAAAGTCTTCAATTCCTGTTGTCCCTGGGCTAAGCTCATAACCAGCTCCTGAAATTGGGCGTTCTGGGCCTGGAGGGCCTTGATAGCTTGTTCATTGGATGATTCAGGATTCATGATGATGGCTGAAATAAACAGCGAAGAAGATTAAGCAACCTGTAGAACAGAGTACCTGTAATGCAATGATATGTATATATGCATGCGATGTTTTCAAGGATCTCGTGGGGTAAACAGAGAAACTTGTTAGAATTTGAATTTGGGTAGCTTGATTGAAGGAACTTCATGTTGTTGAGAGTCCTTCTTCAAGAGTCAAGGCTCACCATATCGAGTGGGTCATAGCCCCTAACTCAAGTTATCAACCTTGGCTAGAGGAAAATAAATCCCCTTTGCCCCTTGCTAGACATCATGACCTGCATCACAAACCCTTGAGATCCTTGAAATGGATTAGTCCTTATGTAGGATGTATGCAATGGTATGATGGCATGATGTTATGCTATGCGTGGAGTGATGTAAGTAAACCCTGTTATGAGTCCAGGTTAAGGACTGTAAACAAACCCTGCAAGAAACTCAGGTGTTAGATAACAAGCATGCAAGTAGTCAAGTTTGAAAGCACACAAGTCACACAAGACAGCCCTTAGAGTTTAGGCCAGCATGAAATTTGGGGTACTACCCTCTTGAAGTTGGTGGGCTCAAAAACCTGTCCTATCAAAAGTAACTGGGTTCTAAGGAGCTCAATATCATTGGGTTGTTTTCTATGTTCATTGTTTTGATTTAGCCACTGGACTGGCGATCAAAATATTCCAAGAAAACAACCCTCAATGAGTGTAGTATCGAGTATCAACCAACTTCGTACTGCACCAAAGTCAGTCATCTCACTACCCCTAAAGAGGCCAGGATGGTCAAGTAAGGTTCCTAAGGTCAGTTGATGTTTCACGACACCACGCGGCGGCCCCGTACTCTCCTTGACTTGACTCAAGGGTTACCGGTACTCACCAAAGTGCCACATCAACGTAGCAAACTACTTCAACCATGTCGGTATACCCCGCACAGTTCCCTCACAGTTTGTTGCTACCTAAAAGGTATCCCCCAGATCCGGGTTAGGATCTATAGAACTCCCAAAACAGACCCACAATATTAAGGCAATCAAAACAGGCAATTGAAAACATAAGTATGATCTATCCTAAGGTACACCTCACTTTTATAAGAGTCCCCAGCAGAGTCGTCAGTTCTGTGACCGGTGGAAATAGAACTGACTGTTTTAAAGCTGGTTTCGCGAAATGTCGCGGTAAGCAAGAGTCGCCACCGTCTTTTATGTTCTCCAACATGGAAAGGACAAAAGCACAGCAAAATTCCTTCTTTGAGAATGTTTCTCGGTTCGGGAGGTAGATTTATAGAAAGTGAAGGTGTTAGCACCCTTTCTATCCATGGTTATCCATGGGCTCTTAGGTACTTGCTCTTATGTTTTCAAAATTGTTTGCTTTTCAAATGTGTGTGGGTTTTTTGAAAAAAAAAAGTTTCGTTTGAAAAATTTCTAAGTAACTCTTGTATCTGTCCTCAAGAGTGTATGAAAAATTTGTTTGAAAACTTTTTAGAAAGTGTCAGTGTAAAAAGTTATTTTGTTTGTTTTTTGAGAAGAGCAAGTACCCACGAGAATCTACCTACTCTAAAGAATTAGGCTGTGTAAGAGTCCTTTAGATAGTGCTATCCCACCATTGAGAGATAGGTAGCACCATCGTTGGAGTTGTTCGGGTCAATTCGATTATTAGGGACATGTGGTCACCAAAGTAATGGTACGACGCCTTAGAAGTAACCCTAATGTCCTAGATCCTTTTATCTGAGGCAACCGTTTCGAGGCAACTGGATCTTTAGACAGAAGGGCGACCTCTAAGATACCATATACTTGATGACCACGTCGAGGCAACCAGTGAGGCATACCCTAAGAGTGGCATGTGCATGTGTATTGAATTCAGTTTATGTTTATCTTTGCATGTTATTTGTGAGCTACGGATTGATTTTATTTGTCATACATTCTTTCATGCATTTTTTAACAGTTAGGAGTGCGGAAAATAAATTGCGGGAAGATAAATCTAGCTATTACAAGGCGCGGGTCTATACATCGCCAAAAACAAAAACCCGTTTTGGAAAATAAAGTGCGAGAATTTAAATAAGGCGATAAAATCCTAATTTACTATTACATACTCTATACAGATACATAAATATAATCAAAAGAAATTAAAGTGCGAAAGAAGATTGAATCGGGAACGTCATAGGGTTTTGACCCTTTTTAAAATTAAATTAAACATTAAACCTAATTAGCTAATTGATTATTTAATTAAAGAAAAAAAATGTTTTTGTGTTTTTTATATTTTTAATGAAAATAAAATAAAAGGAATTAAAAGTAAAAGAAGAAAAAAACCTATTTCTAAATTTATTTTAGTTATTAAGAAAAAGATTAAAGTTGCCTAATTTAAACTAATTAATTAATTATAATTTATTTACAAAATAAGTTAATAAATAATAAAAATGTTTTTTTTTTGGTTTTATTGTGAAAAATGTTAATTGGTTAATTAAATACTTAATAAAACTAATAATTAATAAAAAGGGAAATTATGAAAGAAAATAAAATAAAAAAAGAGAAAAAGGAAAAGAAAATTAGAACCCAGGGGGGGTGTTTGGGCCAGGATGGGAGTTTGTTTAGAAATTTGAGGCCCAGTTTGTTGCTAAGCACGTTTGACTTTTGCAATTGTCCATGGCATAGTTGACTGGGGAGTATGGTGTTCCCTCTCTCCTGATCTTTGGATTGCTGCCTGGAGACACTTGGCACGCTGGATGGGCAAGGTGCATGATGGACCCTCTTTTGGAACCTACACACAAGCATGTAAAGAAAAAATGTATAGAAATTTTGGGGGACCTGGGAATCGAACCCAGGTCCCAATGATGAACAAACACCTCACCAACCACTAGGCCACTGCATTGCATTTGATATAATAATAACAATTAATTATAATATGTGAAAACCAATGCCTATGCTGGAAAGCAAAACGCGCGCATAATTATTTGAATGCTCCAACCATATGCGTCCACGTCCTTCATCTTCTTCATCTATCTGCAGAAAAACAATCAAATAGCGGGGGTTTTTAACCCCCACAAACTGCAAATGCCAATAATAGCGATTAGACGTGTAGCACATATAAAAAGGGCGCGAGGGTATCAATGTGTTCGTCTCATCCTGACGAATTTAACCATATGCATCATGAGGCTTAATTTTTCTTATATGGGAAAGCCCCAATTTGGAAATTGAAGAACCCTAACATTTGTCAATGGTGATTTTTGATTCTAGGTGTTTCGATGCAATTGACTTATGCCAAAAGATTCCTGTGGATTCTAGCAACACAAAAACAACAAAAAAATCATATGAATGATGCATATATTTTGAGTTTCGATTCTGAACAAGTTTGACAAACCGTGGGGCTGTGGTGGGCGATTCTTTGAGTGTTGGAGCTTGTTTATGATTCCAATCCGTTCCTGGGAATGTCAGCAAGGTGTTTGAGTCACTCTAAGGCTTTGAATTATGCTGGAAGGTTGATTTCAGTTTTGACTTTTTTGCTTGATTTTTTGAATATGGTTAGGGTGTTTCTGCAGCAGCTTGTGCGTGAAATGTATTAGGGTTGTGTTCAGCATATGTATGGGAATCCCTTTAGGTCAGCAGCTGAGCCAATGATCCCTTGTATTGATGTTTTGAGATTCTTCATAACCACCATTAAAGGACTTTCCAAGTTTGTTCAAATTTTGGATTTTATGCATAATTGAGCTTGGCACGAATTTGGTAGGTGGAATATGACACATGAAAGCCATTCAAACCTCAAAGATGCCATTTAATTAATTTTTTGATTTTATTTGAATATTTATGGATTTAAAATGAATTAAATCAATAAAAATTACATAAAATAGAAAAATAATTATTTGGTCTTGGAATTGATCATGGGACACGTGGGTGGCATAACAAAGCTGAATCAAGTGGAAGAAAGTGGGCCCTTTTGTCAAAAATTGAAGTTTCAAGGATAGTTGACTTTTGCCATTTCACAAAATTTTCCCAACTTCTCCAATGCATATCTTGCTCAATTTTGATCATATGAACATGTTCTTGGACATTTTGGAAAGGTCTTGAAGTCCTCTAACCAATGCCTTTGGTCCCATGTCATTTGAATTTACCAATCTCAAGTTATGGTCTTTGATTTAAAATGCCTTTTTGTTGACTTTTGAAAATGACCTATAATGTTGAAATTGATAACTTTTTGTGAGAGCATTTCTTGGACTTGGAATGTGAATATGAGTTGTAGGAAATGTCCTCCCCTTCAAAATGAGCATTGGATGGGATTTTTCTGATGAACCATGAAAAAGTTATGCCTTGGTCAAGTTACAGTTGACTTTTCAACTGTCCAAAAATGGAAACTTTGGCATCTTGATGATTTTTGAGCCATGCTTGTGGAATCATGATCAATACTTGATCAAATGATGATTGTGGCTTCAAAATAAGATGTTGACCAAAAATTTTGACTTTTGACTGCCAAATGACCATTTTGCCCCTGTAGTTGATTGTGAAGCAATTAGGGTTTTTGACTGTGCAACTTGACCTTGTGAGCCTTGAAATTTGGCATGTAGATGCTTGACAATGTGTATAGGCATATGTGACTTGATTGAGCCCTTGAAAACCTCAACTTCCTTGCAAGAAACAAAACCCTAATTTTGACTGGCTTAGGAGGATGTTTGACTGTGCAACCCTTGAGTAGATTTGAGCAAATTGAGATGATGCTTGCCAAAACTTTGAAGAATATGAGAGGGCAAATTTTAGGGTACAACAGAGTCGATCGGAGAGGGGAATGCATCGATACATGTTGTGATTAGGACCAGGATGAGTCGATCCATGAGGAGGATGTGTCGACTCATGCTGTGTAGGAGAAGCATTACGCGTCGACCCCAAGGGTTTTGTGTCGACCCATACTGACTAATAATGACAGAATCAATTTTAAGTTGCTGTAACCCGAGTTGTAGGATGCTGATTGAAATGTCGTTCAAAGCGTTGATTAGCTAACGCGATGAATATTATTCTAGATGATTTAAATGATAAATAAGAAGTGTAATCCTATTAACTAGTTTAGGATTTAGGATTAATTCCCGTGATTGACAGTTAAGCTGGATTTTAGACAGAATGATGAATATGAGATGTTAGAGGTCGCTGTTAGAATTATGACAGTAGAATTAGTGACAATAATGATGTACAATAGCAGAATAATAGTATGGATTACTGTACTATTGATATACAACTGAGTTATTAGGGAGATGTGGTTATTAAAGTTGTGTTTGATAATTATGATGAACCAATGACGTTTGATAAATAAATGATGTTTAATAAATTATTTTGAGATGTTTATGAGATGCTGTAATTGAGATGTTGTTGTTTTGAGATGTTTATGAGATGCTGTAATTGATATGTTGATATTGCATTCATGAAGAGTCGCATACATTGCATTTTTGAGATGGAGCTTATGCTCGTTGAGATGGCCTGGATTGGCAAATTTTGAGATGAAGGCTATGCCTTGTTGATGCCTCTATTAATTGGAAGATTTTTGAGATAGGAGTTCTGCTCCAATGGTACCACATGCATTCACATAGTTTTGAGTCACATTATATGATTGAATAATGAAATGTATTCGATGTTGATGAATGAGTATATATGTTGTAATTATTGTTGATTATGACATGAGAAGTGGTGGTATTACTGATCTAATTTAATATATTAATTATCATGCGCTTTATTATATTGTTAGATATCTCACCCCTTCTGTTTGAATGTTGCCCTTATGTTGGTAACGTGGAGGTAATCCCGAGTGAAGGTTGTATACCTTCAATAGTTCGAGTCGGTGTCATTGCTCTGATATATAACACTCGGGGGGATGAACACTTGCTGATTTTTGATTGTTGATTTTCAGCTGTTGAGTTTTGAATTGATTGTTTTTAAATATGAGATGTTTCGTAGTTGCTATTTTGTTTAAAGATGTTATTGAAGAATTCCGCTGCGTAGTTGTTGAATTATTTTATTAAAGATGCTATATTGATGGTTCATCCAATGTTTTATTAAAAAGTGTTATATATCCATGATGAATGCAATGAATTTGTTAGAAGAATTTGTGACGTCCCGATTCATTTGTATGATTGAAATTTTATAACTCTGAATTTATTTTGCATAATTTTCCGGGGTAGAATTGGGGTGTTACAATCACGACCAACCCTTGATAAAATGATGGATATTACTTCAAAATGTTTATGTTGACCAAAAATGTTGAAGTTTGACTGTATTTGGGCCACAATTGACTTTTGACCTAGTACAGTTGATTTTCCAATACTTGAGCAATTGACTGAGCAAACTTATTGAGCAAGGCGTGAAATTTGACATGGATGATCTTGAAGACATATTAGGACCATGGAAAGCATTTTAGACCATAGGGGTTCAACCATCTTGATGAAAATGGAAACCCTAGTTGGGGTTCGTTGCCTTAGGAGGAGAATTGTCTGGTCAATTCTTGGTCATCCTTGAGCAATTGAGGACCTCTAGAGGCATGTCTTGAGTGAAAATGGGAGGGAAAAATTTGGGGTACAACAGAAACCCTAGCATCATTCTTTTTTGATTGAGCATACATAAACTCTTGAAGTTTAGATGTCCATACATGTGATGCCATAGCCAGTTCTTGTCTTCTTCTGTAGTTGAAGCAAGACATTCGTGATCTGGTGTGTTTAGTTCAACCCTAAACGTTTTGTTCTCCGCCAATGGTGCTTTCATTATTAGCCTCCCATCAACCCTATATACCTTCATTTGATTATTCTCGAACTTCTTATTGAAGCCTTTTACAAGTGATTGACCTACACTTATCAAGTTACTTGTCATCGAAGTTACATATAGAACTTCAGTGATAGTAGCCTTTCGACCATCCTCTCTGATAATCGAAATATCTCATTTACCACCTGACTTAATATGCCTGCCATCTGCAAAATTTATCACCTTTTCGACACATTCATCTAACTTGGCAAATCGGTTTTTATTGTCAGTCATGTGGTTGCTACATCCTGAATCCAGATACCACATGTTATTTTTCTCAGTATTCGATTGAGTGTTTACCAACAACAACAAATCATCAGAGTCACTACTTCCAGCTCGTGCATATTGAGCTTTATCACTATCTTTCAACTTTGCAACTTTCATTCTTCAACAGTCTCTAGCATAGTGGCTAAAACCTTGACACTTGTAACATTGCACATCTTTCGTGTCAACTTTCTTCCCAGAATACTTGTTGCCCACACCTTTCGAATCAGTATTCTTGCTTGACTTCTCATCACCAGCAAGATTCTTTTGCTGCTTTGACTTCTCTTTTCTAGCTTTATTGCTGAATCTTGATTGAAATGCTTGTTCAGTTGTCTTCTCTCTTTCTGAGTTTCTCTGCTACAACCTCATTCCGTGAGCCTCCAATGAAGCTTGAAGTTCTTCCAACTTTATCTCAGATAGATTCTTTACCTCTTCAATTGTTACCACAAAGTAATCAAAGTCTACAATTAATGATCTCAATACCTTTTCTATCTTTTACAGATCCGTTAGCACTTCACCACACGCCTTCATCTAGTTTGTTAGCGCTACAACTCTTGAGAAATATGCAGAAATAGATTCATCCTCTTTCATCTGAAGCATCTCATACTGCTTCCTCGAAGTCTGCAACTTCACCTTCTTCAGTTTCTCATATCCACCATACAAGGGTTTCAGCTTTTCCCAAGCTCCTTTTGTTGTTTCTTCTTTAATTATCTTCTCAAATACATCATAACCCACACACTGGTGAATCAAGAACAATGTCTTGCCATCTTTCTTCCTCTGATCTTTGTGCGCAGCTTTCTGGGCTTCCATAACATCTTTATCTAGTTGTGATATTCCAGCATTCAAGATTTCTACAATATCTTGAAATCTGAAAATAACCTTCATTTGTGCCACCCATTATTGATATTTTTCACCTTTAAAAACCAGTAGATTCGCTGGAAACTGTGTTGATGTTGTTGATCCGTTTGCCATTAGATTCTCTTTGCATCACAAACAAGATTTGATACCATTTTGTTGGAACAAAGGACTCAAGAAAGATGATATTGTGAAAGCAAGAAGAAGAAGAAGAGAGAGAGAGAGAGAGAGAGAGAGAGAGAGAGAGGATTGACGAGTTAGTTATGCATAACTAACTATCTAAACTGAATTGTATTATTATTGCATACTATTACAAACATAATGGCCCTTTATATAGGCAAAATAGCTCAGGCTCAAATACATGTTAAAAAGCCCAAATAACTACATAACAAGAATTAACCAACTAATAGTCAACCTGCATTTGTTGTTGTTGTTGATTCCGTGAGAAAAACAGAGGGAGTATGCGATAAGCAGAGTAGTTTTTTGTGTTGTTGAAACTGTGAGAAACTGCTTGAGAGAGATATACAAATTGAGAAGTGATCGAAATAGAGAGATATCGATGAAACCGAAAATAGGATTAGAGAAAGGATGAATAGAAGTTATGTTGTTATTGTTGATGAATTGAAGTAGAATCAGAATGGTAGAAGGTTTTATGTTTGTTCTTTGAATCGAAAAACAGAGTCGATGAATTATAGAGAACAAAGGAAGTAGACTGAGTTTAGCGTGAAACATAGTTGGAGGTGATAAGCAGCCATTTAGTATTTTTTTTCTAGGGTTTCTTTTATTTTGTTATTTATCAAACCTAGTACCTATTTCTGACCTGGCCCATTCTGATTAATGCCCATGTTGTTTTTTATTTATTTTGTTGTTATGGCTATATTGACAATTGGGCCATGTATCAACCAGCCCAATCTGAATTTTGGTTAAAGTAGTACACCACCCATTTTATTTTCAGCTAATGAACAACATAATCATTTGGGCCTCGCCCTTTGGCCCGACGATTTCTTCTAGCACCCCTCTTTTGTTTTAATATTTTTCTTAGTTTTTTAATTTGGATTTTAAATTCTATTAATAATAATATAGTTTTTTTAACTAACTTTTTTTAAAAAAAAATATTTTATGATTTTTTTGAATCTTGTTAATTAACATTTTATTTTTAATATTGCTTAGTTAACTTCTTCTAATTGTTTAGTTTCTACTATTTGATCCCATCTCTGCATACTTTTTTGCTTTTAATCAATTAATTAGATATTGATTTAATTAGTTGATTTTGTTATTAAAAATTAATTATTTTTTCTAATTAATTTTTCTTAAACTAATTAATTAAGTTTAATCGACTTTTAATTAATTGATTAAGCATCTACTTCTTGCTTATTTGTTACCCACTCATCTAAGTAGGTATATTTGCTAAGGTATCTTATCTAAGTCCCCAATGCTTGAGTAAGTCTTTACTTCTCTTTGTGATGGGTGATTGTCTAATTGCCATCTCTTTTCTTACCTTACCTTTATGACTTGATATATTGGTAATTGCTTAATTATGATGTTTGATTGCTTTCACTATCTTGTCTAAGTATTTGATTGCTTACTTACTTCTCCTTCTTCTTCTCTCCTTGAGAGATTGCAAATTCCCCATAGGATATCGTTAGTTCATTCTTCTCTAAGTTTGAACTAAATATACCTTAGATTTTCTATTCATGCATGACAATATTAGATAGATCTCTCTCTTGTCCCAGCTTTAGGTCCACAAGCATGACAACTTATAGGATTGAGATCCTCTTTTGTTAGTCTTTTCTCTTTTGCATCCATGTTAAAACTAAACTTCTTTTTTAAACTTTAGAAAGCACTTAATAAGTAAAAGATGAAAGTCACACTTCTGTTAAGCAATGGAAATGATAAGCGGGTTTCTTATCAATCTTATCATTCTTTCATTCTTAGATTTCGGTGTGATTCAAATCTCAAGACTCTTTTCATTAAAACATGAAGAAATGGTTAAATACCTCTCTCTTGAGGTCAATTAGCTAATTCACAATAAAATACCAACCAATGCAAACGTTTTTGTCTTCAGACTTTTTCTTTTAAAATATTTTCAAAAAGGACATGCTTCGCTAGCATTGTTCATAAAAAACATATAACACATCAAAACTTTTGAGGTGAACTACGAGTGTCTTGATCCCCATTTCACGATCGGTGGTACGTAGACACAAAGGTTTGCAGTCAAGGCAGACACAACTAATAAAACCTTTCTTTTTGTATATACTTTGTATTCATTTCCTTTTATAATTAAGCTTTAGACTTATGTTTTTTTACTCACTCTTAGATTAGAACAAACTTAAGTGGATCTTGTGGAGTACCATAGACGTGAAGGGTGCTAATATATTCCCCTTGCGTAATATACTTCCTTACCCTTTATCTTGGCCGTGAGACCATGTTCTTTTCCTTCCTTGAGGTTTACTCACTGTTTCCTTTCTGTCTCATGGGATTAATAACATTGATGGCGACTCTTCTTTTCTGCCTCCATTCGCACTTCGATGAAAATCCCAGACACGACAGGTTTTCAAACAAAATGAAGAGTGATGTAGGAAATCCAACATTAACAAGTGTTATCCTATTGAAAGGAAACCATGTCTAAATTTACAAACAAATACTAGTATAATTGTAAGAATGTTACATTTATTTTGGCCAAGTCAGCGTGTTCGAGTATGTGTGCACTCTCATTTATATAGATAAAAGGAATAGGCTAAAAAGGCATAATCAAATAGGTATATTGGAGTAGATAGCCTCTAATTTGTGTGTGATTTATTAAACTTAAGATTTTCACACAAAAAATTTGTTCTAACTTCAAAATTCCTATTACCAGTTGAAAATAATTACCGTATTGCATACATATTTTCACTTTAAAACTAGTGAGACATCTCTACATTCACATATGTACGGGTATAGTACGCACATTTATTTCTATAATGTAATAAAAATGAAATAAATAAAAGATAAAATTGTTTAACCACAGAGTTTATTATTTTAAAAGAGAATAAATTGGTGTCTATAATTTTTTTCATGTATAAAAATATTTGTATCAATCGTGTATTTTTCCATATATAAATATTATTTATGTTTTGACATTATTTTTGTTTTTCTAAAGTTATTCTTGTTTATTAAAATAAGACCGTTTAAAATTTTTTGAATCAACTTACCTATAAAGAGAATTGATAAATCTATTGGATGAAAATTCAATAATTTAAGTATTGTAACCGGTTAATACAGGGGTGTAACCGGTTACACCTGACATAAAGATTTTTTCTGTTTGTCTGTCTAACCGGTTAACCAAATGTGTTAACTGGTTACGAGCCCGTGTTTTTATCTATTCTTGTATAATGTTTTGTTTTAGGTCCTAGTTGTTGTAATACACTTGTATAAATGCCTTGGAGGTATTCTCATCTCAAGCTAATCAAATTGTTCATTCTCACCCTCAATTACACTCTCTCTAATTTTATTATTCTCTCATTGTCTTCTTATCCACAAGCCCTAAACCTCAATTATTTATCAATTGTGTGATTGCATATTCCAACATTTATCATCAAGAGTTTGGTTCTATCCCATATTCCTCCATGCAACATGAATACCATCTCCAATAATAGAATTCCCACAGAAGTACTAACCCTTTATGCAAAGAATTATGAAAAATGGTGCAAGCAAATGAAGGTGTTGTTTGGCTACCAAGATATTCTTTAAGTGATCAAAAATGATGTGAATCCCCTTGTCGAAGGTGCAACGGATGCACAACGAGCAACACAAAAAGGAAGAAAAGAAGAAATATTACAAAGTGTTATTCTGGATCCATTCATTTATGAATGGTGACAACTTTGAGAAATTTTGTGATTATGAATCGACAAAGGAAGTGCGGGAAATCTTGGAAAAGGCATATGCATGCAGGGGCTGATAAGGCAGAGGTGATGAGGTTACAAACTCATAAACATTAATTTGAATTGATTCAAATGGAGGAGAAGGAGATAATCAATGATTACATGATATGAATCATGCGATTGGTGAATAAAACTAAGTCTTGTGGAGAGACTATTTCGGAGCAGAATATTGTGTCGAAGATCTTTCCTTCTTTCATCACAAGATTGTACAACATCATATTGCACCCCAAAATTTTCCCTTTTATCTTGATCTTATTTGGCTTAGGCTTCTCATTTCATTAGCACAACATACATGCGTTCATAAGGCACCTGAGGTTCAAGGGATCAGTAATTATGCAAGTTAGGGTTTCTTAGTTGGTTTGAGATGTGTATATATCCAATAAAGGTTGATTTCTTCTGATTCTTCCATTTCTTGTTTAAGTAGTGAAATATGGAATTAGGATTTTGATTCATGATTATCAGAATTTTCTTCTGACAAAGATAACAGGGCTTCTCTTCTCCAAAATTCATTAAGGGTTTGAGGAATTAGGATTTGGGATCATTGAAGACTTTCTCTTTCATTAAGATACAAGGTTTTCATCTTCAAACTTCTTTCAAAAGTCTCAAGACAATTTCTTAGGGTTTCATCAAGAGTTCCATTTGAGATTTGTTTCGATTTAGATTTTGGTCCTCTTAACATCTCAATATCATTTTCTTCATAAAATAACATCTCAAGGGAATTCGGTTTATGTCTCTCCATATTTGAGTTTGTTAAGTGAGGTTCATAAGGGGTGTGCTTTCATGGTCCAAGTATCATCTTTGAAGTCAAGGCATAATTGTTGTGATGGATTAAATGCAAGGCATGGCACAAAATATAAAGTTGATAATTCTTCGTGAATCATGGCATTATTGCTCTCTCAAGTATTTGTTGCTTGTAGTGCAAGGTGATTTTAAGATGGAAGTTGAGTTTCCATTAAGAATTGAAGATTTGATTTGGAAAGTATTCATTCAATTTTCTTAATGTACAAGTGTCATAAGGATTTCTTGGAATTCAAGGTACAGATGCAAGTTATGATCAAATTTCTAAGTCATTATTCAACATGAACCAAGGCAAAGATACAAAAATCAAATCTCATTATCTGCATTTATTCTGGCTTTGTGTTTTGCTATCGGTTAAATATGCTTTCCTTGAAATCAAAACAAACCGCAACATCGATGTTGAAGGCGCATTGAAGGTGAAACCAAATCTCACACAGAGAAGGTGATGATTATCGATCTGAAACGTAGGAGGATCAAAGCCAATGATACGCTGAGATGAAGAAATCGAACGCGAGATGAAGGTAAAGCAAAACTAACGGAGGCGAAGGCTTGGTCAGAGAAGTAGATGGAGGTGAGAGGTGAGGGACGATGCTTGGAAAAAGATTTGAGCGGAAGTATGATGGAGAAAAATGGAGGACTGTTTACGAAGAAGAGGAAGCCCCTGTTTCATAATTTACATCTCTTTTACGCTAAAACTCCCAAACACATTTTCTACTTTATGTTTATTTTGCTAATTTTTTTTTTAATTTCAATTAAATGAGATAAATATTGTTGCATAAAATAAGTGAATAGATTAGAGTTTTTGTGGACTGGACCGAACCACCTTCCCTTAAGCCCAATGTATTCTTTTTTTGATTGAAAAGCTTGT
Source organism: Vicia faba (assembly GCA_948472305.1). Lineage (NCBI taxonomy): Eukaryota > Viridiplantae > Streptophyta > Magnoliopsida > Fabales > Fabaceae > Vicia > Vicia faba. Next base: position 1,043,282,165 of record OX451737.1, read on the forward strand.
GTTGGAAAAAAACTGCTTATTGGATCAATGCGGTATTGGCCTAGCTCCCATACCCTTTTACTGAACACACCATGTTTTCTCATTTTACACCCCCTGTTCATAGTATTTAGATTCTTCTTTAATTCTTTTTTATCAACTTTTGCAAATAAAATTAGTGAGTTTTAGGAGATAATAAAAAACAATAAAATGGCTATTTGTTTTTAGGAATATATTGTAATTTATTTAGGGATTTATTTTTAGAATTTAAGTAGGGTTTTTCTATTATTTTCTTTAAACAAGTGTATTTGGTTTTGCACATAACTTTTGGTTATCATTTGCGTACCATTGCTTTGACAAATAAAAATGCTTGATATTTTGCTTGTGTGATATTTCCATGATCCCCTGGGATTGTTAATTCAATTTTAATCTATTGGTTAAATTAAGTTAATTAGACCTTAGGCCTTTAACCTTTGCATGATAACATATAAGTAAAATTTCTCTCCAAAATCAACCTTAGGGCCACCATTGCATGACAGCATTAGGGCTCTAGTCTCCTTTAGACTTTTTCGTTCCCCTTTTATATCTTTAAAACTAAAACTTATTTTTTCTTTATTAAACTCAAAAACACTTAATAATAATGATGCGAACCATGTGTCACGAGCCTTAAGCGTTGGATGGGGGGGGGGGGGGGGGGGTTATAAGGGGGTGCATTCCCAACCTTGTGCTTTCTTTCAAACATAGTCTTTAATATGGTTCAAATCACCAATTTTTTTTTTCAAGATAAAAAATACAAATGAATTCAAACATTTTTCCATCGGGCTACCTTCGGGATTTTCTTCGGAAACCTTTTCATAAAAGGATGTGTTATTTCCACTCTGCGCAAACGACGCGTGATTCCTCAAAGGTCGGGTTGCAATATGTCAGCTTCTATAGTGTGAATGTAACATTATCTGCCTAAAAACACAAAATAAACCAAAACACCTTTTTAGGTGAACTACGAGTGCCCTGATACCCTATTGCACGAAAGGTGGTACTTACATACAAAGGTTCACAACCGCGACGAACATAACTAATAAAAACTTTATTTTTGTAAATACTTTGCATGCATGAATTTTCCCTTAGCTTGTTAGCTGTATACTTGACACACCCTTTGATTATAACAACAGGAGTGGATCCCGTGGAGTACCACGAACGTGAGGGGTGCTAATACCTTTCCCTTGCGTAATCGAATCCCGTGTCCATTCTCTTGGTCGTGAGACCTTGATTTCCCCCTTCTCAGTTTTTCTTTGATGTCTTCTTTTCCCTTTTGTAGGATAAATAAATATTCGATGGCGACTTCATTGTTTATTTTTCTCTAGTTGCTTCACATCATAGTTGCGATTGAAGATTTAAAGGATCTTGTGACATTGGGAAAATATGAGCTTTAAAGCTCTCTCGAGGCTCATAAGAAAAGGATGGATGAGAGGAGTAACAACAAGGCAAAGGCGGAGATCGCTTTGCAAGCATGGTTCAATGAAAAGATCAAGAATTCGAAAGGAAAATGATATATGAAGAGTAAATAGAATTTTCAGAATTTTAGTGGAAAAGAGTCCCAAAATTTAAAGAGTTCAACTTGTCAAAGGGATGAGAGCAGCTTCAAAAAAATGTCGGTCAAGGCAACTTTAGAGGTGACAAGAAATTTGACAAGAGTAATGCACAATGCTTTAATTATCAAAAGCTTGGTCATTTCACAAGAGAATACATGCAAAACAGAGGGAATCTCAAGGATATGAAGCTAAGGTTGATATAAAAGAGGTGGATGATTATAATACACTATTGGTTATGATCATGGAAGGCAAATGCAGAAGTAGTAGGCTAACGAGCAGCAACAACAGTTTAGGGAATGTTGCAGAAACGTTAGCGGGAGAAAATGTTATGCTGACTGTGAGAGAAAGAGTCTAATGTAGAAACGAATGGTACTTGGATTTTGGATGTTCTACGCATATGACAGGTAGGAAGGATTGTTTTGTCAAAATCAATAAAGCCACGGAGAATAAAGTGAAATTCACATATGACACCACTTTAGAGACTGACAGGATCAATGATGTTTTGATCATGAGAAGGGATGATGAGCATTCCTTGATCAAATATGTATCATACATTCTTGGAATCAAATATAACCTTCTAAGTATTAGCCAATTACTTGAGAAGGGTTACAAGATTTGCATGGAAGACAAATGGGGTTTTGGTTCTTAAAGCTCCTATGGCTGCCAATAGAACTTTAAAGATTGAGTTGAAAGTGATGGAGCATAGTTGTCCTTCTACAGAAGCAAGTTGAGAAGAGTGGTTGTGGTACTACCATCTTGGGAATCTCAATTTTATAGATCTCAATACATTGCAAAGGAACGGTATGGTAATTTGGTTGTCATCTATAGACATTACAACTGAGATTTGTGAAGACTATGTGCAAGCGATTCAACACAAGGGTAAATTTAGAAAGGATGCGGGTTGTAGAACCAAACATCGCCTTGAGGTGGTGTATTTTGATGTGTGTGGGACGATGCAAGATGATCAGTGTGGTTCCAATAGGTAATTTGTCACTTTTATCGATGATTTTAGTAGAAATCTTTGCACATACCTAATCAAGAGAAATAATGAGTTATTCGAAGTTTTTAAGAAGTTTAAGTCCATGGTTGAGTGTCAGAGCGGTCACAAGCTTAAAGTTATGAAAATGGATGGTGGAGACGAGTATGTCTCAAATGACTTTTGGAAGTTCTGTGATGAAGAGGGGATAGTGCATGACATAGTGCCACCCTATACACCGTAGAAAATAGTGTTTCTAAGAGAAAGATTCAGTCGATTATGAACAAGGTGAGAAGCATGTTAAAAGGGAATAACTTGTCTAAACAGTTTTATGGAGAATCAGTATCCACAGCTGCCTATTTGTTGAATAGGCATCTTAAAAAGAAGCTTGAGAAGATAACACCAGAAGAGGTATGGTGTGGATTCAAGTCGAATCTAAACCATTTGTAATTTTTATATTACGTGGTGTATCGACATGTTCCTGGACAACTTAGAAAGAAGTTAGATGGCAAAGGGGAGATGATGATACTTGTGGGGTATCACCCTACTGGATATTACAAGCTATTTGACGTTAAAAATAGGAGGATCATGGTCAGTCGGGATGTTTTGGTCGATGAATTGAAGTAGGTGGAGCAGTCTGTAATCAGTTACACTCAAATGTTAACCTGTTACATACAGGCGTTAAGTGATTATAGGAAAATGTTAACCAGTTACACACATAACCTTTTAGATTATGGAGAATTTGAAACTACATAACAGCCACGCGTTGAAGCCTGAATTGATGAAATATGAGACGACTAACTAGGAAAAGAGGTTTGCCTCAAAGACTCTAAGACTATGATATATTTTGTGACAATGAAATCAGTGATGATGGTGATTTCGTCCATTTCACATTTATGAATGAATCTGAGCCCGTTAAGATAGAAGAGTCCTTGAGTAATCCAAATTAGGTTTGTGCAATGAAGGAGGAGCTGGAATCGCATGAGAAAAATAATACTTGGGAGTTGGTTGATCTACCAAAAGGAAAGAATTCGATTAGTGTAAGATGGGTCTATAAGGTGAAGGTAAATCCCAAAGATGAAATAATCAAGCACAGGGCTCGATTAGTTACAAAGGGATTCTTGCAAATAAAAATTATATATTTTGATGAGTTATTTGTACTGGTTGCTAGGGTCGATACCATAAGGCTAGTTATTGGCATTGCAAATTGCAACAATTTGTTTATCTATTAAATGGATGTGAAGTTCGTGTTCTTGAATGGTTTTCTTAAAGAAGAAGTGTATGTAAAATAACCCCCTGGTTTTGTTGTGAAAATCAAGAGGGGAGGTTCTACAAGTTGAGAAAAGCTTTATATGGTTTGAAGCAAGCTCCCAGAGATTGGAACAAAAGGATAGATTGTTTCCTAGTTGAGGATGGCTTCAAAAAATGTGTGCCTGAGCATGTAGTTTATGTGAAGACGAATGCAAGTGAAGGTGTGATCATACTTTGTCTATAAGTGGATGATTTGTTGATCACATGCATCAATGAGATGATTATTTCTAAGTTCAAGAGTGAACTTATGAAATAATTCGAGATGAGTGAACTTAGTATTATGACATACTTCCTTGGCATAGAGTTCCACAAGTTAAAAAGGGGACTGCTTATGCACCAAATGAGATATGCCCTTGAGATATTGAAGAGGTGTGATATAGATCATTATAATGCTACCATTACACCAGGTAAAGCAAGGTTATTATTATTGTCCAAGAATTAAGTAGATTAGAACGTAGATCCTACTCAATATTGAAGGTTGATTGAATCATTATGCTACTTGTGCAATACGAAACCATATTTGGAGTTTAGTGACGGTACTATGAGTAGATTCATGGAGAGATCAAAGGTGTTTCACTTAGAAGCAGTCAAGAGAATCCTGAGATACATCAAAGGATCTATTGGATGCAAAATTCTCTTTCCTTCAGTGGATACAGGTAATTAAATGCAATTTTCTTGGTTATACCAATTCTAATTGGTGAGGAGATAAAGATGATCGTAAGTCTACACATCTTTATGTTCGGTGGAGCACCAATATCATGTTGCTCGATGAAAGAACCTATAGTTTCACTCTCATCTTGTGAGACCAAGTATATTGCCGCTTTGTTATGTGTGTGCCAAGCCGTATAGCTATTGAATCTATTGGAAGAGCCCAACAACAACGAGGGTGAGGCTATCACACTCTTGGTTGATAATGTTTCTACCATTAATCTTTCTAATAACACAATTTAACTTGGGAGGAGCAAGCACATTAAGATGAGGTTTCACTACTTGAGGGAGCTTGTTAGTGAAGACAAGTTAAAATTGGGATATTGTAGAAGTAAGGACCAAGTTGGTGATTTTTTGGGTGAGAATATGGTCATCAAAAGATCTAAAAGGGGGATTGAATAGAACAAATGCCTTTTAGACAGTTTTAAAAACATTTTAGGTCCCATGTACAAAATCAGAGATTTTTAAAAAGGTGCTGAAGTAAAACACAAAGTGAGAGAGCTTGGAAGCATCTCAATGAAACATTCCATATGAAATGGTACGATATATTCTAGATGCATTTGATAGCTTCATAAGAAAGTCAATCACAATGCTACTCACGTATCTTTGCATCAAATCTATTTGAAAACACATAGGTTATAGGTTCTATCAATGGCTTAATTTCAAGTCATGATACTTCAATGAGATTGATACACCACAATCCTAAGCTTATACATTAAATAGCTATAATAAAAGTCTATCTTAAGGGGTATATAATCAATGCAAGTATACAACAATGCAAAATCATGGTAATTGATGCTAGAAAATTAAAAGAGTTAAATGAGGAGGAAAAGATACACAAGGATATATAGTGGTTAGACTATAGTGGTTATACTATCATTCTTGCAGTGCCTATTCCACTCTTCAATGGTATTAAACCACTGGGAAATAATCAAGATCTTCCATTATTTTGATAAGTTTGATACATGCATTTTGGTTACAACGAAATATTAAATAATACATCACACTATTGATATAGACACTTAAACTGATCAAAAAACAAAATCTCAAAAGATCTTAATCCAATGATTCTTCATATGCACAGTAATTCTGCTCCAATTATTTATCTATAGCTATCAACCCTTTGATCCTACCGATTTCTTGTTCTAAGTAATTGTCATGGCTTAGCATTCATTGGATAACTTTCAACTTTGTCTACAAGCAATCTTTGTCCAACTCCACCAGGAATGGACAACTTCCAAACCTGGCTTACAGACAGTTGATACTTGATCTCGCCAAAATCTTCCATGGATTATATTGAAACACTCTTCTTGATGAAAAGAAAGGATATCAAACTAGATTTCAGAAACGATACTTGCACTGTAATAAACAACAAACTTCACACAAAAAATGTAACACCCTAAAAATCTAGATTAATTATTTAATTAATAGTATGAATATCAATGATAATTGGTGAATATATGAATTATGGCGAATTAGTCGATGCGGTATAATTATATGAGTTGGTTGTTTTTATGATGTGATGTGATGCATTTGTTAGTAATAAGATGATACGGTGTAGTTACGTGGGTGCATGGCTAAATGTGTAGAAACATGGGGGTGTGTGGAATAATATAGATTAATAATATTATTATTATTATTATATTATTAGAATGATTATTATTATTTTATAATAATAATTAAATAATTATTTGTTGGGATAATTATATTGTTATTAGGATATATTAGAGTAATAATAAGGGAAAAAGAGTTAGTACCTAGTGTAATACCCCAAATTTATCCTACCCTTTTACTTTTATCTGGCTTATGCAGTGTCACGTTTTTCTCATGTACATCACTCCAGTAAGTCATTTAACATTGCATACATTCACTAACAACATAACTTGGAAAGGGGTCGAGAACCTTCAGGAATTATGGTTTCAATATCGGTTTTTCAGTAGATATTGCTTTGAGCTAGGGTTTGGGCCTTCTTCACTATTTCGATCCTCATCATCCATCTCTAAGATTTCTTTAAGCCAGTTATATTGTGGGTTCTACAAGTCGAGATATCTTTGAAGATTGAGGTGCAAAAGTTTAGAGTTATGATACAAAGATGTTGTTGTGGAATCATATGGTGATCAAGATGTTGTTGTTATTTGTTGATTCTAGTACAAGTCATTCAATTGGATTTCATTCAGGAGACTCTACATTATGTATGGAAATTCATAAGGACCAGGGTTTGAGAAGCAGTATCCGTGTTGCAATCACCACTTGGATTGGGGTTCTTTTCAGTGCGCTTATGTTATCAAGTGAATTCGGTTATGTTTAGCCATAACTATCATATGGTTTGGTTCAATGTATTAAGGTCTCGCTTGGTTCCTATCATCATTTGAAGTTTGGTTCAATTGAGTTTATTATCGCTAATTCATGGATTGTTTCATTACTTGGGCCATAAGTCTTCTTATTAGATATTATTGGACTTTCATCCATGGGTTCGTTAAAATTTGTAAGATAAAGAACATGGTTCATTTCTTGTGGAGAATTATGAGAAAGGCTTTGAAGGTTCAAGTCCATGAAATAATAGGAAAAAGAAAAGGATTCAAGCTTATGTGAAAGAAAAATAGCATTTACATGTTTTAAAATCCAATACATAATCAAGAGCATCAATTATGAATGCCAAATATCCATTGCAAATATGTTATATTGGAGATTATACAAAGTTTGACCTATTGATTCAAATATTTGGCCAAAATCAACCCACCATCCCAAGACATGGTTGTTCGTCAGTTATTATCTTCAAATGATTTGCAGAAGACCGTGATGATCTCAAAGACACGAATTAATTTGTGGTTTGCGCGGTACATATAACATGTCACAGCATCCTTTGTTCCATCCACCAGACCGAATACTACCTTGATGTACCCGTCTTTCACGTCACCACATAATCAGCTCTGCATACAAGAACTCCAGAATAAATAGGAAAACCAAAAATGACATCCAACTAATTCTTTAACTGCATAGCAGTCTTACCTGTAACAGAAAAAACAGCACTATTTAATAAAAAAACAGCCTCTAACTAACTGCTTTAACCAAAAACAGAAACCCCAACTGTTTCTATCCTCCATCCCAAAACTTGCAACCAATTAACAAAACCTCCAAAACAGCCCATCCCAAACAGCCTAACAGAACTGTCAAAACTGACTTCCTAATCTTCCTGCATAATTAACAGCCCATTCAAAACCACCCTGCGTAACAGAATTGCAAACAACAAATTCTAAACCGCCTCTAACTAAACTTACAGTAGCAAAGTGAATAACAAAATTTCAACCACCTATAACTAACTTCTAAAAGCAACAGCCATCTATAAACAGGAAAAAACTTCCAACAGATTCACAACCTCTTAACCAACTGTTTTAACCAACCTCTAACTGAAAAAACAGATTTCACTCCCTAATTGAACTAACAGCTCTAACCATAACCTGCTCTAACCTCTAACGGTTTCCAACCAGAACCAACATAAAACTAACTAAATCCCAGCTTAGCAAAAACTTACAACAAAACTTCTAACAGTATCTGAAATCCATAGCTTTCTTCTCTAACAAAATAACCTCCTAACCCTCTACCAAACTTCTCAACAGAAAAACAGAAGATATAACATATTGCTAACAGAATGGAGAGAGAGGAATATACGAGACATTCATAACTAAATGTAAGGGAAGAAAATGAGGGACGGACCTTGTAATCTTCACTCTCAATCACCATCTTCAACCCATCCAAATCCTGGCAAGCTCCAATTCTCTCTCACTCTTTGAAACTGCATCGTAGTTCCACCCTCCATTCAACCTTCAGACACCTTCAATCGCTGCTCTGAGTTTATTTCTCAGTAGAGTTCTCTCAATTCACCCTCTGCAACAACATCCCTGTTCATACTCTCAGTACAAAAATGCTCACAGAAGTGGAACACAACAACAATCGTGTATGTGCAAAAGAAGAATAAGGAGAAGAAATAGGCTAAGCACACAGAGATTTCACAAAATAGAAAAACAAGAGGAAAATATTTTGGACGCTTACCGGATTGCTTTAAAGATCTTCGATTTTCCAAGCTATTTCCATAGATATCGAAGAATCACCAGAATCCTCTCCGGCAAGTAAGCCTCAGTCTCTATCTTCCTTTTATCTTTTCTATTTTCTCTTGTTATTAACTCGTAGAGGAGGATGAGTGAAACTGAACCACCTTATAATCATGCTCAAAAGCCTCAACAAATGGCGTTTAATTTCTCCTCCAAGACTTAGTGTTTTGAATTTTTGTTAGACATGGACAAAGTGAGGCGGAGGCAATGCTTTCACGATTATAACTGGTGGTTCTCGATGATGAGATGGTGGCTATGGAGGCATTAATACGAGCGAAGAAGAAGGAGAAGGGAAGAGAGTGAACGCCGTGAGAGAGAAGAAGAAGTCAGTTGAAGGATTTTATGAGTCACATGTTAACCCTAACTCAATCCAAACGCCACCGTTCTCTTTCTTTCATAATCTCTTTAATTAATTCTGTAAATAATTATATAATGATGCTGATTAGTGTATTTTTAGTCATGATAATAATAAATAATTATTATGCTAAAACTGGATTAATGATGTTCAAATGGTTGGACTGAAATTTCTTCTTCTTCAGGCCCATCATCACATTTTTGAAAGCCTGAATTGTATGTTACAAAAAATAGCCTTTTGGACTCCCTCTATTGGGCCTAGCACAGTTTTTCTGAACCAAACACTAAAATTAAGCTCAGACCTCCCGTGTAGTTTTTTTAGTTTTTCTTTAGTTTTTTTCTTGTTATAGTTGTTAGATGTGTCAATAAAAAATATAGTAGAATATAATAGAAGTTTTTTTAGGAATTATTCTGTAGTTTTGATAGAATTTACCACACATAAAAAACTAATAAATAAAAATACTTTTCCTTTTAGTATTTTAGTCATATTTTTATGCTGTTTTGCCTCGTTATTTTTGACGTGTTTGTTCGTTGTGCAAGGTACATTTTTGGTGCTTTCGATCATGTGACATAACAAATTGTTATGTGATCGAAGCATACCACTTATGCTCGCTTCTGATGCGACATGCCTTATTTTCTCATTATCTAGAGAAATTCATATCCTATTATATGTTGTTCTGATACATGTGATATTTTGTGGTACTTTGTACATGAACTTCTGGTTACGTATTGCATTCATGACACGTGTTTGCCTTTATCTTAGTTGGATATTGTTTATGACTCTGTTTGTTTCTTGGTGAAGCTTGCTCGATGTGTATTACCTACTTCTCTAGCACTTTCGTCTGCTCTTGACGACTTGATCAATTTGGCAGTCTCCGCTACTACCCTTGTACTTCTTCGCACTTTATTGCATTTCGTTATCGCTTTCTAGATATCATGTGAAGTAGGAAATAAAGAGCGTGTGCTCGAAGTCGCTGTTTAAAGACCTGTAGCAGGCATTCCACACTTCATTTATTATATGTGTTGTGCTTGTGTTTGTTTACTTTCTTGTTGATCGATGATTCACTCAATTTAGAAATTGAGATCACGACTTCGCTCTCAGTGCATGCTCCCTATAGGATTTTATCACTTTCCTTTATTTCTTGTTGATCAATGAGTCACTCAATTTAGAAATTGAGATCACGACTTCGCTCTCATTGCATGTTCCCTATAGGATAGTTTTGTTAGACTTTCTTTGGCATGCTAACCTAGATAGGATCTCTTTAGGTGTACTCTCTTGAGTTTACTGGCTCGTTTGCTTTATCCCTGTACATACCATGTTCCCTTAGGATGCGCTTGCTCTGTTCGGACGCAAGTTAGACCTTAGGTTGTAAACCATGCATGTTAATAGTAGGTGGAAACTTCCCCTTCCATCCTTGACATAGGACTACCATTGTATGATAACATCAGGTTAGAGATAGGCTAGTCTCCCTTAGACTCTTTTATTCCCTTTTTGCATCCTTGCATTTCAAAACAAAAACTTCTCTTCTTAAGCGAATCAAAAACATGCTAATCATACTTAAACCCTTTTTCAAGGTAATAAAACATAAACCAATTCAAATCATTTTGTGCGCTCGAGCACCTTTCTCTAAAACCCTTTTCAGGTAAGGACATGATTAGTTTACTTATGTGCCAACGCATAAGTCTCCAAAGGTCGAGCTGCGGCAGAAGGCGGAATTAACTTTGTCCATAAAAAACACAAACAAACAAAAACATATGAGCCGAACAACGGTAGCTCTGATTCCTCAAAACGGATACGTAGGCATTGGGGTAGGGCCCAAGCGAGCATAATTTTATTCTCCCTACATTCTTTTCTCCTTTCTTTTGCATGCATTCTCCCTTCAATAGTATAGTAAACAGTAAGCATAGATTAAAAACACCCATAAGATAGATAACAAGAATGGATACCATAGAGAACTACGGGCATGTAGGGTTCTAATACCTTCCCCTCGCGTAACAGACTCCCTTACCCGATCTCTCGGTCGCAAGACCGTGAATTCTCCCTTCTCAGGTTTTCTCGATGTTTACCTTTCCCTACATGTGGGATAAAATACGTTCGATGGCGACTTCATTGTTTGATGATTTTCAGCCGGTTGTTTCAGCTGGCGAATTCACTGGGGACTGGTCGACCAAATGCTGGTCCATCCTGGAGTCGCTCCTAGCTCTTGCTTTCTTTTCTTTGGGTGTTTATCTTTATGCTTTCAGTTTATTCACTCATTTTGTATATACTTGAGCATATGTATGCATTGCATTTTACTGTCTTCCATATACTATTGTTGTACTGGATCTGCTTCTTATTGGATGGGTGCTACTATGAGGTAAAAGGCCCAATACCCAGGCCAGAGTTGTATACCATAGGAACCCTAGGAATATAGTGTAACATGAACGGCTTGTTGAATTAGGTCTCACTATTTCCGCCATGTCGTCCATGCTCATATGAGGTACAAATGAGGGGCTATTGTTTTCACGTAGGTGATATGGTGATAGTTTTTTAGGAGTACCCTCGATTCTGAGTTACCATTGCCTTACCCTGACCTAGTTTTCACCCATGATTGGGGAGGGAATCATTATTACAGGTATAGTTGGTGACTATGTTTAGACGGTTACTCGTGTTCAGATGGTAATTATACCCAGACGGTGACTATCGATTCTAATGGATATGCTCTGAATTTCTGTTGGTGACTAGGAGGTTCTCAAATTTATTTTTTGAGTCCCGAATCTGTTCATGAGATTATGTGGTTTATGTTCCGGACCTATGATCCTGGTACTTACATAATACGCGGAGACAGTACAGCAGAAATTGGTATCATGGAAGTAGTAACCCCATGATCACTTGCATTTACATCATAACATGTTTATTTCTCAGAAAGAAATGTCAGAAAGATGAAATGTACTAACCTTGCATGTGCATGTCCATTTAGGGGTACCTCTCTGGCATAATTTCTGTCAGTAATGTTTAGAAACAGTGATGTTCTCAAGAGGACCAGAAGAGACAATTGTACTTATCAGCGCTGCTCAAGTTTTCTGCCCAAGTTCTCAGCCTTCTTTGAAGAGTTTAAAAGACCGTTTAGTCCATCCCAACGTAGAGCTTTTATCGGAATACATGGTGGTGTTTTAACCCTACTTCAGTTTTACAACTGCGAGTTACACCTTCCAGGACTATCAGATTGTTCCGATTCTGGAAGAACGATCCCATTTACTGAGCACCTACTTGTTGCTAGTCCGAACGAGCATGATTTTGAAACTATCGCTAAGTCACTTTATTTGGGCCTTGATGATGAGAGATGTAAATGAGAGAAGAATGGTAACCTACCTCTAGATTGATTATTATATTGTTGCCGACAAGTTTGTTAGACGGAGTTGCTCATCTTGCACTCCCATAACTTTCTTGAATTCAATTCTGTGGGAATTTCTCTTATTTCTGGATATTTTCCTCATACGGTCGTTCTTACCATCATGTTGCTCGATTACTGCTGACGATAATTGAAACGTAGAAAACCGGAATGGACAATCATTTCATACATATCATGAATTTCATAAATTGCAGGTTTTCTTGCGGGTTTTTTATCTGATGGTTTTGCCTCTTATTATCAGAATCTAAAAGACAACTTCCCTACATCCTTATCGCACTCAAGCCAACAAGTTGAGGATTATGGAACAGATTGAGTAGAACCAGGCCGCTCTCCGCAAAGACATGGACACCATGGGTGATCGAATGAATCAGCTCATGGAAACTCTTCATGCCGTCATCCAAGGGCAGGAATAGCTCAGAATAAGCATTACTAAACTGGTAGACAGTGCCTCCACATCCGAGAATGGCGGACCCAGGAATGACCATGGGGGGATTCCTAAGGAGAACCCACGACTAATTATGGATGACCACCACGATGTCATCGATCTCGATGACCCTCTAAAGGATTCTATGGCTGATTTGTCTAAAACAACTAATATATACAAGGATTTGGAAGGACGCTTGAAGGCTATGGAGACTTCTAAGAAACCAGGATTCAGTGCCGCTGCTATGTGTTTGGTTCCAGGGTTGTGATTCCACCAAAGTTTAAGGTACCTGATTTCGACAAGTATAAGGGGGTTACATGCCCAGAGACTCATCTCCGAACTTACTGCAGAAAGATGGTTGCTTATGCTAGCAATGAACCGTTTCTTATGCATTTCTTTCGGGACAGTCTTGCTGAAGCTCCAGTAGAATGGTACATGCAATTGGAGCAAACTCATGTTAGCACTTGGGGAGAGTTGGTCGATGCTTTCCTAAAAAATTATCACTACAACACTTCCATGGAACCTAGTCGTGCACAGCTGCAGGGTATGTCTCAAAAGACTGGTGAGTCTTTCAAAGAGTATGCCCAGAGATGGTGTAGTTTGGCCGCAAGAGTTCAACCTCCTCTCCTAGACCAGGAACTGGTAGATCTGTTTATGAGTACCCTCTGAGGCCCGTATCTGCAACATATGCTCAGCAGTACTTCTGATTCATTTTCGGATATGGTCATCACCGGGGAGCGGATTGAAATGTGTATTAAAATAGGGACTATTTTAGGTGCATCTGGCACAAATGGTAACAACAACTTAGGTGGTGGGAAGAAACTGTACTCTAGAGGTTTCGTCAAGAAAAAGGAAGGAGAGGTGAGCAATGCCTCTGATGATAAGGGGAATCTATTGTACATGTTCCATATTACCAAACCCATGCTGCTGCTCCACAACAATAGTATGCACCGCCGTGAAACTATCAGCAGAACCAAAGGCCCCAAGGACAAAGGGGTCAACAAAGGCCGCAAAGGTATCCCGAATGGAGGATCGATCCAATCCCGATGTCGTATTCTCAATTGCTTCCACAATTGTTAGCCGGTCAGTTGGTACAGCTTCGAGAGTTATCTCCTCCACCAGCAGAACTCCCAAGGGGTTATGATATTAATTCACGTTATGAATTTCATTCAGGTGCTCCAGGCCACTCGATCTAAAATTGCAAAGCTTTAAAATACAAGGTGCAATCTCTTTTAGATGCCAAGGAGTTAAGCTTCGCTCTTATAGGCCCTAATGTTCAGAATAATCATATGCCTCTCTACCCTAGGGCTGCTGCCAATGCTATTGGGTTTGACGATGACCACGACTTAGTGACTCAGGTTGAGGAGATTCAGATGTCAATGGCAGTTTTGAGAAGGCATCTTTTACAGCAAGAAGTTCTACAAGAGCTTCAAGACTTTTGTTTGAAATGCTCATCCAATCCAGATGAGTGTGAGGATTTGAAAAATTCCATTCAAAGACTGATGGACGAGGGGGTTGTTAGAGTTGAGAAAGTCATCCCCGAAGGTGATGTCGCTATTCTGGAGATTCTGTATCATCTGGCCAATGTTCAGATGAATACTTCAAGAGTCTCATTAGTTATACAAGTTCCAACGCTCCCTGCGCCAAATCTGAATCTGGTTGCTCCCCTGCCAACCCAAGCATCAACACTTCCAAGTTCGGTTCCCAATCCGTTAACTGATAACAGAGCAGTGCCATGGGAATATAATGCTGTTTACATTCGGGGAAAGAAAGTTGTTTGTCCGCCAATTGAAAATAAGGATGTAACCAACATTGCCAGGACTAGTAGAATAACTCAAAGTGGGAGAGTCTTTGCTCCTACTCCACCACCTCCTGAAGAAGTTATTGAAGAGATTCCTGTGAGAGATAAAGGGAAACAGGTAGTTAATGATTCTCCTGGGACGTCTTTTAAACAACAAGTGGAGCAGCTAATCAGGGTAATCAAGAAGAGAAATTTCAAGGTGGTTGACCAGTTGAATCAGACGCCTGCAAAGATCTCAATCTTATCCCTCCTCCTGTACTCCGAAGCTCATCGAACCGCCTTGATGAGAATTCTGCACGGTTCCCATGTGAATCCTGAAATTTCTGTGGCCCAGTTTGAAGGGGTTATTATAAATATTTCTGCAGGAAACTGTCTGGGCTTCAGTGATGACGAGCTCCCTCCTGAGGGCTGAGCTCATAATAAAGCGTTGCATATTTCCATTAGATGCTTAGATACTGTGATGTCTCAAGTCCTAGTAGACATTGGGTTTTCTTTGAACGTGATGCCCAAGCATACTCTATTCAAGCTGAACATGGATGGGGTTATGATGAAACCTAGCACGCTGACAGTCAAAGCTTTTGATGGGTCAAGGAGATCTATGGAAGGGGAAGTTGACTTGCCCATCAAAATCGGCCCCCACGTGTTCTACCTATCATTCTATGTCATGGATATTCGTCCATCTTACACTTGCTTACTGGGACGCCCATGGATCCATGTGGAGGGAGCTGTAACCTCGACTCTGCATCAACGTTTGAAATTCATTGTCCAAGACAAGGTCATCATTATTGGCGGAGAGGAAGATGTCGTGATCAACAATGTTACTTCCTTCCGTTATGTCGAAGTGGATGGGGAAGTTCATGAAACCCCTTTCCAAGCCTTGGAAATCATTTCTGTTGACAGATTCCCCTCCCTGCTGGAAACTACAAAGAAGTCTGGAGTTCTAATGGTTTCCTTGAGGGATGCCAAAGCCTTTGTGGAATCTGGGATTCCTAATGAAGATTGGGGCAAAGTGATAGAGGTGTACGAAAAGCAGGACAAGTCTGGACTTGGGTTTGGGTCCTCTTTTCAGATCGTGTTGGTATGGGTCCGATTGTGCTCAAAGGAAAACAAGTTCCTCCACTTTCAGAGGTATTTGTTGGGGCTGTTCTGAGGGCTCAAGGACAAATCCATGTAGTGGATGATGAAGACGATGCAGATATGGCTCAGTACATCTACCAGATTGCACCTGATCAAGAGCTCGACAGTTGGACTGCCACTGATATTCCCGAAGTGGTTTTCTTTGACGTGTAATGTTCTTGTTTTAAATAAGTCGCATGCTTTTTCCCGAAGCATGTTGACAGCTTGTGAAAAGGGCCCCTCATGTTTCTATGTTTGTTTAAAAATTGAATAAAATGTCATTTTTGCATGCAATTTTTGCTCTCTATCTTTTCTTATTTTCATAAAATAAAAATGGCAATGTTTTTCCTTCTAACTCTGTAACCATTTTCCAATTCGCATCCATATTCTAAAATAAGGCATGATTCATCAATCATGCAGGTCTGCCTCGAATTCCATAAAAAATGGTGATGTTACAGTTCCTTGCACCAATATCCTTGGAAATCCGAATTACCAAGCCGATGAGGGTAGTGGGGAAGATTGTGAAATTCCATAGGAATTGGCAAGGCTGTTGAGACAGGAAGAGAAAATGATCTTGCCTCATCAAGAAGCTATTGAAGTCATCAATCTCGGCACCGACACGGTAAAAAAGGAGGTCAAGATAGGGGCCGCTTTGCAAGATGACATAAAGAAGGGGTTGATTGAGCTTCTCAGAGAGTACTCCGATATCTTTGCCTGGTCGTATGAAGATATGCCTGGTCTAGATATAGATATAGTCATGCACCACTTGCCACTCAAACCAGAATGTCCTCTGGTAAAGCAAAAGCCGAGGAGAACTCGTCCAGATATGTCTCTCAAAATCAAAGAAGAAGTTGAGAAGCAGTTGAACGCAGGCTTTTTGTTGGTATGTGAATACTCAGATTGATTTGCCAACATCGTACCTGTCCCTAAGAAAGATGGGAAGGTGCGCATGTGTGTAGACTATCGAGATTTGAACAAAGCAAGCCTAAAGGATGACTTCCCATTACCGCATATTGACGTATTGGTTGATAATACGGCTCAGTCCTCGGTTTTCTCCTTCATGGATGGTTTTTCGGGATACAATAAATTAAAGATGGCCCTAGAAGACATGACAAAGACGAAATTCATTACTCCATGGGGTACTTACTGTTATAAGGTCATGCCTTTTGGCCTCAAAAATGCTGGTGCAACGTATCAATGTGCCATGGTGACGCTCTTCCATGATATGATTCATAAGGAGATCGAAGTATATATTGATGATATGATTGCGAAATCACAAACCGAGGACGAACACTTGGTCCATCTGCGAAAGTTATTTGTGCGTCTGTAAAAGTTTAGACTAAGGCTTAATCCAAATAAGTGTACCTTCGGGGTGCGATCCAGCAAACTACTCGGTTTTATCGTAAGTAAACGAGGAATTGAGGTAGATCCCGATAAAATAAAAGCAATACAGAATATGCCAGCACCAAAAAATGAAAAAGAAGTAAGGGGGTTCCTTGGGAGATTGAACTACATAGCCAGTTTCATTTCTCATCTCACAGCTACTTGTGAACCCATCTTTAAATTGCTGCATAAGAATCAAGATATCCAATGGGATGATAATTGCCAGGAAGCCTTTGAAAAGATCAGACAGTACCTCCAAGTGCCACCAATCCTTATCCCTTCAGTGCCTGGGAGGCCACTCATCATGTACTTGATGGTGCTGGAAGGGTCCATGGGTTGTGTACTCGGGCAGCAAGATGAAACAGGATGTAAAGAGCACTCCATTTATTATCTGAGTAAAAAGTTTACCGATTGCGAATCCAGGTATTCTTTACTTGAAAAAACTTGTTGTGCGCTTGCTTGGGCTGCTCGACGTCTGAGGAAGTATATGCTGACATACACGAACTTTCTAATATAAAAAATGGATCTGATAAAGTATATCTTTGAGAAGCCAGCACTCACAGACAGGCTTGCTCGATGGCAGATGCTTTTATCTGAATATGACATTCAGTATGTTACACAAAAGGCTATCAAAGGTAGCATTCTTGCAGATCATCTTGCTCATCAGCCGTTGGAAGAGTACCAATCAATGAAATTTGACTTCCCAGATGAAGATGTTATGAAGCTTGACGATTATGATGGGGTCTATCCAGAAGAGCGATGGACTCTTACGTTTGACGACGCCTCAAACGTTGCAGGTCATGGAATTGGAGAAATACTGACTTCTCCACGGAATTCTCATACACCGTTTACGGCCCGGTTATGTTTCGATTGTATGAACAACGTGGCAGAATACGAAGCATGCGTAATGGGTCTAGAGGTAACTATCGACCTTAAAATCAAAATCCTTGAAGTCTTTGGAGGCTCTGCTTTGGTCATACATCAGGTACGAGGTGATTGGGAGACGAAACACCCCAGGTTGATTCCGTACAAAGACTACATCTTACATCTAATACCCGCTTTTGATGAAATCACCTTTGAACATATTCCCAGAGACGAAAACCAGCTGGCTGATGCTTTAGCCACATTAGCATCTATGTTTTCGGTGATCTTTCCAAATTAGGCACCTAATATACGTATCCTCAGGTACAAAGAGCCAACACATGTCTTTCCTGCCCATTGTCTCTCAACCGAGGATATGTCTGATGAGAAGCCATGGTATTACGATATTAAACGGTACCTCGAGAAGCAAGAGTACCCCAAAAATGCTACAATTTGTGATAAGCGTACGCTTAGAAGGTTAGCATCCAAGTTCCTCTTATCAGGAGACGTCCTGTATAAGAGAAATTATGATTTGGTTCTGCTCAGATGCGTGGATAGACACGAAGCAGAGTCGATCATAAAGGAAATCCATGAGGGTTCTTTCGGGACTCATTCTAGCGGGCATTCTATGGCGAATAAAATCCTACGAGCAGGATACTTCTGGATGACAATGGAGAGGGATTGTTGCATATATGCAAAATTGTGCCACACATGCCAAGTATACGCAGACAAAATTCATGTTCCTCCAACTCCTTTTAATGTTATGACCTCCCCGTGGCCGTTTGTGATGTGGGGAATTGATATGATTGGAAGGATTGAACCAAGTGCTTCGAATGGTCATAGATTCATCCTAGTGGCTATTGACTATTTCACCAAATGGGTGGAAGCAGCTTCTTACAAGAATGTAACCAAACAGGTCGTTACCAACTTCATCAGGAATGAAATCATATGTCGTTACAGAGTTCCTCATAGAATCATCACTGATAATGGTTCTAATCTTAACAAAAACATGATGAAGGAATTGTGTGAAGAGTTCAAAATTGAACATCATAATTCATCACCGTATCGACCAAAAATGAACGGTGAAGTCGAAGCTGCTAACAAGAACATAAATAAGATCGTCCAAAAGATGGTTAGAACGTACAAGGATTGGTATGAAATGTTGCCTTTTGCTCTACATGGCTACAAAACATCTGTGCGCACTTCAACAGGGGCAACTCCATTTTCGCTTGTCTATGGCACATATGTCGTGCTTCTTGTTGAAGTAGAAATTCCTTCGTTGAGGGTTCTGATGGAGACCAAGCTTGATGAGGCAGAATGGGTTCAGACAAGGTTCGACCAACTTAATCTGATTGATGAAAAGCGTCTGATAGCCATCTGTCATGGCCAGTTGTACCAACAAAGGATGAAGAGAGCATTCAACAAAAATATTCACCCTCGAAAGTTTTATCCTGGTGATTTGGTCTTGAGAAGGGTCATCGTGCAAAGCCATTCTGATCCAAGGGGCAAATGGACTCCCAATTAAGAGGGACCATATATCATGAAGAGAGCTTTTTCAGGAGGTGCTCTAATCCTGACGGACATGGACGAGGAAGATGTTCCACTCCCAGTCAATTCAGACTCAGTCAAAAAATTCTACGCATAAAGAGACCCGTTAGGTCAAAAACTCGAAAGGGCGACTTAGGCAAGAAATGGGCATCCCGATGGACAGGAAAGTCCAGGAAAAAATTAGGGATAAAATGAAAAAAGGATAACAACCCGCTAAGTTTAAAACCCGGAAGGGCGACTTAGGCAAAAATGGGCATCCCATTGGGTCGAAAACCCAAAAGGGCGATCCAAGCAAAAGTTAGGGATCTTAAGCGAGAGGTTGTAGTCTGAATGCTCTTCACGAATGACACATGCACATCTATAGCACCTTGGCAGCGAATTGACTGGTCCAACTGCTACTCTTCAAAGGCAAGGCATTGAGACTACTTATGATATGGGAACTGTAGCAATACCGGTTTTAATGGAAATTTGAGCATCTCTCAGTGCCATTTATACTTGTTGTATTTTATGTTTCTATTTTGCAGCTACCTCATATAGGAGTTGCATCCTTGTACAAATTCCTATTCACAGGCCAATCAATAAAAGTTGATTTCATCAAAAAGTTGTCTTCTATTATCATAAAAATGTTTTTCGTATGCGAAGTGTGTTTTAGTCGTTATTAAACACTGCATTAGAAACATGGGGAATAAAAATTCTCAAGCCGAGATAAAACTTGACTTTACGTCGATATATAACCATGAGGGAGTGTCGTATGCATTCCAAGTGTTGTTTTTCCTTGCAGGCAGCAATTTGTAACGATCGTCATGACATAGCCAGTGCACGAAGCTGCCTTCATCTGCTACAGACAACTTAAAACTTGATTCCCCAAGTGAATTCAAAAAGTTCAGAGTCGTCATTTGACTCGGCACGCGCAAGTGCATCCCCAGTGGAGTTAATCAAGAACATCCCCAGTGGAGCTAAACTGGGGCATTCGCGGAGCTAGACCGGGGTATTCGCAGAGCTAAACCGGGACATTTATAGAGCTAAACCGGGGTATTCGCAGGTGTATATGCCCATCTCTTATCCCCAAGTGATTCAAGAAATAATTCCCCAGTGTGCGTAAACTTGGGGCATGCATTCGGAGAGATTTACTTGGTGTTCAGTATCCATTCTTCGGCATATTCAGTTCTATCATCCTCTCGACGGTTCAAGATGTGTAGAAGTCTATCTGGATTGTCTCTTCCCCAACGGTAGGATTCAGAATCCAGCAGCGTATCTGAAGACTCGTTTCGTCGGCAATTCAATCTCCAGCAAAGTCATCAACAATCTTTGGTATCATGGGCTCCCCAGTGCAAATTCTTACCAGTATCCCCGAAGACCTTTGGTACTACAGGCTTCCAGCGCTGATATGTATTGACATCTCCAGTAATAAACAACGGTTCCTGACGGGCCTTTTGTTATCCCCATGAAGTCTACTTCTTCGCATTGCATATATAATTATCACTGCATAACATTGCATCCTCAAAAGCGCGTAGCCGATCCATCATAATGGATCTTTGCGGCAAAAGAAATTCAAACATGCATACGAAGCATAAGCCAGATCAGGTGCCTTGCACGAAAGACCTGAATCATCCAAGGACAACAATACATCCCTACAAGAGGGTATCACTTCCCAAATCCCCAGCTGGTATCCTTCACCTTTTCAATGCCCAGCAAAATCAATACACCAAGTCTAAACCCAACACTCGTCATGTCAGCTTCCGATACTCGTCGTGTCAAGTTCTAAACATTCATCTGTGTCAGTTATCCAAACATTCGTCTGTGTCTATCTATCTTTCGCAATTCCCAACAAATCCAATGCAGTAAACTTGTTTATTCTCGTATCTCCAATTATCGTGTCATGACCAATACCACCACCTTCTTAGATTCCCTTGTGGGTCGACCGTGGACCTAGTTTTTGGTAGATCACCCATAGATCATCATCGAACTTGAGATCGCCCGTAGGCTAGGTTCTTCCAATAGATCATCTTAGAACCTGAGATCGCCCGTAGGCTAGGTTCTTCCTCAGATCATCTTAGAACCTGAGATCGCCCGTAGGCTAGGTTCTTCCCATAGATCATCTTCGAACCCGAGATCGCCCGTAGGCTAGGTTCTTCCAATAGATCATCTTAGAACCTGAGATCTCCCGTAGGCTAGGTTCTTCCTCAGATCATCTTAGAGCCTGAGATCGCCTTTTGGCTAGGTTCTTTTCTTAGATCATCTTATAACCTGAGATCGTCCATAGGCTAGGTTCTTCCTTAGATCATCTTAGAACCTGAGATCTCCCGTAGGCTAGGTTCTTCCCATAGATCATCGTAGAACATGAGATCGCCCATAGGCTAGGTTCTTCCTTATATCTTCATCGAACCTGATATCGCCCGTAGGCTTGGTTCTTCCTTACACCATCTTCGAACCTGAGATCGCCCGTAGGCTAGGTTCTTCCAATAGATCATCTTAGAACCTGAGATCGCCTTTTGGCTAGGTTCTTTCCTCAGATCATCTTTGAACCTGAGATAGCCCGTAGGCTAGGTTCTTCCTCAGATCATCTTCGAACCTGAGATCGCCCGTAGGCTAGGTTCTTCCCATAGATTATCGTCGAACATGAGATCGCCCGTAGGATAGGTTCTTCCTCAGATCATCTTAGAACTTGAGATCGCCCGTAGGCTAGGTTCTTCCCATAGATCATCGTTGAACCTGAGATCGCACGTAGGCTAGGTTCTTCCTCAGATCATCTTTGAACCCGAGATCGCCCGTAGGCTAGGTTCTTCCTCAGATCGTCTTAGAACCTGAGATCGCCTCTTGGCTAGGTTCTTCCTTAGATCATCGTCGAACATGAGATCGCCCATAGGCTAGGTTCTTCCTCAGATTATCTTCGAACCTGAGATTGCCCATAGGATAGGTTCTTCCTCAGATCGTCTTAGAACCTGAGATCGCCTCTTGGCTAGGTTCTTCCTTAGATCATCTTCGAACCTGAGATCGCCCGTAGGCTAGGTTCTTCCCATAGATCATCGTCGAACCTGGGATATCCTATAGGCTAGGTTCTCCCTCAGATCATCTTAGAACCTGAGATCGCCCATAGGCTAGGTTCTTCCTCAAATCATCTTAGAACCTGAGATCGCCCGTAGGCTAGGTTCTTCCCATAGATCATCGTTGAACTTAAGATCACCCGTAGGCTAGGTTCTTCCTCAGATCATCTTCGAACCTGAGATCGCCCGTAGGCTAGGTTCTTCCTCAGATCATCTTAGAACCTGAGATCGCCCGTAGGCTAGGTTCTTCCCATAGATCATCGTTGAACCTGAGATCGCCCGTAGGCTAGGTTCTTCCTTAGATCGTCTTAGAACCTGAGATCGCCTGTTGGCTAGGTTCTTTCCATATATCTTGTCTTAGAACCTGAGATCGCCCTTAGGCTAGGTTCTCTGTCAAATCACTCTCATGTTTCACCTTAGGATCGTAGGTTGCCCGTGGACCTCGTCTGTTGTCTTTTCATACCAACCATTTGTCTGGTATTGGCATCACGCTACGTTACAAGTACAATCTTCGTCTCTTCACTGAAAAAACAAAAAAAAATTATTTCCCCCAACAAGTATCACAAAATAAATAAAGAAACACTTACACTCTCTCTCAGGACAAATTTTTGGCATTGGTATTTAATCATCCTCAACCATGAACTTCCGAAAGGCATGCACCAATCGTACTTTCAGGTTTAAGACGATTAAATAGGGGCAGCTGTAATACCCCAAATTTTTCCTACCCTTTTACTTTCATCTGACTTATGCAGTGTCGCATTTTTCTCATGTACATAACTCCAGTAGATCATTTAACATTGCATACATTCACTAACAACATAACTTGGCAAGGGGTCGAGAACCTTCAGGAATTAGGGTTTCAATATCAATTTTTCAGTAGAGATTGCTTTGAGCTATGGTTTGGGCCTTCTTCACTATTTCGAGCCTCATCATCCATCTCTAAGAGTTCTTTAAGCCAGTTATATTGTGGGTTCTGCAAGTCGAGATATCTTTGAAGATTGAGGTGCAAAAGTTTTGAGTTATGACACAAAGATGTTGTTGTGGAATCATATGGTAATCAAGATGTTGTTGTTATTTGTTGCTTCTAGTACAAGTCATTCAATTGGATTTCATTCAGGAGACTCTATATTATGTATGGAAATTCATAAGGACCCGGGTTTGAGAAGCAGTATCCGTGTTGCAATCACCACTTGGATTGGGGTTCTTTTCAGTGCACTTATGTTATCAAGTGAATTCAGTTCTGTTTAACCATAACTATCATATGGTTTGGTTCAACATATTAAGGTATCGCTTGGTTCCTATCATCATTTGAAGTTTGGTTCAATTGAGTTTATTATCACTAATTTAGGGATTGTTTCATTACTTGGGCCATAAGTCTTCTTATTAGACGTTATTGGACTTTCATCCATGGGTTTGTTAAAATTTGTAAGATAAAGAACATGGTTCATTTCTTGTGGAGAATTATGAGAAAGGCTTTGGAGGTTCAAGTCCATGAAATAATAGGAAAAAGAAAAGGATTCAAGCTTATGTGAAAGAAAAATGTCATTTACATGTTTTAAAATCCAATACATAATCAAGAGCATCAATTATGAATGCTAAATATCCATTGCAAACATGTTATATTGGAGATTATACAAAGTTTGACCTATTGATTCAAATAGTTGGCCAAAATCAACCCACCATCCCAAGACATGGTTGTTCTTCAGTTATTATCTTCAAATGATTTGCAGAAGACCATGATGATCTCAAAGACCCGAATTAATTTGTGGTTTGCGTGATACATATAACCTGTCACAGCATCCTTTGTTCCATCCACCAGACCGAATACTACCTTGATGTACCCGTCTTGCACGTCACCACATAATCAGACCTACATACAAGAACTCCAGATTAAATAGGAAAACCAAAAATGACATCCAACTAATTCTTTAACTGCATAGCAGTCTTACCTGTAACAGAAAAAACAACCCCGTTTAATAGAAAAAGCAGCCTCTAACTAATTGCTCTAACCAAAAATAGAAACCCCAACTGTTTCTATCCTCCATCACAAAACCTGCAACCAATTAACAAAACCTCCAAAGCAGCCCATCCCAAACAGCCTAACAGAACTGTCAAAACTGACTTCCTAATCTTCCTGCATAATTAACAGCCCATTCAAAACCACCGTGCATAATAGAATTGCAAACAACACATTCAAATCGTTTCTAACTAAACTTACAGCAGCAAAGTGAATAACAAAATTTCAACCACCTGTAACTAACTTCCAAAAGCAACAGCCATCTATAAACAGGGAAAAACTTCCAACAGATTCACAACTTCTTAACCAACTGTTTTAACCAACCTCTAACTGGAAAAAAAACCGAATTTCACTCCCTAATTGAACTAACAGCTCTAACCATAACCTTCTCTAACCTCTAACGGTTTCCTACCAGAACCAACAGAAAACTAACGAATCCCAGCTTAGCAAAAACTTACAACAAAACTTCTAACAGTATCTGAAATCCCTAGCTTCCTTCTCTAACAAAATAACCTCCTAACCCTCTACCAAACTTCTCGACAGAAAAACAGAAGATATAACAGATTGCTAACAGAATGGAGAGAGAGGAATATACAAGGCATTCATAACTAAATGTCAGGGAAGAAAATGAGGGACGGACCTTGTAATCTTCACTCTCAATCACCATCTTCAACTTATCCAAATCCTGGCAAGCTCCAATTCTCTCTCACTCTTTGAAACTGCATCGCAGTTCCACCCTCCATTCAACCTTCAGACACCTTCAATCGCTGCTCTGAGTTTATTTCTCAGTAGCGTTCTCTCAATTCACCCTCTGCAACAACATCCCCGTTCATACTCTCAGTATAAAAATGCACACAGAAGTGGAACACAACAACAATCATGTATGCACAAAAGAAGAATAAGGAGAAGAAATAGGCGAAGCACACAAAGATTTCGCAAAACAGAAAAACAAGATGAAAATATTTTGTACGCTTACTGGATTGCTTTTAAGATCTTCCATTTTCCAAGCTATTTCCATAGATATCGAAGAATCAACAGAATCCTCTCTGGCAAGTAAGCCTCGGTCTCTATCTTCCTTTCATCTTTTCTCTTTTCTCTTGTTATCAACTCGTAGAGGAGGATGAGTGAAACTGAACCCCCTTATAATCGTGCTCAAAAGCCTCAACAAATGGCGTTTATTTTCTCCTCCAAGACTTAGGGTTTTGAATTTGTGTTAGACATAGACAGAGTGAGGCGGAGGCAATGCTTTCACGATTATAACTGGTGGTTCTCGGTGATGAGATGGTGGCTATGGCGGCATTAATACGAGTGAAGAAGAAGGAGAAGGGAAGAGAGTGAACACCGCGAGAGAGAAGAAGAAGTCAGTTGAAGGAGTTTATGAGTCACATGTTAACCCTAACTCAATCCAAACGCCACCGTTCTCTTTCTTTCATAATCTCTTTAATTAATTCTGTAAATAATTATATAATGATGTTGATTAGTGTATTTTTAGTCGTGATAATAATAAATAATTATTATGCTAAAACTGGATTAATGATGTTCAAAGGGTTGGACCGAAATTTCTTCTTCTTCAGGCCCATCATCACATTTTTGAAAGCCTGAATTGTATGTTACAAAAAACAGCCTTTTGGACTCCCTCTATTGGGCCTAGCACACTTTTTTTGAACCAAACACTAAAATTAAGCTCAGACCTCCCGTGTAGTTTTTTAAGTTTTTCTTTAGTTTTTTTTCTTGTTATAGTTGTTAGATGTGTCAATAAAAAATATAGTAGAATATAATAGAAGTTTTTTTAGGAATTATTCTTTAGTTTCGATAGAATTTACCTCACATAAAAAACTATTAAATTAAAATACTTTTCCTTTTATTATTTTAGTCATATTTTTATTTTGTTTTGCCTCATTATTTTTGACGCGTTTGTTCGTTGTGCAAGGTATATTTTTGGTGCTTTCGATCATGTGACATAACAAATTGTTATATGATCGAAGCATACCGCTTATGCTCGCTTCTGATGTGACATGCCTTATTTTATCATTATCTTGAGAAATTCATATCATATTATATGTTGTTCTGATACATGTGATATTTTGTGGGACTTTGTACAGGAAATTCTGGTTACGCATTGCGTTCATGTCATGTGTTTGCCTTTATCTTAGTTGGATATTGTTTCTGACTCTACTATCCTTGTACTTATTCTCACTTTATTGCATTTCATTATCGCTTTCTAGATATCATGTGAAGTAGGAAATAAAGAGCGTGTGCTCGAAGTCGCTGTTTAAAGACCTGTAGCAGGCATTCCACACTTCATTTATTATATGTGTTATGCTTGTGTTTGTTTACTTTCTTGTTGATCGACGAGTCACTCAATTTAGAAATTGAGATCATGACTTCGCTCTCAGTGCATTCTCATTATAGGATTTTATCGCTTTCCTTTATTTCTTGTTAATCGATGAGTCACTCAATTTAGAAATTGAGATCACGACTTCGCTCCCATTGCATGTTCCCTATAGGATAGTTTTGTTAGACTTTCTTTGGCATGCTAACCTAGATAGGATCTCTTTAGGTGTGCTCTCTTGAGTTTACTGGCTTCTTTGCTTTATCCCTGTACATACCATGTTCCCTTAGGATGCGCTTGCTCTATTTGGACGCAATTTAGACCTTAGATTGTAAACCATGCATGCTAATAGTAGGTAGAAACTTCCCCTTCCATCCTTGACATAGGACTACCATTGTATGATAACATCAGGTTAGAGATAGGCTAGTCTCCCTTAGACTCTTTTCTTCCCTTTTTGCATCCTTGCATTTCAAAACAAAAACTTCTCTTCTTAAGCGAATCAAAAACATGCTAATCATACTTAAACCCTTTTTCAAGGTAATAAAACACAAACCAAGTCAAACCATTTTGTGCGCTCGAGCACCTTTCTATAAAACCCTTTTCAGGTAAGGACATGATTAGTTTACTTCTGTGCCAACGCATAAGTCTCCAAAGGTCGAGCTGCGGCAGAAGGCGGAATTAACTTCTTCCATGAAAAACACAAACAAACAAAAACATATAAGCCGAACTACGGTAGCTCTGATTCCTCAAAACAGATACGTAGGCGTTGGGGTAGGTCCCAAGCGAGCACAATTTTATTCTCCCTACATTCTTTTCTCCTTTCTTTTGCATGCATTATCCCTTCAGTAGTATAGTAAACAGTAAGCATAGATTAAAAACACCCATAAGATAGATAACAAGAGTGGATACCGTAGAGTACTACGGGCGTGTGGGGTGCTAATACCTTCCCCACACGTAACAGACTCCCTTACCCGATCTCTCCGTCGCAAGACCGTGAATTCTCCCTTCTCAGGTTTTCTCGATGTTTACCTTTCCTTACATGTGGGATAAAATACGTTTGATGGCGACTTCATTATTTGATGATTTCCAGTCGGTTATTTCACCTAGACACAGAAAGAGAAGCGGGGAAGAGAGAAGAAGAGAAGAGCACTAGGAAACTAGGGAAAGAGATTTCACCGTAGAGATCAAGAATCAATGAAAATTTAAGGTAAAGGGGGATTCTAACTGTATAAAGGGTGGCCTAATGATGGGGTATGGTAGGATCTAGGTTGTGTGTTGTGATTTCTCCCTATTTGGTTGTTTTGGGGTTTTTCATGTTGATGAATTTTGGTAATTTGTGTGTGTTTTTTATGAAATTGAATGATATTAATTGGTTAGGTTGATAGAAAATGGTTAGTGCATAGTTAACATGCTTAAAATATAAACTTCGATGAAAAAAATATGAATTTTGGGGGTTAAAACGTGGGAGGATCGTAACATGGAAATTGCATAATTTTTCCCTATTATCGCAGGGTAACTGGTCACCCATATATGGTAACTGGTTACCATATGAAAAATTGGGAACCGGTAGCTACTGACTTGTAGTAACCGGTTACCGTAAGTGGGTAACCGATTACCGTGAGGAATTTTGGGAAAACAAAGTTACTGTCTTGCGGTAACCGATTACCATAACTAGGTAACCAGTTGCCACTACTACTGACAACATATTTGGAAAACTTCTAAAACTCATAACTTTTGCCTCGAGTGTCCATTTGACGTGCCGTTTGGACCATTGAAAAGATAAAATAAATTACTATCTCATGAAAATGACTTATAATGCAGTAGTTAATTATTTCACCAACGTTTATACCTATCCGTGGGTGTGTTTTTTTATTTATATGTCCTGATTTATGTTGTGAATATAACGATGAATATGAAGAGTCTTCTTGATGTGACGATGTTGTGATGATATATGTACTATGATATATGCTTGGTGGCTTGTATTGGCTTATTCTGATGTTTTGATGTAATTGCAAAGTTGTGAATATGATGATGGAATTGATGAGATTGGTATTGTGATTGAGTATGATGATGTTACATGAAAGTTTTGATGGTGTGACATGATATGCATGTTAATGATAATGAACGAAGTCCTGTATTGGCATGGCATTGATAAGTAAGAATAATCAATGTGAAATTAAGTTGTTGCATGTCAGTGTCACATGCATTTGTAAAGTGAAGGCCTGTATTGGCGAGCAAAGTTGATTTCCCTAAATTGGAATTATTACGAAGAGGGTTTTACCCTGTTGATACCACATGCATTGAGTCAGTGTCAGTATTTGTGCCTCATATTATGATTAATAATTCGTTGGATGAATATTGACGAAAGTATGTATTATATTATGATGGATGTTATATGTTGGTTGTGTACTTAAATCTCTACTTGCTCATTATTATGCTTCCTCTTATATTGTTATGATATCTCATCCTTTCTATTTGAATGTTACCTCCACGTGGGTAACGTACAAATGACTAGAAGTAGCCAGAGATTGAAGTTTAGCTGAGGAGTTCCTTCAGTTGTGTAGATTGAGTCGGTTCTGCTCTGATACGTAACACTTGGGGGTTTTGTGTTTGTCTTACCATGTTGGGAGTAAATTTTGTATAATTTCGTTGTTTTTTATTTACCTTATGAATGCGTCAATATTTTGAAAGTGAATAATTATGACTCATGTTAGAGAATTTGAGATGACTATTTAGCGAGGTTTTCTGCTGCGAATAAATGCACTAAAGTTAAGACTTATGAACATGAGACTTGTGTTGCGTATCCTAATTATTGTGCATGTGTGATTTATGAAGTATGTGATATCTGTGATCGGTGGGAATGAGAACTGACTGTTTTTGGAATGCTGGTTCGCGTTTTGCGTTTGTTTCGCAAAAATGTCGCGGTAAGCAAGAGTCGCCACCGTCTTTTATTTTATCCAACAAGGAAAGGACAAAAGCACAAAAAAATTCCTTTTTGAGATATTTCTCGGGTTCGGGAGGTAGATTATAGAAAGGGAAGGTGTTAGCACCCTTTCTATCTGTGGTTATCCACGGGCTCTTAGGTACTTGCTCATTGTGATTTCAAAAGTTTGCTTTTCTTTGTGTTTGTGGGTTTGAAAAGAGTTTTTGTTTGAAAGGAGTGTAAGTGCGAAAAGTTTTGCTTTGTTTTAAAAGGAGCAGGTACTTAAGAACCATCTACCTACTCAAAAAGGAATTAAACTGTGCAAATGTCCTTTAGACAATGCTATCCCACTATTGAGGAGTAGGTAGCACCGTCGTTGGAGTTTTCGGGTCAATTCGATTAAGGGACGTATGGTCACTAAAGCAACGTTAGGACGCCTTAGCGGTAACCCTAATGTCTTAGATCATTTTATCCGAGGCAACCGTTTCGAGGAAACTTATGATCTTTGGACAAGAGGGCGACCTCTAAAACTTCCTATACTCAATGACCACGTTCGAAGGCAACCAAGTGAGGTGTACCCTAAGAGTGTGCATGTGCGAGTGTGTTAGTTCGGTTAATTTTATCTGTACATGTTATGGGTGAGCTATATTGATTTTAAGTTCATACATTGGATCTTGTCATGCATTCCCTATTATCAAACATCTAACATTGTATACTATGCTGAAATTAAATTGCGGGAAATTAAATCTAAGCTATTACAAGGCGTCGGGTATTTACATCGCCAAAAACAAACCCTTTAATTTAAATTGCGGAAAATAAAAGAAAGCGATAAATAAATAAAGTCCTAGTTAAAAGCTATTACATACCGGAAGAAATTACAATATTGGATAAAAAATGAAACGCGTGAGAGAAAATTAAATCGGCGTATTTTTTAGGGTTTTGACCCTTTTTTGAAAGAGAGTATGTTTTTTGTTATTTTTGAATTAAGTAGAATTAAACCTAAACTAATTATTAATTAAATAAAAAATATATTTTTGGTTTTTTTTTATATTTAAGGAAATAAAAATAAAATGGTCAAAATTGTTAAAACCTAATATTCTAATTAATTTTAATTTATTGCAAAAATGTTAAAATTATACCTAATTAAAAAAACTAAGTCAATTAAATTATTTATTTACAAAAATAATGAAATTAATAAAAATAATATTTTTTATGTTTTCTGATTTTATTAGGAAAATTATTAATTAGTGATAATAAGATAATTAATTAAAATAATAAGACAAATAAATAAACATAATAGAAAGTAAAAGAAATAAAACCAAGGGGGTGCTGGGCCTGAATCTGGGTGTATGTTTGGAAATTCTGAGGCCCAAAACTTCCCAGCCTCGTTTGACTTTTCCCCTCCAATGCATGCTTGTTGACTTGAGTTCATGGTGAACCTTCAATCCTGGCATTCAGATTTGGCCTGAAGGCCATCTGGCGCCTGGATCTATGAGGCATATGGTGGACTGCATCTTGAGCGTTGCATGAGAGTGCCTGAAGAAAAATCAAATAAATGTATTGGGGGACCTGGGATTCGAACCCAGGTCCCATTGGTTTTTCCACTTACCTGCTTGCCAACTCAACCAACGTGTTCTTTTGTTATTAAAATACACAATGAATATTATATTGGAAATTCAACTAATATGCTGGAATTAAAAAAAAACAAGCGCAAAATTTAAATGGACCAATGGGAAGAAGACACGCTTCGTCTTCTTCGTTGAAAAACCAGGATTTTTACCTGTGGATTTTATCCGCAACAGAATCCCTAGGTTCGTCCTAAAATCCACTCTAGGCTATAGAAACGCAATCCAAAGCCATGGTTCGCTTCGTCTCTCCTTCCTGATCATCTCTATATCCATTATTAGTCCTAATTTTACCTGCAAAGCAAACGCCTAAAAACAAAACAAGGAAACCCTAGGTTCGGGCATTACAATACAGGCTATGAAAACAAAATCGAATATTGCAAAAAGCTTAGAAATCATACAAGGAACAAGAATATGCTAATGCTTTGTCAAAAAGACGCAAGAATGAGGAGTTATGTTTTCGTGTACAGGGCCATATTCGTGGATACTTACAGCGTGATTCAGGGAGAGAGAAGACTTGGTTTTGATTCCAATAGCTTCAGGGGATGGCAGACAAGAGGTCTAGGTTGAGTTTTTGGACTGAATCGTGCTATAAGGTGGATTTCAGTTTTCAATTTTCCAAGCTTTTTCTCCAATTTGGTTTGGTCGTTTTTGCAGCTCTGAGGTCGTGTTCTTGATGTGTATGGCTTGTGTGTGTATATGGGAATGAATTAGGTCAAGAGTTGGGCTTTCAATCCATGTGCATTCAAGGTTTGGGATTTGATATGATCACCATTGATAAAGTTTCCAAAATTGTACCAAATCTGATATTTTGTGCACAACAATGCTTGATACGAATTTGATTAGGTGTATCTTGGTAATGAAGACCTGTAATGATCAAAAAAATCTCATTCCATTAATTTTTGGATTTTATTTGAATTAATATTGATTTAAAATGAATTAAATCAATAAAAACCAAATAAAATAGAAAAATAAATGATTGGTCATGAAATTGAAAATAGAACACGTGTGTGGTGTGACAAGATCATATCAAGTGGAAAAAAGTGGGACCTTTTGTCAAAAATTGGAGTTTTGAGGATAGTTGACTTTTGGCAATTTTGGAAAAATGCCCAACTTCAACAATACATAACTTCTTCAATTTTGAACTTTTGGAAGTGTTCTTGGACTTTTTAGAAACCTAGAGATGTCCTATAACCAACTATTTTGGTCCCATCTAATTTTTATGTTCCATGATCAAGTTATAAGCTTTGGAAAAGAAAGGTGTTTTTGTTGACTTTCAAAAATGACCTATAATGTCCAAATTTTTAACTTCTTGTGAGTGAATTTCTTGATCTTAGGGTGTGAAGATGGATTGTAGGGAATTGCATCCTATTCAAAATGAGATTTGGATGGGTCATTGCTCATAAAGTATGAGAAAGTTA
Organism: Vicia faba; assembly: GCA_948472305.1. Lineage (NCBI taxonomy): Eukaryota > Viridiplantae > Streptophyta > Magnoliopsida > Fabales > Fabaceae > Vicia > Vicia faba. The sequence continues at coordinate 1,043,315,075 of OX451737.1, forward strand.
TGCTTTGTCAAAGTTGAGTTGACTTTTCCTGCAAAACCCTAATTTAGCAACTTTCGAATCTTGATGAATCTTGAGCAATCCTTGATGAATCATGATCAACCCTTGATCAAATGATGAATTATCCTTAAAAATGAGAATGTTGACAAAAAATCTTGAGGTTTGACTATTTGTAGGTCACAGTTGACTTTTGCCCTAGCATAATCGATTTTTGGACTTCTTGAGCAATTGACTGACCAAACTTTCTCCGCAAGGCTTGAAATTTGACATGGATGAACTTGAGAACATATTAGGACATTGGGGAGAATTTGAGACCATTTGGATGTGAGGACCTTGATGCAACACAAAACCCTAATTTTGAATTGACTGCCTTAGGAGGTGATTTGACTGTCCAACTCTTGAGCCATCTTGAACAATCTTGGAGATGATTCTTGACATGTATCGAGAAATATGGGTGGGAAAGTTTTGGGGTATAACAATTTCCCCTGTTCAATCTTCTTAAACCTGAGGATATAGATTGGCGTTCGGGCCTTTCGTGATTCGAAGGTGGAAGATGATTGAACACTAGAGTGCCCAGAAATTTGCACTCGCATGAAGTAGTATTTGTCTTGTGATGTCGGGAATGGGCTTACAGATGCCATTTGGAGATTGATGATGGGAGATGGGCTTAAAGATGCCATCCTAAGGAGTGTTGATCGCGTAAGAGATTCCTTAGCGAGAGCTTGTATACCTGTCGTTTGGGGAGATTCTGCTGGGGAATGTTGTTCTTTGTCTTAGGAGAAATAGAAATTTACGAGCTTTGGTCGTCCGTTATTCTACTGGGGAATAATCTCTGTTGAATTTTAGGAGCTTCGGTCGTCCGTTATTCTATTGAGGAATCATCTCTGTTGAAGAGGTGAGAGTGAACTACTATCTGGTCGTAACCCAGGCTTCATAGTGATAAGACCGACTGCTATCTGGTCGTAATCCAGGCTTTACAGTGACTTACTGGGGAGATGAGATTAAACTTGCTATCCGGTCGTAATCCAGGCTTTTCAATTTCTCACTTCTTATCTGGTCGAAATCCAGGCTTCAGAACAAATCAAGTGGTTATCCGATCACATTCGGGCTTCAACTTGAATTTAGGGCACACTAATATTCGGCCGACTCCGGGCTTCTTAGTAACTGTCCATGTAAACTGTTATTTGGTCAGAATCCAAGCTTCACAGTGTCTTGTACCGCTATCTGGTCGTGATCCAGGCTTCACGATGTGTTATACCATTATTTGGTCGAATCCAGGCTTCATGGTGTCACGTACTGCTATCTGGTCGAACCCAATCTTCACAATACCTCACTTCTTATCTGGTCGAAATCCAGGCTTCAGAACAAATCAAATGGTTATCCGGTCGCATCCGGGCTTCAACTTGAATTTAGGGCACACTAATATTCGGCCGACTCCGGGCTTCTTAGTAACTGTCCATGTAAACTGCTATTTGGTCGGAATCCAAGCTTCATAGTGTCTTGTACCACTATCTGGTCGTGATCCAGGATTCACGATGTGTTATACCATTATCTGGTTGAATCCAGGCTTCATGGTGTCACGTACTGCTATCTGGTCGAATCCAATCTTCACAATACCTCACTTCTTATCTGGTTGAAATCCAGGCTTCAAAACAAATCAAGTGGTTATCCGGTCGCATATGGGCTTCCCTTTGACTGTTGGGTTTAATAGTATCCGGTCAAATCTGGGCTTCATAGTAACTGGCTGGGTAAACTGTTATTTGGTCGTAATCCAAGCTTCACAGTGTCCCTTAACGCTATTTGGTCGTAATCCAGGCTTCACGATGTATCATACCATTATCTGGTCAAAACCCAAGCTTCGTAGTACTCTTGGTTGCTATCTGGTCGTAATCCAGGCTTCATAATAACTTGCTGAGCTGTTATCTGGTCGTGATCCAGGCTTCACAGCTTGTGTTTATGATATACCACTATTTGGTCAAATCCAGGCTTCATGGTGCTTACTGAGCTGCTATCCGGTCGTAATCCGGGCTTCACGGTTTACTGGGGAATAAACTATTATCTGGTCGTTCTCCGGGCTTCATAGCTTACTTTTGAGAGATATCATTATCTGGTCATAATCCAGGCTTCGCGGTAGTCTGATATTGTTATCCGGTCGTAATCCGGGCTTCACAATATGCTGTAGAAATCAAGATACTATCCTGGTCGTACTCGGGCTTCATAACTTAAATTTCGATTGTATCTTTCCTGAAAGGTAAAGGTTAGCTGTATGTAATGCATGATATGTATCAGGCAATGATGTTTTCAAAATAAATGAGATTGTATGGTATAATGCGTATATGCATGTAGCATGATGTATGGACATGTAATGTTTTAGCTGGGGAAAATAAATCCCGGAGCTGCTGGAGAATAAAGTTGAATGCTTCGCTTCCGCCAGGGATGGTGAACGAAGATGATTGTGAGGATAAACCTGCAGGAGAAAAGAACTCCGTTGGGGAATAAACTGATGAAGAGATTACTCTGAGGGGAATTACTCTGTGGGGAAGGGATATTCTGCTGAAGATTTTAACGATAAACTCTGCTGGAGATTCCGCTGATGAATTCCACTGGGGATGGATTACTGTTGCTGGTGACACTGGATCTGTTGAGGACTAAACTCCTGCTTGGGGAAAGGAAAGAACTTCGGTGGGGATGATCTTATGCTTGTTGGGGAATGTCTTTATACTCCGTTGAGGAATATTAAGACCTTCTGGGAATACCAAACCTTTTTAGCGCTTGATGGTGGATTAACTCCGCTTGAGGAGAGTATTGTTGATTCGTTCATGGTTGCCAATTTCAACTGAGAGATCTATTATCACTGTCTTACCCTGCGGGGAGTGGAGGTATCTTAGCCATATCCTTCAGCTGAATCTATCTTGGTACCTGGTGGACAGAGCAACTATACAGTTCGGACAATTCTTATTGCCCCTGTTTTTGATATTACCAATAATTCGCCTTTGTTTCGTATGTAAATATTTATGATCAGTAATTAATGTCAAATGCATATATCAAAAAAGGAACTTTGGACGTTCTTTGCAAAACAAAACAGATAAAGGAAAAAAAGAAATTTGTCTGAAAATGAATTTGTATTGATTTTGAAGTTTGGCTTGTAAATAAGCGTTTTTTGTATAAGAGGCTGACGTCCTAGTAAGAGAACGCCGCCGGATAAATAGAATTTACACAATTTGTAAAAAGAAACAAAACAGCTATGTGAATGATCCCACTAGGTTCCAACTCTGCCATTGCCTTTATGTCCTCAAGCATCTCATCACTTTGCTGCTTGGTTGAAGGTGAATCAGATTGATTAGTGTCGTCCGAGTTTGATAGTTGATACCGAAGTCTGGATGCAGGGTGATCCAATGAGACATAGTATTACGCTTTAATCCCTAATTTTTTCCTAGACCGCCCTTTCGGGTTTTCAGTCCACCGGGATACCCATTTTTGCCCAAGCCGCCTTTTCAGGTTTTCGACTTGCCGGGTGTACAGTTTTTTTCATTTTCATCCCTTATTTTTGCCCGAACCCTTTTGGTTCGCCGGGAAGCCCTTATTTTTGCCTAGGCCAGTCAACCTAGCGGGTCTTTGATTTATGCGTAGTATCTTTTCACTATGTCTGTATTGACGGGGTGAGGAAGGTCGTCACCATCCATGGTGGTTAGAATCATAGCTCATCCTGATAAAATGTTCTTAACCACAAATGGCCCTTCGTAAGTAGGGGTCCATTTTCCCCTGGGATCACCTTGAGGTAAGATAATGCGCTTGATTACCAGATCCCCAACTTGATACTCTTGTCGTCTGACTTTCTTGTTAAATTCCTTGATCATTCGTTTTTGGTACGTCTGACCATGACAAATAGCAGCGAGTCTCTTTTCGTCGATTAGGTTTAAGTGATCAAGTCGGGTCTGAATCCAGTCATCTTCGCTTAACCCTGCATCCTTCATGATCCGAAGAGGGTATCTGAACTTCAATAGGCAAGACTGCCTCCATGCCATAAACCAAGGAATAGGGTGTTGCCCCTGTTGACGTCTGTGCTGAGGTACGGTATCCATGAAGAGCAAATGGTAACATCTCGTGCCAGTCTTTGTATGTCATTGTCATCTTCTGCACAATCTTCTTGATGTTCTTATTTGCCGCTTCGATAGCCCCATTCATCTTCTGCCGGTAGGGATAAGAGTTATGATGTTGTATCTTGAATTGCTCGTAGAGCTCAGTGATCATCTTGTTGTTGAGATTGGTGCCATTGTCTGTAATGATCCTCTCTGGTACACCGTATCGACATATCAGATTGTGCCGAATGAACCGTGCCACGACGTTCTTGGTTACGGTAGTAAAGGAAGCTGCTTCAACCCACTTTGTAAAGTAATCAATCGCTACCAAGATTAAACGATGCCCGTTGGATGTCGTAGGTCTGATCTCTCCGATCATATCTATGCCCCACATTGCAAAAGGCCAAGGTGTTTTCAAAACATTCAGAAGAACTGGAGGTATGTGCACCTTATCAGCATAGACCTGGCACTTGTGACATGTCCGAGAATGCTGATAACAGTCGGCTTCCATTGTGGACCAGTAATATCCAGCCCGGAGGATTTTCTTTGCCATGGTATGTCCACTAGAATGAGTTCTGAAGGTACCTTCATGCAACTCTGCCATGATCCTTTCTGCTTCAATCTTATCCATACAACGCAACAAGGTTGAATCATGGTTACGCTTATAAAGAATGTCATTGCTGATGAAGAACTTCGCCGCGAACCTCCTCCGAAACTTCTTATCATTAACAGATGCACCCTCGGGGTATTCCTGAGCTTCAGGATACCTCTTCACCTCATGATACTAGGGCTTTTCTATTACTTCTTTGTTTTCAAGATCACAATAATGTGCAGGTTCATCTAATTTCTCAATGATAATCCAGGGAGTTTCGTTGTCCCAATTGACTTTGAACATAGAAGACATCATAGCCAGCGCGTCTGCCAACTGATTCTCCTCACTAGGGAAGTGTTCAAAGGTTATCTCCTCGAAACGGGGAAACAACGTTAATACATATTCCTTGTAAGGAATAAGGTTTGGGTGTTTCGCATCCCACTCGTCTTTGATCTGACTGATCACGAGAGCGGAATCTCCGAAGACACTTAGAAACTTAATCCTTAGGTCAATTGTTGCTCGAAGACCCATAATGCACGCTTCATACTCCGCCATGTTGTTTGTACAGTTGAAACATAGTCGGGCGGTGAACGGAGTATGAGAGCCTTTAGGAGATATGATCACGGCACCAATGCCATTACCCAAAGCATTCGAAGCTCCATCAAAGTACATAGACCATCGGGATCCTTCCTCAGGTCCTTCATCCGGTCCCGGTGTCTCACAATCAGTTATCAACATGATATTATCGTCCGGGAATTCAAAGTTCATAGACTGGTAATCATCCACTGCCTGATGTACCAAATGGTCTGCCAATACACTTCCCTTGATTGCTTTTTGAGTTGTGTACTGGATGTCATACTCAGTCAAGATCATCTGCCATCTTGCTATTCTTCCAGACAAGGCAGGCTTTTCGAAGATATACTTGATTGGATCCATCTTTGAAATCAATAGAGTAGTGTGAGTCAACATATACTGTCTCAGCCGGCGAGCAGCCCATGCCAAAGCGCAACAAGTTTTCTCGAGCAATGAGTATCGGGTCTCACAGTCGATAAACTTTTTGCTAAGGTAATAAATAGCATGCTCTTTTCGTCCAGACTCGTCATGCTGCCCCACCACACACCCCATTGAGTTGTCGAGCACTGTCAAGTATAAGATCAAAGGTCTCCCTTCAACTGGTGGCATTAGGATAGGCGGCTCCTGGAGATACTCTTTGATTCTTTCGAAAGCAGCCTGGCATTCATCGTTCCAACGTACCACTTGATCTTTCTTCAGTAACTTGAAGATTGGCTCACAAGTAGCAGTTAGGTGCGAGATGAAACGGGCAATGTAGTTCAGTAGTCCCAGAAAGCCTCTGACCTCTTTCTCTGTTCTGGGAGCTGGCATCTCTTGTATAGCTTTCACCTTGGCAGGTTCCACTTGAATACCTTTGTCGCTCATGATGAAACCCAGTAGTTTACCAGACCTCACCCCGAAGGTGCACTTGTTCGGGTTCAACCTTAGCTTGTACAACTTCAACCTGTCAAAAAGCTTCTGCAGATGGTCAAGGTGTTCTTCCTCAGTCTGGGACCTTGCAATCATATCGTTGACGTATACTTCAATCTCATGATGGATCATGTCATGAAACAAAGCAACCATGGCACGCTGATATGTTGCCCCAGCGTTTTTCAACCTAAAAGGCATGACCTTGTAGCAAAAGGTACCCCATTGAGTAACAAAGGTGGTCTTCTCCATGTCTTCGGGAGCCATTTTAATCTGGTTATAACCGGAGAAACCATCCATGAAGGAGAATACCTTATGATGAGCAGTATTGTCAACCAGAACGTCAATATGAGGTAGAGGGAAGTCATCCTTGGGGCTCGCCCTGTTTAAATCCCTGTAGTCAACACACATTCGTACCTTACCATCTTTCTTCGGTACTAGAACCACATTGGCCACCCACTGAGGGTAAGAAGTAACTGCTAGAAAACCGGCGTCAAACTGTTTCATAACTTCAGCCTTGATTTTCTCAGACATCTCTGGGCGCATACGGCGAACCTTCTGTTTCATTGGGGGACAATCTTCCTTGGTAGGCAGGCGATGAACCAAAATATCAGTATCCAACCCATGCATATCTTCATAAGACCGGGCAAAGATCTCAACGTAGTCACGCAGCATCTGAATCAACCGTTGTTTCACACTAGGCTCCAGATTGGCACCAACCTTGACTTCCTTCTTATTTGTCTTTGTACCCAGATTCACTGATTCCACCGGCTCTTCATGTGGTTGAATAGCCCTCTCTTCCTGGAGCAACAGTCTTGCAAGTTCACAAGGCACTTCGCAATCATCTTCACCTTCGTCTTCGGCTAAGTTGATCGAATTTTCAAAGTCATAACTGGAAGTAGCAGAGTCGTTACCAGTGAGATCCAGAGTGGATGTGGACCTGTATATGTGAGTGTGTGTAAAATAGTTGTTTTGCAATATATAATAAAGAAAAACAAGGAGCGCAAGATTTGAAATGCAAAACGTCCAATGCTTTTATTAATGATATATGAAAATGACACACAAAAGCCCTCACAAATGAAGCCACGGTGCCCCGGGTAAGACACCGGGCCATAAAGTTTCAAAACATTGTCTATTACAAATTCAAAACAAAAGGTTTCATTACTGGGTAATAACAGAAACGGGCATAGAATCCTTCGTTGTCCAGTTGCTTAATCCACCATTGGCAGTCGGGTAGATCCAACTGTCGATATCAAACTCTTCATCATCATCATCCCTGATAGCATTTATCCCTGCCTCTTATTTAGGCTTCTCTGGTGCTCCGAACTCGATCTCTTTCGCATCAATCAAGTCTTGTACCTTACTTTTCAGACTCCAACAATCATCTGTATTATGCCCCGGGCTATCGGAGTGATAAGCACAACGGGCATTAGGGTTATACTTCGGTGACGTAGTATTTGAATTCTTTGGGGCTTCCCTTAGAGTCACCAGATTAGTCTTCAGCAACTGTGGAAGAATCTGAGATAAGTCATGCTGAGACGAGTGAATTGCCTCTTAGGTCTCTCGTACTTTTGTTGATTGTTATTTTGAGGAGCACCAGCAGGTTTTGAAATAACAACCGCATTGACAGCTTGGCGGTGTTCAGGTCTATTCTGTCTTCTGGCACTGTAGACAGCACTGGACTCTTTCTTAAACAGCTTTTTCTTGGTTCTCAATGAGGCACCCTTCTGTATCTTCCCAGCCTTAATACCAGCCTCAATCCTCTCACCAGTTAAAATAAGATCTGTAAACCCAGCTGAAGAGCTTCCAATCAGATGGTTAAAGAATGGACCAGACAGGGTCCCCAGAAACATGTCAACAAGCTCCCGATCAGCCAAGGGTGGTTGCACCCTACCGGCGAGGTCCATCCACTTTTGAGCATAATCTTTGAACCCTTCACCCGTTCCCATTGACATACCCTAGAGTTGGGTACGCGTAGGAGCGAGGTCGGAGTTATACTGATACTGCCTGTAGAATGCAGTAGCCAAATCTTCCCAACTGCGGATACTGGCTCCGTCCAACTGGTAGAACCACTCAAGCTGAGTCCCTGAGAGACTATCTTGAAAGAAATGGATCCGTAGGTTTTTATCAGCGGTGTACGGCTGAATCTTCCTCACATATGACCGGAGGTGTAGCTTCGGACAAGAAACTTCGTCATACTTAGCAAAGGCTGGTGCCTTGAATTTGTGGGGGATCACCACCCCAGATGATAGACCTAGATCACCAAAGTCCAGACCAGGCACTTTCTGAACTTCCATAGCACTCAACCGGTCTTCCAGTTGCTTGTATATATCCTCGGCAGGAGGATACTATTCTTCATCGTAGTCCGTCTCGTTGTCGGAGACCACAGGGCTAGCAGCCCTCCTTTCCTCTTGACTACCTTTCCCTCCAGATGAGGTGGTCAGATCAACTTCATTCTGTAGCCTGTTCCCAAACCTGTGTCCTGTGTTAAACAGGATGGTCCTCTTCTTCTTCTTCTTCTTCTTCTTATCTTTCAGAATCAATGTCTTCAGGTCCTGCCGACCCTTGGCTAGATTCATGAACAACTCTTGAAATTGGGAATTCTGGGCCTGGAGGGCCTTGATAGCTTGCTCAGTTGAAGGTTCAGTAGACATGATGATTGCTGAAATAAACAGCGAAGAAGATAAGAGACCTGTAAAAGGGTACCTGTTTATGAAGTGCATGGAATGAAATGCGTATGATTTATGATTTCAAAGACAATCGGGATTCAAATTTGTAAACAAGAAAGGAAACACACTTTATTAGATTTAAACTTCAAAATTTAAATTGTTCAACAAATTGCCCTTAAGGCGTTACAAGAATGGAAATACTGAAAAGTAAACAAAAAACTAGAAAGGAAATCATCAAAGGTCCATCAATGCTCCCATGGTATCTTCTTATCAGTGCGGACATAGTCGTTGAGAATCCGCTCGTTCTCTAACTGCCTAGTCAACCTCTGGATCTTCTGCTCTTGTTCATTGAACTTCTCTCGATAAGAATCCCGTTCTTCCCGCAGTTGCATCCAAGACCTCTTCAGTGCCCCAATGTCAGTGGGCATATAAGGATGGAGAATGGTTGGAAGAACCCCTTCTTCATTAGCAACTTCAAGAGTGACAGGCCGGATAACTTCATATGGCATACCTAGCTTCTGGGCACGGATGCGGACCCATCTGAGATATGGCTCCATTGGCAGAGAAGTCTTTGGACCCAACTCACGTGGATCAGATTGGTGAACTTTGTCCCAAGCCCTTATGAATCTACCACGTTGCTCGTTGCCATCCCCCTGAAAATCAAAGATGATATGAGGCATTAACATCTCATGAGGTTCTTCTCTTCTGGCTCTTCCAAACTGACGGAGAGCTAAGCATGGGTTGTAAGAAATTCCTCCATGGGTTCCTAGCAGGGGAACATTGGGATACTCTCCACAACGATCAATGATAGTCACCTCATCCATACCTTTGAGAGTCCAGATAATGTCATTATAAGAAAGAGACATCACCCTATAAGCCCAACCCATTCCTTCTTTGTTTTTCAGTACTGACTTGGGGAGGTGCGAAATAAACCACCTCGACAATAAAGGAGCACAACACATCAAGGTTCCCCGCTTTCGGGAAGTACGAGCATAGAGCTGATGAAGAATGTCACCCAAGAGAGTGGGTACAGGGTTCTGAGAGATGAAGATCTTTATGGCATTCACATCAACAAAAGTGTCAAGATTCGGAAACAGTACCAAGCCATAAATCAAAAGAGCCAGAATATCCTCGAACGCTTTAAAGTCTAGGCTATCCCATAAGTAGTTAGCCTTGCCAACCAAGAACTTAGTCAGAAATCCTTTAGCTCTACTTCTAGTCTCCCAATTAGCCATTACCTCTTCTTTGGTCATATGAAGGGCTGTAATAATTTCTTCAGGCCTAAGAGTCTTCTCCCAACCAGTAAATGGAGTCTGCTCCAGAACAGAGATACCGAGCATCTCAGAGAACTCTTCTAGGGTAGGAACCAGCTGATAGTCTTGAAAATTGAAGCAATGGTACAACGGATCATAAAACTGGACCAGGACACTCATCATCTGTTCGTCCAATTTGGAGGTGACCAAACTGAGAAGAGAACCATGCCTCCTGATGAAGGAAGTAGTGTCAGGCATCTTGGAAACCAACTCTTTAAGCAAGGTAGGGACTTGGACAAAGTTGATCCGGATGGTATTCTTACGCATGGGCATCATGATGACCTATAAAATAGAGCAAAGATGAAACCCTCTTGTCTTTGAAATAGGTTAGTCCTTATGCAAGATGTATGCAATGTTATGATGTCATGATGTCATGATAGTAAGCACACCACAAGTATCCACAAATAGCAAACATGGTAAAGGCACACAAGTCACACTGAGAGCCCTTAGATTTCAGGCTGGCATGGAGCTTAGGTACTACCCTCTTTCAGTTCAGTTGGTTTAAACCTGTCCTAAAAATAGTAATCGGGTTCTAGAGGATCTCAATATCACTGACTACCCTCAATCTGTCATAATTCCAGTTTAGCAACCTTTTCTTGCGGCCGGAATCATCGCGAGAGTTTAGTCTCAATGAGTGTAGCATACTGCTACTGTTCTATGGCCAAGTTGGTCAATTTAAGGTTCTAAGGTCAGTTGGTGCTTAATGACCCCTTAGAAGACCCATATTCTCCTCGTTCCAACACAAGGGATATCGGTACAGACTAAAGTGCCACACCAACGTAGCTACTGCTTCATCTGTATCGGTCTACGTCGTACAAATCCCTCACAGTTTATTGCTACTTACCTAAAGGGTATCCCCAGATCCGGGTTAGGATCTATAGAACTCCGATACAAGCCCACAAAATTAAAGCATACAAAGCATACAATTGAAAACATAATGATCTAATCCTAAGGTACACCTCACGTATAATATTCCCCAGTGAAGTCGCCAGTTCTGTGATCGCTGGGAATGAGAACTGACTGTTTTTGGAATGCTGGTTCGCGTTTTACGTTTGTTTCGCAAAAATGTCATGGTAAGCAAGAGTCGCCACTGTCTTTTATTTTATCCAACAAGGAAAGGACAAAAGCACAAAAAAATTCCTTTTTGAGATATTTCTCGGGTTCGGGAGGTAGATTATAGAAAGGGAAGGTGTTAGCACCATTTCTATCCGTGGTTATCCACGGGCTCTTAGGTACTTGCTCATTGTGTTTTCAAAAGTTTTCTTTTCTTTGTGTTTGTGGGTTTGAAAAGAGTTTTTGTTTGAAAGGAGTGTAAGTGCGAAAAGTTTTGCTTTGTTTTAAAAGGAGCAGGTACTTAAGAACCATCTACCTACTCAAAAAGAAATTAAACTGTGCAAATGTCCTTTAGACAGTGCTATCCCACTATTGAGGAGTAGGTAGCACCGTCATTGGAGTTTTCGGGTCAATTCGATTAAGGGACGTGTGGTCACTAAAGCAACGTTAGGACGCCTTAGCGGTAACCCTAATGTGTTAGATCATTTTATCCGAGGCAATCGTTTCGAGGAAACTTATGATCTTTGGACAAGAGGGCGACCTCTAAAACTTCCTATACTCAATGACCACGTTCGAAGGCAACCAAGTGAGGTGTACCCTAAGAGTGCGCATGTGCGAGTGTGTTAGTTCGGTTAATTTTATCTGTACATGTTATGGGTGAGCTATATTGATTTTAAGTTCATACATTGGATCTTGTCATGCATTCCCTATTATCAAACATCTAACATTGTATACTGTGTGGAAATTAAATTGCGGGAAATTAAATCTAAGCTATTACAAGGCGTCGGGTATACATCGCCAAAAACAAACCCTTTAATTTAAATTGCGGAAAATAAAAGAAAGCGATAAATAAATAAAGTCCTAGTTAAAAGCTATTACATACCGGAAGTAATTACAATATTGGATAAAAAATGAAACGCGTGCGAGAAAATTAAATCGGCGTATTTGTTAGGGTTTTGACCCTTTTTTGAAAGAGAGTATGTTTTTTGTTATTTTTGAATTAAATAGAATTAAACCTAAACTAATTATTAATTAAATAAAAAATATATTTTTGGTTTTTTTTTATATTTAAGGAAATAAAAATAAAATGGTCAAAATTGTTAAAACCTAATATTCTAATTAATTTTAATTTATTGCAAAAATGTTAAAATTATACCTAATTAAAAAAACTAAGTCAATTAAATTATTTATTTACAAAAATAATGAAATTAATAATAATAATATTTTTTATGTTTTCTGATTTTATTAGGAAAATTATTAATTAGTGATAATAAGATAATTAATTAAAATAATAAGACAAATAAATAAATATAATAGAAAGTAAAAGAAATAAAACCAAGGGGGTGTTGGGCCTTAATCTGGGTGTATGTTTGGCAATTCTGAGGCCCAAAACGTCCCAGCCTCGTTTGACTTTTCCCTTCCAATGCATGCTTGTTGACTTGAGTTCATGGTGAACCTTCAATCCTGGCCTTCAGATTTAGCCTGAAGGCCATCTGGCGCCTGGATCTATGAGGCATATAGTGGACTGCATCTTGAGCGTTGCATGAGAGTGCCTGAAGAAAAATCAAATAAATGTATTGGGGGACTGTTGGCTCCTAAATTCGACACCTATGCTTTGATCTATGTCAGCCATTAAAAGCTGAAAGATGCTTTCGACTGGCTGAGTCTGTCGAAGTGCCCGTCGAAAGATGGCAAAATACTTAGAAGATTTCTTCCAAGGAAGAAGGCTGGTTGCCTTCGACGTCGAAGGAGTTTTCGTCGAAGATGTCTCTTGATGAAGGTGTTCGATGGTCCAGAGTGGAGCAGTTTGAAATTCAAAGCTTTGGAGGGAAAACGGTTTCCAGCAGTTACTACGTGCAAACGTGCAAGGATCTGGAGCGTCGAGCATGGAGAACGTGCCAAGTGGCTTGATCTCGAAGCAGTGTAACTGCCCGACGGTTACTTGGAATGTTTTTGTATAAATAGGAGTAGACATGTAGTTTCTCGCGTGTGTTCACAATTATATACATAGTCACTCATTTAGATTCAAGTACCCAGTGTGAGCGAAAGAATTGTTGAGAAATGTATGTGTGAAACACCAATTTTATCAATTAAAGTCATTTACTTTTCCAGCATTTTACTTGCTTTTCTCCTTTAAATTCCTGTCGAACCTTTACTTTAAAGTCTTGTTTATTTTACCAAGCCTTTCCTTTATGCAATTTACTTGAAACCTTTTATTTAAAGCCTTATCCAACTTAATCAAACTTCAAAATCAACCTATGTCTATAGGATCAATCTGATCGATCCTGCGAGTAACCAAATAAGTAACCATTTGGAGGATCAGCGGTTGTTTACCAAAACCCAAGGTAAACAAATTGGCACACCTAGTGGGACAGTGTGTTGATTGTTGAAGATAATCTCATCTTTTCGAGTTGTATGTTATTGAGGAGCGGTAGAATATACACCAACGATAACAATACTGTCAGAAGAAGGGAAGAGATGGCGAATCCGCCAAACAATAACGAAATCCCACAAACAAGTGTGGGAGCAACGGTTAGTATGACCGTAAGTGAACCGACAAACGTTGGTTCGACACCAGCAGTGTCAGTCACAACCACGGGGCCAATAACTTCGTTAACAGGCCCCAGAATACCTTTGGGAACTCCCCCACCAAGGGGAAATATAGGCACAAGGCCTGTGGTTCCCCCAGGATTTATTCCATTCTATGGTATGCCAACTTCTGAAGTGGCAAGCCTGACGAATGCTGCGTCCACTTATTCAGACCCTTTCGTGAGTGCCTCTTCGCCACTCCAAGGCTCTGGAGTAGGCATGGCGAATAGAAATAGGACCCAACTCTTAGGAGGAACGTCCCAAGTAGCCCATGGCCTTACAAATGCCTCGACAGCAGTCTTGAGGCAACAGATGGACGAAAGCAACCATGATATGGTGCAAATGTTGGCACAAACTTTGAGTACAGTGCTAAATCCTCTAATACAAAATACTACTCAATCGAATCAGCAAGTTACAGCGCAAATGACGCGTTTGGCTGACTTCTTTGGAGCACCCCCACCTATTCGACAGCCCCAAAGGGCGCAAATAAGAGGAAATCAGGGGATATTTGTAGAGGAAGAAACCACCATTAACCAGGCCCAACAGCCTGTCGAAGAAAACCTTAGGGCACGGTTGGAACAACCTGTCGAAGAACCTAGGGTAATAGCCCCAGAGGTAAGGTTGGTTAACAGAAACCAAAATGCTGACGAAGTGGTTCAGCATATCCAATACCAAAACATGGGTTTGGAAAACAATCTGGCAACCATGATCGAAAGGATCATGAATCAGAATGGAATGAACATGGGCTTTCGAAGGCCCAACTTCACATCTCCATTGTCAGAATATGTGTTACAAACGGATTTACCTCCTAGGAGCAAAGTCCCCAAATTTACTAAGTTCTCTGGGGACACGACAGAATCTACTGTCGAACATGTGGCGAGGTATTTGATCGAAGCAGGAGACATTTCAAATAATGAAAACCTAAGGATCAAGTACTTCCCAAGTTCCTTAACCAAGAACGCTTTTACTTGGTTCACAACTCTCCCCCCCAATTCGATCCATCATTGGACCCAGTTGGAAAGATTGTTCCATGAACAATTCTATATGGGGCAAACCAAGATAAGCCTGAAAGAACTGGCCAGTGTGAAGAGACGTTTCACTGAACCTATAGACGAATATCTGAATAGGTTTAGGTTGCTTAAGGCGAGATGTTTTACACAAGTGCCAGAACATGAGTTGGTCGAAATAGCCGCAGGCGGTTTAGATTATTCCATTAGGAAGAAGCTAGACACCCAGTACCTAAGGGACATGGCCCAACTGGCCGATAGAGTTCGACAGGTCGAACGCCTCAAAGCTGAAAAAGCTAAGGCAACGAAAACTCACAAGAGAGAAAGAATAGCGTACGTTGAGATGGATGACGAAGATCTAGAATCCTTCGACGATACTTTAGCTGTCGAAGAAGGAGAGGTCGATTTAGCAGAACTAAAACAAGGGCCACCATACTCTTGTAAACAGTTAGTCCCCTCAAATGGGAAAAATCCCATTGGTCCAGACAGGACCAACGATAGGTTCCCAAAAAAGACTTATAGTTTTGACATCACAAAATGTGATGAAATATTCGACTTGCTAGTTAAAGATGGCCAAATGATAGTACCCCCTGGGGTAAAAGTGCCTCCTCTTGATCAAAGAAAGAAGAGAGGTTTTTGCAAATATCATAATTTTCTGGGCCATAAAACTTCTCAATGTTTTCTTTTCAGGAATCTTGTGCAAGACGCTATTGAGGAAGGGAGATTAAAGTTTGCTGACAAATCCCCCATGGCTGTCGACTCCAATCCACTGAAGGCTGAAGCCCACTATGCAGAACCCTCTGAGGTGAACATGATAGAGGCAACCAGGATCCAGTCGAAGAAGCCAGGCATTAACATGGTCGAAGTCTCAAAGGACCACATCAACATGCCAATCTTTGGCAGTTTTTCTGGAAATTTATCCAGGAAGACAATTGAGGCTGTCCAGAAAGCGGTCGAGGACCCGAAGTCGAAGACTGCTGAAACACAAAAAACTGGACCAAAGCCCAGTTCCCACTTGGCCACTGTTCAAGGCCAGACGGAGAATCTGGAGACACAAATGAAGCAGTTAACTCTTGCTACTAAAGATACAATGAATATCAACATGGTTGAACTCTCTGACCCAAAAGCTTCAGAAGAGGCCATAAGGCAAGAGCAGGCTAATAAAACGGCTTTCCCTCGGGAAAACGAAAACTTGGCAGATTTTTTACAAAGATGCCAGAAAAAGAAATCAGAGGTAATGCTGTGTCCAAGATGCAGTTCAATCTTTGATAAAAAAGCTGTTGAGCACATTCAAGGCGTGAGAGCAGCGAACAAGAGAAGGGAGAATGCTGACCTTCGACATGATCCCAGAAGGGGTTCTAATCAAGACAAGAGGCCATTGACTTTTAGGCCTCCAACAAATGTACCAGTAGACACTTGGTACAAAACATCTGGCCGGAAAAGGCCAAATGAAGAGAAATGGCATTCTTTCGATGTGCCAAGAGGTTCCTCTTTAATTCAGAAGAAAGAGCCTCAAGTTGCTGCACCCAAAGTTGCTCAAGTATCCAGCAACTACAAGGGAAAAAATCCTATGTCTCGATCCCAATGGAGGAGATATCAAAGGAGACGAAAAGCAGAAAGGGAGGCTGCCAACGAACCTAAGGCAGAAACTAGTTCGAATGTTCCTCAAAGGAAACAAAGGAAGCCTTTAGAGAGAGAACCAGTTACCAACAGGCTAGTTTGGCCTAACCAGAGCGAAGTCGAAGACGAAGACGATGCTGAGTCCGACGATACTTTGGATATAATGGTGAATATTGTTTCTGTGCTGCCCAGGGAATTCAATCGACAGGTAGAAGTCGAAGCAAGTGACTGGGAGGTGGAACAAGAAATGGCCAAACATAGGCCAGTGTGCTATTTTGTCATGGACAATGGCACTACAGAGGAACAAAATGGCTTCTTCGAGCCACCTACAGAGGCGATGAAGAATCACCTCAAGCCTTTGTTCATAAGGGCTAAGCTCGAAGAGACCACTGTGAATAAAATATTGGTCGACTGTGGGGCAACTATCAATATTATCCCTCATTCTATGCTAAGGAAGATTGGCAAAAGAGATGAGGAAATTAAACCTCACAATATGGTCCTGTCCAACTATGAGGGAGGCATTGGGACCACCATGGGAGTGATCCAGCTAGATATCAAAGTTGGGTCGATCCTTCGACCAACAATGTTCATGGTCATATCGGCCAAACCTAACTACAACCTTTTGTTAGGCCGTGAGTGGATTCACGGTGTAGGCGCTGTGCCTTCATCGATGCACCAAAGACTGCTGCTATGGCGTCCAGATGGGATGGTCGAAAACATAGAGGCGGATCAAAGTTACTACCTTGGCGAAGTGAATCACTTGGGTGTAACAGATTTCGACAAAAACTTGGCTCACATAGGGCCATGTCCAACACCTGACTTCGACATGGCGCCAGCGCCAAACACCTTTTGTTCCTTATACCTGCATCCTGAGCATGGTTTCCAATGGGACAGAGAAGACTTGTCCCACATAGACTTCAGTGGGCTAACTGATATCCAACCAACTGGTTGGGGAAGTGAATTCAGTGATAATGACTGAGTCACAGTCCTTGAAGCGAATTTCGGCTTATGTAGCCGAAACCAAGATGATAACGGCTCTCGAAGTCGAAGTAAAGTACATGGCCACACAGGCCAATGATCAACAATTATCTGCTGTTGGCCCAGGAAAGGATTTCGATCCAAGACCTCCTGATATCATGCCAGATGAAATGCAGGAACAGAGGCTCGACGCCATCTATGACGATGAGCCTTTGGGCTTCGAAAAGGATCCCTTGGCGAACAACATTAAGACGTTAGCACAAGACCCTTTAGAAGAAATCAACTTAGGTGAAGGATCAGATAAAAGGCCAACTTACATCAGCGCCAAAATTGATCCAGAACTTAGGTTGGAAGTAATCCAATTGCTGAAAGAGTTTAAAGACTGTTTTGCATGGGATTATGACGAAATGCCTGGTCTCGACAGAGGATTGGTAGAACTTCAGTTGCCAATCAAACCTGGAAAGAAGCCAATCAAGCAAAATCCAAGACGCTTCGCTCCAGAAATATTGTCGAAGATCAAAACGGAGGTCGAAAGACTTCTGAAATGCAAATTCATCCGTGTTACAAGGTATGTCGAATGGATTGCAAATATTGTGCCAGTAATTAAGAAAAATGGCACATTAAGGGTATGCATAGATTTCAGAGACTTGAATGCTGCCACCCCCAAAGATGAATATCCTATGCCTGTGGCGGAAATGCTAGTCGATTCTGCCGCTGGCTACGAATACCTGAGTATGCTCGATGGTTATTCAGGATATAATCAAATATTCATTGCTGAAGAGGATGTGTCGAAAACAGCTTTTCGATGCCCTGGGGCCTTAGGCACTTACGAATGGGTAGTGATGCCTTTTGGCCTGAAGAACGCTGGGGCAACGTACCAGCGAGCAATGAATACTATCTTCCATGATTTTATTAACACTTTTATGCAAGTTTATATTGATGATATTGTTATAAAATCTGTTTCCAGGAAGAGTCACATTGACCACCTTCGACAATCATTCGAAAGAATGAGAGAACATGGTCTGAAGATGAACCCTTTGAAGTGTGCGTTCTGTGTGAAAGCTGGAGATTTCTTGGGCTTCGTTGTCCACAAAAAAGGAATCGAAATCAATCAGAACAAGACGAAGGCAATTTTGGAAGCGAAAGCGCCATCGAATAAGAAGGAATTGCAATCTCTCTTAGGCAAGATAAATTTCTTGAGAAGGTTTATATCTAACCTAAGTGGGAAAGCTCAGGCCTTTTCACCCTTACTTCGACTGAATAAAGAGGGGTTCGAATGGGGGCAAGAGCAGCAAGAAGCCTTCGACAAAATCAAAGGGTACCTCACTAAGCCACCTATTTTGGTGCCTCCTTGTAGCAATAGGAGTATGAGATTGTACATAGCTGCATCTGACAAAACTCTGGGAAGTATGTTAGCCCAAGAGGATGAGAATGGAGTCGAAAGACCCATTTATTATCTCAGTCGAGTTTTGAATGATGCAGAAACTAGATATAGCGAAGTTGAAAAATTGTGTCTATGTCTGTATTTCTCTTGTACAAAACTCAAGCAATATATAAAACCAGTTGATGTTTATGTTTCGTCTCATTTTGATGTTTTCAAATATATGTTGTCGAAACCTATTTTGCATAGTCGAATTGGCAAGTGGGCATTAGCATTAACTGAATACTCCTTGACCTTTATGCCTCTTAAGGCAGTAAAAGGACAAGTGGTTTCAGACTTCATAGTCGACCACTCAATTCAAGTCGAGGATATTAATTATGTGGAGATAGAACCTTGGAAATTCTACTTCGATGGTTCCAGCCATAAAAATGGAACAGGAGTAGGAGTCTTGATTATTTCTCCAGATAAAATTCCAACAACATTCAAGTACCAAATAGAAGGTTCTTGTTCGAACAATGAGGCTGAGTATGAAGCTCTAATTACTGGCCTTGAGATATTGTTGGAATTGGGGGCAACTCGAGTCGAAATAATGGGAGACTCAGAGTTAGTCATCAAGCAGGTCACAAAGGAATATAAATGCATCAGAGAGAATCTCATTATGTACTTTGTGATAGCAAATCGTTTATTGAAACAATTTGAAAGTGTCAATATTCGACACATACCCAGAGTCGAAAACCAAATAGCCAATGACTTGGCACAAATTGCATCTGGGTATAAGATTTCAAAAACGAAACTGCAAAGAGCAATCGAAGTTCGAGAAAAGATAAAAGCAACTTGTCTATCACCATCAGACTTGGAATCGACGAGGCTAGGATATGCTGATCACTCAAACTTCGAGATTTCGTTCATTGATAATTTGTCAGAGCAAGATTGGAGGAAACCCATTGTGGACTATCTTCAAAATCCAGGAGCTTCGACAGAACGAAAAATAAAATACAGGGCGTTGAGTTTTGTGCTCATGGGTAATGAGTTATTCAAGAAGACGCCTGAAGGGGTGTTGCTGAAATGTTTAAGTGAAACTGAAGCATACATAGCCCTTTCGACTACGCATGCTGGGGCATGTGGGGCTCACCAAGCAGGCCATAAGATGAAATGGTTGTTGTTTCGACAAGGACTATATTGGCCCACTATGCTGAAAGATTGTGTTGAGTTCGCCAAAGGTTGCCAAGAGTGTCAAGTTCATACAGGCATCCAGCATGTACCAGCAAGCGAACTTCACTCGATAGTGAAGCCTTGGCCCTTTCGAGGATGGGCGTTGGATCTTATTGGAGAGATTCGACCAGCATCATCAAAGAGTCAGAAATACATATTGGTAGGCATTGATTATTTTACTAAGTGGATCGAAGCAATCCCTTTAGTCAATGTGGACCAAGAAAATGTCATTGAATTTATTCAAAAGAACATTATCTTTAGATATGGAATTCCTGAGACAATAACAACTGATCAAGGTTCAGTTTTCACTGGTCGAAAGATGCAGGAATTTGCTCAGGAAACAGGTTTCAAACTCCTAACATCCACGCCTTACTATGCACAGGCGAATGGTCAAGTCGAAGCAGCTAACAAAGTGGTGATTGGCTTGATAAAGAAACATGTTGGGAAGAAACCAAAGAATTGGCATAAGACGTTGGACCAGATTCTATGGGCTTGTCGAACGTCCCCAAAAGAAGCTACTGGTACAACACCATATAGGCTAACTTTTGGCCATGATGCAGTATTGCCAGCAGAAATTTGTCTTCAATCTGCAAGAGTTCAGAGGAATTATGATATTCCTTCTGAGGTTTATTGGAATATGATGTTAGATGAACTGGTGGATTTAGACGAAGAGAGATTACACGCTCTCGACTTACTCAGGCTTCAGAAGAAAAGAGTAGAAGACTCTTATAATAGAAAGGTAAAACCTAAGGTATTTTTGCCTGAAGAACTAGTTTGGAAGGTAATTCTTCCCATGGATCGACGGGATCGAAGCATGGGGAAATGGTCACCCAAATGGGAAGGACCCTTCAGAGTTATCCAAACTTTTTCTGGTGGAGCCTATGAAGTCGAAGAGATAAGTGGAGATAAAAGGCTCTTGAGAGTAAATGGTAAATATTTGAAAAAATACAAGCCTATACTTCAAGAGATAAAAATAAAATAATAAAAGAACAAGCTAAATTAGCCATAAAAATGCCAAAATGGAAATTTTTATTAATTTCAGCCAAGATGGCAATTGTTGTCGAAAACGATTACAGAAGATGGTTACAAAAGAGAATCAATCAAAAGGTAAGAGAATTCTTGAGTCGAAGATACTTGGCATACTGCAGCTCCAACCTCTTTTTGCACCAAGAGTTTTCCTGTACTAGCTTGGCAATTTGAGCGTCGAGGCTTTGGGCCCTCTCAGCGAATTCCAGGCCTTGCTTGATCTCAGTCTGGCTCTCAGTGTCTGAGATGGTCGAAAGAATTTCCTCCTGGAGTACAGTGTTGGCGTTTATCTTCGCCTCTATCTCTGCGGTTTGTGCTCGGAAGGAGACATTCTCTCGCTCAATGGCATCGACTCTTTCCTGTGCAGACGCTTTCTGTTTCGACAACTCAGCAATTCGAGAAGTCGAATCTGAGACATCAGTCCACGCAGAGGAGCTTCTGCCATATAACACTTCGAGCTGACTGTTAAAACCTCGTTGGCGCCTGTAATCCGCTGAAACCTGATCAATCATAGAATGTAATTCCATGATCAAGTCTGAGATTTCTGGAGCTACAGCTTCGAAGTCAACAGCATTCAGGACCTCCTTTAAGCATGATGGAGCAGTGGGGTCCCCCTCTAAAGTCTTCATCAAGTCCCTCTTGAAGAACTGGGCCTTAACCTTCGCCAACGCATCATCAAGAGGAGAAGTTTCAGTAGACTTCCCCGACAGGGTAGGAATTTCCTGACTAGTGTCAGATGAACTCTTACTCTCGATGATTGCATTGAGGTAGCTGACAGGGTCAGTTTGTTTCAAGATTTCCAAGTCCTCTTTTGATCTGTGCTTTGAGGAGGTAACCCTTGCCATAGTGTTATCTTGGGTTTGAGGTTCTTGAATGCTAAGTGCCTCGACCAGTTGTTCTTCGACTTGGACTGAGGCGGTACCAGCGTCGACTTGTGGTTCTTCGTTAGCATCACCCTGGGGTCCTTCGCCAGCGTCATTTTGTGGCTCTTCGCTAGCGTCACCCTGGTGTCCTTCGCCAGTACCACCTTGGTGCTCTTCGTCAACAGCATCTTGATTCTCTTCGCCATTGCCTTGGTCTCTTCCTTCAGGATTCTCTTCTGACGACAAATCCACCACCTGAACCGTTTCTGGCTGTGGTTCCTCCACTGGCTGTTGTTCCTCCATCATAGGTTCTTCTGTTGTTTTCTCCACTGTTTCAGCATTGGCTTCATTCTCAGTATGGGCTTCGTCATTGCCCAAGTCTTTTTCCTGAGGCCTGCTAAGGTCAGCAAATTCCAACGTTTCTGAAGTCCTTGGTGGAGAACTTTCAGTAGTGTCCTGAAAAAGAGAAAGAAGACAAATCTTCAGATGTCGAAAGAGACACAATCGAATACTGGTATCTATGCCTAAAATAGATTACCTGTGGATTAACTTCAGCCCCAGGGCTGGAATTGTCACTCTCGACAGGTTTGTTAAGAAGAACGTTCAGTTCCTCCTCAGTTGGCTCCTCGATGATTACTGGAGGTGGCCTAGGCTTTCTCACAGCAACCTTTATTCTGACGGTTCGACCTTCAGGAGCAGGAACAGAAGCGTCCTTCGTTAACTTTCGCCTCTTTAAGGGAGCAGGAGGGGAATCACTTTCGTCATCATCCCCGATTCGACCACCAACGCTGCCCTTTTCTTGGGCGAAGGGGCCTAGAAAACCAACAGGAATTCGATTGAGTAATTGCATCGAAAATCAAAAATCGAAAGCCAGAAGAAAAATGAAGAAAATCTGGTTACCGATACAGGAGGCTTCCTCGAAGAGCCTTCCCCTTGTTGGTTGTTTATGGTCTTCGCCGGCGCTGTAGTCTTCGCCGGCGGTGGAGGTTTTGTTGAAGGGCCTCCTCCTTGTGGGCCTTCTGTAGCCTTCTTGGCTAGAGGCTTTCGAACAACTGAAAGCAAAAGAAAAGTTAACAGGCTAGCAGTCGAAGAGAAAGAAAAAAAAAAGTAATGTGAGAGCATGAACTTACATTTCTTTACTTTGTCCAACACTAGGACAAAAGACTTCTGCAACTCAGCCATGAAGTCCTTCTCGTCGAAAAAGTACTCAGCATAATAGCTTCTCCACCACTCCTCGAAGGATGGTGAGCAAAGGAAATTAAGCTGGTAGTCAAACAACGAGAGGATTGTTCGACCAGCATATCTTCCGATATGCTTGATGGCAGCTTCTTCTGTGTAATCGTTGCAGAAGTACAACATTGACTTCTCTCTTTGAAAAATCGGAGAAGGCAGGGTTTGGATAATACCAAACTGGCAAGATACCAGATTGGGTTGATAGGCAAGCAGACTCAAATGAGTCTTAGAACTCTTAAAACGAAGAGGCATGATCCTCGGTGTAAGGAACGCCTCCCAAAGTACTGAATGCTCATCGACATTGGGACCACTCGACTCCTTTGGATGTGGCCTAGTGAACCATGCTGGCCCCACTCTCCGTTGGGCAAATGGAGCCATAGTTGAAACAAATTCCTTCCTTCGAGCGAACATGAGAACGAAGTTAGTGAAGGTTTGTTGAAACTCCAGCCCATCTTCCACAGGTGTTAACAGAGCCAGCCTGATGCCTTCGACTCGCCTGTTTGCTATTGCTGGCGCCTGTTCATTTATCTGAGCCTTCTTGGGCAAGAAAGATTCGAAAGTGGCGTTGAGCCACAGTTGAAGTAGCCAAAAAGGCCCAGCGAGTAACAAACTGGCCCTATCTTCGACATGTTTCAGAAGAGTGGCCCCATTGCTGATAGAGTCATAAAGACTGGCCAGAATCAGTTCTGCCAAACAGATGTTTTGGCGGTGATGCAGTTGGGTAGCAAGAGTGACCATCTTTTTGGTCACTTGTAGAGACTTCGAACAAAACACAAAACGAGTTATCCATAAGGCTAGAAACGCTATGTGTTCGACATCCGACACCGCGTCTGTCGACCTGTCGTGATAATGGTTGATAAAGGTGGTGTATGTTGGCTTGGTCTCAGAGAAGCCAATTTGGTCCTCCGACATCTCCTCCGGGTCGAAGTAATCTCCGGTTGGTCGAAGGCCAGTAATAGCTGCTACGTCGAAGAGTGTGGGGGTTAACATCCCGCATGGAAGGTGAAAAGTGAAGTGAGAGTAATCCCAGAACAACAGTGAAGCTATCAGCATCTCTGGGGAGTAGTTCAAGCCTGTCTTCGACAGCATCACTAGGTCGAAGATTCCCATTTCCTTCCAGACTGGAGTTTGATGCTTCTCCAACTTTGTTAGCCAAGCAACATAGTCGGAGGTCAGATTAGGGCAAGACCTGAAGACCCTAACACTTCTGTTGAAGAAGCGGAGGTCGATTTTTTCGCGTGTAGGGTCTTCGTTGTCTTCTGCGTCCTTCTTGGCGCATGCTACTGGCTTGAGTTTCTCGACGATTGGGAAATAGCTCTTGATCTTCAGAGCTTCAGAGATGCTAGGATTCATGGGGCCAGACATTGCGAAGATCTGGTTGGAGTATCCAACCGGGATCATCAAGTGGCGCGAGTAAGCATCGCGAACGGAGATGTCAGAAGGTTCAGGAACCCTTCGTTTCCCTGTAGAGTTTACTACCGGAGCAGTAACGAAGACCTTGGGTTTAACATGTTGTTCAGTTGGTGCGTTAACCTTGGGAGCAGTAGAAGCAGAGGCCATTGTTGAGGATGAAGATGAAGTGAAAGAGGGAGAGTTTTCTGCAAAGAGAGCAAGCTTGTATGAAAACAAGGAAGTTTGAAGGCTAGTTTGCGTAAAAAGTCCCACAATGGGATATTCACTACTATTTATAGTAGTGGGAAAAATCTCCAATAACGAGGACATTAAATGTCATTTAATGCTGCAGGAATTAGTGGGACGCGTGGCAGCATCCTGTTGTTTTGGCCGTTTCTGCAGAAGTGGAGAGACGCAGCGTGCGTCCTCGTTTTTGAGAATTTGTCATAATGACAAATTCTGAAGTGACGTTTGGTACTGCACGCCGTACTGAAAGTGACGTCCTAGGATCAAATCAATGATGGTTTCTTGGGATTGCCAATAGTTGGTAAAAAGTAACAAAAAGTGCACAAGTGAACTTGTGACTAAGCGTGGAAAAACAGGTGTCGAATGGCGTTTTCAAAGAATGCCTTTTTCTTTCAGAGTCGAAATAAGGCATTCTTGGGGGGCAATTTGTTGGCTCCTAAATTCGACACCTATGCTTTGATCTATGTCAGCCATTAAAAGCTGAAAGATGCTTTCGACTGGCTGAGTCTGTCGAAGTGCCCGTCGAAAGATGGCAAAATACTTAGAAGATTTCTTCCAAGGAAGAAGGCTGGTTGCCTTCGACGTCGAAGGAGTTTTCGTCGAAGATGTCTCTTGATGAAGGTGTTCGATGGTCCAGAGTGGAGCAGTTTGAAATTCAAAGCTTTGGAGGGAAAACGGTTTCCAGCAGTTACTACGTGCAAACGTGCAAGGATCTGGAGCGTCGAGCATGGAGAACGTGCCAAGTGGCTTGATCTCGAAGCAGTGTAACTGCCCGACGGTTACTTGGAATGTTTTTGTATAAATAGGAGTAGACATGTAGTTTCTCGCGTGTGTTCACAATTATATACATAGTCACTCATTTAGATTCAAGTACCCAGTGTGAGCGAAAGAATTGTTGAGAAATGTATGTGTGAAACACCAATTTTATCAATTAAAGTCATTTACTTTTCCAGCATTTTACTTGCTTTTCTCCTTTAAATTCCTGTCGAACCTTTACTTTAAAGTCTTGTTTATTTTACCAAGCCTTTCCTTTATGCAATTTACTTGAAACCTTTTATTTAAAGCCTTATCCAACTTAATCAAACTTCACAATCAACCTATGTCTATAGGATCAATCTGATCGATCCTGCGAGTAACCAAATAAGTAACCATTTGGAGGATCAGCGGTTGTTTACCAAAACCCAAGGTAAACAGGGACCTGGGATTCGAACCCAGGTCCCATTGGTTTTTCCACTCACCTGCTTGCCAACTCAACCAACGCGTTCTTTTGTTATTAAAATACACAATGAATATTATATTGGAAATTCAACTAATATGCTGGAAATAAAAAAAACAAGCGCGAAATTTAAATGGACCAATGGGAAGATGACACGCTTCGTCTTCTTCGTTGAAAAACCAGAATTTTTACCTGCGGATTTTATCCGCAACAGAATCCCTAGGTTCATCCTAAAATCCACTCTAGGCTATAGAAACGCAATCCAAAGCCATGGTCCGCTTCGTCTCTCCTTTATGATCATCTCTATATCTATTATTAGTCCTAATTTTACCTGCAAAGCAAACGCCTAAAAACAAAACAAGAAAACCCTAGGTTCGGGCATTACAATACAGGCTATGAAAACAAAATTGAATATTGCAAAAAGCTTAGAAATCATACAAGGAACAAGAATATGCTAATGCTTTGTCAAAAAGACGTAAGAATGAGGAGTTATGTTTTCGTGTACAGGGCCATATTCATGGATACTTACAGCGTGATTCAGGGAGAGAGAAGACTTGGTTTTGATTCCAATAGCTTTAGGGGATGGCAGACAAGAGGTCTAGGTTGAGTTTTTGGACTGAATCGTGCTCTAAGGTGGATTTCAGTTTCCAATTTTCCAAGATTTTTCTCCAATTTGGTTTGGCCGTTTTTGCAGCTCCGAGGTCGTGTTCTTGATGTGTATGGCTTGTGTGTGTGTATGGGAATGAATTAGGTCAAGAGTTGGGCTTTCAATCCATGTGCATTCAAGGTTTGGGATTTGATATGATCACCATTGATAAAGTTTCCAAAATTGTACCAAATCTGATATTTTGTGCACAACAATGCTTGATACGAATTTGATTAGGTGTATCTTGGTAATGAAGACCTGTAATGATAAAAAAAATCTCATTCCATTAATTATTGGATTTTATTTGAATTAATATTGATTTAAAATGAATTAAATCAATAAAAACCAAATAAAATAGAAAAATAAATGATTGGTCATGAAATTGAAAATAGGACACGTGTGTGGTGTGACAAGATCCTATCAAGTGGAAAAAAGTGGGGCCTTTTGTCAAAAATTGGAGTTTTGAGGATAGTTGACTTTTGGCAATTTTGGAAAAATTCCCAACTTCAACAATGCATAACTTCTTCAATTTTGAACTTTTTGAAGTGTTCTTAGACTTTTTAGAAACCTTGATATGTAATCTAACCAACCCTTTTGGTATCATCTCATTTTTATGTTCCATGCGCAAGTTATAAGCTTTGAAAAAAAAGGTGTTTTTGTTGACTTTCAAAAATGACCTATAATGTCCAAATTTGTAACTTCTTGTGAGTGCATTTCTTGATCTTGGGGTGTGAAGATGGATTGTAGGTAATTTCTTCCTCTTCAAAATTAGCTTTGTATGGGTCATTTATCATAAAGTATGAGAAAGTTATGCTTGGTCAAAGTTGAGTTGACTTTTCCTGCAAAACCCTAATTTAGCAACTTTTGAATCTTGATGAATCTTGAGCAATCCTTGATGAATAATGATCAACCCTTGATCAAATGATGCATTATCCTTAAAAATGAGAATGTTGACAAAAAATCTTGAGGTTTGACTATTTGTAGGTCACAGTTGACTTTTGCCCTAGCATAGTCGATTTTTGGACTTCTTAAGCAATTGACTGACCAAACTTTCTCTGCAAGGCTTGAAATTTGACATGGATGAACTTGAGAACATATTAGGACACTGGGGAGCCTTTGAGATCATTTGTATGTGAGGACCTTGATGCAACACAAAACCCTAATTTTGAATTGACTGCCTTAGGAGGTGATTTAACTGTCCAACTCTTGAGCCATCTTGAACAATCTTGGAGATGATTCTTGACATGTCTTGAGAAATATGGGAGGGAAAATTTTGGGGTACAACAACATCCTATTTTTATGTTGTATTTTATAAATTAAATTACTCTAATTTTATATGATTTACTGACGGGGAAATAGGATGTTACAATTGGTATCAAAGCAGGCCGGTTCGTTTGACCAAGTTGTCTAATGTTGTTTGTTCCTTAGTACACGATAAGTGTATGAAATATTGTTGGTGCTTGCTTGCTTTTCTAATCATTTATTTGCAAGAGTAGGATTGAAACAAGTGGGGGAAAATATTGTGCTTCTCTGAGATTGTTCAGGTGTGAACAGTTGGTTTAGTATGTCGCGAAGTGCATGGGTGCAGACATTAGTGTTGTTGTGTTGTTTTTCCAATTTTGAAGGAAGCACGGATTCAAGATTTAAGTCTAACGAGATCAAGTACTCATGTTGTTCACATCTCTAGAAGTGGAGGGCAGTGTTATGACTAGTGATGTGCCCGTTATGGGTGAGTCTTGATGTTTCCCAGAGGATAATTGTGACTTGTCGTCATAGCGAAATGTTGGATTAACTTGATATTTGCCTTAGGGTGAACTATCTGGAATTAAACCAAGAGATTACAAAGTGTTTTGGCGAGTCGATGTAGATTTTCTTTCCTGGAGGTTGTACGAATTCAAGGTTCTTATTTGATGGTCAAGTAAAGTAGCCTCCGAAGGAAAAAGAGAATTGTTAAAGGTTGCTTCTCAGAGGATATATAGCAATGTAATGACTAGTGATATACAAGAGGTGTGTAATTTCTTGATGATCCCCTGAGGACATTAGCTAAGAAAGTAGGATAGCTCTTGGAAGATGAAGCTCAGGTCATTGTGATGTTTTAACAAATGTCGGTTGATCGTGAAGTTCTCATTATTGAGTTTCCATTGTGTATGATGTTGATATTTTGAATGGTGATATAATGATGATGTACTGTAAATATTGTTGTTGGAGTCAGGTAAGTAATTATTGGGTGTTGTTGATGCTTTTGGGTGATTATGAATTGCGAGTCAGAGTCGGAACTCAAAGATATTAGTAGTCTTGTGAGAAGAATCAGAGTTTTGAGGTTTTGAAAATTGAGGTTTTGGCAACGTAATATGTCTTTTGAGTTATAAGAAGAATGACGTTTTGGAAAGAATTGGAATTTTGATGTTTTGGAAACTGAATTTTTTAAGAAAGTAATGTGTTTCTCGAGTTGTAAGAAGAATGAGATTTTGCATATATGTTGGAATAGATTTTGTACACAGAAAATGACAAAAAACTGCTTCTGTTCCGCTGGTACCCCGGTTACCATATATGAATACCCGAGTACCCTGCGATGGAAATCAGCAGAACTTCAAAAATTCATAACTTGAGTTACGGACGTCTGATTCGAGTTTCATTTGAAGCGTTAGAAAGCTAACATAATGAAATTTGTTTTAAAAATGGTTCCAATAACTTGAAGTGATTTATTTGTCACGTGGTGATGTGGAATGGGAGGTGATGTTTTACTTTTGATCTTGTCTTCCATATCCGGATTGTTTCTATGGCACCATACAGGATGTCAGTTCAAAAGTTAGGAGAATTGGAGAAGTTATTAGAAGATGTACAGAGAAATAGATTTGTAAAACTGAATATATCATTTTGGGGGATTTGATGTCATTATTTAAGGAAAAAGAAAGTAGTATGAAACTGTATGTGGATTACCGGTAACTGATTAAATTACTGGTTGAGCTTACATATCCACTTGGATGATTGATGATTGGATGGACCAACTGGTAGGTGAGTATGTTCTCAGTATAATTGAATTGGGGTCGGATTACCTTCAGATACGGATGAAGAGTAAGGATAGTTAGAGGATAGATTTTAGAAATCAGTGAAGTTATTTTGAATAAATAGATCAGTTTGTTATGGTGTTTATTGAGGATATTTTGATTTAGTTTGAGTCATAAAAGGAAACGTTGAATGTCGTGATTCGAATTACGGTGTCAGAAGGGAAGGGAATGTATGTCAGGATGCCAAGACGTAGATCATGATTTGGAAAGGTAAATTTTCTTGAACATGTTATTTCGAATGAAGATATCTGTGGAATCCTTTCAAAGTAAATAAGTGGTCTATATTGAGAGGCTCTAAAATTGGTTATGGAGACTGGAAGCTTTTCAGGATTAACTGGTTATTATCGCAGTGTGCTTGAGATGAGGTCAAGTGAGATATGTTGTTAGTGAATAAGTTAAGGGAACAAGATGTTTGACATTAGTAAGGATGTGAATGTATTAGGTAAGTGCATGGAGATGCAACTTATGCCGATTAATGATGATTAAAATGACGATAGTTTTTGAGGAGAAGGGAAGTAATGCTAGAGGAAATATAAATTTAAGAATGATTGGAATCATGGATATGATGGAAAAGTATATACATGAGTTAGGGAGAAATTGAGGAGTGTTATCACCAACCATATGAAGGAATGGTAGTGTTGAGATTGTGATTAGAACGAGATCCAAATGCAAGATTAAAGGAAAGAGAGGATTCATTGATATGGTTAAAATCTTCTAAATGGATAAAAAATTATTTAGGAATGAGATGATTTAGATTATACTTGGTGTAGTAGTTTTCCTATATTAGCATATACATAGCAATTGTGTTGTGTTACGTGCATATAAGGGAGACTATGAAGTGGAGTTTTGGTGTTTATGTATCATTTATAAAGTAGAAATGAAGGAAATTAAGAAAAACATTGTAAGCCTTGGAGAGATTGTTGGACATTATGCTCAGGTAACCTTGAGCACATGGTTAAAGACGCTATTATAGTTGGGTAATAGCGATTTATGCCACTGTTATGGTTGTCGGCTATCTATTGACAAATTAAGGAACTTATCACCCTTAATCTCTTGTTGATAGTAGATGGGATCTTAATGGATGGGATAAACGTGTATTACTATCTTGATGGTGTGTAAAGTGATTGACGTTTTAGCAAGAGGATAAGTGTTCACAATTTTGTGTGAACCTAATGCAAATAGTGGCTATGAAAGAGTTAGGATTTATTAAGTAGTTTAGAGACTTGAGTTGGTATGCGAGCTAACATTGCAGAGTAGACGATTGAGGATGTCGAAAAGTGAACAGTGATTTCTGGTGTTTACTAAGGAGAATCTGAAGACAGATGTGAAATTTATAGGTGTGATGGTTGGTGAAAATAAAAATGAAGACATTGACTCAAGATAGATGATCATAGTAGCATAGGGGAAATGTAGTGTGACATAGTTTGCTATGCAGGTATGATCTTGGAGTAAAAGATTAAACATTATAAGTTATGGGATAATGCAAACTACTAGACATTCCATGATGGAATTGTTAGGTAAAAGGTTACCTATATTATTCGTGTTATCACCATGTCAATAGATGTATTGAATTGCATGATTGGTTTTTGAGATATAGCATGGTGGCACTAAGGTTGTGTTGATGTTCTTAGGACGGTATTATTGTGTGATGTAATAATATAGACGGTGTTCATGTTATGAGACTGTGTGTCCTTAAGCTATGTTGTTTTATCATTTCCTATGGCAAGGACTCGTGGGTGAGCATATTTTTTCTTATGAAGAGAAATTATAGAAGCGTTACTTACAGTGACTGAAAATACCTCGTTGTGTTCCGGTTCAAGCGTGAACAATATCGTAAAATAATAGATCTTGTATTGCAAGGTGATGGGAAAAGGAGAAAAATGGATATGTGCATTCATAACTCGGTAGTAATGCATCTTGTTGGACTATTGTAGTTGATGATATATAATGTTGGATGGTAGTATTCAAAAGGTTTCCAAACATGAAGTTTGAGTTGTAGGATGGGATGCGAGAGTCGTATCTGGAGTTGTTTGCAATAGGTAATTTTTGAGGACGAAAATCTTTTAAGTGGGAGAGAGTTGTAACACCCCAAAAATCTAGATTATTATTTAATTAATTTAGTATGAATATCAGTGATAATTGGTAAATATATGAACTATGGCGAATTAGTCGATGCAGTGTAATTATATGAGTTGGTGGTTTTTATGATGTAATGTGATGCATTTGTTAGTAATAAGATGATACAATGTAGTTATGTGGGTGTATGGGTAAATGCGTAGAAACATGGGGGTGTATGGAATAATATAGATTAATATTATTATTATTATTATATTATTAGAATAACAATTATTATTTTATAATAATAATTAATTAATTATTTATTGGGATGATTATATTATTATTGGGATATATTAGAGTAAGAATAAGAGAAAAGAATCAGTATGTAGAAACAGAGAAAGAGAAGCGTAGAAGAGAGAAGAAGAGAATAGCACTAGGAAACTAGGGAAAGAGATTTCACCGTAGAGATCAAGAATCAATGAAAATCTAAGGTAAAAGAGGATTCTAACTAAATAAAAGGTTGCCTAATGATGGGGTATGGTAGATCTATTAGATTTAATCTATATTTTAGGAATATATTTTGGATTTAATCTATATTTTAGGAATATCTTTTTAGAGGATATTATTATATCTTTTTATATCTTTGTTAGAGGATATTTAGGATTTTATTTTATGTATAAATAGCCTAGTGAGGTAGCTCAATGTAATTCATTGTAAATCATTATTCCTTATTTTTGTAGCAGTCATTTAATATATTCTTTTTTCCTTTCATCTCTTCTTTGTGCACCAACAATTGGTATCAGAATACTCCGATTAGAAACCACGGGGAAATAATTGTGTGGTTGAGAATTACAATATTCTGAATCTGTGAAATTTGGGAAACACTGCTTTATTGATTTTCTGTGTAAATTTCACAAGGTAGAAGATGAACAGAAACAACAATGATATCCATTCCAAGCTTCCAGTATTTGATGGCAAAAACTGGAATCGTTGGACGATCCAGATGCGCGTGTTATTTGGTTCTCAAGATATGTTAGATCTTGTCACCGATGGCTATGATCTGTTAGAAGCAGACGCAACAGAGGCACAGAAGATAACACAGAAGGCGCTAAGGAAGAAAGATCAGAAGGTGTTGTTCTACATCCATCAATGTGTGGATGAAAATGTGTTTGAGAAGATTGATGATTATGAAACAACAAAGGCTACATGGGACACACTTGTCAGATGTTACGGTGGTGACGCATCAATCAATAAGGTGAAGCTTCAGTCTCTCAGAAAGAAATATGAGAATCTAAACATGAAGGACAACGAGAAGGTTTCTGAGTACATCTCTAGAGTGATTCTGATCACTAATGAGATGAAAGCTTGTGGAGAAACTCTTTTGAGAAAATAATCATTGAGAAGATCTTGAGATCTTTAACTTCTCAGTTTGATTATATTGTGGTAGCAATTGAACATTCAAAAGATCTGAGCACCATGAGAGTTGAAAAGATGCAAAGTATTCTAGAGGCGCATGAGTCGCGTATAACTGCGAGAACTTCTGAGAGGGAAGTAGAGCAACAGGCTCTGAAAGTAACTTCTAGTAAGAAGAAACAAACTTGGTCAGAAGCCAGGAAGAAAACTAAGGGTGGTCAAAGGTCAGAAGCTTCAAACTCTGATAGGTAGAAGAATGTCCAGAAGGGAAAGGAGAAGTCTCACAAGAAGAATGTTCAGTGTTACTGTTGCAAGAACTTTGGTCAATATACCAAAGATTGCTGGTCAAACAAAGAAAGGAAGTCAGAAGAAGCAAATATAGCCAGAGGAGAGTCAGATAATGAACCTGTGGTATTGTTGGCTTCTGAACCTAATGATCTGAATACAATCAGAATGGTGGTATATGGACACATGGTGTTCAAACCATCTTACTGGAAACAAGAAATGATTGGTTGATTTTGACTCTGGGAAGATTACAAAGATAAGATGTGCTGATGATAAATACCTCAATGAAAAAGGTATGGGAAATGTCAAAATCATTCTAAACAATGGGAAAGCAGCAGTGATCCAGAATGTATGGTATGTACCTGGTATGAAAAGCAATCTGATGAGGGTGGGACAACTGATTGAGAAAGGTTTTTCAGTTACCATGAAGAACAATCTTCTGAAGCTGTATGACTAATCAGAAGTTGATTATGGAGTCAGAACAGGGAAGGAACAAAATATTCAAGGTGAATGTTAGAACTACATACTCTGAATGTCTTAGTGCAACAAGTGTTGCCAAGGAGAGTGAGTTGTGGCACAGAAGATTTGGTCATCTGAATTTTAGAAGTTTAGGGCATCTTAAATCAAAGAATCGGGTACATGGAATTCCTACAATCAAGAAGCCTGAAAAGTCATGCAAGGTGTGCATGGAAGGGAAGCAACCAAGATTACCATTTGCATCATAAGTAGCTCCAAGAGCAAAACATGTCTTGGGAGTAGTGCATTCTGATGTTTGTGGTCCTTTTCCAGTAGCATCAACTAGAGGGAATAAATATTTTGTGTCATTTGTTGATGAGTTCACCAGAATGACATGGGTATCTCTCACAAAGTTTAAACACGAGGTGTTTGCTGAATTCAAGAAGTTCAGACTGAAGGTTGAGAATCAGAGTGGCTAGACTCTGAAGATTCTTAGAACTGATGGTGGTGGTGAGTATAACTCCATAGAATTCATAATATTCTGTGAGGAGAATGGAATTGAGCATGAGGTTACTACTCCCTATACTCCTCAACACAATGGTCTTGCTGAAAGAAGAAACTGTACTTTGCTTGATATGGTGAGAAGCATGCTGAAAGAGAAGAAGCTTCCTCATACTCCGTGGGGAGAAGCTGTTGCAACTGCATGTTATGTGCTCAATAGATGTCCAACGAAGAAATTGAAGGAAATAGTTCCTATTCAGAAGTGGACTAGAGATAAGCAAAAGTGTTAGTCATTTGAAGGTGTTTGGTTCTGTATGTTAAAAACATGTCCCAGAAGCCAGAAGACAGAAGTTGGATGATAGAAGTAAAGTGATGTTGCTAGTGGGGTACCACAGTACAGGTTCGTACAAACTTTATTGTCCAGAAACTAACAAAGTTGAGTTCAGCAAAGACTTTATTATAAAGGAATCAGAAGTTTGGAATTGGGAAAGGTCTTATCCCGACTCTGATGAGAGAACTCCTGAAGAAAAGTAAAAAACACATGTTTCTGAAGCTGGTAAAGACTCTGACTCTGAAGAAGATTCAGAAGGAGAAGATGATTCTGACTCTGAATCTGATGGTGACCCGGACTCTAAAGACACTAAAAGTTATGGAGAAAGTCCAATTTCTGAAGCAAGCGTTTCTGAAGGGGAAATTTCTGGTGTCCAAGGTCCTGAAGTTCCAGTTCAGAGGCAACAAAGAGTCAGAAGCATCCCAAGAAGATTTTTAGAGTTTGACATGTTGCAAGAAACTAAAGTAGACTATGAAGGAGAAGTTATTCAGTGTGCAATGTTAGTAGACTCTGAACCCGTGAGTACGAAAGAGGTTCTTAAGAAGCAAGTTTGGTTACAAGCCGTGAAATAAGAACTTGATGCTATAGAGATAAACAAGACTTGGAAGCTAACAAAACTTCGTAAAGGCAAGAAAGCCATCAGCGTCAGATAGTTTTTTAAGCAGAAGCTAAATTCAGATAGATCAATTGGAAAAAACAAAGCAATATTAGTAGCAAGAGGCTTTCTACAGAAGTCTGGGCTAGACTACTTTGAAGTGTTTGCACCTGTAACGAGACATGAAACAATCAGACTAGTGATTACAATAGCTGCTAACAGGAATTGTCCTCTGATGCATTTAGATGTAAAATCTACATTTCTGAATGATCCATTACAAGAAGAGGTATACGTATCACAACCTCATGTATTTGAGAAAAAGAATCGGGAAGGGATGGTGTTCAAATTACACAAATCCTTGTATGAATTGAAGCAAGCGCCCAGAGCTTGGAATTTGAAGATTGATTCGTTTTTCAAGGAACAAGGGTTTCAAAAGTGTGAGATGGAGTATGGTGTTTATGTTCAGTATACTTTAGAAGGTAATATGATTCTTGTCTGTTTGTATGTTGATGACATATTACTCACATGAAGTTCTGAACAAAAGATAGCTGAGTTCAAGAAAGTTTTGATGAATGCGTTTGAGATGACAGATCTTGGGAAAATGAGTTTCTTTATAGGGATGGAATTTATGTACTTTGAGAAAGGAATCATTTTGCATCAAATGAAGTATGAACTTGAGCTTCTGAAGAGATTTGAGATAGAGAATTGCAAAGTTGCTATCACACCTGCTAATACGAATCAGAAGTTGAACTCTGATTCTGATGGAGAGGATGTGGATGCTACAACCTTTAAATAGATGGTTGGTTCTCTAAGGTGTTTGTGTAATACCAGGCCTGATATTTGCTATGTAGTTGAAATCATCAACAGATTTATGAGTAAACCAAGTGGTCTCATTACCAAGCTGCTGTTAGGATTCTTAGGTATATAAAGGGGACTCTGAAGTATGGAGTGTTATTTCCTTCTGGAAGAAAGATCGAATCAGAAGTTCTGAGTTATTAAGACTCTGACTAGTGCGAAGATATAGTTGACAGAAGAATTACTTATGGGTACTTATTCAAATTTTTGGGAGGTCCTATTTCTTGGTGTTCCAAGAAGCAACTTGTTGTTGTGCTGTCAACCTGTGAAGCTGAATATATTGCAGGCGCTCTAACTGCATGCCAAGCTGTGTGGATTCTGAACTTATTGCAAGATCTGAAGATTGAAGTAGCCAAACCTCTGAAGTTGATGATTGATAACAAGTCTGCAATCAATCTTGCCAAGAACCCAGTGCTGCATGGGAGAAACAACCATATTGAGACAAAATATCACTTTCTGAGGAATCAAGTTCAGAGTGGAATATTAGAAGTTATACACTGTAGCATCCGGAAGCAGCTGGCAGATGTTCTAACAAAGACTATCAAGACTGATCAATTTCTTCGCTTGAGGGATGGAATTGGTGTTGTCAGTTTTGAATAAAATATAAATTAAGGGATGGTGTTAGATTTAATCTATATTTTAGGAATATATTTTGGATTTAATCTATATTTTAGGAATATCTTTTTAGAGGATATTATTATATCTTTTTATATCTTTGTTAGAGGATATTTATGATTTTATTTTGTGTATAAATAGCCTAGTGAGGTAGCTCAATGTAATTCATTGTAAATCATTATTCCTTATTTTTGTAGCCTTCATTTAATATATTCTTTTTTCCTTTCATCTCTTCTTTGTGCACCGACAGGATCTAGGTTGTGTATTGTGATTTCTCCCTATTTGGTTGTTTTGGGGTTTTTCATGTTGATGAATTTTGGTGATTTTTGTGTTTTTGATGGAATTTAATGATATGAATTGGTTAGGTTGATAGACAATGGTTGGTGGATAATTAACATGCTTAAAAGATAAATTTTGATGAAAAAAATATGAATTTTGGGTGTTAAAATGTGAGAGGATCGTAACATGGAAATTGCAGAATTTCCCCCTGTTATCGCAGGGTAACCGGTCACCCATATATGGTAACCGGTTACCATATGCAAATTTGGGAACCATTATCTACTGACTTGCAGTAACCGGTTACTGTAAGGGGGTAACCGGTTACCACGAGGAATTTTGGAAAAACAAGGTTACTGTCTTGCGGTAACCGATTACCCTAACTGGGTAACCGGTTACCACTGCTACTGACAATATTTTTAGAAAACTTCTAAAACTCATAACTTTTGTCTCGGGTATCTGGTTGACGCGCCGTTTGGACCATTGGAAAGATAAAATAAATTTATATCTTTTGAAAATTACTTATAAGGAAGTAGTTAATTATTTAACCAACATTGATACATATCCGTGGGTGTGTTTTTAATTAATATGTCCTGATTTATGTTTTGAATATAACGATGAATGTGAATAGACTTCTTGATGTGACGATGTTGTGATGATGCTTGTACTATGATATATGCTTGGTGGCCTGTGTTGGCTTATTCTGATGTTTTGATGTAATTGTGAAGTTGTGAATATGATAATGGATTCGATGAGATTGGTATTATGATTGAGTACGATGATGTTGCGTGAATGTTTTGATGGTGTGATATGATATGCATGTTAATGATGATGAGCGAAGGCATGTATTGGCGTGGCATTGATAAGTAATAATAATCAATATGAAATTAAGTTATTGCATGTCAGTGTCGCATGCATTCATAAAGCGAAGGCCGATATTGGCGAGTGAAGGCCTGTATTGGCGAGGGAAGTTGATTGCCCTAAATTGGCATTATTACGAAAAGGATTTTACCCTGTTGGTACCACATACATTGAGTCAGTGTCGGTCTTTTTGCATCATATTGTGACTAATAATTTGATGGATGAATATTGACGAAAATATATATTATATTATGATGGATGCTATGTGTTAGACGTGTACTTAAATCATTACCTGCTGATTATTATGCTTAATCTTATATTGTTATGATATCTCATCCTTTCTATTTGAATGTTAACTCCAAGTGGGTAACGTGCAAGTGATTAGAAGTAGCCAGAGATTAAAGTTTACCTGAGGAGTTCCTTCAGTTGCGTAGATTGAGTCGGTTCTGCTCTGATACGTAACACTTGGGGTTTTTGCGTTTGTCTTACCATGTTGGGAGTAAACTTTGTATAACTCCATTGTTTTTTATTTACCTTATGAATATGTTGATGTTTTGAAAGTGAATAATTATGACTAATGTTGGAGAATTTGAGATGACTATTTAACGAGGTTTTCCACTATGAATAAATGCACTAAAGTTAAGACTTATGAACATGTGACTTGTATTGCGTATCCTAATTATTGAGGATGTGTAATTTATGAAGTATGTGACATCCTATTTTAATGTTGTATTTTAGAAATTAAATTACCGTAATTTTATATAATTTATCGACGGAGAAATAAGGTATTACAAAAAAAATTTGATAACCTAATGTACCATTAGTCTCTCTCAAAGTGAAACAAACACAACCATTGAAAATTTGTGTAAGAACATAACAAAAAACACAACTAATTAGAAATACAATTTTCAGTTAGACTTCATTCAAACATCTATTATATTCAATCTGCTAATAGACAACAACATTAAAACCAACAACGTAGAAAACATAAAAAGTGTTAGCATCATCAAACCCTCAACATAAGCAAAAAAAACTAGCAACATCGAAACCAAAATCTAAAATCCAAAAAAAAAACTAAAACCAACAGCAATATCAACAACATGAGAGAATCTGAGAAAAATATAAAAATTTCAATAGAATATAGATTACAGAGCTGGCGAGGTTAATACACATGTGTTACTTGGTATTTCTTCTTACATTTGAATCAGTAGATATGGAAGTGGATTTGAAAAATCATGCAGATCTAAAATTTGTAAACATGATGACAACAAATATGTAATTTATACAAAAAACATAAATTTGAAAGTTAAGCTTGTTGAGAAAAAACCCTTACTGAAAGATGAAAAAGCGAAACCATAACCAAAAGAAGAGAAAGGCTTAAAACGAAACCTAATTTGAAATAAGGTCAAATCAAGTTCTTCGTTTGTCAGTGTTATTCATGTTAAGCAAAAATCGTTTCGAAAACTCTAAAAACTATTAAAACACGAAAAAACAACACTGAAAATCATAAAAAGTCTGATATCTACGCAAAAGAAAAATGGGGTCAGTAATCAAACATGCAAAACATATATGCAAAAGAGAAGAAGAATATTGATAGAAAAAGAATAAGAGGTGAAGAAGTAGAAGAGAGAAGAAGGATTTGCGTGAGCAGAGATGCATAAGATGAAGAGATAAGTGAGAGATAACACATAAACATAAAAATAACAATTTTGGAGAAAAGAATTACAATACCAAATTTCATCACCCACAAGATTCAAAACTCTTTCAGAAAAGTTGCATATCTGATTTACACCTTCAAGAAAATAGAACAATCTACAAATTAACGAAATTAAACAACGTTGATTAAAAGGTTTTCAACATGATTCAGAACAAACAAATTTAAAATTGAAAGGAATAATGTGAAAGCATGTTATAGGAGAAAGGAATAGAAAGAAGAAAAAGGTTAGATAAATAGGTTAGAAGTTTGGATAAAGAAGAGAGAGAAAATAACTTTGAAATGATAGGGTTTAGTGTATGTCATAAAACATTAAATGTTGAGAAGTGATGAAGTTGGTAGAAGAAAAATTAAAGTAATCAATTTAAAAGAAAATATTTCGAAAATGAAGTAGGTTGTAAATGAATGGGTAAATATCAATGTTTTAAAAATCGGATTGGAGATTGAATCAGTGAAACTTCTGGTTTAATGTTCAATTGGTTCAACCGTTTAAACCTACGGTCGAACCGTTTATTAAATAAACTAATTTTATGAAACCAAATTTCATAAATATGTTACACATAATTATATTTTCACAATTTAATTGAATAAATATTTCAAAAGTGTCCATTATAAACTTAATACAACAATATTGATAGTACATGTAATAACACAACATAATTGTACACTTCATTTCAACCTTCACTTAAAAATAATTTGAATAAATTAAAAAATTACAATAAATAAGTTAAAATAATTCAAACCAAAATTAAAATAAATATAGAACAAAATAACTAAAATAAATTTCAAATTAAACTAAAATAATTAAAATTAAATAAGATAGAATATTAAAAATAAACAATACAATATACTTAATTAAAAAAATAATAATTTGAGTTTAGCTGCGACAAACAAGTTATAATTGACAACAACAAACAATATTGATTTAAATGATAACCAATATTGAGTTGGACAATATGATTATGTTTGAAAGATAGTGTATGATGATGATGGAGTAGTTGAAAGAAAAGTTATAACAGAACGATAAAAATTAAAAATTTGTATGGTTGTAAAAAAAATATCAAATTCTTTTTTGTGATTGAAAATTATATATTAAATTTTGATATTGATATATTAAACTTAAAAAAAATCAATTTAATACATTTAAAAAATTAAACGGTTTAACAAAATTGACTCTAATTTTTTAATTTGATTGATTTCTCCTTATAAATATTTATACTTTATGTCTTTACTGCATCTCATTGGCATGATAAACGTTAACGTGCAAAAATATTATTTTTGTCTTTCCCTATTATAGAAAAAAAAAAAACTTATCTATTAGAAAAAATTGTCGTAAATTTCAAAACTTTACAAATTATAGGATCCAGTAAAACGAAAGTAGAAATTATATAAAAAACAAAATATTAATATTTAAATTTATGAATTTTCAAAAATATTAGAATTATTTATCTATTTCAATTTTTTATAGGTAGAAAAATTGATGTAAAAGTTCTTTTAAAACAAATTAAATTGATAAAATAAGGCTTTCATTGGTTGGGCCAGTTTGCTCAGCCCAAAATAGGGAAAATACATGCCTATATAATGAAGAATTAACT